>OY998261.1:53897500-55097500 GCA_963922045.1 Persicaria maculosa | reverse complement strand
GGTCTTGGCTTGAGAGTGGGAGACGAGCAAGCGGGGATTGCATTTCATTTTGACTAGTAATGATGTGAGGATTTCCTTGATTATGTGATTTGTAATATGTACTGGCAAGATGTTAGATAGTGACCATGATAAACCTGATATGGCCTGATATTAAATGTTGATATGCAATATTGGAAATCTAGTTGACAATGACAAGTGTTATCATGATATAATGGTACACTGATATCCTACTATGTTGTTCTAGAAGCATGTTGTGATGTGTTGTATGAACCATGAAATAATGATATGTTGCTATGTGAGAGCATGATGTTATATTATGATCAGGAGATGTTAAATGATGAAATATTGATTTGGATCATGAATATGACTTATATATATGAGATAATGGTGCGTGATTACTAAATGATCGTTATATGGTATTTTAAAAAGTTGAAATGATATTTTGTGAGTAGGTTAGCATTTCGATGCTTGGTATATGGTTAGATCTTTCCTTTTGCTGAAGCTTAAATGGCATGACCTTGTGTGTTAATGTGTTGACAATTAATATTAGTCTGTTGACCTCATGATGAGATTCTGCTATGACTACCTTTACCATGCTAATGTTTGAATTGACATGCTAAATCTGTTATGACTGGTTCCACTTGTGTTGCGATGTTGAGATGGGATCGTGAGATTCGACTCGTAGTGGCGTACTGACTCCATGACACCTAACCTCTTTGATCCCTTGACATGTGTGCTTGCGTGATAAGTTATGAGAATTCGATGATGCAATTGTGATGCCTTCTGTATGAGGTAGATATACTTTATGACTCATGGTGTGATGTTAAGATTTTGTTATTGCTTTGGGCGTGTTCTGAAGGGATGGTATGATTTATGTTATGGGTAATCATGTTATGTGGTTGAGATGTCGATTGGTTAAGATTATCATGATTGATGTTGAGATTGCCATTTGAGAGGTGGCTGATGATATTATGATTTACTTATGTGCATATTGAGTTGAGAATGATGATAAAATGATTTTGGAACCTAGGAAGAGAATATGGGATTAGCCCTTAGAGGTGGATGATTCCACCTCCTACCTCCTCAATTTGATTGATTGGTATGCGAGAAGCTGATTTGGTTTTTGGAAGATTTTGACGAAATCTTGATTTGAAAGGATTTGACTTGTTTTGGTGTAAAGCTGCTTGATTAAACGTTGACTTTGAAGATTTTGCGCGGTTTTGAAAATTGCCAACTTGGGGTTTTAAAGAAGTCGAGAGTTTCAATGATTTAGATGACAATCTTTCCTTTTACAAAACGCTTTGAGGTTTTACGAACTGGATTTACATTATGACGTCTCACAAAGTGGATATAAGCATTTTATAGGGGCTTTTATAGATTGCTTGCTAAGACATAGTCGGGACGCTATAATACTTTTAGAGTTGTCGTACTTCCGAAAAGTCGAAGCGAGGATGTGATAAGAGCGCTTATTACACACTTGACAAGACCAATTGGAGATGTCACGACCGTGACTAGGATGCTGTGAGAATCCCGGAAGACGCAACCGAGATTACAAGATCCTTGGACATGGTCCTCGGACTCACCGATTTTAAAACTTCATCCCCTTTGGTTTAAAATGATTTTAGTCTCGGGGAAGAGACTTGTTTTTAGAGATGGAAAAATGTAAAGACTGAATATATTCATATTATTATTTTGGAAAGGTAATTGATTATATTTGAGTAGATTTGAAAATTCGGAAATTTTTGAAGATTCTGTCCTCGAGCAACGTGTTTTATTCTTAATCTTTTCGAAGTAGATTCTGGCATCGTTTTAAAATTTGGGTTGTAGCGGATTTTTTTTATTCCGTTTTCGAGTTTGATTATCGATAAAATTATATTAATTCCCGTAATGATTTAAGATTTAATTTAAATTGTCGAGTGTCGGGAATTCGTTCTAGTGAGCGGAATCGGGATCGAGTGTCGGGATTTCAAATTTGTTTTGTGGGGCCCACTCCTCCCTATTTTTCTTTTCCTCTTTTCTTTCTTTTCTTTCTTCTCTCTCTCCCTCTCCCTCTCTCCACGACCACCATCACCTCCCAGCAGCTGCTCCTCCACCCTCGTCGTCGCCCTCCAATAGAGCCAAGATAAAGGGGCTCCTCCTCCTCCCCTGTTTCGAAATCCCACCAGAGCACCCACAACCCCTGTTTCGAAGCCAGAGTCAAGACTCGAGAGCCCGATTAGCTCGTTTTCTCCTCCTTCATCCATCCACAGTGGCAACAACTTCCACGACTTCCCCGACGCCCTTGAGCATAGTCTGAACGCAGCCCCAAGCGTCGCTCTCTTCCTCCTCTTTCCTCCGCCCTGTTTTCCGAATCCGGCTCGGTAGGCCACCCCCTCTCCTTCTCTCGCTCAATAGAATAGTAAAACTTCGCCTTTTTGACCTCTCATTGTCGACCCAGACAAGCTCGTTTGATTTCCGTCACCGACGAACCCGAAGAGCTCCGGCGAGGCCCGACGACCACGAATGAACCTTCCTCCGGTGAGCTTCGACCCCCCCCCCCCGTTCCCTTTTCCTTGATTCGAATATGGTCCTTTTTCTTGCTTGAATGGGTCGGGAAAGAGAGCTGGGCGAGCGAGGCTGTGAGCATTCGAGGGAGCGAGAAGAGAGGGAGGTGAGGGAGAAGAAGATGAACAGTAGGGTTTGGGTGGGCCTAATTTTCGGGTGTGGGCTAGACCGGGTCCATTGTTCACCCGGGTTATATCATTTGGGAAATGGGTATTTTGTTTTGGGAGGGAATCAGATCCGAGTCTCTTATCCGGTCTGGGCCTTTCTCTTGGGTTTGGGTTAGGGACTGGATTCGGGCTGAGTTAATTTTGTTAATTAGTTATGTTATATTATGCATTATTGTATACATTATGTGTTATGATATTTTATATAGATATATGTTATATTATACTCCCTCTGTTAATTAAAACTTTTCGTTTACTATTCATGCACGCTTTTTTAGAATGATAAAAACTATATGAAATATTAACTTTTTTTAAAATTTGTTTTTATAAATTCATTCTTAATAGTAACAAGTATGAAATTATTAAAAATATATATTAAAAAAGTTAATATTTTATATAATTTTTAACACCTCAAAAAGCGTGCATGAATAGTAAAACGTCAAGTTTTAATTAACGGATGGAGTATGATATTCCGATTTTTTTTGGATATGTATATATAGATATATATTGGAAATATTAATATATATATTATAGAAGGTTTTAAAAAGTAATATTAATTGTTATATATTTGTATGATGTTATATGACGATTTCGAGATGTGTTTTAAAATATGTTAAAGTAATTTAGTATTTTGATTTATAAATGTGGGGTATTAAAATGGATTGATTTTGGCAATTTTTATTATATTTAAATATTCCTTTAGATGGGTTATTATATAATGATTTCTAAGGTGATTTTAAGACGAAGATTTTAAAGAGATAAAATGCCAGAATTATTTTAAGTAGTATACTTTTGCAAGTTGATTAACGATTTAATGTTTGATAAATGGGTTTTAGCCAAATATGATTTGAGAAATCGTTTTGAACATGAGTGATTTAACTTGAGATTTAAGAGTTGGAAAATCTGGGGAAATAATTTACTTAATTTAACTCGGTGAATTGATTAGTGAATCCTGCTTGAGAATTTTGTGAATTTTAAATAAGATGTGAAATGTTATATGATGATGCAAGATGTGATATTGAGATAAGATGGGATAATCTGAAATTGAGATATGTGAAGCTATGTATAATAGTTAGGGGCGCCTTGTGTGAATTAGATACACTTGTGCATATTTGTATGTTATTAGGTGATTGTGATAGGTTGGACATTGCTTACTATTGGTGATTCATTGCTTGGATTCTGCGTTTGCCTTGTTTCTCTGTTGTTCAGCTTATTCAGGTAAGTTCCTCTATGGGCTTACTCAGATTCGAAAGAGAAATATCATGCTTGTGAGCATATGATATACTAGGCGCTTCATATGCATTTAAACATGCCTTGTAGTATCATGCTAGGGTGCATTGATCGTGAGCATTCTATTTCTTTATGCGTATGTAAACAGAACGGCCGTTATATGTGAAGTCATTAGAGTCTTTGCTAGGGTCATAGGGTAACCCAGCTTCATCGGGTGCCCTGAGTCAGTTGTCGATTTATGAGCATGATGATAGCCCAGCACCATCGGGCATGAGCATGATATATGATATGATGATGAGATATGATATGCTATAACATCGAACTGGCCAGTCTCTGCACTAACGGAAATGGGTGTAGAGGTAGGAGAGGGATATGCCACTTGGCATTCTTTGGGCGCCTTTACAGTTCTTTTCCGCATAATGTAATTTAGGAGCATGCTAGTGTGATCTAAATTTCCGTACTGCATTAGAGCATCTTTATTATAGGTATAGCGTATGTGTATGGTTGCTTGCGGGACAGAGTGCGTTGGGGGGACTCGGTCTGACTCCGCTCGCACAAATTGTTTTAGGTATGCTTATCCTATGTTCCTATGGCGTGGGAATCCCCCCCCCCCCGGGCGAATGCGAAGAACCGGACTAACCCCGCTAACTTGGCTAAAGGCTTTCTTGAATCTATGTTTTACGGATTTGGTTTTGACCCGGCCCTGCCGTGGCAAGCTGTACTTTAAATTCCGCTTCCGCATTTTCGTTCAAACGAATTTAAATCCCCGCTTTAAATACTGATCTTTAGAGGTTCAAACCTCAACCCGTACCTGAATTGCAACATCCGAACGAAGGTATCCAACCTTCGAAACGTATCTCGGGTATTTATATCCGGGCCGTTACAATTAACAGCCTACCAAGAATCCAAAAATACACAAAAGTTGTAAAAATGAATTTTTTCTATTGTTTCTTGTGTTGCCATTGGTAGCACTGCAATACCTCCTAATGACAAGCAGAAGAAAGAACATAGCCTTACCACCAGGGCCTTATGGTTTACCGATTGTGGGCAACATTTTCCAACTCAGAGATACGCCACACAAGTCGCATAGCTAAGCTAGCCGACATCCACGGACCGTTGATGTCGATCCGACTTGGTCGCCTGACCGTAGTGGTCGTCTCCTCTGCCTCTATTGAAACAAAATTAAAGTGATTAATATACCTTTAATTTTTAAACATTCATAACTTTTTACTCAAATGTCGGATTAAGGCATATTATATATCAAAACGAAACTATCGACGAGGAGAATACACTTAGATAGTTCGTCGTATGAGAGGAGGGACACATGACCTCCCATAAACCCCCCTAGCTCCGCCTCTGAGTACAAGTACAACTATATTTCAATAATACATTGGTATATGATTATTTATGATATTTCCCCTAAAAATGAATGGATAGGACCTTCCTTTATATTCCTTCTTCATTTGGTTTCCGTTGGTAAACTATTATATACGGGAGTATATATATTCTATAAACAAATATTTCAATAATACATCTATATGAATTTTTTTCTATTTTATGATAATGTATGTACATTTTAATTTCTATTATAGATTTTTTATATATTGCAAAATACCAAACAATTAATATTATATTATGTTAGTTATATCAATTTTATTTATTTATTAACCTTTAACTTTTAACAATATATTGTGACTTTTTTTTTGTCATTTAAACTAAATTAATATATTCACGCAATACACGAGCCATCGACTAGTATATATCATAAAATTAAAGATATGTAGTTGAAGTCGAAGAAATTGTTCAAAATGTTGTCCGGCCTGAAAATCGAGCCGAAACCGAACTGAAAAACTCGGTTTCGAGCCAGCTCGGGTAGTACACGGTTCGGGCCTTGGGTTGCCAAAAATGAATTTTCGGATTTCGATCCGAAAACCGAAACCGATCCAAAATTTTTTGGTTTGGACCGAAACCATTTTTTTTAAAATAAAACTAATATATTTATTTCTATTGGTATGGGAGTAGGCTCCATCTTTCCCTGCTTTCCCTTTCTTCCCCGCCCCATTAAGTGAGTCACATCAACACACAACAACTGCATGCCCCCTTGCTGCCGCCCGTGCACCTCCTCCCCTTAGCCACACCAAAACTCCCCCGCTCAAAGAAACCCATCTCAAAGAAACCTTTTTTACAAACACAAAATCCCCAAACCCTTGTCCCCTTGTCGGTGCTCTTCTTTTGAGCCTCCCTTTGGGACCTCATACAACCCTTAACAAACAACAACAACCAAACACCTCTCCAAAATCTCCAGTAACAAATCTATTTTTATCCTAGATCCACAAATTGCATTGTACCTCCCCTTCTTCCTAGTTTGATAAACCCATAAATAATGGAAAACCCACAAAATTACAAAACCCAAAATAACCCATTGTTGATGCTCTGATTTTTGACCCATGGGTCTAGATCCGACATCACCGCCACCTTAGTATTATGGTTGTGCAAATCTCAAGTTTTCGAGTCTAGCCTAAATGCAACAATGTTGCTAAGCGAGTCCGAGCCTTCACATGCAAAAATCATCACCGCTACAATCATCATCATCCAAGCCACAAGAACTGAAGTCAAGAATTATTGGTTCCAATTATTGATCTGGAGAAATTAGGGTTTAATTTTTTAGACATTTTTAATTTTAAATTTTTGTAATTGTAATCTTAGATAATTTTTCTTTTTTGACTGGCGACCCTCTGCGTAGGGTCATTCAAGCCATCTGTTGATGGCTTCAAGATCGCTTTGTCGATCTACTTCTTGCCCACTGTAAAAAAAACACACAGCAACTGCATTGCGCCATCCTCGCCGGTCACCACTCCCGCCAGTCATCGCTCCCTCCCTCGCCGATCACCGCCCTCGTTGCCCTCAACCCCACACAAAAGAACCTCCCAAACATCCCCAAGCGCAAGCCGTCTCACACTTCCACACAGCAACACGTCTGAAGTTTTGTTTCAATTTTTTTTTTCAAAATTTCGCCTTCCCCGTGTGTTAATCTACTTGTGTTATCCTGAATTTGTTATTTTATACTTGTAATTTCATATTTGTAAGGCAATTGTTTGGTTGTTGTGAGATTTGTGAGTTGTGGTAAATTTAAGGTTTATGTTTTTTTAGAGGAAGAAGGGTAACTTCATATTTATGAGATTTGGTAAATTTAGGGCCTCAAGCAAGTGTTTTGATTACAAATTACAAAGTTTCACAGGTTTATTTTTGGACATAAACCAAGGCAACCATCATTCGATTTTTTCGGTCCTTTCGGGGTTTAGACTGAAAAAAATCGAAACCGATATGTCAATTTTTTGTTCGGAATTCGGTCTCCTCCTTGAAAAATTTTGGGCCGTCGGTTCCGACCCGAAATGTATTAGGCATAACTATGTGTTTTCCAAATGGACTTTCGTATGTTGCATCTCTTTTAGAATGTCAAGTATAGGTACAAAGTCAGTCTTCTACAACTTCTCTTCTCCAAGATGGAAAGGGGATACATCATGCCAAAGTTCAATGAAATGTCATGGACTTCTTTGTAGAATCTCATACATTTGAACAATACCTTAAAGAGGCGGGTTTCAATAAATAGGAATGGGTTCACTTTTCTGCAAATCGCTATAACCTCTACACTACAAACAACTCCAAGAGTCTAAATTTAGTTTTGAGGGACCCACATCATTGAGAAACGTTTCATGTGATTTATAGACCATAGGTACCAAAGACACAATCTAAGTAAGGTCATAAGCAACTAGGTGACATCCACGGTGGACAATAGCAACATGAAGTCGATTTACATGGTGGTTGTAACGGACCGGATATAAATATCCGGGATACGTTTCGAAGGTCGGATACCTTCGTTCGGATGTTGCAATTCAGGTACGGGTCGAGGTTTCAAACCTCTAATCAGTCGAAGTTTCATAAATTCCGTTTAAACGAAAGTGAAATGGAAATATGATTTAGATACAAAAGCCACGGCAAGGCCGGGTCAAAACCAAAACATAATTCCAAAGTCGGATGGCCAGATTAGCGGGGTTAGACAGATTTCTTTGCAATCGCCGAGGGACTTTCCCATGCCATATAAAAAGAGAGCAATCATACCTAAAAACAATGGGTGCGAGTGGGGTCAGACCGAGGCCCCAACACGCTCTGTCCAGCAAGCGAACATACACATACGCTAATAATAAAGATGATGCAGATACGGAAATTAAATCACACTAGCATGATCCTAATTTACAATATGCGAGAAATAACTGTAAAGGCGCCCAAAGAATGCCAAGTGGTGTGTCCCTCTCCTACCTCTGCACCCCTTTCTGTTAGTGCAGAGACCGGCCGGTTCGATGCTATAGCATATCATATCTCATCATCATAACATAAATTAAAATAAATAAATCATGCCCGATGGTGCTGGGCTATCATCATCCTCATATCGACTCGATAGACTCAGGGCACCCGATGGGGCTGGGCTACCCTATGACCCTAGCAAAGACTCTAGGACTATCACAGATACGGCCGTTCTGTTTCATACGCGTAAAGAAATAGAATGCTCAATCACAAGTGCAACCTAGCATGATACTACATGGTATGCTTTAATGCTTATGCAACACCTAGTATGTCATACATTCACAAGCCGGTAATCTCTTTCGAATCTGAGTAAGCCCATAAAGGAACTTACCTGAATAAGCCGAACAGCAAAGAACAAGGCAGAGCAGAATCCAAGAAATGAATCACCGATAGCAAGCAACGTCCAACATTCACAAACACCTAATAACATATAAATGCATAAGTCTACCTATTTCACACAAGGCGCCCCTAACTATCATTCATATCTCGTCTCATATCCCATTTCAGATTATTCCATCTTATCTCATCATGCTCCTTTTCGAAACAACCTCTCAAAGAACTCAACTTAGAAAATCAAACAACTCTTTTAAAATCGTACTTAGTCAAATCCGACATTACACATTTAAACCTTAAGGCCCATTTCCAAAATCATATAATAGAAATCGTTCCGGCATGTTTCTTATTTCAAAAACATTATATAAATAGACTCCAATATTAAATCATCAAGATAATTTCTATGCTCACAAATAGTATTCATAAATCAACAATTCACTTTAAAATTCCTAACTCTCATATTTAAATCCTCATAAAAGCATCATTTAAATAATCCAAATATTATAATCTTAAAACAATAACAATATATAATAATTAATTTCTCAGAATTTATAATTATAACCAAACCCAAAACTATAATAATATTCAAATATTTTCCAGATACTATCCATAAAATCTCAAAACAATAACCATAAGTATATACATAACCCAATATCAAATATGATCACTTTTAAAATCTTTTTAAATATAAATATTAATAATTTAAGAACACATAAATATATATATATATCTTACTAAAATCAGAAATAATAAAAAAATATAATATACATATATATATATACATATAACTCATAACACATATATATATTCTACACATAACAACTTAAAACCATAAAACACCCAAAAGAAAATCTGAAAAGATAAGCCCAACCCGAAAAGAAACTCGAGGCCCAGAAATAATAGGCCCAACCCGGATTAATTAAAATCCAAACCCGCTACCCCTATTTCGGATCCAGACCCACCCTCAAACCCAACTCAATTAAATAACCGGCCCAAAATTAAAATTAGGCCCAAACCCTTTCTTCCTCTCCTAGCCTCCCTCTTCCCCGACCTCCCCAGCTCACAGACCCCTCGCTCTCGCCATCCTTCATCCTTGCCCACACTTGCTCTCTTGCGGAACCACTCTCGACCTCACCTCTCTCTCTGGTTAGATCAGATGGGAAAAGAACGGAAGCACATAGAAATTCGAGCAAAAGGGCTAAAGAGAGGCTGGGGGCGCTCACCGAGGGTGCTCGACATCTTGCTGAAGAACGCTCGTCGGAGGTCGTTCGTCGGGGCTCGATTCCTGGACCTGGGTCGAACAAGGGGGGTGAGGAAGGAGGAGACTTCCTATGGTTTTTGATCGGAACAGGGAAAAGAAGGACTCACCGGTCTTCTCGAATCGAAAACAGGGCAGTGGAGGGAGAAATGGAGCTCGGCGGCGACGGTTGGGCGGCGGCTGTACTCGGGAGCTCCTGGGCGGCGTCGGGTCGAGCTTGGCCGCACCGGAACTAGACGGAGGAGGGAGGAAACTTCTGTGGGTACTCGGGAGTGAAACAGGGGAGAAAGGGCACCTTGGTGCCTCGGTGGAACCGGGGAGGAAGGGCTCGGATCCTAAGGGTGACAAGAGACGACGACGACGGGGCTGAGGAGACAGTGCTGTGGTGGTGAGGATGGTGGCGTTGCAGCTGGTGGTGGTGGCTCGGCGCTGCTGAAAGAAACAGGGGAAGAGGCCGGAAGGAGAGGGGCGGCGGCGGCTGGCTGCTGGTTGCTTGGGTGATGGTGGTGCGTGGATGGTTGCAGCTGGCGGCGGCGGACGAGGAGGGAGGTGGAGGTGTGGTGGTTTGCAGGAAGATAAAAGAGGGAGAGAGAGGAGGGGTTTGTGAGTGTTTGCAGAGAGCAGTTGGAAGAGAGAGGGAGGAGGGCTGAGAGTGTTTGTGTGAATGGGTGAAGGAGTGAGGCAGTGCTGCAGTAATGGGAAAGAGGAGGTGAGGAGGGGACCAGCTCTCATAGGCATCCGAGGAGGGGGAGAGAGAGAGAGAGAGAGAAGAAATGGGAAGAAAGAAAAAATTATAAGAAATTGGTCTAAAAAAAATTCAAATTAGCGGAAAAGATTCAAAACCCGCTCGCCCGATCGAATCCCGACTAAAACAATTTTAAATAAAATTTAATTTACTAATCTCAATATAACGGAATTAAATTAATCTCAATAAAAACTCGGAGTTTAAATTAATCTTTATTAATACTCAATCTCGGAAGCGAAAATCGAATCCCGTCAAAATCCGAAATTTAAATTGATGCCGGAATGATTTTAAATCGAAACTTGATGCTCGAGGACGTGTTTTTATTCCACTTTTACAAATTGAATAAAATAATAGTATATTTAATTAAAATAATATTAAAATAATATAAAAATATATTCGGCCTTTACATTCATCCACCTCTAAAAACAAGAATCGTCCCCGAGACTAAAATCATTTTAAAGCAAAGGGAAGAAGTTTGAAATCGGTGAGTCCGAGGACCATGTCCAAGGATCTTGTAATCATCTCGGTTGCGTCTTCCGGGATTCTCACAACATCCCGGTCACAGTCGTGACATCCCCAATTGGTCTTGTCAAGTGTGTAATAAGCGCCCTTATTACATACTCGCTTCGACTTTTCGGAAGTACCACAACTCTAAAAGCATTATAGCGTCCGACTAGGTCTTAGCAAGCAATCTATAAGCGCCCCTATACAATGCTTGTATCCACTTCGTGAGACGTCATAATGTAAATCCAGTTCGTAAACCTCAAAGTGTTTTGTAAATGAAAGATTGTCATCCAAATCATTGAAATTCTCAACTTCTTTAAAACCCCAAGTTGGCCATTTTTAAAACCGCTCAAAATCTTCAAATTCAATTTTTTAATCAAGCAACTTTACACCAAAACAAGTCAAATCCTTTCAAATCAAGATTTTGTCAAAACTCTTCCGAAAACCAAATCAGCTTCACACATACCAATCAATCAAATTCCGAGGGTAGGAGGTGGAGTCATCCACCTCTAAGGGCTAATCCCATATTCTCTTCCTAGTTTCCAGAATCGAATCAATCTATCAGTCTCAATTCAAGCAAGATGCATGAGCCATAAGAAATGCATAACTGTATAACCAACCAATCTCCAATCAACACATCATAAGGCAAGTCTCAACATATACCATCGTAGTGCCACAAGGTCACATCACATCTCCAGATCATACCAAAGGTCATAAAAACATTTCTCATCACAGAATTAATGAACCAAAACCCATTGTCAACACATCAACACATCAAGGTCAGGTTATTAAGATTCAGCAAAAGGAAAGGTCAGTCAATGTGTGAATCACCAAATCGTCATCATACTCGCAAAACATCATCTCAACTCATACAATGTCATATAACGATCACTTAGCAATCACACACCATTATCTCATATATATATAAGTCAGATTCATGATCCCAATCAATATTCATCATTTAACATCTCCTGGTCATAATATAACATCATGCTCTCACATAGCAACATATCATTATTTCATGATTCATTCAACACATTGTAACATGCTTTTAGAACAACATAGTAAGATAGCAATGGGTCATTATATTATGAGTATAGTTGTCACTACCAATTATGATTCAATATTGCATATCAACATGTAATATCAGCCATATCAGGTTCATCACAGTCGCTATCTACACATGCCAAGTCATTTTAATAAATCACATAATCAAGAAAGCGTTCACATCATCACCAGGCAAAATAAACGCAAACCCCGCTCGCTCGATTTCAATTTCCACCTCAAAACCAGCCTCATCTAGATTCACCAACATCAGCTCAGGTAGCATCCTCAAAAGAAGTCCTAATTCGTTTCAATACCCTAATCTCGCCCCTCATTCCACCAAGAACTCTCACTAGCAATCCACCTCCAAGAATCCACTCCTATCTCTAACCTCACACTCGAGGGCCCTCTCATACTATATCCTTCATACTCTTAAAAGTCATTTCTTACACTTCCACACTTCCCAAGAGTTCACACGCATCATGCCCTGCTAACCGCACATTCTCCAGTAAGATTCCTCGACCACCGCCTATCCGACCTATTCCTAACCATACTCTCACCCAAGATTCACCTAGGAGTTCGTCGAAAATCCTCAAGCATTACCTCTTAATTCCCGAACCCACTCGGTCCAACCTAAGTCAACACCCCTCTTCTGCAACTTTCCCTTACCACCGTCGATTATTCTAAACACTCAAAACCTTTCTCCACTCTCTGCCCGCTCAACCAAAAAGGACCTCACTCACATGTTCAAAGAAGAAGCAATCATGGACATTATTGCACATAAGGACTACATCATATCAACTAACATTTACATCAATAACATCATTAAGCATTGCAACAGGTATAAAAAATCTTAAATTACCGTCATGCTCAACAAGGATTGTTAGACATCATATATGAACCTAATCAGGTCAAGCTAACACACCTCATCATAACCATATCTAATAAACAATTCAGGTTCTCAGCATTTGCAGTTCACATTATAGGCGAGGAATTTAGATCATGCTTGGCATCTCAGAATAGCATCACATCAAGTCGTCAAGGCACATTAGGATTGTAAGGCATCGAATCATATCATCATAATCAACAGACAATTAAGCAACAATCATCACATCAACACGCAGCTTTCAACATCAAGTCAGTGCAATATCATCATCAACAAGCTCAGAAAGGGTTAGTAATTCGAATAGAGGACGCTCCCACTTGCAAGTAATATCGTACTCAACAATCGTAATCCTCAAAGCGAGCTCGTTCTGTCGACATTATCGATCCTGAGGCCCGTGGGTTATGGGCCCACGCTTCCGCTGCGCTGCTCTATCGCTTTTCGACTTTCCGATCCCTTTTTCCATGCGGTCGCTCATCCAAGGTAACGCGTAGGAGTTTAAGTTAGCGGAGATAGGGGAGTGACAAGAGCGGACGACCCAATGTTTCTTTCGGAGACGGAATAGACCAAAGGTAAAGACGACATGACTAGAGGCAAGACTCCGACTCAGGAATAGTAACGATGCCCTTAGTAAAGTCTATAGGGTCATAATTTTGTGACAACACGCACGAATTCATTATGGAGCATTTCATTCACATCGATCCACACTAACATGTACCTATCTCGGGGGCAACATTCGTATTTATATCAAAGATACAATCAAGTCCTACGCTGATGTTTGTGAAACAAGCTAGCATTCTAGTATTCCATGGAAACAGATATGCCAAGTAACTTCGAGCAAGATAGACGGAACCAGCAATGATCATATATGATTTGAAGTCATGCGGAATTTAATGAAGATAATGAGCATCATGTATATGAACAATGTAGGAACAGGGTATACACATCAACAATTGAGTCCAATATATCATGGCAATGTATATTATAACACTCAGATGAAGCGTCATACGAGAACACATAAGAGTAGAATAGCAATTATCACATATAGGAACAATGTACAAGTTTGGTGTATGCATCATACGAGATCATATAAAGGGCAACATAGTAACTATCTCACAATGATCATATGTTAGGTCAAGCATGGCACGGAATCATATAACGAGATATATCTAGAGAGCATGGGTCCTATATGATACTAGCGATATATAATGTGATACAAGCATAGTCAAGAGTCATTTAGAGGAGTTCAACATAATATTCACGAAACATGAGGCATCATCAAAAGTACAAAGAGGACATCATGGGTGCTAGATTATAATCATGCTAGGTACGAACCATCATAGAGTACATATGCTGTCACATTATAGAACAATCATGATATGAAATCATTCAGCATGTCATATTAGAAGTCATAAGCTCCACATGATACTAATAGCACACATCGAACATGAGTACCACTAGAGTAATTCAACTAGGTTCATTCTGATATTCATGCGTCATGCAGGTGCAAAATCATGATATAGAGTGGTGTGTGATCAAGCAGGGGGTCAAGTCATAGGTTCATACAAGCACGAGAAGCCATCATAGAGTAATAGACATCTTTACCATGTAAGCATGCTAGGTTTAACTTATCACGGAAAGCTAGTCAAACATCGAATTCAACATTAACTCATCAGGACGAGTGAAACATGTTAAGAGAATAGAAAGAGGAACAAGCCACACTATCAGGTACCTAGCTCGAGAGAGAATCAACAACAATGTAGGTAAAGTAGAATTCGCACAAGTCACAACCAAGGGCCCAACATGTTACTAGTGGTCTAATATAACATATGGTACATACATGCACTTGACTGGTTAGTACGACGGTATGCAAGAGTTCATTCAATCACATCTCAACGACATAGTAGCATGAGAGGAAAAAACGCAACGAGGTATAGAGCAAGTCTAAGCAACATGGCGACATGACTAGAATATGGGGACATGAGTTCAAATTGATGTATACTAGGATAGAACATGTATTTATCCAGACTCGTTCACACTATCATGTACCTAATCCAAGGGAAGAAACAATCATATAGACTCATATCATGTGGTTCATGTTTTCAATCAATCATACAATCAATATGCTAAGTAAACATGTTATAACAACATACAATCATGATAGAGGACAAGACACAACACGAGACTTAAGCAATGGGACAAGCATGGGTGCAAAATGTCATGCAACTACAAATTCACATTAAAGCTCATCATCATAACATGTACCGGGAGTTACGTAGCATATAAGGCACGTCGACATCAATTTATAACACATATCCACCAAGTAAGGGGCTCACTCTATCATGATACTAGAACCGAACTACCACACTATCATGAACCTATTCACAGGAAGGACATCAATTAGACGACATCCTAGCATATGACATATTTATTCGTGCTCTAGTACGACAATGCAATATACTAAACAGATCATGTCGGGATGATATGGACATAATAAATGTAGTTCGAACCTATACAATGGTCATCATGAGCATCAAGGCACATAAGCACAAATTCACACTAAGGATCAATTGTAGGTCAAGGAGTAGTGCATATAGAATCACACAATCATGAACAGGGCAATCAGGATAACCCGATAGGGGTCCATAAGGGCAACATTGACTCTCCCTAGCTGACTCATCACCCACCCTTCCCGTGAGACACGGATACGACTTTTCGTGGTAAGAAGACACTAATGGATCGTCATAAGAATTGATAACGACAGCCTCGTAACCATCTCACTCTCTAGCTCGGAATCTCATCAAGGACCGTCTTCCAATACTCTCTTGGACAACCTCTATATTCAATCATGATTCCCGACACCATGTGTTTACCAACCCAATTCCCGTGGAAGACCAATATTCGAAGGGAGGACTCGATTGAATTGTCAAAAGGGTTCATAAGGAAAGGGGCAGTTCCACAAAAGCTGAGCTTAATCATAGGGAAATAAGGGTACTCCCGCCATCTCGTTCACAGATCATCAATATTCATTCAATAGTTAGAACATACAATCAAATGTTTAACATATCAAGCACTCAATCATAGATTCAGTTAATGACAATTGCAATGGTCTCCTTGGAGTCTGCCCGACCCATCTGTAAAGAGCATGCTAGTATTTCGCCTACCCGTTTCCGACTACATCCAATAGGGATGGTCTATCGCCTTTTCTACCCACTCGATCCCTTATTAGTTGGTTCTCCACTTTTATCATAAGCCAAGTTCAGATTTAGTCCAATTGAGTTAGACATATTAAGTTCATTTTGCCCCTTTAAAACGCTCTCAAATCTTCGAAGTCCATGGGCGGTTTTCCAAACATACACCCGACCCTTGCGTACCCGAATTGCACAACCTGGCTCTGATACCAACTTTGTAACGGACCGGATATAAATATTCGGGATACGTTTCGAAGGTCGGATACCTTCGTTCGGATGTTGCAATTCAGGTACGGGTCGAGGTTTCAAACCTCTAATCAGTCGAAGTTTCATAAATTCAGTTTAAACGAAAGTGAAATGGAAATATGATTTAGATACAAAAGCCACGGCAAGGCCGGGTCAAAACCAAAACATAATTCTAAAGTCGGATGGCCAGATTAGCGGGGTTAGACAGATTTCTTTGCAATCGCCGAGGGACTTTCCCACGCCATATAAACAGAGAGCAATCATACCTAAAAACAATGGGTGCGAGTGGGGTCAGACCGAGGCCCCAACACGCTCTGTCCAGCAAGCGAACATACACATACGCTAATAATAAAGATGATGCAGATACGGAAATTAAATCACACTAGCATGATCCTAATTTACAATATGCGAGAAATAACTGTAAAGGCGCCCAAAGAATGCCAAGTGGCGTGTCCCTCTCCTACCTCTGCACCCCTTTCTGTTAGTGCAGAGACCGGCCGTTTCGATGCTATAGCATATCATATCTCATCATCATAACATAAATTAAAATAAATAAATCATGCCCGATGGTGCTGGGCTATCATCATGCTCATATCGACTCGATAGACTCAGGGCACCCGATGGGGCTGGGCTACCCTATGACCCTAGCAAAGACTCTAGGACTATCACAGATACGGCCGTTCTGTTTCATACGCGTAAAGAAATAGAATGCTCAATCACAAGTGCAACCTAGCATGATACTACATGGTATGCTTTAATGCTTATGCAACACCTAGTATGTCATACATTCACAAGCCGGTAATTGTAAAGAACGGAAAATTTAAAATATTAGTTTCTTAAAATATTAAAATATGTTCGACTTTAAAATTTAGATTCTAGAAATTTTGAGATTTCCGTCCTCGAGCAACTGAATTTTATTTAAACGAACTTCTACATAGTTTTGAATTAGGTTTCAGAAATGGAATTTGATTTTCGGAGATCGAGCATTATAAAATTAATTTGAGCTACGAGTATTGATTGAGTTTTATTTAATTTTCGACTTATCTTGAAATTGAATTAAAATTCGATTAAATTTGATTTAGTCGGGATTCGATCGGGCGAGCGGGTTTTGAGTCTTTTCCGCTAATTTGAATTGGGTATTGTTAGGACCACATATAATTTAATTTTGTCCCTTTTCTTCTCTCTCTCTCTCTCTCTCTCTCTCTCTCTCTCTCTCTCTCTCTCTCTCTCTCTCTCTCGGCAGCTGTCTCACCAAAACTGCAATTGCAAATTCAGCTGCAATGGTCCCCTCCTCACCTCCTCCTTCCCATTACTGCAGCCCTGCCTCCCTCCTACACCCATTCACACAAACAATCACTTTCCTCCCTCCTTATCTCCCCCTCTCTCTCCCACTTTTCTGTTTTTGTAACCCAGCAAACAAGGCTCAATCCCTCCTTGCACCCCGCCTGACCACCAGCATCACCACCACCTCCTCCCCAGCTCCCTGCAGCCACCACCAACACCACCATCACCTCCCAGTAGCAAGCGACACTAGCTCCTCGTCGTCGTCCTTGAAACCGAGCTTCAACGGCTCCCACTCTCTCCTCCTTCCTCTGGGCAGTAGCAGGAGCACCCAGGAGGCCGGAGCCACACCCCTCGAAGTCGCCGACGCCGCCCCTTCCTTCTTCTCCTTCCCTGTTTCCCGATCTAAGTGTGGTAAGCTCGACTCCCTCCTCCTTTGTCCTCAAACATAATAAAGATCCTCTTTTATGACAGAATCTGTCCATCCTAGGCCTCAATCGAACCCCTCTCGAATCTCGCAGACGGACGTCCGCCATTGCAGCCGGAGCACCCTGGAGTCTCGGTAATCCCTCTTCCCTCCCTCTCCTTCACTCGCGCTTTGTTCTCTTTGGTTGGGGTGTGGTCGGAATCCAGTTTCGATCACCTGGGTACGACGTCGAGCCGAACTGACCCCCCACATGCCTGAGCTCTCTCATTCTTCCCTCCGTTTTTTTGGATCTGTCGTCGAGCTCTGTTCGTGGGAAGGGGACGGGTTCAACCAGGCCGGTTCAACCTTCCTTCTTTCTTTTTTTATTTGGTCCGGTTTAGGCATTTAATGGTCCGGTTCATTAATCTGAAAAAGGGGAAGGGGATCCGGGTAGAGTATACGGGTTTGGGCTTGGGTTTGGGCCAGAAATTCGGGTTAGGGCTTTAGGATTGGGCTGGTTTTGATTTCTGAATTGGGGATATATATATTGAGGTTATTGTTTTATTTATTTTATCGGTAGTATTTATATATATGTGTGTGTGTATATGTTATATGTTATTATTTCCTTTTTTTTCTGATTTTGGAAGATGATTTTATATTTATATATTCTGAAATATTTTAAAATATTTAAAAGGTTTTAAAAGTAATAATAATTGATATTGGGTTATGTATACACTTATGGTTATTGTTTTGAGATTTTTTGGATAGTATGTGGAAAATATTTGAATATTATTATAGTTTGGAATTTGGTTATAATTATAATATTCTGGAAATTTATCATTTTATATTGTGTTTGTTTTAAAATAATATTAATTGGATTATTTATATATGATGCTTTTATGAGGATTTAAATATGAGAGTTAGGAATTTTAAAGTGAATTGTTGGTTTTGATTTATGAATATTATTGTGAGCATAGAAATTATCTTGATGATTTAATATTGGAGTTATTTATATAATGTTTTTGAAATAAGAAACATGCCGAAACGATTTCTATTATATGATTTTGGAAATGGGCCTTAAGGTTTAAATGTGTAATGTCGGGTTTTGACTAAGTACGATTTTAAAAGAATTATTTGATTTTCTAAGTTTAGTTCTTTGAGAGATTGTTTGGAAATGAGATGATGATATGAGATGAACCTGAAATGATAAAATGAGATGGAATAATCTGAAATGGGATATGAGACGAGATATGAATGATAGTTAGGGGCGCCTTGTGTGAAATAGGTAGACTTATGCATTTATATGTTGTTAGGTATTTGTGAATGTTGGACGTTGCTTGCTATCGGTGACTCTTACTTGGATTCTGCTTCTGCCTTGTTCTCTGCTGTTCGGCTTATTCAGGTAAGTTCCTTTATAGGCTTACTCAGATTCGAAAGAGATTACCGGCTTGTGAATGTATGACATACTAGGTGTTGCATAAGCATTAAAGCATGCCATGTAGTATCATGCTAGGTTGCACTTATGATTGAGCATTCTATTTCTTTACGCGTATGAAACAGAACGGCCGTATCTGTGATAGTCCTAGAGTCTTTGTTAGGGTCATAGGGTAGCCCAGCCCCATCGGGTGTCCTGAGTCTATCGAGTCGATATGAGCATGATGATAGCCCAGCACCATCGGGCATGATTTATTTATTTTAATTTATGTTATGATGATGAGATATGATGATGAGATATGATATGCTATAGCATCGAACCGGCCGGTCTCTGCACTAACGGAAAGGGGTGCAGAGGTAGGAGAGGGACATGCCACTTGGCATTCTTTGGGCGCCTTTACAGTTATTTCTCGCATATTGTAAATTAGGATCATGCTAGTGTGATTTAATTTCCGCATTTGCATCATCCTTATTATTAGCGTATGTGTATGTTCGCTTGCTGGACAGAGCGTGTTGGGGCCTCGGTCTGACCCCACTCGCACCCATTGTTTTTAGGTATGATTGCTCTCTGTTTATATGGCGTGGGAAAGTCCCTCGGCGATTGCAAAGAAATCTGTCTAACCCCGCTAATCTGGCCATCCGACTTTAGAATTATGTTTTGGTTTTGACCCGGCCTTGCCGTGGCTTTTGTATCTAAATTATATTTCCACTTCACTTTCGTTAAATTGAATTTATGAAACTTCGACTGATTAGAGGTTTGAAACCTCGACCCGTACCTGATTTGCAACATCCGAACGAAGGTATCCGACCTTCGAAACGTATCCCGGATATTTATATCCGGGCCGTTACAAAGTTGGTATCAGAGCCAGGTTGTGCAATTCGGGTACGCAAGGGTCGGGTGTATGTTTTGGAAAACCGCCCACGGATTTCGAAGATTTGAAAGTGTTTTAAAAGGGGCAAAATGAACTTAAAACGTCTAACTCAATTGGACTAAATATGAACTTGGCTTATGATAAAAGAGGAGAACCAACTAATAAGGGATCGAGTGGGTAGAAAAGGCGATAGACCATCCCTATTGGATGTAGTCGGAAACGGGTAGGCGAAATACTAGCTTGTTCTTTACAGATGGGTCGGGAAGACTCCAAAGAGACCATTGCAATTGTCATTAACTGAATCTATGATTGAGTGCTTGATATGCTAAAGATTTGATTGTTATGTTCTAACTATTGAATGAATATTGAACGATCTGTGCGAACGGGATAGCGGGAGTACCTTCCTTCTTATATGGTTAAGCTCAGCCTTGTGGAACCGTTCCCTTCCTTATGAACCCTTCCGACAACTCAATCGAGTCCTCCCTTCGAATATCGGTCTTCCATGGGAATTGGGTTGGTAAAAACATGGTGTCGGGAATCATGGTTGAATATAAAGGTTGTCCGTGAGAGTATTGGAATACGGCCCTTGATGAAATTCCGAGTGAGAGAGTGAGATGTTTACGAGGCTGTCCTTATCGATTCTTATGACAATCCATTAGTGTCCTCTTGTCACGAAAAGTCGCATCCGAGTCCCACGGGAAAGATGGGTAATGAGTCAGTTGGGAAGAGTCAATGTTGCCCTTATGGACTCCTATCTGGTTATCTTGATTTCCCTGCTCATGATTGTGTGATTCTATATGCACTACTCCTTGACCTACAATTGATCCTTGGTGTGAATTTGTGCTTATGAACTTTGATGCTCATGATGACCATTGTATAGGTTCGAACTACATTTATTATGTCCATATCATTCCGACATGATCTGTTTAGTATATTACATTGTCATACTAGAGCACGATTATAGATGTCATATGCTAGGAAGTGGTACAATTGATGTACTCCCCATGAATAGGTTCATGATAGTGTGATCGACTCTTCTTTATATGAATGCCTCATAAGATGTACTCTTTAGCATGCTAGTCGATGATGCCTCGATGCTTATCGTTCATTTTGTGACAAGAATCTATAGCGTGCCCATCTATTCCGAGTTCGTCAGATTAACTATTGTTGATTATTTTGCAAGTTAATATGGTGTGTGTTAGTTGTGTTGAACGGAGAATATGTGTTATAATTGAACCTTGAGGAATGCATGTTTTGTCATATTATGTGTTTATTCGAGCTCATGTCCCCATATTCTAGTCATGTCGCCATGCTGCTTAGACATGCTCTATACCTCGTTGCGTTTTCCTCTCGTGCCACTACGTCGTTGAGATGTGATTGAATGAATTCTTGCATATCGTCGTATTAACCAGTCAAGTGCATGTATGTACCATATGTTATATTGAACCACTAGTAACATGTTGGGCCCTTGGTTGTGACTTGTGCGAATTCTACTTTGCCTACGTTATTGTTGATTCACTCTTGAACTAGGTACCTGATAGTGTGGCTCTTTCCTCTTTCTATTCTCTTAACCTATTTCACTCGTTCTGATTAGCTTAATGTTGAATTCGATGATTGACTAGCTTTCCGTGATAGTTAAACCCAACATGCTTACATGGTTAAAATGTCTCTTACTCTATGATATCCTCTCGTGCTTCCATGAATGTATGATTTGACACCCCGCTTGATTACACATCACTCTATATCCTGATTTTGCAAATACCTGACGCATGAATATCGGAACGAACCTAGTCGAATTACTTTAGTTGTACTCATGTTCGATGTGTGCTATTAGTATCATGTAGGGCTTATGATTTCCAATATGACCCGCTGAATGATTTCACATCATGCTTGTTCTATAATGTGACAACTATTGTACCACACATGTGCTCTATGATGGTTCGTTCTTAGCATGATTATAATCTAGCACCCATGATGTCCTTCTTGTACTTCTGATGATGCCTCATGTTTCGTGAATATTATGTTGAACTCCTCTAAATGACTCTTAACTATGCTTGTATCACATTATAAATCGCTAGTATCATGTAGGACCCATGCTCTCTAGATGTATCTCGCCATATGATTTCTTGCCATGCTTGACCTAATATATGATCATTGTGAAATAGTACTATGTTGCCCTTTATATGATCTCGTATGACGCATACACCACACTTGTGCATTGTTCATATATGTGATAATTACTATGCTACTCTTATGTGTTCTCGTATGACGTTTCATCTGATTGTTATAATATACCTTGCCATAATATATTTTGACTCAATTGTTGATGTGTATACCATGCTTTTACCTTGTTCATATGCATGATGATCGTTATCTTCACTAAATTCCGCATGACTTCGAATCATATATGATCATTGCTGGTTCCGTCTATCTTGGTTGAAGTTGCTAGGCATATCTGTTTCCATGAAATACTAGAATGTTAGCTTGTTTCACAAACATCAGCGTAGTACTTGATCGTGTCTTTGATATGAATACGAATGTTGCCCCGAGATAGGTACATGTTAGTTTGGATTGATGCGATTGATATGCTCCATAATGAATTCATGCTTGTTTGTCACAAGTTGTAACCTAATGGACCCCATAAAGGCATCGTTACTATTCCCGAGTCGGAGTCTTGTCTCTAGTCGTGTCGTCTTTAGCCTTGGCCTATTCCTTCTCCGAAAGAAACATTGGGTCGTCCGCTCTTGTCACTCCCCTATCTCCGCTAACTTAAACTTCTACGCGTTATTTTGGATGAGCGACCGCATGGAAGACAAATAGTGATAGAGCAGCGCAGCGGAAGCGTGGGCCCATAACCCACGGGCCTCAGGATCGATAATGTCGACGGAACGAGCTCGCTTTGAGGATTACGATTATTGATTACGATATGACTTGCAGGAGGGAGCGTCCTCTATTCGAATTGCTAACCCTTTCTGAGCTTGTTGATGATGATATTGCACTGACCTGATGTGAAAGATGCTTGTTGACTATGATGATATGATTCGATGCCTTACAGTCCTTATGTGCAATAATGTCCATGATTGCTTCTTCTTTGAACATGTGAGCGAGGTCCCTTTTGGTTGAGTGGTCAGAGAATGGAGAAAGGTTTTAAATGTTTAGAATAATCGACGGTGGTAAGGGAAAGTTGCAGAAGAGGGGTGTTGACTTAGGTTGGACCGAGTGGGTTCGGGAATTTTAAGAGGTAATGCTTGATGATTTTGGATGAGCTCCTAGGTGAATCTCGGATAAGAGTATGGTTAGGAATAGGTCGGATAGGTGGTGGTCGAGGAATTTTACTAGAGAATGTGCGGTTAGCAGGGCATGATGCTTGTGAACTCTTGGGAAGTGTGGAAGTGTAAGAAATGGCTTTTAAGAGTAGGGAAGATATAGTATGAGAGGGCCTCGAGTGTGAGGTTAGAGATAGTAGTTGGATTCTTAGAGGTGGATTGCTAGTGAGAGTTCTTGGTGGAATGAGGGGCGAGATTAGGGTATTGAAACGAATTAGGACTTCTTTTGAGGATGCTACCTGAGCTAATGTTGGTGAATCTAGATGAGGCTGGTTTTGAGGTAGGAATTGAAATCGAGCGGGCGGGGTTGCATTTTATTTTAACTTATATGATGTGCAAATTTTCTTGATTATGTGACTAGCTAATATGTACTGGCATGATGTTAGATAGCAACCATGATAAACCTGTATGGCATGATATTACATGTTAATATGCAATACTGAGTTAAAATTGGTAGTGACAACTATGAACATGATATAATGATCCATTGCTATCCTATTGTGTTGTTCTAAAAGCATGTTATAATGTGTTGAATGAATCATGAGATGATGATACATTGTTATGTGAAAGCATGATGTTATCCTATATGGTTGATAAGCCTGATTATGAATAGGTAAGTGATGAATATGACTTGGAGCATAGGTATGACTTATGTGTATATATAAGATGATGGTGCATGACTACTATTAATCGTTATATGACATTGTGATGAGCTAAGATGATGTCTGGAACGCATGATGACCTTTTGATGTTGATATACTGCTTGATCTTCCCTTTTGTTTGAATCTTAATAGCATGATTTTGTCGGATTGATGTGATAATATGTTATGATAATGCTGGGTAGAGATTGGATAGGATGACTATGTGAACTTATGCTTTACATGAGATCCCTTGTTATGACTGGTTCCCCTAGTGTGCGATGTTGAGATGCGATCGTGAGATTTGACTAGAAGTAGTTTACTGACTCCATGACACCTAACCTCTTTGATCTCTTGACCTGTGTGCTGGTATGATTTATGAGAATTCGATGATACACTTGTGATGCCTTCGGTATGATATAGATACACTTTATGACTCGTGATATGACGTTGAGACGTTGTTGTTGTTTTGATGTGTTTGGAAGAATGCTATACTTTATGCTATGGGTAAACATGTTATGAGGTTACGGTAATGACTGATTGAGATTATCATGATTGATGTTGAGATTGCCATATGAGAAGTGGTTGATGACGTTATGAGTCGATGAGTTGATTTACTTACGTGCATGTTGAGTTGAGAATGATGGTAAATGATTCTGGAAACTAGGAAGAGAATATGAGATTAGCCCTTAGAGGTGGATGACTCCACCTCCTACCTTCTGAATTTGATTGATTGGTTGCGAGAAGCTGATTTGGTTTTCGGAAGAGTTTGACGAAATCTTGATTTGGGAGGATTTGATTTGATTCTGGTGTAAAGTTGCTTGATTAAAAAAAAAATTGAATTTGAAGATTTTGAGCGGTTTTAAAAATGGCCAACTTGGGGTTTTAAAGAAGTTGAGAGTTTCAATGATTTGGATGACAATCTTTCCATTTACACAACACTTTGAGGTTTACGAACTGGATTTACATTATGACGTCTCACGAAGTGGATACAAGCATTTTTTATAGGGGCGCTTATAGATTGCTTGCTAAGACCTAGTCGGGCGCTATAATGCTTTTAGAGTTGTGGTACTTCCGAAAAGTCGAAGCGAGGATGTAATAAGGGCGCTTATTACACACTTGACAAGACCAATTGGAAATGTCATGGCCGTGACTAGGATGTTGTGAGAATCCCGGAAGACGCAACCGAGATGATTACAAGATCTTTGGACATGGTCCTCGGACTCACCGAATTTAAAACTTCATCCCCTTTGCTTTACAATGATTTTAGTCTCGGGGACGAGACTTGTTCTTAGAGGTGGATGAATGTAAAGAACGGAAAATTTAAAATATTAGTTTCTTAAAATATTAAATTATGTTCGACTTTAAAATTTAGATTCTAGAAATTTTGAGATTTCCGTCCTCGAGCAACTGAATTTTATTTAAACGAACTTCTACATAGTTTTGAATTAGGTTTCAGAAATGGAATTTGATTTTCGGAGATCGAGCATTATAAAATTAATTTGAGCTACGAGTATTGATTGAGTTTTATTTAATTTTCGACTTATCTTGAAATTGAATTAAAATTCGATTAAATTTGATTTAGTCGGGATTCGATCGGGCGAGCGGGTTTTGAGTCTTTTCCGCTAATTTGAATTGGGTATTGTTAGGACCACATATAATTTAATTTTTTGTCCCTTTTCTTCTCTCTCTCTCTCTCTCTCTCTCTCTCTCTCTCTCTCTCTCTCTCTCTCTCTCTCTCTCTCTCTCTCTCTCTCTCTCTCTCTCTCTCTCTCTCGGCAGCTGTCTCACCAAAACTGCAATTGCAAATTCAGCTGCAATGGTCCCCTCCTCACCTCCTCCTTCCCATTACTGCAGCCCTGCCTCCCTCCTACACCCATTCACACAAACAATCACTTTCCTCCCTCCTTATCTCCCCCTCTCTCTCCCACTTTTCTGTTTTTGTAACCCAGCAAACAAGGCTCAATCCCTCCTTGCACCCCGCCTGACCACCAGCATCACCACCACCTCCTCCCCAGCTCCCTGCAGCCACCACCAACACCACCATCACCTCCCAGTAGCAGGAGACACTAGCTCCTCTTCGTCGTCCTTGAAACCGAGCTTCAACGGCTCCCACTCTCTCCTCCTTCCTCTGGGCAGTAGCAGGAGCACCCAGGAGGCCGGAGCCACACCCCTCGAAGTCGCCGACGCCGCCCCTTCCTTCTTCTCCTTCCCTGTTTCCCGATCCAAGTGTGGTAAGCTCGACTCCCTCCTCCTTTGTCCTCAAACATAATAAAGATCCTCTTTTATGACAGAATCTGTCCATCCTAGGCCTCAATCGAACCCCTCTCGAACTCTCGCAGACGGACGTCCGCCATTGCAGCCGGAGCACCCTGGAGTCTCGGTAATCCCTCTTCCCTCCCTCTCCTTTACTCGCGCTTTGTTCTCTTTGGTTGGGGTGTGGTCGGAATCCAGTTTCGATCACCTGGGTACGACGTCGAGCCGAACTGACCCCCCCACATGCCTGAGCTCTCTCATTCTTCCCTCCGTTTTTTTGGATCTTTCGTCGAGCTCTGTTCGTGGGAAGGGGACGGGTTCAACCAGGCCGGTTCAACCTTCCTTCTTTCTTTTTTTATTTGGTCCGGTTTAGGCATTTAATGGTCCGGTTCATTAATCTGAAAAAGGGGAAGGGGATCCGGGTAGAGTATACGGGTTTGGGCTTGGGTTTGGGCCAGAAATTCGGGTTAGGGCTTTAGGATTGGGCTGGTTTTGATTTCTGAATTGGGGATATATATATTGAGGTTATTGTTTTATTTATTTTATCGGTAGTATTTATATATATATATGTGTGTGTATATGTTATATGTTATTATTTCCTTTTTTTTCTGATTTTGGAAGATGATTTTATATTTATATATTCTGAAATATTTTAAAATATTTAAAAGGTTTTAAAAGTAATAATAATTGATATTGGGTTATGTATACACTTATGGTTATTGTTTTGAGATTTTTTGGATAGTATGTGGAAAATATTTGAATATTATTATAGTTTGGAATTTGGTTATAATTATAATATTCTGGAAATTTATCATTTTATATTGTGTTTGTTTTAAAATAATATTAATTGGATTATTTATATATGATGCTTTTATGAGGATTTAAATATGAGAGTTAGGAATTTTAAAGTGAATTGTTGGTTTTGATTTATGAATATTATTGTGAGCATAGAAATTATCTTGATGATTTAATATTGGAGTTATTTATATAATGTTTTTGAAATAAGAAACATGCCGAAACGATTTCTATTATATGATTTTGGAAATGGGCCTTAAGGTTTAAATGTGTAATGTCGGGTTTTGACTAAGTACGATTTTAAAAGAATTATTTGATTTTCTAAGTTTAGTTCTTTGAGAGATTGTTTGGAAATGAGATGATGATATGAGATGAACCTGAAATGATAAAATGAGATGGAATAATCTGAAATGGGATATGAGACGAGATATGAATGATAGTTAGGGGCGCCTTGTGTGAAATAGGTAGACTTATGCATTTATATGTTGTTAGGTATTTGTGAATGTTGGACGTTGCTTGCTATCGGTGACTCTTACTTGGATTCTGCTTCTGCTTTGTTCTCTGCTATTCGGCTTATTCAGGTAAGTTCCTTTATGGGCTTACTCAGATTCGAAAGAGATTACCGGCTTGTGAATGTATGACATACTAGGTGTTGCATAAGCATTAAAGCATGCCATGTAGTATCATGCTAGGTTGCACTTATGATTGAGCATTCTATTTCTTTACGCGTATGAAACAGAACGGCCGTATCTGTGATAGTCCTAGAGTCTTTGTTAGGGTCATAGGGTAGCCCAGCCCCATCGGGTGCCCTGAGTCTATCGAGTCGATATGAGCATGATGATAGCCCAGCACCATCGGGCATGATTTATTTATTTTAATTTATGTTATGATGATGAGATATGATGATGAGATATGATATGCTATAGCATCGAACCGGCCGGTCTCTGCACTAACGGAAAGGGGTGCAGAGGTAGGAGAGGGACATGCCACTTGGCATTCTTTGGGCGCCTTTACAGTTATTTCTCGCATATTGTAAATTAGGATCATGCTAGTGTGATTTAATTTCCGCATTTGCATCATCCTTATTATTAGCGTATGTGTATGTTCGCTTGCTGGACAGAGCGTGTTGGGGCCTCGGTCTGACCCTACTCGCACCCATTGTTTTTAGGTATGATTGCTCTCTGTTTATATGGCGTGGGAAAGTCCCTCGGCGATTGCAAAGAAATCTGTCTAACCCAGCTAATCTGGCCATCCGACTTTAGAATTATGTTTTGGTTTTGACCCGGCCTTGCCGTGGCTTTTGTATCTAAATTATATTTCCACTTCACTTTCGTTAAATTGAATTTATGAAACTTCGACTGATTAGAGGTTTGAAACCTCGACCCGTACCTGATTTGCAACATCCGAACGAAGGTATCCGACCTTCGAAACGTATCCCGGATATTTATATCCGGGCCGTTACAGTAATCTCTTTCGAATCTGAGTAAGCCCATAAAGGAACTTACCTGAATAAGCCGAACAGCAGAGAACAAGGCAGAGCAGAATCCAAGAAATGAATCACCGATAGCAAGCAACGTCCAACATTCACAAACACCTAATAACATATAAATGCATAAGTCTACCTATTTCACACAAGGCGCCCCTAACTATCATTCATATCTCGTCTCATATCCCATTTCAGATTATTCCATCTTATCTCATCATGCTCCTTTTCGAAACAACCTCTCAAAGAACTCAACTTAGAAAATCAAACAACTCTTTTAAAATCGTACTTAGTCAAATCCGACATTACACATTTAAACCTTAAGGCCCATTTCCAAAATCATATAATAGAAATCGTTCCGGCATGTTTCTTATTTCAAAAACATTATATAAATAGACTCCAATATTAAATCATCAAGATAATTTCTATGCTCACAAATAATATTCATAAATCAACAATTCACTTTAAAATTCCTAACTCTCATATTTAAATCCTCATAAAAGCATCATTTAAATAATCCAAATATTATAATCTTAAAACAATAACAATATATAATAATTAATTTCTCAGAATTTATAATTATAACCAAACCCAAAACTATAATAATATTCAAATATTTTCCAGATACTATCCATAAAATCTCAAAACAATAACCATAAGTATATACATAACCCAATATCAAATATGATCACTTTTAAAATCTTTTTAAATATAAATATTAATAATTTAAGAACACATAAATATATATATATCTTACTAAAATCAGAAATAATAACAAAATATAATATACATATATATATACATATAACTCATAACACATATATATATTCTACACATAACAACTTAAAACCATAAAACACCCAAAAGAAAATCTGAAAAGATAAGCCCAACCCGAAAAGAAACTCGAGGCCCATAAATAATAGGCCCAACCCGGATTAATTAAAATCCAAACCCGCTACCCCTATTTCGGATCCAGACCCACCCTCAAACCCAACTCAATTAAATAACCGGCCCAAAATTAAAATTAGGCCCAAACCCTTTCTTCCTCTCCTAGCCTCCCTCTTCCCCGACCTCCCCAGCTCACAGACCCCTCGCTCTCGCCATCCTTCATCCTTGCCCACACTTGCTCTCTTGCGGAACCACTCTCGACCTCACCTCTCTCTCTGGTTAGATCAGATGGGAAAAGAACGGAAGCACATAGAAATTCGAGCAAAAGGGCTAAAGAGAGGCTGGGGGCGCTCACCGAGGGTGCTCGACATCTTGCTGAAGAACGCTCGTCGGAGGTCGTTCGTCGGGGCTCGATTCCTGGACCTGGGTCGAACAAGGGGGGTGAGGAAGGAGGAGACTTCCTATGGTTTTTGATCGGAACAGGGAAAAGAAGGACTCACCGGTCTTCTCGAATCGAAAACAGGGCAGTGGAGGGAGAAATGGAGCTCGGCGGCGACGGTTGGGCGGCGGCTGTACTCGGGAGCTCCTGGGCGGCGTCGGGTCGAGCTTGGCCGCACCGGAACTAGACGGAGGAGGGAGGAAACTTCTGTGGGTACTCGGGAGTGAAACAGGGGAGAAAGGGCACCTTGGTGCCTCGGTGGAACCGGGGAGGAAGGGCTCGGATCCTAAGGGTGACAAGAGACGACGACGACGGGGCTGAGGAGACAGTGCTGTGGTGGTGAGGATGGTGGCGTTGCAGCTGGTGGTGGTGGCTCGGCGCTGCTGAAAGAAACAGGGGAAGAGGCCGGAAGGAGAGGGGCGGCGGCGGCTGGCTGCTGGTTGCTTGGGTGATGGTGGTGCGTGGATGGTTGCAGCTGGCGGCGGCGGACGAGGAGGGAGGTGGAGGTGTGGTGGTTTGCAGGAAGATAAAAGAGGTGTGTACGCATGTCATAGTAAGAGGGCTTAATGTCCACACCCTCCTCTACGATTTCTACAAGGTCGTTACATGAAGGACTTGCTACTAGGACATGTTGTACCCAGTTCCACCAAGTGATTGATGCATGGAGGGTTTTTCCTGCCATCTCAAAGATTATCTATCTCCCATCTATAGTCAAAAGAAGGCCTGCTAGGCTACTTAAAGACGTCCCCCTATCGGCTACCCATCTTAAGGGGAGAAGATCATCCACGAGTTACGTCACACCCAGGTAGTGTGATTGTGGTCCATGGCCTAACCTTGGCTAGTATTATTTTGCTTTTTGTCTCGAGTTAGGGGTTGGATATAATGTACCACATTCATCTACGCTAGATGACCAACCCTTATATGTGCATTTATTACACGAAACAATCATGGTTTCAATGTTTTGTTAGTATAACGTATGTTTTGTTCTTGTAATACCAACCATTAGAAGGAAAGTGATGTGTATGTTATCGGAGAACTATATGCAATCCCATTGTAAATATTTGGAAATGCAACACAACACTAAATTTAAGGTGGTCGATTGCTAACATATAGGATATAAGGGGTAGTTTTTAATAATTATTGAATGAGGGGTAATTTTTAGACAATATGCCCCATTTAAGTGGTTGATTTCTACAATTTACCCAAAAACTTTATATAATCATCATGTAATTAGTGATGTACGCATTTTAGTCATATTTTGCATCATATTTTCATCTCATTTAAGTCATTTTATTTACTTTTGTGTTGGGAAAGTGTGTCGTTTGTGTTAGTTTTTGTATTATTCAAGATATGGAGTCTATACAAGCTTTGGTGGTGTTTTTGTAGGTTTTGAAGCTGATTTGAAAGAGTTTGGACACACTTTAGAGCTTAATGAAAAATCATGAAGGCAATGGAGATGCCAAGCAAAAGCAAAAAGTGGTGCAGCTGGAGAAAAGCCTTATTTTCGCCATCCAACACTTCGATTCAAGTTCTGGAGCCTTCATGAGAGTTGTAGTCCTTGAAAAGAACTTTCCAACGCATATTTATATGCGTCAATCGGATAAACGAGGACTCGGAAAATTGCGTTTGAAGTCAGAGTCGAAAAGCTGGAGAAAAACAGAAGTTACTGCATTCAAACAGACCCTCGGCGCCGACACCCACAGCCTCGGCGCCGAGGTATCTGCGAACAGGAGAAGATTTTGCGGGCTGATTTTATTACTTAATGGGCTTTTTAATTAGGATTTTCATCTGAATTTCTTTTAGGATATTTTAGTTAGATAGACTTGGGATATTTTATCCTTCCTTAGATGGATTTTATTATTTTCCTAAGATAAAATCTCTTTTCCTTGGGGATTAAGTCTTAATTTTTATCTTTTAAGTAAAGGCTATTAGGGGCTGATTTGGGAGGACGACATAGCGCAGGGCTGCGCGCAGCAGCTGTAGGACGAGTTTTAGGGTTTTTGTTTGGCGTTTGGGCGAAAGCTTGGGCGTTTGTTGTTGCGATTGAACGCTTATTTCCATGTTTTATATTATTGCAAGTTTGGTTTATGTTTTCTTCTCTTAAATTCATGTTTTCCATTGTCATGTTTGAGTAGTTATCTTCCTTCTAGGGTTGGGGTGTGCCCAACAATAGGCACGTGTGTGATGGATGAATCTATAATTGTGTGATGTTTTTATTGTCTTCTACCTATGTGCTTAACCTTTGATGAAAGTTTAAGGAATTCATAGTTGCAATTGAACTTGAAAGACGAAATTGTTAACTTGATAGTAATTAGGGTTTTCTAATGAAAGTTAAAAGATCCTAATTAAGAGAAGGTAGAAACAAGTAGGTCTTTTATGCGAAAGTGAATGGATTTACTTGTTGATTGATGAAAGTCAATTGTTTGATGATAAAAGCATGACCTTTTATGTGATTCATTGATTTTCCCATGTGTTTGTTGTTGTGGCGATCCTTTGCCTTGGAAGTTTTCTCTTTTATTAATTAAAATTCATATTTTATTCTCTTATCACCACCCATCTTGACAAGAGGAAAACCTGTCGTTGTTCCTGTCAAAGAATTACTCAAACCTACAACTAGTATAGTTGTTAAGAAAGAGGTCGATCCACAGGGAAATCTATTAAGTTCAAGTGGTTATCTAATCGCAAGTAAACAAAAAGAGAGTTTTTATGGGAAAAAGATCCGCCTTTTTGTCAAAGCGGAAACAAGTAAACAAGACTGTGAAAGTTGTAGAATGCAATAGAGAGAAATAGGTTCACCTACAATTTGTCACTTTAATTGATGAATTTGATCCTTGTTTCAGCCTCTAGTTCTCTTCTTTTCCTATCAATGTCCTTGTCCAGATCTTAGGTAAATTACTAATCCTTTGAGTCCTAGTAATCCTTATCTCTAAATAACCCTAACACGGTTAAGATTTAACCTAGAGATAGCATTAAGACTATGAATTAACCAAGGTATATGCAATATCAAGCTACGAGTCGATATTTAACATATATTCAACTTCCTACACATCCAATTAGTCCTACGAGTCCTAAAGGGATATGATTGCCACTTGGGTTAAGGTTCGCTACGAGGAATCTACAAAACCCTTGCAATTGAATGAATCTACTCTAACTAGTTGATCAGGCCAGAGAGAATAAAACACATTCAAGAAATTAAGCGCAAAGAAGTCAAAACATTCAAATAGGAATAAGAACTAGATTAAGAAACTCACAATTCAACAATCAAGATCCAAACTGTAGGCGAACCCTTCGAGAGTTTAGTTGCTCATGCTCAACGTGCTCTCAACAATTCTCAAAAGTGCATAAGGTCAATAATAGAATAACCTAAAAATGTCTTTTAAAGGCCTACAAAGGATCGGCCAAAAATAATACTAAAAACCCTAATTAAATTGAATAACTGAATCGGCGTTTCTGGACAGGCCGCGGGGCGGCTGGCTCAGGCGACGGGGCGGCCTGGCGATCAGCGAAATCCTTCGAGATGTCTTCGGGCCGCGGGGCAGCCAGGTCAGGCGACGGGGCGGCCAGCGATTTCTTCCGCTTCTCTCCACGTGATTTGCTGTAGCTGATAATGCAATTAACTTTAATTCTTTAACTCCCCTCAAATTCATTCCACCTTGAATCACGATTCCTGAAATAAACCATAATGTTGTGTAGATTCCGCATCTTCCAACTCAATAAGTAATCATGTAAATGCAACTAAAATATGCAATATTTACACCCAAACTATACTAAATGCAATCTATTATGCACTACTAATAATGCTCTATCAAATTCCCCCACACTTGAACCTTTGCTTGTCCTCAAGCAATAGAAAAAGTAACTTGCAACCCCACAGAATAGCCATTCATGTATCAACCTCAATATTCTTTAAGTGTAGAAAAAACTAGCAAACACAATAGATTAACAACATCATAGCACATAATGTTCATGATTAATGAAATCAAGCAACCATATCCATTCTAGACCTCACAAGGAATATGTGTTTCACTCTCACTCAAGTGTTTAGGGTTAGATATTTACGCTCAAACTCAATCTTTAAAAACTTAGCTACAATAGTCTTGCACCAGTGTTCTAGCTCTCCACCGCTGGTGACTCTACACACAACAAAAATCATGAGGTCTTTCAATTGGGTTGTAATGGGGCCAAGGTAGAAAACATAAGGTATGGAACAATTTAGGCCATGTGGTGCTCATAATCCGGGAACTAAGGATGCAACCAAATTACAATACCACTCACAATATCATACCATAACTCTACAATGTATACAACTCCAATCTCAAGCATCAAACTTTACAAACCATACTCAACTCATTCTCTTATTTTTTTTTTCTTTTTTTTTTCATATGCTCTTCTTCATGCTATATCAAATGATTTTCCTTGACTTTTACCCCTAAGTGAATTTTATCCTCCTTAGGTCCCAAGTAATGTGTAAACTACTAGCAAGAATCAAAACATCTCATAAGAGTACTCCCAACATACAATCCATCACTCAAACCATCATCCACAATATGAATATTCACCAACTATTCCTAATTCCCGGATGGGTCAGACTATAATTGGCTATGGAAAAATCTTGTGGAGCTCAAAAGAATAGGCAATTAGGCTCAATATTGGCTTCAAGCAGAGGATAATATGCAAGGTGGGAATAGAGTCAAATAGGGCTAATAAAGGTGCCTCAATCATTTTTAAGTCATGTGCAGAAATCATAATATGCAGCCTTGAATAAGATATCTAAATGCAAGCCAAAGAGGAAGCAATTAAAGAGAGTACACTCAACAAGCAAGAGGACATAATATATTTTGTCCAAATATAGGCCAAAATAGCTCACCAGGTCATGTCTAGAACTTCAAGATCACCCAAAATCAAATATCTTATGTGCTCAATCATCAACCAATTATGCTCACCAAATAGTGTGGAAATCAGATATCAAAGGTTTTCAACAATCCAAGCACATCATGGGGCATAAGTCTTAATAAATAAATTAGAGGACAAGTGGCATCCATATGGGAAAATAAGACCTAATCCTAGCTAATGCATAAATATAATAACATATATAATTTTTGGATTTTTTTTTTGCGAATAAAATAGACTAACATCAACTAAAATATTCCAACATGCAATCTAAAGTCAAAATACAACATAAAGATAAAGTACATGTCATGCAAGTCTTCCCCCACACTTAATTCTGACATTGTCCTCAATGGCAAAAAACATCAAAATAAACTGAAAGGGAAAAGAAAAGAAAAAGAAAAAAACTAACATGATCACTGTGGAGGTGGTGGTGGGTAAGGTGGGAACTGAGGATATGCAAAACGGAAGAACTCCTCCTGTCTCTGTCTCTGCAGCTCCTGAGCCTCCCATGCAGCCTGCTGTCGTTGGAGCACCTGCTCCTGTAAGCGTCGCATCTCAGCCTGGCTCTCAACCATATCCGCTATGCTAGTCGTCAGCCCACGCACATCGCGACGGATGTCTCCTATATCAACATAAAGCTGCTGCTGATGATCCCACATATCATCCTGACGACGGGAAATCATCTGCTGATGCTGCCACATGGTGTCCTGGAGCACAGCCATCTGCTGCTGCTGCTCCCACATAGTATCCTGTCGTAGAGACATCGCCGTCATCCTCTGCTGTAGCTCATAATAATCTGGACCAGCACCTACCCCAGATGTGCCAGAAGGTCCAGCATCTCCACCTCCTACATCCGTCTGCATCTCAGGAACACCACCATCATCGCCCTGATCATCATCATCTCCACCATCCTCATCCTCATCCTCATCATCCTCATCCTCATTGCCCATGAAGAAATCCACCGCCGTAGGACCAAAGGGAAGCTGTCGGGGTAATCTAAGCTGAATCACCCCAAGATGGCCTGTCCTCCAGACCCACATCGGTGCTCTCCCCTCCAAATGGCCAGCTTTCCTCAGCTGGGCCTCATCATACAGAAATGAACCATGCAGGGCATCAGGGACAACGCTCAAATCAATACAATCCCGTGCTATGAGAGTGATGAGACCCCCAAAGCTAATCGTCGCTGTCTTGCGCTTGTCTATGATGTCCTTGCAGTTGAAAAGGAACAAATCTACCCAACCTGGAATAACTGGGCTCTCTGGCATAAGACACCACAAATATGACATATCCCGAAGTGAGATCTTGTTGACCTCAGACTGGGCAAAGAAGGTGTTGGCTAAAACCTTATGGATCAGCCGTAATGCAGGGTGCCGAATACTCGAGTTGTATTGGCCCTTCTTGGCCTCAAACGGCACCCTAGTCGCCGCAAGCCAAAATGCAACAGGTCCCTCTCCCTTTGACACATCAAACCAACCTGCGGTGGGTGCGGCTGTCACTCCAAAAAGCTGTCCCACTCTCTCCTTTGTCCTCGTGAACTCCTGTCCCAATAACCTAAACTCGATAGATGTAGACCGCACACTCAACGTAGCCAGGAATTCCTTAACTAAACCCGAATAGGTCGGAGCATTCTTCTCTAAGAAATTTCCTAGGCCTCCATGTACTAACAACTGTCTAGTGCATACATCCATTTCTAACATCCGAAGGGTAGGTTCGTGAAAAAACTTGGTTTGAAAGAAATTCCTAGTATTCAACGCATTCCATCTCTCCTTCTGACTCCTACTCATTCCATGGGGTCTAGACATGTTTGCTTAAAGCTATGAAATTAACCCAAGAAAAAGTTCGAAGTAAAAACTCACGAAAATGGATGTTTCTGCAGTGGCCGCGGGGCGGCGAGGGTAGGCGACGGGGCGGCCGGCGACAGGTGGCCGCTGGGCGGCAAGGTCGGCGACGGGGCGGCCGGCGACGGTGGGCGACGGGGCGGCTGGTATGGCGACGGGGCGGCCCGCCCCTTTTTTGACCATCTCTACTTCTTTTTACCCTGCGGGGTTAGTATGCCGAAAACACCACAACTAAACTAAAAGAAAGTAACTAAATGCAATAAGAAAATAACATCTAAACTACTTACCTTGGGTTGCCTCCCAAGCAGCGCCTTTAGTTAACGTCGTTGGCTCGACATCATTACTCCCTAGTGATCCTCAATGCTTGGTTCACGGAGAACCAACTCATCACCATTCTCTTTGACAAAGTTCTCATAATATGGCTTCACGCGATGACCATTTACTTTGAAGATGTCTCCATTCCTCTCATTGAGTAGCTCTATTGCACCATGAGAAAAGACATTAGTAATCACATATGGCCCTGCCCATCTAGAGCGAAGCTTACCTGGGAAGAGTTGAAGGCGCGATTGGAATAGAAGGACCTTGTCCCCAACTTTGAGGTCCTTTCGCAAAATATGCTTGTCGTGCCATGCCTTAGTCTTCTCCTTATAAGTGACGGAGTTGTCATAGGCATCCAGTCTCAACTCTTCCAGCTCCTGCAGCTGAAGTTTCCTGAACTCCCCAACTTCATCCATTTGCATATTGCATTGTTTCACCGCCCAGTATGCCTTATGTTCGAGCTCGACAGAAAGATGGCAAGCCTTTCCATAAACTAATCGAAACGGAGACATCCCAATGGGAGTCTTGTAAGCCGTTCGATAAGCCCACAGAGCATCATCAAGTCTTACACTCCAATCCTTCCTGTTTGGGGCAACAGTCTTCTCCAAGATCGTCTTAATCTCGCGATTAGACACCTCAGCTTGCCCATTAGTCTGGGGGTGGTATGCAGTAGACACTCTCTGCGTAACATGATATTTCTTTAATAAAGCACTTACCGTCTTATTGCAGAAATGAGTCCCTTTATCACTGATCAATGCTTTCGGCACTCCGAATCTAGAGAATAGCTCTTTGAGGAAACCTGCAACAACTTTTGAATCATCAGTCCTGGTGGCCTTCGCCTCCACCCACTTGGAGACGTAGTCCACCGCAAGCAAAATATACAAGTTCCCAAACGAGCTAGGGAATGGTCCCATGAAGTCAATGCCCCAAACATCAAAAATCTCACAAAATGTCATGCGGGTTTGTGGCATCTCATTCCTCTTAGAAAGATTCCCAACTCTCTGACAGCGATCACAGGATTTACAAAAAGCATATGAATCACGAAATATATGCGGCCAAAAGAACCCTGCCTCAAGTACCTTTCTTGCTGTCTTTTGTGGTCCAAAGTGCCCACCACATTCATGTGAATGACAGAAATTAAGGACAGATTGTACCTCATCGTCGGGAAGACACCGACGTATCACTTGATCAGCGCAATGCTTCCATAGGTATGGATCATCCCAAACGTAGAAGCGAGCATCATGGCGTATCTTGTCCTTTTGAGCCTTGGAAAAATTGGGTGGAAACTCCTGCGAAACTAAAAAGTTCACCAAATTAGCGAACCAAGGGCGGGGAATAGCACTTACCTTCAAAAGAAGTTCAATATCAGATTCTGCAGAGGCCGCGGGGCGGCCGGCGACAGGTGGCCGCGGGGCGGCCAGTCCGGCGACGGGGCGGCTGGAGACGCTAAAAACCTGCAGTAACTCTTCGTCAGGAAAACTCCCCAAGATATGTGATTGCTCGTCCTGCCCATTCTTCCCCTGCAATATACGACTTAGATGATCTGCAACAAGGTTCTCCGCACCCTTTTTGTCCCTGATTTCGATGTCAAACTCGCTTAAAAGCAAGATCCATCTAATCAATCTTGGCTTGGCCTCTTTCTTCGTCAAAAGGTAACGAAGCGCTGCATGGTCAGTATACACAATAACTTTTGTACCAAGCAAATAAGATCTAAATTTCTCAAGGGCAAAAACAATAGCAAGGAGTTCCTTCTCTGTAGTTGAGTAGTTCCTTTGGGCGCCATTCAACGTCAGAGATGCATAGTAGATCACATGAGAGCTCTTCCCCTCTTTTTGTCCAAGCACGGCTCCCACGGCGTAGTCACTAGCGTCACACATCAATTCGAAGGGTTGGGACCAATTTGGCGCTTGTATGATTGGTGCACTAGTAAGACAAGTCTTCAACTCATCAAACGCCATCCTGCACTTCTCATCAAAAGCAAAAGTGACCTCCTTCTTCAGTAGCTCGCACAAGGGTGAGGTGATCTTTGAGAAATCCTTAATAAACCTGCGATAGAATCCTGCATGGCCTAAAAAGGAACGCACTTCACGCACATTAGTAGGATAAGGCAATGATTGAATGATGTCTATCTTTGCCTTATCAACCTCAATCCCTTTATGTGAGACAATGTGACCTAAAACAATGCCCTCCTCAACCATAAAGTGACACTTCTCTGAATTGAGCACTAAGTTAGTGTCCACACACCTTCTAAGCACAAGTGCCAAATGGTTTAAGCAAGCATCAAAACTATCACCATGTACAGTAAAGTCATCCATAAAAACCTCAATGAATTGCTCTATATATTCAGAAAAAAATGCTTACCATACACCGTTGGAATGTCCCAGGAGCGTTGCACAAGCCAAAAGGCATCCTGCGATATGCAAAAGTGCCAAACGGACAAGTGAATGTCGTCTTTTCTTGATCCTCCGGTGCGATGGCTATCTGAAAGTAACCTGAATATCCATCTAAAAAGCAATAATATGGACGACCAGCGAGCCGTTCAAGCATCTGATCAATAAAAGGTAAGGGAAAGTGATCTTTTCGAGTTACCGCATTCAGCTTGAGATAATCGATACAAACTCTCCAGCCTGATTGGACTCTGGTAGGGACCAACTCACCTTCTTTGTTCTCAACCACTGTTATGCCTCCCTTCTTTGGTACTACCTGCGTTGGACTAACCCATTGACTATCAGAGATGGGATAGATCATACCTGCCTGAAGGAGTTTCAGCACCTCCTTCTTTACTACATCCATCATAGGTGGGTTGAGTCTCCGTTGAGGTTGCCTGGAAGGTTTGGCTCCCTCTTCTAACAAGATTTTGTGCATGCAAGTAGCTGGGCTGATTCCCTTAATGTCCGCTATGGTCCATCCCAGAGCGGTCTTATGTTCTTTGATCACCGCCACCAACCTATCCTCTTGTTCCTTAGTAAGCTTGTTGGAGATAATGACAGGCAAGGTATCACCTTCCCCCACGAATGCATACTTCAAATGCTCAGGAAGTGGCTTGAGCTCAACAACGGGTGCCTGCACAATAGAAGGTAAGAGTTTCTCGCTCGAACCGGTGAGTTCCATAGGCGTACCTACCTGCAAATGAGTAGGAAGGGTGGACAAGTCTCTTATAGTCTCCTGCAGGTTAGTAGACAAAGCATAATTCAATGACAACTCCTCAATAGGAGCTTCTAAAGCAACCTGCAGGTCATCTACACAACTCATGTCAAAAGTATCCTGTATACAAGTATCAATGGCATCTACAAAGCATAAGGAAGGATCATCAGAAGGGAATTTCATTGCATCATAAATATTATATTCAACCTTCTCACCATCGAATTCCATAGTTAATGAGCCAGAATACACATCAATTTTTGTCTTAGCAGTCTTCAAAAAGGGTCTTCCTAAGATGATAGGGGACTCTTGCTTACCATGCTCCATGTCTAAGACAAAAAAGTCAGCAGGAAAGATCAAGTTGTCAACCATGACCAAAACATCCTCTACTATACCTCTAGGATAAGCATTTGAGCGGTCCGCTAGTTGGATCACCACTCTAGTCTCATGCAAAGGTCCTAAGCCTAATGATTCATATAAAGAATAAGGCAAGACATTAATAGATGCACCTAAGTCTAACAAAGCTTTATCAAACTTAGTCTCACCTATCACACATGGGATTGTAAACATGCCAGGGTCGCTTCATTTCTTAGGCATACGCTTTTGAAACACAGCAGACACATGTTCGCTTACCTTAATCTTCTGCTTCCCTTTCAACTTCTGATTCCTCTTTATGGTGCAAAGCTCCTTAAGAAATTTAGCATAACGAGGAATACTTTTAATCAATTTGAGTAAGGGAATGTTTACCTCGCACTTACTAAATGTCTCAAAGATCTCTTTGTCATTCTCAGGCCTCCTTGTATCTCTAAGAGCTTCAGGAAAAGGAGGAACAGGTTTGTAAGAATTTAAAGGAGGGAATTCAGGCCTTACATAGGAGTCGGCAGGTTCGTCAGGGGCAAGGCCGCGGGGCGGCTCAGGGTGGCGATGGGGCGGCTCGCCGAACTCTGCATCTGCAGAATCGCCTTGGCCGCGGGGCGGCTCATGAGGGCGACGGGGCGGCTCGCCGAATTCTGCATCTGCAGAATCGCCTTGGCCGCGGGGCGGCTCATGGGGGCGACGGGGCGGCTCGCGATTTCGCAACTCTCCTTCTCCTTTGTCTTGATGGATCTCAGGTTCTCCATAGGTTTCGTCATCCTGGTGAGTAGTAATCAGTTCCTTACCACTTCTTAGCGTTATTGCGCTGACGTTCTCCTTAGGATTCACCACCGTTTGAGATGGTAGCTTTCCTGAGTCCTTAGCCTGCAATTCATTTACCGATTGAGCCAATTGGCCCACCTGTTTTTCAAGATTCTTTGAGTGCTCAACGTGGTTCATGAGTATCCTAGTGAGGGTTTTAATAGGGTCCTCAGTTGATTGATCCTCTGCGGGGGGTGCTCTCTGCCTCGAATCGAATTGTTGTTGAGGCCTTTGTTGGTGTCCCCCTTGCGGATTGTAAGGGGCTTGGTTATTACCATAGCCATACCCCTGGTAACCTGCATTATAATTGTTATTGAATTGATTTGGGTTACCATAGTTACCATACCTAGACTTCTGCGGGACAAAGTTTCCCATGGCGTTGAGCTCAACATTAGGATCCTGAAGTAGCGGGCACATATCGTTTGGATGTAAAGGATCAGCACATAGCCCACATGCTTTGAGTTCCTGAGGGGTCCCTTTTAGCATCATCCTTCTCATCATCTCCTTCATCTCCATCATATCAGCTTGTAAATTGGAGCTTGAAGAATCCACAGCCAGTACTCCACGGGGGTTTGCCCTCTTGCTATATTGTCTAGACCCTTCAGCAAGCTCTGAGAACAAATCCATAGCATCATTTGGGGTCTTGTTGAGAATGTTACCCCCACTAGCGGCATTCACCATTCGACGCTCATCATCAAGCAAACCTCCATGCAAATAAAGTACCAAATCCTGTTGTGAGTAACCATGGTAGGGGCAACTTGAGCAGAGCTTTTTGAATCTCTCCACATACTCATACAGGGTCTCGGTTGCTAATTGCTCGATGTTGCTGATGGCCTTTTTGAGAAAGTTCAGCTTTGTCGCAGGGAAGTACTTCTCTAAGAACAACCTTTTCATCTCTGTCCAGGTAGTAATGCTCCCTGCAGGCAAATAATAAAACCAATCATTAGCTGAATCTTTTAATGTGAAAGGAAAAGCTCGCAGCTTGATTTGGTCCTCTGTGACATCTGCGGGTCTCATGCTCTCAATGATAGCATGGAAATCCGCCAAATGTTTGTTGGGATCCTCGCCACTCAACCCATGGAACTTAGGTAGAAAGTGGAACCATTGAGCCTTAAACTCGAACTTGGTCCCATCAGCAAGCGCTGGAAACTGCACCGCCAATGGTTGTGTTTGAAGATTCGGTGCGGTGAGTTGCCTTAAGGTTTGGTTCGCGTTATCTAACGCGTTGTCACCCATCTCTGCAGTTCCTTCGGCTTCTTGATCAAAAGGTAATTCGCTAGAGTTGTTGCGAACCTCCCGCCTTAGGTTGGAAAGAGTCCTCTCAATCTCTGAATCAAAAGGAAGTAAAGATGGATTAGTAGCACGGGTGCGGACCATAAACGTGGTCCACACCAAGGGTAGCGATTAAACAACACAAGAAATTAAAAAGATTTCCCCGGCAACGGCGCCAAATTTGACAAGAGGAAAACCTGTCTTTGTTCCTGTCAAAGAATTACTCAAACCTACAACTAGTATAGTTGGTAAGAAAGAGGTCGATCCACAGGGAAATCTATTAAGTTCAAGTGGTTATCTAATCGCAAGTAAACAAAAAGAGAGTTTTTATGGGAAAAAGATCCGCCTTTTTGTCAAAGCGGAAACAAGTAAACAAGACTGTGAAAGTTGTAGAATGCAATAGAGAGAAATAGGTTCACCTACAATTTGTCACTTTAATTGATGAATTTGATCCTTGTTTCAGCCTCTAGTTCTCTTCTTTTCCTATCAATGTCCTTGTCCAGATCTTAGGTAAATTACTAGTCCTACGAGTCCTAGTAATCCTTATCTCTAAATAACCCTAACACGGTTAAGATTTAACCTAGAGATAGCATTAAGACTATGAATTAACCAAGGTATATGCAATATCAAGCTACGAGTCGATATTTAACATATATTCAACTTCCTACACATCCAATTAGTCCTACGAGTCCTAAAGGGATATGATTGCCACTTGGGTTAAGGTTCGCTACGAGGAATCTACAAAACCCTAGCAATTGAATGAATCTACTCTAACTAGTTGATCAGGCCAGAGAGAATAAAACACATTCAAGGAATTAAGCGCAAAGAAGTCAAAACATTCAAATAGGAATAAGAACTAGATTAAGAAACTCACAATTCAACAATCAAGATCCAAACTGTAGGCGAAACCTTCGAGAGTTTAGTTGCTCATGCTCAACGTGCTCTCAACAATTCTCAAAAGTGCATAAGGTCAATAATAGAATAACCTAAAAATGTCTTTTAAAGGCCTACAAAGGATCGGCCAAAAACAATACTAAAAACCCTAATTAAATTGAATAACTGAATCGGCGTTTCTGGACAGGCCGCGGGGCGGCTGGCTCAGGCGACGGGGCGGCCTGGCGATCAGCGAAATCCTTCGAGATGTCTTCGGGCCGCGGGGCGGCCAGGTCAGGCGACGGGGCGGCCAGCGATTTCTTCCGCTTCTCTCCACGTGATTTGCTGTAGCTGATAATGCAATTAACTTTAATTCTTTAACTCCCCTCAAATTCATTCCACCTTGAATCACGATTCCTGAAATAAACCATAATGTTGTGTAGATTCCGCATCTTCCAACTCAACAAGTAATCATGTAAATGCAACTAAAATATGCAATATTTACACCCAAACTATACTAAATGCAATCTATTATGCACTACTAATAATGCTCTATCACATCTCTCTTCCATCTCTTTTGTTAGTTTCAACCCGACAAAGCAACTAAATAAGAAACGCCGACTCTCTCCTGTGGACGATCCTGACTCCCTATACTATAGCGGGGTCTTGACTACAAATTTATTTGGTCGAGAAACCCTCTCAACAAATTGGCGCCGTTGCCGCGGAGATTTCAATCGCGCCTTGTTTAGTTGTTTTTAGGGTTTGAGAATAGCCCACCTCCTTTATTTTGTAAATATAATTTTATTTTCTTTTATTTTCTTTATTTTAGTTTTTTTTTTATTTTTTAGAATACCACACCTCCCACCACTCCCCTCCTCGGTACCGACTTGGTGTCGAGCCCTTGCTATTTGATTTGTGCGCTTGTTTGAGTTTTCAAGATTAGGTACAAGATGCAGTACACATATGATTATTTTGAAACAAGGGCTGAACAAGAAAGACGACATGCAAGGAAAAAGGAGTATGCGAGCTATCTAGCCGAGGTTGATAAGGAGGATGAAGATTTCATTGATTTTGATAGTTGGAAAGCAAAGAAGTCCTCCGAGGATTCAACCAAAACCCAAGAGTCATATGGGTCCTATCAACCAACGGAGAGGTATTATGCTCAACATGACTATAAGGACTCGTATGAGCCGTCCCAACCATGGAATCTCTATCATGAACCACCTCTTCCTTATGAGCAATGGGAGCGGCCTCCGGAACCATCACTGGAGGTCGACGCTAAAGAGTGTAGGCACACCATAGATGATGAAACCAACAAGCAAATGAGGGCTGAGATGGCGGAATTACGACGCCAGATAGAAGCTGAAGCCGCTGAAGTACGACGACTAAGGGAGTACAACACAATCATGCGTGAACAACTGGGCGAATGGAATAGGCTACAGGCTTTGTCAGAATCACCCTTAGAAGACGTAGTCCCCCAACCAATAGAGACGGCGTATCTGCATGAGGTTGGTTCATTTGATAACATTATCTTTTGCGAGTTGGTAGGTGGAGAAGAGCTTGAGGAGGAGTTGGTTCCTATCCCAACCAAGTCAACATACACTTAAGCTAACTCTACTCAGGCCCCTGACGACGCAATTGCGTGTCCTAATGAGGAAGAAAAGAGTTGCCGTGATCCTACGGAGCTACAAGTAAGGTTAGATATGGTTTTCAAACTTTTTTCTCATGATGAACATGCTGGTATCGAGACATTTCAGGAGAAGACATGTGAGGAACCCCATCAAGAGGAAGAAGTGCTCGAAGAGAAAGAGGAACCCCTTGAGGAAGAAGAAGAAGTGATAAAGGAGGAGCCAAAAGTCATTGTTCGATGCATTACACCGCCACCTTTACCATTCCAGGTGAAGGTGATTCCCGACGATCTCAAACAATCGAATTTTGCATTTAAGTATGGGGTACTCGCAAAGTGGCATGTTGAAGATGAGGCAGAAGAAGAAGAAGTGGAGGAATCTCTTCCTCCTGCACCATTGTACACCGAACTCAACAATGAAATACATCTATTTGTGTATGATGGTGAGGAAGCTCAAAAAGTCAATTCAATGAAGAGGAAGAGAGGCACAAATGAGGAACACACGTTTGCTAAGTGCTTTCCAAGACAGTTGCTAGCTAGAGCCAAGAGAGATGAATGGGTGGAATGTTGGAGTGTCCACTCGGGAAGGTTCAAGCTCATCCATAAGGAAAGGAGGAGAGGCATAAAAGGTACAAGGAGCGAGAGCCATATCACTTGACAATCTATCCCGATGTACCACCGGAGGATGTTCTCCCACCGCCTCCACCAGCGGAGCCACCGGATCCACCACCTCCTCCTGACCCGGTTTGAAGAAAAAAAGGGAAGTATGTCGAGCTATAGACTTTAAATATAGCGCTTACGGGAGGCAACCCGCTTTATTTTCTTTTCTTGCTAAGTTTTACTTTTATTTTTTAAGTTTTAGGATAGGTAGGATAGTTGGGGTGGAGCATATTGCACTAACCATGCAGGGCTTAGGAGGAAACCACTGCGAAAACGGGTGAAAAACGGAAAAAGAAGCTCAACGGTAGCTGTACCGAGGCCGTACCGAGGTCCCTAGGGTCGGTACCGACCCTCCTGACGGACAGGTAAGTGAATCTCGGAAAACCGAGAAATTCCAGTAGCTGTACCGAGGCCGTACCGAGGTCCCTAGGGTCGGTACCGACCCCCTGACGGATAGGTAAGTGAATCTCGGAAAATAGAGAAATTCCAGTGGGCATACCGACCCCGTACCGAGGTCCCTTGCCTCGGTACCGACCCCCTACCAAAAAAAAAATATTTTCAGAAAACTTTTTTTTTTCTTTCCTTTTTTTTTTCTTCTTCTTTCCTTCCCTCTTTCTTTCTCTTTGCTGTCCATACCCGACCCTCGTTTCACAACCAGCACCCTCGGTTTCGAGCCCTGTAGCACAGCGCCATCCTCTCCTCCGGCCACACCACCACCACAGCTCGACCCCCCCCCCTCCTTGGCGCACCCCCTGAGCCCGGCTGCACCTCGGTACCCAGCCCCCATTACCCAAACCCCTGCCCTCGGTTCCGAAGCACCCCGCACAGCTCCCTCTCTCTCGGCGCCTCCCACGTCACCCACGAGCCACTTCCGGCCACCGCACCCCAGCCCCACGAACCACCACCCTCACCCGCACCCCTCGAGCCCAAACTCACCCCGGTTCGAGCCCTGTAGCCTCCCCACCGAACCACTTTGCCAAAATTCGCTGTTCGACCTTTTTGGCTCGTTATACCTTCGAAATCCCGATTTTTCTTCTTCATTCTACTCGGTTGTGGTATGATTTCTAACCCTAAACTTGTTTATTTCAATCATTTTGATTGATTTGATGATTTGGGTTGAGATTGAAACCTAGGGTTTGATTTAGAAGCGGAATTTGGGGCTTTTTACCGAGGGCTGAATTGGTCAAAATTGATGATATGGTTGTGTTGTTGGGTTGATTTGGAGCAATTTTCATGTTCATAGCATTGTCAAATTGTTTATGGATTGCGAGCTAATTAGATTTTAAGATTTCATTGCGATCCGTTCGAGGCTTTGATTTGTGAATTGATTTTTATGCTTTAAGTTGATTAGTTTCTTCTATTTTAGCATGAAAATTATATTCTTGCAAGATTTGACATGTGCAAACAAGTTGTATATATTTCATATTTATCTTACTTGTTTTGAACTTAAGTATGGGGTTATGGTGGTTGACTTGTTCATATTGATTTACATTACTTATATGGTTTATATTAAGAATATTTTTATAGGTGATGTATTATATTTTATATGGTGGTGAGTTTGGGTGCATTTGAGCTTATTGCTATTTTTAAGAATGCCCTTGAACTTATATTATTGCACTTGCTTTCTATGCTTATATGATTTATTTAGTGCATACTATTCTTGTTATTTTGCTTGGTTTACGTGGTTATTAGGTGTGGCCTGGACATATATTGGTTTGACCCGCCGCCCCCTTTCCATAGAGAGCTTATTGATCTTCAGCAGCTTCTGAATCTTGATTTTGTGAGTTTCGGAATCTTTCCCTTTTACTTTGATTTTCTTTTGACAGTGGGGACACTGTCTATTTTTAAGTATGGGGTGAGGGATTCAGAAACTTGTTTGATGTGTTTTGGATTATGTTTATGTTTATGTGTTGCATTTTACTTTATTTAGATTATGTTTAGCATATTTGGATTATGTTATGCATTCATGTTTAAAATATATGCATTTGAGTCTTTTGTCATGTCTTTAGTCTTGCTTTTAGTGTCACAAAAAAAATACAAAAAAAAATAAAAAATAAAAAAAAATGTCGAAAAAGAAAAATGCATGTTTATTTTAGTTTTGTCTTAGTGAGTTTATACCCTAACTTAGATGTCCTATGATGAAATCTAATAATTGAGCTTGATCATGTAATATCCTAAGGCATAGTTCGGATGGTTTAGCCTAAGTCGCACAAAATGTTTTTATGTCAAGTTTGACTTGCAATTGAAATTGAGCATATATAACTTTGGGATTTAGGTGATTGGAATCCAACATGTCCTAGTGAGTTACTTGGCCTATGAGGAATTGATCTTTATATTTTCCCTTCTTTTTGATATGTGTATTATTCTCCTTATACATTACCTCTTGATATTGCGGTGTATATCTAAGTCTTGAAACCAATATGAGATAGCTAGTCATTGCATAATTTGATCAAATGATAGAGGCACTCTTTATTAGCCACTTTTTATCCTCTTTTACCTACCTTATATATGTTTCCTTTGCTTGTAACCACTTTGAGCCTTATAGCCTATTCTTGTAACTCCACAAAATCTATCCTAGCTAATGATTAACCTTACCTCCTTATCCGGGAATTAGGACTTAGTGATTGGTAGAGATTGATATTTGGGGAGTAGAGACCTATGATTGGTTTAAGTGTGGGACACATTTTTGGGTGGGTATTTTATTTTCTCGCCACTTGATCTATTTTAAAAGGTATTTTTGGCTCTTATATTAAAATAAATGCACATGAAATTATGAAAAAGAAAAGAGAGTTCGAAAAAATAAAAAAAATAAAAAAAAAGGAAAAAAGAAAAAAAAAAAGAGAAAAAAGGAATAAATGAGAAGTTGTGCATGAGCCAAATTTATCTTTATTTTATGTGAGATATATTGGATATTTTGGGGTTATTGAAGAGTTGTGCCATATTAGATGAGTTTGGAAGTGTTATTATATGATGGAATTGTTTGGATGAGTTGAGTTGGAAATTTAGGAGTCTTTGGTTCCCGGATTTCTAGCACCACATAGCCTAAATGATTCCTACCTTTATGTTCTTACCAAGCCAAGTTACAACCCGGCCGAATGAGTCCTTCTTTGAAGGCCATTGAGCCAAAGTCCTCTTGATGGTTAATGCATGTTTTGACATATCGGTGAATCGATTAGTGATATTAATTGCAATTTCTATGTAGTTTAATGTCATAAAGGATTGAGTTGAGAGATGTACTTCTACCCTAAACACATTTGAAAGGGAGTGAAAACACATTATTCCCGTTGAGTGGTTGGATTCTAGTTGCTTTGCCTAAGGTTATCTAAATATATGTGATGATGGTTCAATGCTTGTTCTTATTTGCACTATGCTAAATTGATGTTGCTTTTGACTAAGGTGAAGACTTGAAGGCATGTGAAGGGTTTTTGTCATAGTTTGGTTATTGCTTGAGGACAAGCAAGTCTAAGTATGGGGTGTTTTGATGTACGCATTTTTAGTCATATTTTGCATCATATTTTCATCTCATTTAAGTCATTTTATTTACTTATGTGTTGGGAAAGTGTGTCGTTTGTGTTAGTTTTTGTATTATTCAAGATATGGAGTCTACACAAGCTTTGGTGGTGTTTTTGTAGGTTTTGATGCTGATTTGAAGGAGTTTGGACACACTTTAGAGCTTAATGAAAAATCATGAAGGCAATGGAGATGCCAAGCAAAAGCAAAAAGTGGTGCAGCTGGAGAAAAGCCTTATTTTCGCCATCCAACACTTCGATTCAAGTTCTGGAGCCTTCATGAGAGTTGTAGTCCTTGAAAAGATCTTTCTAACGCATATTTATATGCGTCAATCGGATAAACGAGGACTCGGAAAATTGCGTTTGAAGTCAGAGTCGAAAAGCTGGAGAAAAACAGAAGTTACTGCATTCAAACAGACCCTCGGCGCCGACACCCACAGCCTCGGCGCCGAGGTATCTGCGAACAGGAGAAGATTTTGCGGGCTGATTTTATTACTTAATGGGCTTTTTAATTAGGATTTTCATCTGAATTTCTTTTAGGATCTTTTAGTTAGATAGACTTGGGATATTTTATCCTTCCTTAGATGGATTTTATTATTTTCCTAAGATAAAATCTCTTTTCCTTGGGGATTAAGTCTTAATTTTTATCTTTTAAATAAAGGCTATTAGGGGCTGATTTGGGAGGACGACATAGCGCAGGGCTGCGCGCAGCAGCTGTAGGACGAGTTTTAGGGTTTTTGTTTGGCGTTTGGGCGAAAGCTTGGGCGTTTGTTGTTGCGATTGAACGCTTATTTCCAAGTTTTATATTATTGCAAGTTTGGTTTATGTTTTCTTCTCTTAAATTCATGTTTTCCATTGTCATGTTTGAGTAGTTATCTTCCTTCTAGGGTTGGGGTGTGCCCAACAATAGGCACGTGTGTGATGGATGAATCTATAATTGTGTGATGTTTTTATTGTCTTCTACCTATGTGCTTAACCTTTGATGAAAGTTTAAGGAATTCATAGTTGCAATTGAACTTGAAAGAGGAAATTGTTAACTTGATAGTAATTAGGGTTTTCTAATGAAAGTTAAAAGATCCTAATTAAGAGAAGGTAGAAACAAGTAGGTCTTTTATGCGAAAGTGAATGGATTTACTTGTTGATTGATGAAAGTCAATTGTTTGATGATAAAAGCATGACCTTTTATGTGATTCATTGATTTTCCCATGTGTTTGTTGTTGTGGCGATCCTTTGCCTTGGAAGTTTTCTCTTTTATTAATTAAAATTCATATTTTATTCTCTTATCACCACCCATCTCTCTTCCATCTCTTTTGTTAGTTTCAACCCGACAAAGCAACTAAATAAGAAACGCTGACTCTCTCCTGTGGACGATCCTGACTCCCTATACTATAGCGGGGTCTTGACTACAAATTTATTTCGTCGAGAAACCCTCTCAACAATTAGAAATAAGAAAAACTTACTAAAGAACAAAACTTGATAGCAATTTGTATTACTGATAATGCGTATTTTATACAAGCATTCTAGGTTGTTTTAGGTTGAGTTTTGGTATGGTTTCATAGTTAAGTCGCATCTTTATCCTTTTTTGTTCAAAGTTTGGTATCTATGCTTTTCTATGATAATTATGCAGATTTTTGAATCTGAGCTCGAAAAGGTGGTGCAAGAGGGCGATGTTGGAGCCCTAAGGCTGAGGAGATACTTAGGATGGCTTCAAGAAGAAGAGAAGAAGACCCTAGGAAGAGCTAATGAGAAGCCAATTGAATAAGTAAAGAAAACACGAAGAATGCAGAGGCCGCCCGCGAAAAGGAGTCTGGCGCCCGTCGAACCTGGCGCCCGCGTGCAAGTTCCTAGTGCTCGCTAAGAGCGACGCTCGCCAAAGTCGTAGTGGCGCCCGCCGATGCAGATAGAGACGTTGATTTGGATGCTTATCCAAAGGAGATTTGTTCACATCTTTTGAAAATCCTTTGCTAATTAGCCATTAAGCATGACTCTAGGTTTTCAGCCACTTTTGATCCCTATAATAAATACCGGCCTCATTCGATCTAGGGTTTTGGAATCCACGAAACACACATTCAAGGAGACATCACAATAGTTTAGTTTGCATCTTTTCTTAGTTTTCCAAGGTATGCCATGCTCGACTAACCTCCTTTATAGGTTTGTTTACAATTCAAGACATGGTTAAGGATATGTGAGGGTTGTTGTTATTGTTATTTCATGAGTTATGCATTATAATTATTTCCATTCTCTTTGTTCTAATATTACATAAGTGTTGTTGATTTATCTTAATTGACCACTAGGATAGATTTGCATCATACTAGGATTATAACTTCATTCCGCCATTGTCGGCCTTAATCTATGAGTAGCCATCATTTCATCTTATTTTTTGCCAACCTGTTTAGACCTATTTAAGAATGTCTTATGGTTATTTTGCAATAATCTTATGCTCTCTTGAGAATTGAGAGAACCCTAGATGAGAGCATCCATGAATGTTCTAGCGAGCAAAATCTTTTGTTTCATCTATGGAGTGATTGTCAACATGCATACATCGAAGAGTATCCCAGTCATTATAAATGATGGGGCCGGTTTAGCCGTATATCAAGAAAGAAAGTCTCAATAGTTATAAATAGTTAGGCCACCTATGCTATATGCAAATCACATGTAACACTCTCTATATGATATGTGACACCACTAAATTATTTGAGTTATAAATTTATTTCAAAAAATATCTATAAAAATATATGTCTTTTATATACTTATATTTACATGATTATATATTTTTATCAAAAAAAAAATTATGATTTAAAAAATATAAAATAATAAACTAATATAATCAATCTTTTAATTTTACTCATATTTTTTTAAAAACATTATAATAAAATTTAATAAACGTATAAATATAAGTGTATAAAATGCAACAAGTTATAAAGTTCCAAAATTATTAAAAATATATGAGTGGAACTCTACAACAAATCCCAAAGTTCCAATATTATTTAATTATATTCTTATTGACTTTTATACTCTTGCGCTTATTATTAATATTATTGATTTCTACAAGCCTAATTAACTAGTTAAGATTGAGATTATTCTATTGCTCGAATTTTGTAGATTATTGGTAGTGAACCTTAACCAATAATAACAAACATGCCTTATGTGTAACGGCCCAGATTATGAAATCCGGGTTACATCTAGAGGGAAGAAATATCCCTCTGCCAGATCTTAGCAATCCAAGTACGAGCTATTTATTTATTCTCTTCAAGTTATAACCCTGCTTAAGTCTTAAGAATTTAATGATACAACTTAAGAAAAAAAAGGATTTCAAACCCTCAAAATAGTCAAATAGTTCATAAGATTTTGTGCTTTCACACGGGAACATGTCCTAATCCAACTAGCCAAAACTCGAAAGAGACGAAACGAGTTGGAATCAAGATAAGTATACATTGTTTTTAAATGTACAACTAAACCAAAACACTTATAAAGTCAAGTTTTAAGATGTACGAAGTCTTCTTTACACTCGTCCCATGACAAAACCCCGCCATAGAAGCAATCAACAAGAAAAAGGGAGCGGGTACCTGAAACTATCCACGAAGTCAGGCCAAGAGACGCATGCCGGCCCTAAAGACCTCGCTGAGGACATATAATACACCTATGCCTAAAATAAAGGATGTTCTAGTGCAGTACAGAATTTAAATCACACAAGCATGCTGACAATTTATATATGCAGAAAGAGATTTTAAATGGATCCACACAGAATGCCAAGTGGCATATCCCCAACTCCCAATATGTGCCCACTCCGGGGTCATACATGTCCGTACCCAACTCCGAGGTAGGACGCTTGGTCGGTGCCGCAGCCATCATATGTCCGTACCCAACTCCGAGGTAGGACGCTCGGTCACCGCCGCAACCATATCATAATATAAGACTCGACTGGGACCGAATCGATATGAAACACGAATGTCCCTATGACCCTAGCAACGACTCTAATGACTCACAGATAACGGTCGTTCTATTTTCAAACGCATAAAGAATAGGAATGCTCATTCATAAGTGCAAGTCCTAAGCATGATACTACATGACATGCTTTTATGCAGATGCAACACCTACATACTATATGACAAATCAAGCATGAGGTCCTAGTTATTAAGTAAGCTCCCGTAGGAAACTTACCTAGAGTCTTCACATCCAATTAGCCAGCAAACAAGCCACTCAGAGAATCATCCATCAACAAACAAGCCACTCAGATAATCATCCAATCACACTAGCAAATAATAAGCAAGGAATAGCTCATCAATACACATTTAATTAACACACAAACAGGCTTTCAAGTCATCACAAGACTAAATAATATTTTATTCAAGTAACCTCGCATTCTCATCTTAACGATCATTCTCAATTAACCTTGTTCTCATCAAGTATAAAACTTAACTCAAAGCTTGACCAATTGCTCAGATCAAACTCAGGTTTTGCTTAACAATTGCTCAACTAATTCATAATTTATCAAATCCTCAACTACTTAACCAAAATCATAAGTTCTCAACACCAAGGATCAACAAGTCTTATTTATCAAAACTCGCATAACAAATCATGCTTAATAAGTAACCAAGGTAAGTCGATATTTCAAAAATTCATTTATAATCTCAACTATAAGAACTACTCAACAACAAAGCACTACAATCAGGTTTAAAGCACGCGAGTATAAGAATTTATAAAACATCTTCCACATAGTCTTACTAACCACATTCATAGCTCAAAGTACAACAACTAACTTATAAGTATAACAAAATCTTAACTACAAATATAGGATAAGTCAATGTTTTTTTATGATCCTTTATGAATTCAATTATAGTCAAACCGCTCAAACAAGGCCATACTCATAAGACACCACAAGCAACCACAAAAATTTCTCGAGACCTATCCTATAGTTTCCAAACTCAATTATCGCGATAAGTATATTAAATTATATCCCTAGTAATGGCTCACGAAAAGCTAAGATTTATCAAATCAATCTAGCCAATTAATCAACAATCAAACGCGGCCTATATGCCTCAACTCCACATAGGAACGAGTGATTACTCATCATTTATAGAACTACATCCTTATAAAATTTTATTAATCAATCTTGTAATATAAGTCAAAGTGACAAGTTTCTATCTCCGGGTAGTAACTGGGTAATCACTTATTTATAATCAACTGACACATCAACTAACGACCAAACACTACACAAAACATATACTATTAAGTAGTTCCTCTAAGAATAAAACACATTCTATTTATTTTGAGAAATCCTTAAAAACCTCCTAGGGATTTGATAAAGACTACCGTTTTCGAGTCAACTATAGAGAATCATAAAAGCATTCACATCCAAACGGGAAAGGTAGGTGTGTATTCATAGCCAATGATTCCTATTTAACCGCTTCACCAAAAAAATCACCTATACTAAACCAATCTTATTTTATTTTATTTCATTAACCTTTAAATGGAATACAACTAAGGAGAATAAACATAATGAACATAACAGCCAAGCAAACTCTTTCATTCTTTCCAAAACAAACATGTAATCAACTCATTTGAACCCAAATGCAAACTCAAATTAAGATTTACCAAGGTACCCAACCAAGAATCAAAGCTTAAGAGATTATACCCTTCCCGACATGGATCGATCGAGAGGAGGTTTTCGTGGTGTGGGGCGGAGACAGGACCCGCAACGGCTTAAGGAAGTGCTACTACTGGGCTCATTGGTTTCGGCATTGGAATCGGAATCGCTGGCCTAGTCGGAAGAGGGTGGAGTCGACCGGCAAGGGACGGACTGATGCCATCAAGATTGGCCCTTTGTGGGCCAAGTCAGTTCGAGGACACGATCATCCCGAGAAAGAAGAAGGCTCCACCATGGCTTGAAGAGAAGAGTTCAAAGAAGCCATTAGAGAGGGTCGAGAGAAGTCCCACGAGTCGTGGCGATGAGCCTTGATCTTGGGCGACCTTCTGATGAGTCTCACGACTCGCGGGATACTCCTGCGAGTCGTGACAACCTGTTTTTTTCTTATGTCTATTTTTATCTATTTTTATTATTATTTATTTAGGAAATAAAAGTGAGGAGATATTTTATCTCCTTGCACATTTATCTATTTTAGCTATTTTTAGATAGATAGAATTCGGATATTTATCTATGTTTTCTTTATTTATTTTTAGATAAAAATGAGAGAATTAGGGTTTCCTTTGCAAGGAGCCACTCTCATTCTCCACCAACTCCTATTTAAGTTGTATTTCACTTGGCTAAGTGCTTTCTCTTCGTCAACCCTAATCGCTCTTCATCTTCTACGTTCTTCCTTTCTCACGTTCATCACCATTCAACAACCAATTCCAGTTTTTATTACAAAGATCAATCAAGATTCGATCGAGATCTCTCAAGAAGTTCAAGATCCGGCTTCATCAAGATCTTCCTGGGGAATTGGCACACGATCAAGCTTTTATTTTAGCAATTGGTCCGCCTAGCCAATTGCTATACATCAACTGGTATTCAGAGCCAAGGTTTGTGCGTATTCTCTTTAATCTTGATATGGTTATCCTGCTGATTTGATGACTTGGGAGATATGGGGAGATGGGGATGATGATCCCGAACTCTTGAGGTATTGGCAGCGACAAAGGGAGGCTCAAAGGCGTCGCATTTCGCTTCAACGGCAAGCGGAGATCGATGAGGAAAGGAGACGTCAACAACAACTTCAACGTCGTCGACAGATTTGGTTTCTCCAACAACAAGAGGCTGAGGAAGAACGAACACGGGAGGAGGAGAGACTGTTCGCGAAAATTTCACGGCTAAAAGGCCGCGCCCGCTGCCCCCTTGGCCACGTCCGCGGCTTCAACAGCAACATCAGCAGCTTCCCTGCAGATCAGCGCGATGATTTTGTTTTGCAGATTCCTGTTGATTCCGACCTCGGAATCACCGCATCTCAGATTTCCTGCGTAGATAACTTCGAGATCTTTCCAATGGTGGGTCATACGTTACTAGACTCCCCCGGAAAGACCTCCAAAATTGATCTGAAAGTTGACAGCAAATCTGCGCAGAAATTGTTGAGCGTGTCCGGAGATGTTCGTGAGGTTTCCTTCGCTGATGTTGAGCCTAATGAGGAGGTCGTTGATGTTGAGAAACGTGTGACCAAGGAGCCAATTCAGATCGTTGTTGTTGATTGCTCCAAAGCCATCATGGGCGCTATTGTTTTTGAGGTTTCTCACCCTCGAAATCTGCTGGTAGTTGTCCATTATAGTCCTCTTTTTGTTCAAAACAAGGTTGCTGCTCTCCTAGTGCCCTACAACGAGTCGATTCGAGGACGAATCGAAGCTAAGTGGGGGAGAATGATGCCATCAAGATTGGCCCTCTGTGGGCCAAGGCAGTTCGAGGACCCGATCATCCCGAGAAAGAAGAAGGCTCCACCATGGCTTGAAGAGAAGAGTTCAAAGAAGCCATTGGAGAGGGTCGAGAGAAGTCCCACGAGTCGCGGGATGACTCCCACGAGTCGTGGACATGAGCCTTGATCCTGGGCGACCTTCTGATGAGTCTCACGACTCGCGGGATACTCCTGCGAGTCGTGACAACCTGTTTTTTTCTTATGTCTATTTTTATCTATTTTTATTATTATTTATTTAGGAAATAAAAGTGAGGAGATATTTTATCTCCTTGCACATTTATCTATTTTAGCTATTTTTAGATAGATAGAATTCAGATATTTATCTATGTTTTCTTTATTTATTTTTAGATAAAAATGAGAGAATTAGGGTTTCCTTTGCAAGGAGCCACTCTCATTCTCCACCAACTCCTATTTAAGTTGTATTTCTCTTAAGTTTTTAATGAGGTTGAAATTAAAAGAGAAGCACTTGGCTAAGTGCTTTCTCTTCGTCAACCCTAATCGCTCTTCATCTTCTACGTTCTTCCTTTCTCACGTTCCTCACCATTCAACAACCAATTCCAGTTATTATTACAAAGATCAATCAAGATTCGATCGAGATCTCTCAAGAAGTTCAAGATCCGGCTTCATCAAGATCTTCCTGGGGAAATTGGCACACGATCGAGCTTTTCTTTTAGCAATTGGCCCGCCTAGCCAATTGCTATACATCACGGACGACGTCAGATCTCAAGGCCAGGCCATCCCCGGTCTTCTTCCTCGCTATCGAAGCTCCTTCCGCCTCTGCGTTCATTTTCGTTGCTGGATTCGTGGCTCCGGCTTGAAGGAATGTTCGGCGGTGGGGAATCACGGCGGGGACGACAGAAAAAGGGGGGAAGGATAGGCGTCGGCTTCTTCAGCTTCGACCCGGGAGAGAGACGAAATCGACCTTTGGGAACCTCGGGGTCAGCTTCCGGTGGTGGCAATGAGTGCCATGACAGGTGAAGTCGGAGGGCGAGAGGTAGATGAGAGAGATTGATATTGAGTGGGAAGAGGCCATGGGAGCTTCGATTTCTTGAGATCTGACAGAAGGAAACCAAGAAGGAGGAGGGTAGCCATGGGAGGCGACCTCGAGAGGGTGCAAGCGGCCATGAGAGCTTCGACTAAGCCTCCAGATCTGATTTTTGTTTTGTGGAGATAAAGCTCAAGGAGGAAGAGAGTGAATAGGAGTGAGGGGCGGATGTGAGGCTTATATACCCGGGAACTAGGTTCAGCTTTTTGTTAAGGAAATTACAAAACTATTCCGCTATTTCTAGGTTTTGGAAATATTCACACAATAAATAACAAAATTCAACTCAATCAATTTTATTCAATTTAAATATGCCATAAAATTTATCATACTCGCCTTGACAGGTTCAAAACAATATTTATTTCTTTGAAATCGGATATACACCGGAATTTGATTTGAATAAAATAGAAATCATTTTGATCGAGAACGGAGTTTTCCAAAATTTTTGAAATCTCATAAATTTAATATTTAATTTTAATCATAAGTCAGAAAATAATATTTTAAAATTTCGGATTTTTACATCATCTACCTCTAAAAACAAGTCTCGTCCTCGAGACTAAAATCCTCTTAAAAGCAAGAAAACATTTCAAAAACTCGAGTCAACTCCTCCTACGTCAGTCAACCAGATTTTCAAGGATTCAACAAGCAGTTTATCCACCTCTAAGGGCTAGTCCCAGATTCCACTTCCTAAGTTCATTTCTCATGATCAGTCTCAACATTAAACTCAAATACTAACATATCTTAAATATCATCATGTCAGAATTCATCATCAGCAGATCACATCATTAGCACACCATGTAATCACATAAAGTTGCACATTTTTATCTGTTAGAAAAGAACACAATCGTCATAAATAACATGTGCACTCAGAAGGGAAAGCATAAATCAGCATCGTAAAAGTCATCATGTTGGCCCACTACGTTTCTGCTACACCACTTTGATCAAACTAAACGACCCACTCTTGATCCCACCACAGAAGATTATACAAGGATGACGCAAGACCTAAGTGATAAATGAAGGAAAGAGGTATTAAGGGACAATTTGTCTAACTTTGGACACGAAGATAGACTCGGATAGTATCTGGTAAGACAAAACGTGAGAATTTCGTCGATGCCCATGGGAAACCCTTAAGGTTACGATCGTATTACTCAAAATCATCATTTAACACATATGTCATAAACACACAACGTTGTAATTTTGCACACTATCATGGACCTATCTCAGGAGGCAATGGCAATACAATTTCAATGCCATAACGTGTGGGAAAGCACAAGGTAAAGAACCTATCATGATCATAGCAATATCAATACATATACTACTATCAAATCGAATCCTCACAAGAAAGGAGTATCGCCTATAATGACTAGGAATTGCTATTAAGGTTCAACATTTATGGATATACACAAGATAGATCTAACAATCCGTTGCCCGAATATACTAAATTGATTCAATACATGCGTGAGGGAATCCTATATGCCACTAAGGTGTAAGGAAACTAAACATAACATATAAGGAATAGCATCAACATGTCTTAAACGTCACGGAAGAAATATCATATAGTTCACTGGCAAAAGACAAGTGTAAAGTGAGTGCTTTATGCATTTGTGTCACCAAGGCATACATCAACACGTATTTCATACTACTATAAGCTCAACATGGTAGATAGTATAATATCAACAATTCTTAAGCAGAATGTGGTGCATAGACATGCAAGTACAATTTAAACTATAGGGGTGGACGTGGGAGCATACGGGGCTTAAAACTATTCATGTATAACGAGTATAGAAAAACATCATGTAATAGGTAAAAGTGAGCATGTGCAATATCATGGCCTACACATAGTACTATCCATGTAAAATAGAGTATGATGGTGTCGAAAGATTACAAGATTTCTCAAATGATAATATTCAAAATGCATAAGCAATCATAACTTCATAAAATCATATAACAAGGGCAAATATGCAAGATAAGTACACTACCCAAACCCTATTACAAGAGTGATCATACAGATAATGTAAATAGTGCAATGAATCATGTATCATATCGTTGATGCGAAATCTTTACATATTATCGATAACATATGACAAGGGGTAAGTACCTGAATATCTACTTTATCAACAAATAAGATGATACACGATAAGTCGAACCACCCATATCATAAGAGTAATCCTATAAATAATATAGAGAGTGCAATAAATCACATAATCATATCCTCGGATACTTAATTACCAATTAGTATTTAATGACATATGGCAAGATGTAAGCATGCAGAGCTGTGGTCTAACCACTAACATGAGGATTCGCAACCAGCCAAAACAATTATATAACCACACAACATGAATATAGGTGAAGTATAATCGAGAACGATGTACCTAAAACGGTGATGACTAAGCATGGATATATAGAGTATAATGACATAGATATGCATACCAAATAAGATACCGATAGAAAAGGCACGGACCAAGCCATCATGAGTCATGCAGTAATCGTAATCAATCAATGTTATAATTAGGACATGAAACCAAATAATTCTTTATTCGAAAGTAGAGATCACATAAGAGTAGCACGCAACACAGTAGGAGTGCACATAAGGAGCATGAACAACATACATGACAATAACACATAATAAGCCAAAATGATCAGTGAAAACATACCAGGAGCATGAGAGGGATGTAAAAGAAAATAATATGACCATGAGACAATAGTAGCTACCTAAGGTTACACGAAACGTCGTGATATGCATATACATGTAAACAAGGCATGAATATTTCAAGTAACTAAATACAATGTCATATCAAGTAATGGATGCTCAAGCGTGACTATCATCAAAATTAGATAATATTTTCTAAGCGCGACATACTATAAGAGGATAACAGGTTGTATATGTCAAGAGATCATCATATAATTCTATACAGCTATCGTTGTGTGTGGGCATGTGATGTGTAAGGTCCTTAAAGCATGAAAATCATAGAGTTATAGCACAGATTAAGAAGAGATAATGATAAGAGGTACATAGCTAAACAAGACGTTAACCACATAAGGCATAAAATCATAACATAGCTAAATCAACATCATTTAATAAGTATAAGCAGACAAAGATCAATGATCAGGTGACGAGAACATACAAAAGGATGACAAGTTTAACACGAACATGCGATAGAAATAATAAAGGTGTGATACAGATGAGGTATACAGGCACGACATACTAATTCAATTATGCCTAACATTCTTAAACATCCAAAAGGATAGGCGGTAACAAAAGAAGAATGAGAAGAATATCATGAATATGTGATTAAGGGTGACAAACAATAGTATAGATGGAGAATAAGGTCACGTAGTTCACAAGTCATAAATCCTATATGACACTAGTAACACCAAATAAGACACGGATACATAAACATATGATATACATGTACATGGCTATCATGGCAATACATCCGAAGTCAAACTAATCATATAATAATGTGAGAGAAACACAAAAGAAGTACTATGAAGTGTGATACGATCCTAAGATAATGTGTATAATGCATTGATGAATCGAGTGCAAGATGATAAATATACATATCAACATAGATCCAAATAGAACAAGTATATACACGATAATACATCAAAATGTAGAAACACAAACAAGACTACCATTATAACCAAATAGAAATTTCCCAGTGAAACAAAAGAAGCCTAGTTATTTCTTAGGGAGACAATATACTTTTGGGTAAACACCAACCATAAGGAAAACCTTCAAACTAATTTCCCCGAATGAACAAAGATTTCAAAAGATCTCTCCGTACAAAAGAGGACATCCAACAGATTTCTAAGAATCATTCATCAAGACCCCTTTTTGGTATTGTACTCCCTTAAGAAAATCAACACTCAAACTCATATACCAATTTGCAACAAGTTAGACTCATAAGGTTTGGAACATAGGTGACCAACATGAAAGGAATTTAGAATGACACAGAGTGGCAAGGTAAAAGAAGAGTGTTGAAGAGAGACAAGGAGTTGTCATGACAATTTATCGAGATTCTCAAAGATCGCAAAGAAAACTTCACCAAGAATCTAAGGATGTCAAACAATAGGTCAACTTGCTATCTTATCGAGTCTCACCATTAACAAGTTAGCTCGAATGTAGAGTCTCTTCCCTAACCAAGTAGACAAGCAAGAATAACATCATCTTATTGGAACAAGGGACATATAAGACATCAATTATACAAGTCAGACAGTTATAAGATAACGAGTAGCCACATAAGCAATACATCATAATCAACAATCATTGTTCATAAAAACAAGATAGTGGTGCATGACATAACTTCACAAAATCTCACAAAGTCACAACATATGAATGATAACACGTCGAGGGTATGAGGGACGATGTCATATCAATCACATGAATCCTATATTATGAGTAAGCGAGTCATGTCTATTAATTGATTCACATACTTTTTAGTCGAGTTGTATAAACATGATCCTTTTTTTTTAAAACCATTTTTGCATATAAGAGAGATATCATTAGAATTCATCATATAAGACATCACTAATAGATCATAGAACTATTCATGCCAAAACATCTCAAATAAGCATATAGGCGATGCATTTTGTGATCCCTACAAGTATTTCATAGGCGTCCCCATGAAATACTTGTATAAGTATCACAAAATCGTCACAATGTTCTCACTAGATCTGACCAAGTACTTTACAAGCGTCCCTGTAAAATACTTGTGTCGACTTTGTGAAAAAGTTATCCCTAAGCAAGAATCAACAATTTATATCAAGAATCTGAATTTCATAAGTATTTCTTATCAAGTCACTATGAACTCTTATAGTCAGAATATCATGGCTCTCAAATCAATAAGCATAATTTCTCAATTCTCAAAACCATAAGTTTTCTCATCAAATAAAGTAAGATTCTCAAGCATGAGCTCATAAGCTTCCAGCTAACCAATACGAAACATCCGTCATAACCATTTACTCCCTCCGTTCGGCAAAACTTGTCGTTTAGTATTCACGCACGCTTTTTTATAATGATAAAAACTATATAAAATATTTATTTTTTTTAAAAAAAAAAATTAACAAGTTTGTACTTATTAATAATAACTACAAAATTGTTAAAAAAATTATTAAAAAAACTAGATATTTTATATAGTTTTTAGCTCCTAAAAAGCGTGCGTGAATAGTAAAACATCAAGTTTTGCCGAACGGAGGGAGTAGATCCTTATAATCTCATTTCATGTCCTCATCAACCAAGGCCAAAAGGCACCAATAATTTCCATCATAAGTGATATATGTAGCAAAACAAATATGTATAAGTCAAACACATCAAGAATGGTGACAATTGTCCAATCCAAGCCCTCAAGTACCATACATTATATGCACATAACAAGATCAAAGCATGTTATAAGAATCACGTCAAATGTCATAACGAGGGAAACTCATATAAACAATATCATACCAAGTCATCAAGAATAACACACATCAATCACCAAACTTCTCCCCCAAATTTACATATCCCTAAAATCAAGTTCACAAATTACTCAAACAAGATTCTACATATGCCCTTCATGCCCATCTATAAAGTATAAAGCTAATGGCCTCTACCAATCTCAATCTATATCCGTAAGGAATAGCTATCGCCATGATTACCCAATCAAGTCTAGATTCTCACTTCTCAAGGTGGTTATCTTACTTATCCATATTAAATTCATTTTGCCCTTTGAAAACATTCAAAACTTGTGAAAACCTTTGGGCCATTTTATTTTCAAAACTCAAATCACCAATTGTTTTACAACTCATTTGTACTCGGATTGCACAACATGGCTCTGATACCAACTTTGTAACGGCCCAGATTATGAAATCCGGGTTACGTCTAGAGGGACGAAATATCCCTCTGCCAGATCTTAGCAATCCAAGTACGAGCTGTTTATTTATTCTCTTCAAGTTATGACCCTGCTTAAGTCTTAAGAATTTAATGATACAACTTAAGAAAAAAAAGGGATTTCAAACCCTCAAAATAGTCAAATAGTCCATAAGATTTTGTGCTTTCGCACGGGAACCTGTCCTAATCCAACTAGCCAAAACTCGAAAGAGACGAAACGAGTTGGAATCAAGATAAGTATACATTGTTTTTAAATGTCCAACTAAACCAAAACATTTATAAAGTCAAGTTGTAAGATGTACGAAGTCTTCTTAACACTCGTCCCATGAGAAAACCCCGCCATAGAAGCAATCAACAAGCAAAAGGGAGCGGGTACCTAAAACTATCCACGAAGTCAGGCCAAGAGACGCATGCGGGCACTAAAGACCTCGTTGAGGACATATAATACGCATATACCTAAAATAAAGGATGCTCTAGTGCAGTATGGAATTTAAATCACACAAGCATGCTAACAATTTATATATGTAGAAAGCGATTTTAAATGGATCCACACAGAATGCCAAGTTGCATATCCCCAACTCCCAATATGTGCCCACTCCGGGGTCATACAAGTCCGTACCCAACTCTGAGGTAAGACGCTTAGTCGGTGCCGCAGCCATCATATGTCCGTACCCAACTCCGAGGTAGGACGCTCGGTCACCGCCGCAGCCATATCATAATATTAGACTCGACTATGACCGAATCGATATGAAACATGAATGTCCCAATGACCCTAGAAACGACTCTAAGGACTCACAGATAACGACCGTTCTCTTTTCAAACCCATAAAGAATAGGGATGCTCATTCATAAGTGCAAGTCCTAAGCATGATGCTCCATGACATGCTTTTATGCAGATGCAACACCTACATATTATATGACACATCAGACATGAGGTCCTGGTTACTGAGTAAGCTCCCGTAGGAAACATACTTGGAATCTTCACATCCAATTAGTCAGCAAACAAGGCACTCAGAGAATCATCCATCAGCAAACAAGCCCCTCAGAAAATCATCCAATCACACTAGCAAATAATAAGGAAGGAATAGCTCATCAATACACATTTAATTAACACACAAGCAGGCTTTCAAGTCATCACAAGACTAAATAATATTTTATTCAAGTAACCTCGCATTCTCATCGTAACCATCATTCTCAATTAACCTTGTTCTCATCAAGTATAAAACTTAACTCAAAGCCTGACCAATATCATCACTCAAACATCTTACAACAGATCAAACTCAGGTTTTGCTTAACAATTTCTCAAGTAATTTATAATTTATCAAATCCTCAACTACTTAACCAAAATCATAAGTTCTCAACACCAAGGATCAACATGTCTTATTTATCAAAACTCGCATAACAAATCATGCTTAATAAGTAACCAAGGTAAGTTGATATTTCAAGAATTCATTTATAATCTCAACTATAAGAACTACTCAACAACAAACTTATAAGTATAACAAAATCTTAACTACAAATATAGGATAAGCCAATGTTTTTTTTTATGATCCTTTATAAATTCAATTATAGTCAAACCGCTCAATCACGGCCATACTCATAAGACACCACAAGCAACCAGAAAAATTTCTCGAGACCTATCCTATAGTTTCCAAACTCAATTATCGCGATAAGCATATTAAATTATATCCCTAGTAATGGCTCACGAAAAGCTAAGATTTATCAAATCAATCTAGCCAATTAATCAACAATCAAACGCGACCTATATGCCTCAAACTCCACAGAGGAACGAGTGATTACTCATCATTTATAGAACTACATCCTTATAAAATTTTATTAATCAATCTAGTAATATAAGTCAAAGTGACAAGTTTCTATCTCCGGGTAGTAACTGGGTAATCACTTATTTATAATCAACCAACACATCACCTAACGACCAAACACTACACAAAACATATACTATTAAGTAGTTCCTCTAAGAATAAAACAAATTCTATTCATTTTGAGAAATCCTTAAAAACCTCCTAGGGATTTGATAAAGACTAACGTTTTCGAGTCAACTATAGAGAATCATAAAAGCATTCACATCCAGAGGGAAAAGCTAGGTGTATATTCATAGCCAATGATTCCTATTTAATCGCTTCACCAAAAAAAATCACCTATACTAAACCAATCTTATTTTATTAACCTTTTAATGGAATACAACTAAGGAGAATAAACATAATGAACAAAAACAGCCAAGCAAACTCTTTCATTCTTTCCCAAACAAACATGTAATCAACTCATTTGAACCCAAATGCAAACTCAAATTTAGATCAACCAAGGTACCCAACCAAGAATCAAAGCTTAAGAGATTATACCCTTCCCGACATGGATCGATCGAGAGGAGGTTTTCGTGGTGTGGGGCGGAGACAGGACCCGCAACAGCTTAAGGAAGTGCTGCTGCTGGGCTCATTGGTTTTGGCATCGGAATCGGAATCGCTGGCCTAGTCGGAAGAGGGTGGAGTCGACCGGCAAGGGACGGACGACGTCAGATCTCAAGGACAGGCCATCCCTAGTCTTTTTCCTCGCTATCGAAGCTACTGTCGCCTCTGCGTTCATTTTCGTTGCCGGATTCGCGGCTCCGGCTTGAAGGAATGTTCGGCGGTGGGGAATCACGGCGGGGACGACAGAAAAAGGGGGGAAGGATAGGCGTCGGCTTCTTCAGCTTCGACCCGGGAGAGAGACGAAATCGACCTTTGGGAACCTCGGGGTCAGCTTCCGGTGGTGGCAATGAGTGCCATGACAGGTGAAGTCGACGAGGTTGGGGGCTCCGACGGCTCAGGATCCAACTCGAGAGGACATAGCAGGAGAGTCGGAGGGCGAGAGGTAGATGAGAGAGATCGACATCGAGTGGGAGGAGGCCATTGGAGCTTCGATTTCTTCAGATCTGACAGAAGGAAACCGAGAAGGAGGAGGGTAGCCATGGGAGGCGAGCTCGAGAGGGCGCAAGCGGCCATGGGAGCTTCGACTAAGCCTCCAGATTTGATTTTTTTTTTGTAGAGATAAAGCTCATGGGAGGAAGAGAGTGAATAGGAGTGAGGGGCGGCTGTGAGGCTTATATACCCGGGAACTAGGTTTAGCTTTATGTTAAGGAAATTACAAAACTATTCCGCTATTTCTAGGTTTTGAAAATATTCACACAATAAATAACAAAATTCAACTCAATCAATTTTATTCAATTTAAATATGTCATAAAATTTATCATACTCGCCTTGACAGGTTCAAAACAATATTTATTTCTTTGAAATCGGATATACGTCGGAATTTGATTTGAATAAAATAGAAATCATTTTGATCGAGCACGGAGTTTTTCAAAATTTTTGAAATCTCATAAATTTAATATTTAATTTTAATCATAAGTCAGAAAATAATATTTTAAAATTTCGGATCTTTACACTATGTGTATAGAAATTCTCATTTTATTTTATTTTATTTTATTTTTTTCTTCTTAAAATTTTAGCACATCTAACAATGTTTTTTTTTTTTTGTAACTTATTATATACAAAATTTGGTCCACAACGAATTATAAAACTTAGATGTGTATCCAACTAAAATTAAAGGTGTGCGTATTTTGTAACACCTTTAGTGATTGAAAACATGCATACATTATAAAAAAGAGTCACAATCATTATAAATGGTTGGGGCCAATATAGCCGTATGTCATGAAAGAAAGTCCCATAAATAATTAGGCCACCACCTAGGTTCTGTGCAAATCACATGTAACACGCACTCTCTATATGATACAGAAGAACAGTGAATTATTTGGGGTATAAATTTATCTCAAAAAATATTTATAAAAATAAATTTGTATTTTATATACTTCTATTTACATGTTTATATATTTTATAAAAAATTAATTTTTAGAAAAATATATAAATAACAAACCAATATAATCAATCTTTTAATTTTATATATTTTTAAAAAATAAATTTTGTAGTAAAATTTAATAAACATGTAAATCAATTATATATAATATAGGTTAACTCGTTTATAACATGTTTTGACGTCTTCTCCTTAATGGTAGGATTCTTAACCAATTGCATTTTTTTCCATTAATTAATACAATATAACATTAATATATATAATGAACTAACGCAGGTATAAATTAACAACCTACCAAGAAGCCAAAAATACACAAAAGTTGTAAAAATGAATGGTTTGAGTTTTCTATTGTTTCTTGTGTTGCCATTGGTAGCACTGCAATACCTCCTAATTACAAGCAGAAGGAAGAAGATAGCCTTACCACCGGGGCCTTACGGTCTGCCGATTGTGGGCAACATTTTCCAACTCAGAGATACGCCACACAAGTCGCTAGCTAAGCTAGCCGACATCCACGGACCGTTGATGTCGATCCGACTTGGTCGGTTAACCGTAGTGGTCGTCTCCTCTGCCTCTATGGCCAAGGAAGTCCTTGGCAAGAATGATGCATCGTTGGGTACTAGACCCGTGGTGGACGCCATGCGAGCTCACCGCCACCACGAGTCCTCGGTACTCTGCCTACCCATCGCTAGCAGGTGGAAAACCCTTCGCAAAATCTGCAACACCCAGGTACGTAGGTGATGAATTCATGATCAACCTGATCGAACATCTTGCCTTTAGCAAACGAAAGCCCAAACTATTAACATAACATCTTGCAGGACTATTATCAAAAGTAAATTTTGTGTTCAGGACTTATACACATGTGGTTCAAGATTTAAGTATATCACATGTGATTCAAGATATTAACAAGTAGTGATTAATAAGAATTGTTCAGGATATTAACTAGTAGATTTCCCCAATTGGCTTAGACCACGTAGTTTAATTCATAAAAATAATTAAACTGATTTGTTTATGGGTGAAAATCTAAATCCCGCGGTCACCGCTTAGGGGTGGGTGAATGAGACGGCTTAATGAGTGAACTATTCGGGTGGATAATTGGTCAAAAATCTTCACTCATTATCCATCCATTACCCGGCTCACCCGTATCCGCACCACCCATTACCCACTATATTGCAGATTCTCATCCGCAAAATTAATGCGGGTGAAATGGGTGGATTGAATGCCCGCAGATTATTTTCAGTCCTAGTCTCTTCTGCCTCAAAACTTGAATTAAAAAAAAAATCTAATTCTAGATCCATTTAGAAAGGTAAGTAATCAAATATAATGATCTCGTACTATTAGCATGCAATAAATCAATAATTCGATTACTGAATAATGAAATGGAAAAATAACTAAACATATATATGTGTAAGGTGTAAGGAGATGACACAATAAGTTTCGTCCCGTGCACAGAAATATTATAAAATGCTATTATAAAATTAAATCAATTATCTATAAAATAAGTCTATTCAAAATTAATATGAAAATAAGGATAATAAGTTCAAATTATAATGTAGAAATTTATGTTGATATTTTATTATTATATAATTAATACTGTATATAATATAAAGATTTAATTTTTTTACCATTTTCATTTTAAAAATTAATAAATTGAACCATAACTTTTTTTTATTAACGTACTTAATCCTTTAGACGCTTTAACTATTTTGATTGTTTTTGTTATGCAATTATTATTGTGATATGAATAATATATTAGTTATGAAAATTGTTCGATTAGAATTGTAGAAAAAAATCTACCACTAATAAATCTAATACTATATCTTAATTAAAAATATATTGTAGTTAGATAGAAATTACCAAAATATTATATAGATTAAGATATAGTAATTTTTTTATCTTGTTTATTATATAGTCTATAGATAAATTTATCATTTTATTAAATAAAATATCTATATAGAGATAAATTGTGTCATGACTTCTTATGAATTACAACTATAATATTATTTTAATATTTTTTAGGTGAGAAAATTTTCTCATAATCAATCATATGATGACACGTCGATGTTATGCAATATGATTTTACAATATGATTTTAGTGTGTATATATATAGCACATGATGCCACGTAGAATTTTTTTTCTTTTTGAATAATAATGATAATATGCATATATCATTTATATTATCATTATGTAACAAAAATAAAATATCACTTTGGAAATTATTTAGAATTGAAACAATTAATAAGTGTGACATCTAATAATTTTAAACCATACATGCAGCGACAGTTGTGTTAATTAATTTTGCACAGGGTCTCTGAAATCCATTGAACGACCCTGATTAATAACTATTTGCCTGTGGCTCCAAAGGTTAAATGTGCTCAATATATTCATTAACAGGTTTTCTCAAGTGCCCGGTTGGATGAAAGCCAACACCTACGCCAAAGGAAGGTGGAAGATCTCCTTGAATACGTTCGTAAACGCTGCAGAGATAGAGTCGCAGTTGAAATAGGACAAGTTGCCTTCACAACCACCCTTAATTTCCTCTCCAACACCTTCTTCTCCGTCGACCTAGCTGACTACGGCTCCGAAGCTTGTCGTGATCTTAAGCAGCTGATATGGGCAATGAGCGTTCTCAACGGCAAGCCCAACATCGTTGATTTCTTCCCGGGGCTTACCAAGTTAGATCCACTTCGCATTAGGCAACGCATGGAGATACTTCTCTCCCAAATGATGGATATCTTCGGCTGTGTGATGGATCAACGTTTGAACGAATCTCTTGGAGAGGCGTCTCAGACAACAAAAGATCGCGATCTGTTGGATGCCTTGCTCAAGATTATTCGAGAGAAGAGTGAGGATCTTGATCACTCGAAGATACTACACTTCTTCATGGCAAGTACTTGCTTCGATATATTTGTGTGTTACTATTTTGATTCTATTAAATGAGGTTCAATATACGGGTTTGAAGCCGACGAATAGCTAGTAATACACCAAATTTTACAGGATCTAATCGCAGCCGGAACAGAAACGACATCAGGCATGGTTGAGTGGACGATGTCGGAGTTACTTTGCCACCCGGATAAACTAAACAAATTGAAAGCAGAGCTCCAAATGGTTGTTGGCAAAGAGAAGACCTTCCAAGAAGCCGATATCTCAAGGCTACCATACTTTCAAGCAGTGATAAAAGAAATATCGAGGTTGCACCCAGCGTCACCTTTGCTACCGAGGCAAGCTGACTCCGAGATTGAGATTTGCGGGTTTAGATTGCCTAAGTACTGTCAGATCTGGATCAACCTGCATGCCATGGGAAGAGATCCAAAGGTCTGGTTAAACCCTAATTCTTTTGAGCCCGAAAGATTCCTGAAATCGGAGATTGATGTGAAGGGTAGAGATTTCGAACTCATTCCGTTTGGAGCAGGTAGAAGGATTTGCCCTGGACTTCCACTAGCAATAAGAATGGTGCCATTGATTGTCGGGTCATTGATACATTCATTTGATTGGGAGCTCGAAAATGGGGCTGATGCTCGGAGCTTGGACATGAATGATAGATTGGGAACCACCTCGCTTAGAGTGCAACCGCTACGTATCATCCCCATATGTGTTTAAGCTATACTATTATTGTACGTGTGTACTATATATTGATGAATAAGGCAATGCAATCTAGGTATCAAGTTTACATCCAATAACTATGTTAGTTGATAAGTGATGGCATACGTGATCGTATATTATCTAGGCCTTCTTCCATGTTATAATGACTCGGTGCTTTTTTTTTAGAAGGGCCAAACTTGATGTCATTGTTTGTATTTCTATATTATGATTGATAGATATTTGAACCTTGATATATCTAGTGTGATAAAATGGACATTTGGTATCCTAGTCTACAATACCTTCTTTTTAAATAAAATAATTGAGAATATATATCTATATATAGATGTGTTTTTGGTGTACATAGTCAGTATCGCATACACAAGTCTTATCATGTACGCGGAAATTATTCATCTATTTGCTCATGATTATTCGTCTGCTTTCACATGATTATTTGTTTATAAATATGTAATTATTTATCTATACAAATAGAGTAAAAAATTGTAAATTTTATTCTAATGAATAATCATCCAATATCACCGAATAATTTCATTCCAATGATTAATCTCTCAATTCCAACGAATAATCAGAAGTTACTTTTAATCTCATCTGTTGATCTTTTTAATTCAATGGCCCAGATTGTTAATATCATACATAATAAGGGTTGTGTACATATGATATATATATATATAATAAAATAGAAATAGAGTCATAAAAAATGAAGTACAATGTGAGGAATTACATAACATATCTTGTCTCATAGCTTTCAACAACATTTGTCTCATAGCTTTCAACAACATGCAATAGTCACTAGCATTACTCAATTTGATTATTCCATTCACCAACTCTAATCCTAATTCTCGGATATATCATGTTTATCATCGACTAAGGATATTATTTTTGAGGAGCTTCAAAGAAAATGCTAAAGATTCAAAAATTAGCTACAAGCAGAAGATATTACATAGGGTAGATATGGATAAAACGGTGGCTAAGAAAATAGTTGCCTCAATCATTCTAAATTCCGCAAGTAACAAACATATAATGGCGGCCTCAATTTTAGAAAAGAATTCAATTTCAAGAGGTAGCAACATTCAGAGAGTAATCACACAATCAAGAAGAATGTAAAAAGTTAAGTATACTCCCATTTAAGGCCAAAGATCTCACTAGGTGAAATGTTAGCTAGATTTCAATTCAACCTAAAGTTGTGGATCATACATGCTCAATTTATTCACAATGCATATTCTCATATAAAAATATTCTTAACATAAGATAATTCCATGGGATTTTTATGATTTTGCTAAAAACATGAGTGGGAACTAACTAAGTCATATGGGTATTTAGATAGCTACATATATGCAATGCATGATGATTTTTTTTTTCAAAGGTAGAAATTTAACTAGAATTGAACCATGATCTAACTAGTATGGACTTTTAAACATGCATAAAGTCTGGTTACAATTCTCCTTTCCCACACTTATGGTTTTCATTGTCCTCAATAAAAAATACAGTCATAATGAAGTTAATGCCATCAAAGTACATATGTGGGAAAAAGAAAAGCAACCAAGAAAAAGAAAAGAAAAGAAAAGAAGAAAATAAATGAAAATAAAACGAAAGAAATAAAATGAAGAACTAACTACTCATTGTGGTGGAGGTGGCGATGGAAAAGGATAGTGTTGCTGCATCCGGTCAAAGAAGGTGGTGAAGCGCTAGTCCACGGACTACATCCAGCTCAACTGTTGGTACTGTATCTACTACATCCAAGAGATCTAATGCTACTCAAACTGACTACACCCCTCTCAATACTCCTAAAGCTCTCTCTGTATGGACTCGTTGGATAGCTGGAGTGCTGCCAACCTTTGATTAATAGCCTCCCAAGAGGAGGGACCAACATCAATGTCAGCATCTGGCTTTGACTGGTCAGGGTTGTAGTCCATGTCCTCATCATCATAATCGTCGTCCTCATCATACTCCTCATCATCCTCAAGCAATCATGCGCCTACCACTATGCCCCTGTTTGGAATGTAGTACTCTGCAATAGTGGAGCCCATAGGGATGAAGCTGGGGAGGAGGATCTCATGGGAGTTCTCTGGTCCTGCAAACTAGTGGAATGGAGCTCTATCACTAACCAGATGTCTAGTGATGTGTTAGGAGTGATGTGTTGTTGGTCCTGGTCCCAAATGCAAATAATATCCCTAACTCAAGCTAAACAAAATATTAGTATAGCGGACAAGTAGGGGTTGAACCCACATAGAAGATAGATTCGTATTTCTAATGATGATTCAAGGCAAAATAATAACAAGATTGAGATGAATAAAGCAAACAAATAAATAAAAGTAATAACGATTGCAAAGTGTTACCAATATGTTGAAACGTTTCACCTGCAATTCTTGACAATGTTTGGGGTTGTTCATGATTCTTGGAATGATTTCATTGTTATTCTCAATGGTTATTCCAACTTTGGTAATTGATATTCCTTACAGGCTTACCAATCTCTTACACTATATGTGATCCTAAAGGATTCTTAAAACACAGAACAACATGTAATCCCAAAGTACTTGGCCAATTGGCAACATCAAATCTCAATGCAATTAGAATGTCAAAAGAGTATAAATCTCTTAACCCTAATCTCATAGAAATCAATATTTAACCATCAGTCATTATCTTGCCTAGACAATTGATGCTTTCACGGAAACAATTAAATATTGCTTGCTACCATGGATTAACTATTCTTACCAAATCATTAATCACTAGCAAAGATGCAAATTCCATCAAGGTGCTCAATCAAGAGGGAACATGTGCAAATAAGAACTATAAGAACAAAGATAATGAAATAACTCATGAATAACAATATGAAATCAAATCCTCACAATTCAACCAACCATGTGTTCAAATCATAGGCGAAACTATGGTTTAACAACTCGTAGCCTAATTGAAATTGTTTTAAAACTAATGAGAAAGTTGGATGATTCTCTCTCTAAACCTAATAGTGTCGGCCTATATAAGATAGGATTCGACCTTATTAACCCTAGAAAGTAAAATAATAATAAACTAATTAAAATATAATCATGTGAGATCGTATTTGTTGAACACTGCGAAACATGCGGGCGCCGCTCCTCTGGCTCCGCGATTCTTCTTTGTCTTTGATGTTGCTCTTCCTTAGCTCCCTTGATGGTCCTCCTTTTCCTCTTTTATGCTCCAAAACCAGCTCTTCTAGACACCTTAATCCTCTCTTCAAGCTCGGATTATAAAACTGTAGAATACACAAAATAGCGTAGATTCCGAACTCGAATGCCTAAATATATATATATATATATAGAAAACAGTGCGAATTAACAACAAAATATGCAAGAATCCTATCTAAATGCACCTAAAACTACCTACAATGCCTATCTAAAATATGCATTATCAAACTCCCCCACACTTAAGCTCTTGCTTGTCCTCAAGCAAATGAAGAATAAACATAAACCAATTCATCCCACAAGAGATCCCTTTATAACTCAACCTTATCAAAAGCAACATTAGCACAAGTGCAAACATGTATAAGGCACACAAACATCCTATCATGTACATGAATGATCAAGTAGCCCGCAAGCTTATCAATCCAACCTCACAAGGAATAATATGGGTTTCTCTCATCTCATGTGTTTAGGCTTTAAGGACACTCTCAACTCAATTCTACATGCAAACATCAATCTTAAATATTGACACTTATATAAGAAAATCTCCACCGGATACATCAAAGAAAAATAAGAAACATCAAGATGACTTTCGCTTAATAGAAATCTCTAAAGAAGACTCCATTCGGTGGGGTTGTAATGGGGCTTGTATTTGGTCATGTGGTGCTTTCAATTCCGAGAACTAAGATTCCTATAACTTTCAACATAACTCAAAACAATTAAAAAGTACATCAAGCTCTCATAAGAACATCAATTCTCTCATAAATAAGTATCATCTCTCAAAATAACATAAAACTATCAAAATATCAAAACATTCAAAAGATAAGATCTCTCAATAATCAAACATTTATCCAACTCTCATATGCAAAAATAAATAACAAGGCTCTTATTCTTTCTTTCTTTTTTCTTTCTTTTTAATTTTTCTTTTCTTTTCGGCATTTTTAGCCATATGCATGAAATACAAATTAATATGAGGAAAATAAGCACATAACATTACATCTTTTTTTTTCAAATCTCTCAACAATAACCACTCACTTTAGCGTTTCTCTCTTACTCAAAAGATCAATCCTAACCAACTCTAAATCCTAATTCTCGGATGGGTAAGGCTTATCATAGGCTAGGAAACATGAATTTTGTAGAGCTTCACATAAATAGGCTAAAGGCTCAAATTGACTTCAAACAAAGATATAACATAAGGTAGGTATGGATAAATATGGCTAACAAAACATGCCTCTATCATATGCAACTCATCATATGCCTACAGTAGGCAATGCTTCCAAGCTCAACACTTGAATATATATATATATATATATATATATATATATATAGGTAGGTAGGTAGGTAGGTAGGTAGGTAGGTAGGTAGGTAGGTAGGTAGGTAGGTAGGTAGGTATTTGCTTCTACCTCTCATGGAAGCATGGAATCAAGAAGAAGCAGGCCAAGTTTCAAGTAATCACTTCAGTAATGTCGATTCTTGTAGAGCTGGGCACAAGTGGATTTAATAGCATCTTCCGAACCTCTAACTTGATCAAAATTAACTTAATTTGAAAGGGATAATGGTATTAAACTACCTTATGGGTCATTATGAGTAAACAAGGGCATTAACGTAACAAATAGTTAATTTATCAATGGACTAAAACCAAACATATAAAAATGGTTTGAGATTATTTTGACATGATTAAGGGTCTGTTTGACACAAGCTTATTGGAGTTTTTCAAAGAGTTGTGACAAAACTTTTTGCGATTTTTGAAAATATAAGTTTATAAAACTCTATGCAATTTGTCATGTTAAACAAGAATCTACTCTTTTAATCTATCCACAAAGGCTAAAATTTCATCTAGATTTTAATATTAAGGTAGATTATAATCTTAAGCTAAATTGATCTCTAACGCGCAAAACATGCCTTAAAGCTAAAATGGAGCTTAGATGTAGAATCCAATGGTGAATTCTATATATATAAAAGATGGGTATAACCAAGTTTTAAAAAAATATGCGGACCAATGAGTGTGTTAGATGTCTATGCCTTTAACATAATTTACTAATTACATTCCTTCTGTGATTAAACGTCTAGTTATGGAAATTTTAAATGCGAATTAAAAACCCTAGAGCGTGAAGGCGATCAGCAATGGTAACTTTTGGTGACCGTTGACTCACAAGCGTTCTCCTCGACAGTAGGGTTGTAGAAGCTAGGCCTTCTTTGCCGACTGCGTGCGAGATACACCGGTTTTAGGTTAGTGCTTTCTATCGGAAGTGGTTAGGTTTTTGGAATACGATTTTGCCACTTTTGCCATGGATAAAGGTAAGGATATTCTACTGACGGAGAAGGAGAATATGGTGGTGGAGGGTTTCATTGATATGGAAGGTGGTCAGGAAAAGGGGGGGTGACTACGCTGGTAGGATTTGTTATCACAAATAAACCGTTCAATGCTTTTGCTCTTAGGGCAACAATGAAGGGTGCATGGAGGTTACAGAAAGGGTTTGCCTTTAGAGAGTTCAAACAGAATGTGTTCCTCTTCCAATTTGCGAGTGCTAATGACGTCCAAAAGGTATTGAAAGGAGGACCATGGTCATTCGATAAAGCCCTATTAACACTGAAATAACCGGGTTCGGAACAACCATAAAAAATCAGATTCACTCATGCACAATTTTGGGTGAGAATTTATGATGTTCCCATTGTTGTGATAAATCGGAAGACAGCAGAGGCTTTTGGGGCATGTGTGGGTAGTTTTGTGGCAGCTAAAGAAGATGATCTACTGGTGAGTGGAAATTTTTTAAGGGTTAGGGTTAATATTGACATAACAAAACCCCTTATTAGGGGTTTCTTCATGATGATCGAAGGAAAGAAAATGTGGATGAGTGTTAAGTTTGAGAGGCTCCCTAATTTTTGCTATGGGTGCGAGAAGATTGGGCACACGGAAGGTGATTGTGAGATGGAGGAGAAGGATGGTATCCATATTGAATAAGGGGATGATTTGAGAGCATCACCTACTAGGGTGGGGACGAGTAGGGAGGGAATAGGGACCAGGATAGGGAGCTGGTTAAGAAATGGAGGGAGGAGAGAAATGTCGGGGGCCTGAAGAAGGTAGATGAAGGAAGGGTGGAGCAAAGGAGATCACTACTACAAGTTTTGGAAGAGCTGGAGGAAAAGGATGAGGGTGGGGAGAGGGAGGAGAGGAAGAACAGTGATGCTATGTCGTTGGCAGAAAAGGTGCGAGGGGTGGAACTAGAGGGTAAGGGAGGAAATAAGAGGGAGGAGGTTAGGGAGGGGCCGGAATGGGAGGGGGTGCAAAACTAGGGAGATAAGGTGAATGATGGAGGAAAGGGAGGAAACACCGTGAGGGACAGGGGTGCTACTGGGGGGAGAAGGGCGGGGATACAGTTATTAATGAGAAAGGGCATGAAGGGGAAGAAGTCAAGGGAAAAGGAAGGGGTGGCGCTGACAAGGAGAGGAGTGGGTAGGGGTCGGGGATGGTGAGGGTGTTGAAAAAGTGGAAGAAGAGGGAAAGGGTGGTTGAGACTGCTGGGAGCGAGGGCAACTACCATAGAGTGGGTAGCAAAAGGAAGGGTGTGGAGGGAGGGCTGATGAGCGAGGAAAGCAAGGGGGAGGAGAATATAGAAGTTGAGGGTAACTTGGAAGTGAAGAAAGCGAAGATATCGGAGGAAGAGGTTAATCACCTCTCTTGTTGGTCACAATGATGATCCTAAGCTACAACTATCAGGGATTAGGGAAGGACCCGGTGGTTAGAAAACTGTTTTGTTATTGATAGTGTGGGGAGGTCTAGAGGCCTGAGTTTATTATGGGATAAGGATGCGACCCTAATTGTTATTCAATCTTATATTAGCCATCATATAGACGTAAGAGTTGGGAGTTGGAGATTTACATGTATATATGGGTAGCCTGAGCAAAAGGAGAAGAGATACACTTTTGAGCTCATGAAGAAGCTCAAGAAAGGGATGAGGGAGCCGTGTGTGATGATAGGAGATTTCAACCAGATTGTGATTGCAGTGGACAAGGAGGGGAGATTGGATTCAAAGTTTAGTAATATGATGACCTTTAGAGAGGCGGTGGAGGAGTGTAAGCTTCGAGAGATTATTTTTTAGGGGAACTGTTATGCATGGGATAATGCAAGGAGTGGTGAGAGGTTTATTCAGGAACGTCTAGATATGGGTTTTGCATATGACAGTTGGCTTGAGTTGTTTCCCAAAGACTGAGTTAGACATCTAGAGAGGATCTGCTCGGGTCATAATATGATCTTGCTTGACTACAACGATGAGGGAGGGCAGGAAAGAGCAAGAGGGCCTTGGCCTTTTCGGTTCGAAGCGATGTGGATGGAGCATGAAGAGTATATTGATGTGGTTAGGAATGCTTGGCTGAATCCGGGAAGCAATAGGGAGGAGGAATGAATTATGGGCAAGGTGAGGAGGTGTGGGATGGATCTCAAAGAGTGGGAGCTTATGTCTTTCGGCAATATAGGGAGGGAGCTGAGAGCGATGAGGAGGGAGTAAGCGCAGATGAATGAGAAGGGAATGAGGGGAGAGTGAATTGAGCAGAGGAGGGAGCTTGAGACGAGGGAGAGGGAGTTGATGAGAAGAGAAGAAATCATGTGGCATCAGTGGGCTCGGGCAAGTGAATTTAAATGGGGCGATAGAAACACAAAATTCATTCATTTGAAAACTAGTGGGTGGAAAAGGAGAAACTAAGTGACTAGGCTGATCGATAATGAGGGCCGAGAATGGAGGAGATATGAAGTTATGGCAAAAGTGGCAATTGACTATTTCAAAGAGCTATTCATAACCGATGTGAGCGTCTTCCTTGAGGCGGTTTCTCAAGATATCTAGCCTATTCTGTCGAATAAGGACAACAATTGCTATTGTTACCCTATACGGGTGAGGAGATACGTGTCATGCTCTTCTCTATACATCCCACAAAAGCACCATGTCCGGATGGTATGCTAGCGCTATTCCTTCAATGACACTTAAATATTGTCGAGCCTAGTGTAATCCAATGTGTTATTGATATTTTGAATGGTGCTCCTATACCGGATGGGATGAACCATACTTATATTACGCTTATACCCAAGGTCTCAGCACCTTCTTCTATGAAGGAGTTGAGACCTATCAATTTATGTAATGCGCTTTACAAGGTTGTTCGAAGGTGATAGCTGACAGATGGAAAAGCTGCTTGGATAAGGTGATATCGCAGAGTCAAAGTGCTTTTGTGCTAGGAAGGATGATCCTGATAACAAACTTGCGGCGTTTGAGCTCTTCCATTACATGACGACCAAGGGAGGTAAGAAGGGTCATTTGGTGCTCAAATTGGACATGGCTAAGGCGTACGAGAGAGTGGAGTGGCCTTTTCTCGAACATTGTATGAGAAGGATAAGAATTTGCAGAAAGATTGATGGAGTTGATAATGAAGTGTATCTCCTCGGTTTCATTCTCAATTTTAATGGAATGGGTTCCCATGCTAGAGTATAGACCTTCTCGGGGATTACAACAGGGTGATCCTCTCTCACCCTACTTATTCTTATTGTGTGATGAGAGTCTCTCTAGTTTGATTCGCATGAGTGAAGAACAAGGGCGGTTTGAGAGAATCAGGATTGCGAAGGGAGCTCCGAGGGTGTCTCACCTATTTTTTTGCCGACGATAGTGTCATTTTCGCGAAGGCGTCTTGTCAACAGAGCACTAAATTTATTTATATTCTTTGTACTTATGGAGCGGTGTCGGGACAACAAGTTAACTTCGCTAAGTCAAAAATATCGTTCAGTAAGAATGTAGCAGATGGGGTGAGAAATCAGATCCAGCAAGTGCTTCAAGTTAGGAAGGTGTAGAAGCATGCTAAGTACCTGGGGTTGCCAACAATAGTCGAGAGGTCTAAGAAGGTGATGTTTGCAAATGTCCAGAAGAGGGTTTAGAAGAAACTAAAAGGCTGGAAGGAAGCTAATCTCAGGCTGTTGGGAAAGAGGTAATAATCAAGTCTGTGGCTCAGGCGATTCTGACGTATAAGATGTCATGTTTCTATATGCCATATGAGGTGTGCAAGGACATTGAGGGGTTGATGGCTATGTTCTGGTGGGGTGATGTAAGGGGTAAGCAAAGGGTTCATTGGTTAAGTTGGAAGAGACTATGTGTCTTAAAAGAGATGGGGGTATGGGGTTTTGGGACCTACAGATTTTCAATTTGGCTCTTCTAGCAAAGCAAGGGTGGCGCCTAACCCAAACGTCGGACTCCCTGGTGGCTTGGATGCTCAAGGCAAAATATTACCCCAATGGAACGTTCTTAGAGGCAAGCCTAGGACATCGGCCTAGCTACATGTGGAGGAGTATTTGGCAAGGAAAAAAGCTATTAGAGGAGGGGCTGGATTGGTCGGTTGGGAATGGGGTGGATATAAGTGTTTGGAGGGACAGGTGGATCCCAAGGCCGCTAGTTTCAAGGTTGTGGGCAATCCGACGGGTGCTTCTGAGGACCTAAGAGTTTTAGACCTCATTTATTGGGAAATGGGGAGCTGGAGAGAGGAGCTTGTCCGGACGGGAGCTTGTGGTTTCATTCAAAGAATGGCGAGTTCGCTGCGAGGTCTGTATACCATACTGCGCTCCAGCAACAATTAGTCAAGGAGTGAGAGGTCGGGGGGTCAAAGGAGAATGGGCAGAGGAGCTTTGGGCGCAAGGTGTGGAGAATGTGCACCATACCTATAATGAAGGCCCTGGTCTGGAGGGTCGCCTAGGACATCATCCCATGCAAGATGAGGTTGTCTGAGAGGAAGGTGTTGGAGGAGGAAGTATGTGATGTGTGCGGAAGAAAGGAAATTGCCTTCCATGTATTGTTCGAATATTTTGCGGCATATATTGTTTGGGAGTTACATCTTGATTAGTGCAAGATTGGAGAGGGTTGCAGAGATGTCAAGCAACGGTTGGAGTTGGAGATCGATCAGCTGCTTGAGGAAAGCTTGTAACTGTGGTTGGGCATTTTATGGAGCATTTGGAAAGCTCGAAATAGGAGGATTTTCAAAGGTGAGGTAGTAGAGAGGGAAAGACTGATGGAAGAAGCCATGTTGTTAGTTGAAGAGCTTAGAGTTGTCGACATAAGGAAGAAGCAGGAGGTGAGAGTAGGCATGTCGGACGAGACTCGATGGGAGAAACTGGCGGAGGGCTAGATTAAAATCAGCTGCAACGTTGTAGTTGACATCGACAAGGGGTGTGGTGTGGGGGTCATCGCATGAGGGGATGAAGGGGAGGTATGCTTTGCTGCTGCACATCGGTGTGTGGGTTGTCCGAGGGAGAAGCTGTAGCCTAGGGCTAAAGTTGGCCCTAGATTTCGATATGGACCACGTGCTAATGGGGGTTATCGCATGAGGGGATGAAGGGGAGGTATGCTTTGATGTTGCACATCGGTGCGTGGGTTGTCCGAGGGAGAAGCCGTAGCCTGGGCTAAAGCTGGTCCTAGATTTCTATATGGACCACGTGCTAACGGAGTTTGATTGCGCCACGCTGATCGTGAAGGTGAATAGTGAGTGGCCTGGTAGGGGACAACTGGGTGCTTTGGTCGCGGCGATTAGGGAGATGAAGAGTAAATTCTTGTACTGTTGATTCACGTTCATACGACGGAGAGGAAACTGTGTTGCACATAGTGCTGCCCATCTGCTGCCAATTGAACCGTTAATGTTGTCTGGGGATTGTTTTACCCTATGAACTTGATAATACTTGACTTTAAGAGTTTATTAACGCAATGCTATTTTTCCTAAAAAAATCTGGTCCAGTTTGTTCCAACCCATGAAAAAAGAAAAAATAAAAAAGTAAAATCCAATGTTAGTTCACTTGCTTAATTAACAATCAACCAACATTTTGACTATACAAAAAAACATACTAGCACATATGGGACGGAGTTAAAAAAGTGGCTAAAATTTAAAAACAGTTGAAATTGAAAAATTGTGTAAAATAATGGTTGAAAGATTGTGGAATAATATAAAACACCCTATGAGATGAAAAAGAGTTTATTTGTAAAAAGTGAAGTTTATTTGGTTGTTATTATGAGTATTATGGTAATTTCAAACCAAAGAAACACACAAAAAAACTGCTTCCATTAGCTTATTTTTTAACTCAAAATTTTAACCATAATTACATGATTTTTGACATCCATACATGATTAAAAAGAAAAACAACCTATTACTTTTTTTAACCTAATTATTTGACATCCATACACACCCTTTATGAGTTACCTTTGATTTTATATCACATTTAATTCCAAGTGTTCATCTGATTATATACTGGGAAGATAAGCTACCAAGATCAAATATTCACCATAATTTATACAATTAAATTTTAAAAAATAAAGCATCATGCAAAATTTTCCCTATAAATGCAGAATGCCCAGATCTCTTCACCTAGACAAATGACACAAACATAAACATCCAACTATACAACTCACCTTGTAATTTCAAAGGCAGGAGCCAGGAGGAAACATCAGTCCCAAAAGAAGCACAAACATGGCAATTTGCAATTGCAAGCAACAATGATTCATGTTCACTTTGGTTGTAGCACTGTCCATTTCATGCTTCAATGTCAGCTTTGCAGCTCGCCACCTTCTCCAAGCTGGTCCACCCGTTCCAATACTTCCCAAGCCTACGTTACTGCCTCTACCCACGATACCAACATCACCCACAGCCATCCCGAAGGCCACTTTGCCACCACTCCCATCCATCCCACAACCTTCTGCCCTCCCAAAGGCCACCCTGCCACCGCCCAATTGCCCAACCAACCTCCCAAAACCGACATTGCCAACTATCCCTTCGGCTCCCAAGGTGATGTTGTCACCTCTGGCAGCCATGCCAACCACAATACCCTCTATCCCCACCATTCCAACAATTCCTTCCCTCTCATCCCCACCCTCACACTAGCAGAGCCCAAGAGCTTATTATCCTAATGTACAAAAAGTAACCCTTAATACATATTGTTGAGGTCTTTGGCAAATGGCACTTTATTTTCCTATGTCATTCCTATGTTTGAGAATTGAGATCAGCACAATTTGAGTTCATGTATAATGTATGCATTTGAGTGTGTTTCAATTCAGCTTCTAATGTAAAATTAATTCATTGTTTACATCTGCTTACTATGGTATTTATTATAAAATTTTCCTTAAATTTGTTCCATTTTCCTTCTTTTTTTCATTTAATAATTGATTCTGAATCCGACTCCTAAATAAGACATTACTATCTTCTCTTTTGCTTGTACGCTACCAACAAGATTATCCAAAACAAACTGTGACATTTCTGTTTATGAAACTCTAATAGTTCACTATCAAGGGAAGGCACAATAAAAACAAATTAAATAAAACGATGGTAGAAACAAGCGCGTGCAGTATAAATATAATAAAGGCAATGCTGGAAGAACAGGACCATCGGCTTATTCAATCAAAACTATAAATTTTGTGTTACTAGAACAAACCATAAAAAAGGAGGATGATGGAGTGTTTTTTCTCTTCTGAACCCACAGAACGAACTTGGAGCTAGTGGTGATGAATCTACAAGCAATGACTTGCGTTATCTGCTGACCAGACACAATACTTCCTAGCTCAACACTACAAAATATGTAGATCTTTGCTTCTATCTCTCATATCAGGGATAAAGGAGAAGCTGACTAAGTTTTAATCGCTTCAGTAATGTCAGTGCTTGTATATATGAATACCGTGGCCACAAGTGGACTTAATAGCATCTTCCAAACCCTCAACTTGATCAAAATTAACTTTGAAAGAGACCATGGTGGTACCATCTTTACCAGTTTCATAGTCCTGCTTAATGTCCTCAGCTTTGAAGGACTGAAGCTACAGTAAAGAAGATAGATGAGATTTTACTAGTTGGTCATATTTACATGGGAATCGTCAATTCACAAAACATATAACAAATTTTAATAGTAATGTCCTGAAGGCTAAGAAAGGAACAGTTTAATATCCTAGATGTGAGAAAAAATATAAAATTTGCTCTTCAACAAACAAATAAGGAAATCCTGAGCAGCCTAAATAATTAAATTTATTCATCATATTGAAGATGTGAAAGAGCCTTATTAAGTAAAATGTTTTGAAAGCAAATAAGAGAAAATAAAATTTAATATGAATCGTTATATCTGCAAGAGCTATGGCAGAGTCACTGAAAAGAACCAGGCATAATAAAGTCCATTTTGTAGTTCCAGATTTGATAAAATCAAAAATATTACATTTGAAAATATGAGGAATTAAAATCAAAAAATATTCCAGATTTGGCATGGATAATGTATCTTTTTCCTTTGGTAATGAACCTATCAACAATTTTATAAGGAATTATGAGCAAAAACTATTGTCTCATCATGCCAAACAGACCCCAAGTAATTACATTTGAAAGGAAATGCAAAGAATGAGGCTTTCTATTATGTTCACCATCAAGCTTACCTTATGGTATAAAACTCCGAGTAAATCATAAGAAATCTCCACACCCATTGGAACCTAGAAAGAAGTTATACTCAATAGTTGAAAGGCCGTATCATAAACCTTCACATTGAAGTCGCAAACTTAGAAGGATTAAGCATGCCAGAATAAATATTACTTGAGATTTCACCAAACAAGTTGGGGCATTCTTCAAACATTCAACAGCAACGCCTCCATAGGCCCGAACCAATCCTCCAGTACCCAGTTTGATACCACCAAAATGCCTGTAGATTAAATAGTTTACTAGTTTTGAACATTGCAATAGATTAGGCTGTTGACACTATGTATCTACCTGATCACTACTACCATCACCCTATCAATGCCTGAAGATTCAATTGCTGAATATATGGGCTTGCCAGCAGTCCCCGATGGCTCACCATCATCGTTAGATCGATACTGATCTCCAATCTAGCATCCAAAAAACAAGAAATTTCTGCTCTATAGTGAAATTAGAACTAGGCCAATAAACAAGCAAATTTACTATTGCTGCCGGTGAAACTGCGGGAAAAAAAAATGAATTACCTTATAAGCCCAGCAATTGTGAGTAGCGCGATCGTCTCTGACCTACGGGAAAGAAATTTCGAAGACAACTGATTACTCAACTAAAAGATTTCTGGGCTGAAATGGAAAATGATAGGAACCGTTTCTACTTTAGCAGTAATGACTAATGAGGAGAACCTCTGAACCTGAGAGAGGAAGGTATGCGCGGATTGTTCAGAGGAAACGGGACCGGCGATGGCGATGAATTTGCTCTTCTTGATCTCTCTTTCGACTATCACCCTCTCGCTGATTGAACTGTAAGCGCCAGTACCGAGGCTGCTACTGGCGCCACTGCCAGTACTACCGCCGCCGGCGGAGGTAACCATTCTGCGTCGACCAGAGATTGGATTGAAGGGAAACGGTGAAGGAAAAGAGAAAGGGATTTCGATGAAATTACAGCGACGAAAGTAGAGGGTTTGGGTTGAATTTGCTACTGCCACCGCCAATTTCATCTGCTGGTTGGATTCCTCCTTTCTTCCCAAATGCTGAAAAAAAAAAAACAAAACAACCTGTTGCGTTAGAAACGACGAAGGTTTGGGTTGAATTTGCAGTGTATTACCTTGCCCGTGTTTTTTTTTCAAGGTTATTATATCGCATAATACACTGCCAACCGTGGATTGCGAGTTTGCGGGTCGCGGTTGTAATTTTTTTTAAAAAAAATTCTACAACTGCGGATTGCGAATCCGCGGTTATATTTTTGTTTTTTAAAATTTTTGCAACCACGGATTACGAGTCTGCAGAAGACTCGCAATACGCGATTGCGATTGTTTTTTTAAAAAAAATAAAATTCAAATTATCTATACTACGTTAATCATATCCTAAATCAGATTACGGATATAACAATATTTGATGATATCGCATTGATATCAATTTTGGATATGCGATAAGGATATTTGAAGATATCGTGTTTCAAAGATATTTTAAGATAGATATATTTGGATATAAATATATTTTATTTCCTAGAATATATTTGCCGACGATCTTTATACCCTGGGTGTTTAGAGTACAAGTATCTCAGCAATTTAACGGTTGTTGCGAAGCGAATATTTCCAATATCCTAAATTTCTCCCTATCTCGTCGTCAGGTGAAAAAGATCTACCATTCAACCCATATAGTTACAGCAATCCGCAAGAACTTCTAACTCCCGTAGATGTAAGTCTACTCACGATTCTAGTAAAATCTCTTGTATTTATCTTCCATGTTTCAAATATGTTTGAATATTATATATATATATATATATATATATATATGATAACATTAAGAAAATTTATTTTACATCTATATGTTTTGAATGTGTTTGTTTCCCGTGTGTATAGTAATATTTATGCATATGCCATCAATATTAGGGAAACTTGTGTATTTATCTTCCATGTTTCAAATATGTTTGAATATATAGTATATATCACAATATTAGGGAAATTTATTTCACATCTATATGTTTCGAATGTGTTTGTTTCCAATGTGTGTGTATAGTAATATTTATGTATATACCATTAATATGTTTTTAATTCTAGGAACTCCCCGACCTTCCTCTAGTCTTGGGTACCGATTATTCGGCTATGTTTCAAATAGGTGGATATTTCTTTGACTAAAAAAACACAAAGGAGTGGGCTCGTTTTATGGCTGGAACCATGGAATTAGAAATATGGTGTTAATAACTCATAGGAAAAAGAATACCTGCACCAATGCAGCGTACCCGCCCATGGTTCCCACCCCTTTCCTACACGCGTCTCCCAAAGCTCAGTACAAGAGGGCAAGGATTCTGACACCCCATACGTACTGCCTAGTCACAGAATGATCAAGGACTAAGTCCACTGCCAACAAGGGTATGTGTGTAGCTGACTTATCGTTGATAAAGATCGCCCCAAGTACTATCAATAGATATCCGGTCGCAACTACAGGGGCGTAAGCATCTCCATGAAGAATCATTGACTTCATGATCTCCTCTAGCTTTGACTGAGGGAAGCAAGCCCTTCAACTGCTCATTTCTGCAACGGGCAGGGAAAATCTGCTACTGAGGAAAGCACGATGATGCTCGTTCGTCCCAGGTGTACGAGGGGCGACTCCGTCAATCCTCAACCCCAGTATGATGGCAACATCATGGAGGGTGATCGTCATCTCACCCAGGGAAAATAGAACGTGTTCATCTCTAGGTGCCAACGATAGAGGAATGCTTACATCAAACAATGATCCACTCTGCCAAACTCAATGTCCTCCAAAGATGTCAAGCCACTTGCTCGTGCGAACCAGAACCAACTCATAGGGGCATTCGCACGAGGCAAGTTTTTGATGAAGTCGATGTGGGTGTCGTGTCGAATGCATCGAACTTCCTTGTCCACCTACAGGGGACAAAACACTTAATTTGTTAGATCATAGTGAAATATTTAATGTGAGTAGGAAATTTTGCAAGAAAATATATATGACTACGTACTTAACCCATCCAAAGAAGCCTGCATCTGTGCGTTCTATACCACAGCAACGGCTCATGCACTAGTAGAAAATATGCTTTTTAGCCCGGGCGTTTTGAATAATATAGCCCGGATATTGAGAAAATAGGGTCCGGGCATCAGGTTAATGTGATAATAGGTAAAGAGCCCGGATCCAAAAAATACACGTCCGGGCTAATAGAGTACAATCTGATTTTGGTAAAAAAATCTCACAGATTTTATAGCCCGGATGTAGTTTAATGTCCGGGTTATTTGCTATAGCAATAGATCTAAGAGATTGCTTAGATTGAATCAAGGAACTTATATATAGATAAGATTCTTAACAGATTCAATATGCAAGATTCCAAGAAAGGGTTTTACCTATGTCATGGTGTGTACACGACCTGATGTTGCATTTGCTTTGAGTAGGTGTAGCAAATACCAATCGATTCCATGAAAGGCACACTAGTGTGCAGCTAAGAACATCCCGAAGTTCTTGAGAAGAACCAAGGATGATTTCTTAAGGGTGATGACAAGTTGATCGTACATCTTATGAGGAAGTATCACCTTATTTGATATTAAGATGTGTAAGGTGTGTACATATGATAATATTGCAAATCCATTCACGAAGCTTATGCCTAGCCAAAGCATGATGGTCACACTGGGGCTGAGGGTCTCAAACACATTGGAGAATGGCTTTGAGATTGCTTTCTGTTACATTTTATATTGAGAGTGTTACACACTAAGTTTATGTTCGACTTGATATATATGATATTTCATCCTTATTTATATATTGTGTTGAATGATAATAAATAAAATGTCCAAATAATTCGTAGTTCGCAAATGGGCTTATCTTAAGTGTCCTGGTAAATGAAACCCCCTTAAGTGAAATGCAGTTATGAATTATCGCAAGTCCGTAGTCTAAAATCATCAACTTGGACATAGGTGATTTTATCAATGACTATATTGTAAGTTGACTGATAGCGCCAGGTTTCATGGGCTATAGGGACATGGAGATGTCTAGTCAATTACATATATATGTATGGATGATACATATAGGACATACCCACCTTAAGACTCTGCAAAAGGGATTGCGGAGTTTTAAGTTAAACCATGATTAGTAGATTCCTCATACATGAGTGTGTTATGGTCCCTCTTGATGATTGGTATTTCTTTGACGCGGCTAAACGCTTTCCGTAACAGGGAGTTATAAAGGTCGTAGTTGGGATTGCCAAAAGTTGAGTGGGAGTCATAGTCATACAAGACTGTAGATGTCCTCCTTCTTCATGTATACTGTGATGCATTGAAAAAGGAATGGTGTCTAGGCCACTTGAAGAGCAAGAACTGAAAATGCATGGCCATGCTCGGATGGATTATTTGTAATCATCCGTTTAATTGACAGTTCGAACTCGGAGTTCAAGGAATATATTTGATAATAGATATGAATGTCACCATATCATCAAATATGACATTAAGAGACACGGGTATCTGAAATTGCACACTTGTTTAAGGACAAGTGGGAGATTGAAGGAATTGTGTCCTTTAATTTAATGTGCAATGACTAATTATGGAATAGGACAATTGATAGAGATATTCAATCCAATTATTTTAGGAGTCGTAATGCTTTGCTAGAAGCCAACTACGATTAATGGGCTTAAACGGGTTAAACCCATGGCTATTATAAACGGGTCCTATGCGGTCACACACTTAGAGTTGACGGGCTTGATCAAAAGATAGATGATTTCATTATTAGTGTATATTAGATATATATTAATAATAATGGGATAAGATTTATTTGTGAAATAAATAATTAATCAAGTAAGGTATAAATATAAGCTTATAAAGATGGGCTTATGGTACTTAACCTAATTAACACATCCCAAAAAGAAAGTGGAGTTTTTGCCGCAGCAATTGCAAAAGGGTGATTGCAATAGCACATCCAATTTTGGTTGGTTCGTGAGTGCTAAATTCCACCGTCATCAATCAAGAGCAATTTGATTGTTCACCTTTCGATCTTCGTCCTAGCAGTCGAAGGCAAAGGAGATCTAGACCGGGCTCGTGTGGACCAAGTAGAGGAGCAACGCGTGGGGCTCTCGTCTTTCCGTTCATATCCGATAAGATCCGGTTCACGCATCAACAGGTATCTCCTATGAACAATGATTTGATCTATCGATTTTATGCATGAAGATCTTGCGATTAGATGATAGAAAATAGTTTCTAAAACTTCCGCTGCGCATCTAATTAATCAACAGTGGTATCAGAGCATCTTGCATAATTTGATATGATCAATTGATTTTCTTTTTAGTTTTGATTCAATTTAGCAATATATTTGATATGGAATAATTTGTATGATTAAAATATAATTTTGATTAATTGAATGTGTTGAATTGTATACGGGCTCGGAATTTGTTCCGATACAAGGAATTTAATACACGTTCGGAATTTGATTCCGATCGATACAAGGCCGCAACAATTAATTGTTAATTGTGTACGCATACGAATTGATTGAAATTGTACGTTCGGGATTTGATTCCGATCGATACAAGGCCGCATACGAATTAATTGTTAATTGTGTAAGCATCGTTTTTAATTAATTTTCGGAAAAGGTTACATTTGATGATTTCCCTTGAATCAATTGGTATTCTTTGTACAATAGATATGATTTATTGTATAACTTATGAAATGTTTTATTTGATAAACATACATTGATTTGATTTAAATTTAAGAAATTGGGAATTTAGTTATTTTGATGTCTAAAGTTGGTAGATTTTATGTGAATTTGATTCATATATTAATTTGTCAAAATTTTAAGTTTTATGAAAACTTACCATCTTAATCCTACTATTGTCAAAGTTTGTAATGGTTACAAAATTTGAGTGGGAATGGATGAGGGCGGCAATTAGGGTTATGAAAGGTATACTAGGGTTTTAGTGTAAGATCCTAAATTACCTTAATTAGATATAATAGATATCTTATCCCTAATGAAATTTTCTATCCAATTATACAAGGTAATAGTTACCATAAAATTGATTCCATATATATTATTGCTAGTTTTTGAATTAAAATATCAAGAATGTTCATGGATTTATTATGCTTATTTTATATTATGATATATTACTTGCATACATAAGGTGACTAGTATGACCCATAAATACGATCTGCGTATCGTTATGTTTTTTGTACACGATCTGCGTATCGTTATGTATTTTTGTAATTTATTTTCAGTAATTAGTTTATTAGAAAAATATTGTAATTAATACAAGAAGACAAGAAGACATAAGAAGTTCAAGGATGGAGATCCATGAAGGGCGCGAGGGTGGAGACCCATGAAGATTAAGATCTTTATTTTATGCATCGTAGGGGCCATACTAGGATCACAATTTCATTGCATTTTGAATGCCTTATTTTAAGTTTTATGTTGTTTTTATTTATGATATTTTTTCACTTATAAATAAAGACAAATAAAAGACTTAAGTTCCTAAGGTAAATTGGGGCAATGCCTTTTCATATCATAACCCATTAAGTTCTGGATTTTTGGTTGGATGGGCTTCACAAAAGTGAGGGTGTCTTTCCATAATCTTGGGCTAATGAGGGTGAATCTATACAAGGGGTTCATAAGCTTTGATATGGTTGTACCCAACGAGAGACCAAAAGGCAAAGTTTTGGATCTTGAGGCATAGGATGATTTTACATTGGATGTGGATCATCAACCAAGAATTATAAGGAGTTATAATCAGTAATTGTTACTTACCTTGAGCATACAAGACTCAAGGCAGTGCAAAAGTACGTTGGGTCTTGTGTGTAATGGGATCTTGGAATCATTTTATTCACCAGGAACAATAACAATTTGAATAAAATGCGCATTTACTTATTTTAAAGGTGTTTAATCCTAAGTAATTTGCATCTCAAACATAAACTGATTTGTATGTCATTTCCTTTTTATATAGGCATTATGTCGAACGATAACTTGAAATTCACCCTGCGCTCAATAGTTGAGAAAAACAAATTGAATGGAACGAATTTTCTCGATTGGGAAAGGAATCTGAGAATCGTCCTCAGGTCTGAAGGGCGTGAAGATGTCCTATCAACCCCTATCCCTGTCATTACTGATGCCTCATCGGATGAGGACATAGTTAGAGAAATGGAGTTAAGAAGTGATTCTTTACCTGTCACTTGTTTGATGCTAGCAAGCATGGAACCTGACCTTCAAAAGAGGTTTGAATACCAGGATGCCTACTCTATCATCACCAACCTGAAAATGTTGTTTCAGGCACAGGTAAGGATTGAACGATATGAAACTCACAAGGCTATACTGGATAGCAAGCTTGTGAAAGGAAAGCCAGTAGGTCCCCATGTGTTCAACATGATCGGTCTTTTTAGCCGTATGGGGACAATGGGCACCCCATATGACCAAGAGTTGGCCACAGATATCGTCTTGCACTCCTTACATGATGGCTTTGAATCATTCAGGATGAACTACCATATGCATGGTATTAAGAAAAACCTGAATGAACTCCATGGTATGCTCAAAGCTGCTGAGCAGAATACTCCCACTGATAACAAGAAGGAAGTTCTTAACGTCAACAGAGGGAAAGGGTTCAAGAAGGTAGCCAAGAACAAGAACAATACCCAAGGGAAGGGCAAGGAAGTTGCAAAACCTAAGGGTGGTGAGAAGCCAAGGGTGGTTGTAGAACATGATTGTTTCCACGGTAAGGCTAAGGGACACTGGAAAAGAAACTGTCCCAAGTACCTGGAAGACAAGAAGAATGGGACTTTGAGTTCCAACACTTCAGGTATTTATGTTATTGAATTACTGTCAACCAATGTCCTCACATTAGATAATGGTCCTACTTGGGTATTAGATCCCGCATGTGGTGCTCACATTATTTCAATTGTGCAGGGACTAAGAAATAGGAGACAAGTGAATAAAGGGGAGATAGAGCTACGCGTTGGAAATGGAGCAAGCGTTGCTGCACTTGTCGTAGGATATTTTAGTTTATCTCTTTCTTCTGGTTTAATCTTAGAACTAAATATTTGTTATTTTGTTCATAGCATTACCAAGAACCTTGTTTCGGCTGCAGTAATTTATTCTGAAGGTTTTAATTTTAGCACTACAGATGAAGGTATAATTATTCACAAGAATGATATCTTCTATGCTCGTGCTCAAGATATTAATGGAATATTTGTATTCGACCTCACAACAGAATCTTATAACATAAATACAAAAAGGCAAAAAAATCAAGTAAGTTGAGTGAAGCCTACCTATGGCACTGTCGTTTGGGTCACATCAGTTTAGACCGCATGAAGAAGCTCCATAAAGATGGACTTCTAAAAGACGTGGATTGTGAATCCATTGATACATGATGTGAGTCATGTTTGATGGGCAAGATGACAAGGTCACCTTTCAAAGGAACAAATGAAAGGGCTACTGAGCTATTGGGCATTATACATACTGATGTATGTGGGCCAATGAGTACAGAAGTTAGAGGTGGTTATAAATACTTCATCACATTTACTGATGACATGAGTAGATATGGATATATTTACCTTATGTCACATAAATCGGAATCCTTTGAAAAGTTCAAGGAATTTCAAAATGAGGTAGAGACTCAAACTGGCAAGAAAGTAAAAGCACTTCGGTCAAATCGTGGTGGTGAGTACTTGAGCCATGAATTTGATCATCATTTGAAAAATTGTGGGATAGTAACACAGTTGTCTACTCCAGGAACACCACAGCTTAACGGTGTATCTGAAAGGAGAAACAGGACCCTGTTAGACATGGTCCGATCTATGATGAGTTTTGTTGACCTTTCGGTATCCTTCTGGGGATATGCCCTCACAACTGCCGTACTTACACTAAACAGGACTCCGTCTAGAGCTGTAGACAAAACTCCATATGAGATATGGACTGGAAAGGTTCCAAAATTGTCTTTTATGAAGATATGGGGATGTGAAGCTTATGTAAAGCGTTTACAAACGGATAAGCTTGCCCCTAAATCAGATAAATGCTATTTTATAGGGTATCCAAAAGGTAGTTTTGGATATTACTTCTACAATCCCGCTGAACAAAAGGTGTTTGTTGCAAGGGATAGTGTCTTTTTGGAAAGAGAGTTCATTTCCAATAAGTCAAGTGGGAGAAATATTCATCTTGAACCAGTTCATGATGAAGAGCAACAAACTCAACAACGAGATGACATAGATGATGTCGAGGACGAGTTGATGGTTTTGGAAGGCCAAGGGCCCCAAATCATCCAAGAACCGGAACAAGAGGATCCACAAATAGTTGTGGAAACTGTTCCAGCTCCAGTTGTTGAGCCAGTTGAACCCACCCGTAGATCAGATAAGCCAATGGTACAACCAAGACGTTATGATGATTTCATCTTGAATGTAAACCTTGATGTTCTTCTGCTAGAACATGATGAGCCTAATACCTATAAGCAAGCAACGGCGGGTCCAGACTCCAAGAAATGGCTTGAGGCCATGAGATCCGAAATGGATTCGATGTTTGAAAATCAAGTATGGGACTTGATAGATTTGCCAGATGGGGTAAAACCCATAGGGAGTAAATGAGTTTTCAAACTCAAGACAGATAAGGATGGAAAGGTATCTGTATACAAGGCAAGATTAGTTGCCAAAGGTTTTAAACAGACTCATGGTATAGACTATGAAGAGACCTTTCACCAGTTGTCATGATAAGATCCATTAGGATAATCCTTGCTATTGCCGCTTATATATTATGATTATGAGATTTGGCAAATGGACGTCAAAACGCATTCTTGAATGGAGATTTGGAAGAGGATGTGTACATGACACAACCCGAGGGTTTTGAAGATCCAAGCGATGCTGGGAAGGTATGCAAGCTTAAGAGGTCTATATATATGGACTTAAGCAAGCATCCAGGAGTTGGAACTTTTGGTTTGATGAAAAGATAAAAGAGTTTGATTTCATCAGATGCGAAGAAGACCCTTGTGTATCCAAGAAGTTTAGTGGGAGTAGAGTGTTCTTCCTAGTCTTGCATGTGGATGACATACTACTTATTGGGAACGACATTCCGACGTTAGAGTCCATTAAGGAATGACTAAAGAAATGTTTCTCAATGAAAGACTTTGGGGAGGTAGTGTACATACTTGGAATAAAGATCTATAGAGATAGATCTAAGAGATTGCTTAGATTGAATCAAGGAACTTATATATAGATAAGATTCTTAACAGATTCAATATGCAAGATTCCAAGAAAGGGTTTTATCTATGTCATGGTGTGTACACGACCTGATGTTGCATTTGCTTTGAGTAGGTGTAGCAAATACCAATCGATTCCATGAAAGGCACACTAGTGTGCAGCTAAGAACATCCCGAAGTTCTTGAGAAGAACCAAGGATGATTTCTTAAGGGTGATGACAAGTTGATCGTACATCTTATGAGGAAGTATCACCTTATTTGATATTAAGATGTGTAAGGTGTGTACATATGATAATATTGCAAATCCATTCACGAAGCTTATGCCTAGCCAAAGCATGATGGTCACACTGGGGCTGAGGGTCTCAAACACATTGGAGAATGACTTTGAGATTGCTTTCTGTTACATTTTATATTGAGAGTGTTACACACTAAGTTTATGTTCGACTTGATATATATGATATTTCATCCTTATTTATATATTGTGTTGAACGATAATAAATAAAATGTCCAAATAATTCGTAGTTCGCAAATGGGCTTATCTTAAGTGTTCTGGTAAATGAAACCCCCTTAAGTGAAATGCAGTTATGAATTATCGCAAGTCCGTAGTCTAAAATCATCAACTTGGACATAGGTGATTTTATCAATGACTATATTGTAAGTTGACTGATAGCGCCAGGTTTCATGGGCTATAGGGACAGGGAGATATCTAGTCAATTACATATATATGTATGGATGATACATATAGGACATACCCACCTTAAGACTCTGCAAAAGGGATTGCGGAGTTTTAAGTTAAACCATGATTAGTAGATTCCTCATACATGAGTGTGTTATGGTCCCTCTTGATGATTGGTATTTCTTTGACACGGCTAAACGCTTTCCGTAACAGGGAGTTATAAAGGTCGTAGTTGGGATTGCCAAAAGTTGAGTGGGAGTCATAGTCATACAAGACGGTAGATGTCCTCCTTCTTCATGTATACTGTGATGCATTGAAAAAGGAATGGTGTCTAGGCCACTTGAAGAGCAAGAACTGAAAATGCATGGCCATGCTCGGATGGATTATTTGTAATCATCCGTTTAATTGACAGTTCGAACTCGGAGTTCAAGGAATATATTTGATAATAGATATGAATGTCACCATATCATCAAATATGACATTAAGAGACACGGGTATCTGAAATTGCACACTTGTTTAAGGACAAGTGGAAGATTGAAGGAATTGTGTCCTTTAATTTAATGTGCAATGACTAATTATGGAATAGGACAATTGATAGAGATATTCAATCCAATTATTTTAGGAGTCGTAATGCTTTGCTAGAAGCCAACTACGATTAATGGGCTTAAACGGGTTAAACCCATGGCTATTATAAACGGGTCCTATGCGGTCACACACTTAGAGTTGACGGGCTTGATCAAAAGATAGATGATTTCATTATTAGTGTATATTAGATATATATTAATAATAATGGGATAAGATTTATTTGTGAAATAAATAATTAATCAAGTAAGGTATAAATATAAGCTTATAAAGATGGGCTTATGGTACTTAACCTAATTAACACATCCCAAAAAGAAAGTGGAGTTTTTGCCGCAGCAATTGCAAAAGGGTGATTACAATAGCACATCCAATTTTGGTTGGTTCGTGAGTGCTAAATTCCACCGTCATCAATCAAGAGCAATTTGATTGTTCACCTTTCGATCTTCGTCCTATCAATCGAAGGCAAAGGAGATCTAGACCGGGCTCGTGTGGACCAAGTAGAGGAGCAACGCGTGGGGCTCTCGTCTTTCCGTTCATATCCGATAAGATCCGGTTCACGCATCAACAGGTATCTCCTATGAACAATGATTTGATCTATCGATTTTATGCATGAAGATCTTGCGATTAGATGATAGAAAATAGTTTCTAAAACTTCCGCTGCGCATCTAATTAATCAACAAATTACGTGTTACCAATTGGTCAGATTTTGCTCCGATTTGCTTCATCATTTTGCTCTTCTACAGAAGCTTCAATGGTAGGCACGATCGGGTGTGGACGACCGGCGACATTAGAGCGAGCACCTTCCGGATCCGAATTATCGCCAATTCCTAGGTCTCCCTCATCTTGACCAAACCAGCAAAATCAATGCCATCATCCCCTTGAGAGCCAACACGAAGGGAAGGGGTTCGTGTCCTAACCACAATCGTTGGTGAGTTACTACTATTGGCTTGACTAGAAGGAGATTTATGGCCGCTGTCTCCACTTCCGGGCGAACCTACTTGACTATCAATGCTTGGAGATCTTCTGCCATGTGGGGGAATAAGAGACCCACGAGATGAGGATGGGTGATGTGTTTTTCTTCGTACAAAATTCATCAGTCTATCCTCCCCAATGTCCCCATCCATGAGAGATAAATTAAAGGAGAGTAAAAAAGTGCTGGACTTTGGAAGAGAGTACAAAAGGAAAAAGATAAGAAGACAAAAAGAAAGTGGAGTAAATGTAAAAGAAGGTCAGAGGTTTTAATTGAATATGGTGTACAATTCAATTCGGACGTGAAAAGTTACAATTCAATGGGTTTGGTTACAAATAGCTGTCATTTCATTAATTACTCCACTTATTCCCCATTATAATAATATTTGGTTCCCCCTTCATTTTTTCCTTTGACTATTAGAGCATGAGCAACCATGGATTTTGCTCACCTTAAGGTTGCTAAAAGGTAATCCCATGGTTGTAGGTAAAACCTTAAGGTAAAGAGGGGGAAGGGGTTACCTTGGTGTGGAGAGGTAGGAAGTGCCTTGAACCATGTGCAAAAGCATTTTGCTTTATTTATTTTTATGTTTTTTATTTAACTAATAATATTATGATTGGTGGAAATCATATAGTGGGTATAAATAAATGAGAAAAAGAGAAGAATGAGGTAAACTCATGGTTATGGAGTAAAAATATGAAATCCTTAAAGAAAGAGGTTGATAAAGTGGAAAATTATTTAAAGGAAAAAATAAATGAGGTGTCAAAATATTATAGGGAGAGAGGAAAAAAATTGGATAAGAGGTAACCTTATGGTTGCGGATGGTCTTAGGCAATAAAAATGGCGCCATTTTCTTGGTTTTATAAAAAAAATACTCCTTCCGTTTGAAAATATTTGTCGTTTGATTTTTGTGCACGTTGTTTAAGGAGCTAAAAACTCTATAAAATATTATTTTTTTTAATTAATTTTTTTTATAAATTGATACTTATTAGTAATAAGTATCAATTTATAAAAAAAATTTGATTAAAAAAATAATATCTTATAGAGTTTTTAGCTTCTTAAATAACGTGCACAAAAGTCAAACGACAAATATTTTTAAAATATTACAGGGAGGGAGTACTGCACATTGGTGGCACCTGTAGTTTCAAAAGTGGCGCCCGTAGATTTGCTTCAACTTTTTGGCTTCTACGTACGGAGTAGTAATTTTTATAGGTTAAAGATTTTAGGTAGTAATTTATACTTATATTACAACCTTTTTTTAATCTGAATATTATATTACAACTTTTGAAACTATAATATTATACCTACAATTTTTTTAATCGGTTAATAAACCCTATTTTAAGTTTTTTACCAGTAGTAAATAAATAAATAAATTCAAAGTCCTTACCTGTATAAAATAAATAAATAAATAAATAACTTCTCTCACAATAAAAAAAAATTATTTTCCAGTTATAATACTATTACGAACTTAACTAGCACCTATAAATACACATACATAAGTTCCTAACAAAAAAATTATATATAAGATTAAAAAACATTTATTTAATCAGGCAAAAAGGAGAGAAGGAGAGACGGTGCTCTCGCGCAGGTTTATTTGATATTAAAAAAAATGGCTAAATAGTACTCAAGCAGGGGATAGCCAAAACCCATTACACATTCAACAACTAATTTAAAAATCAAACCGAATGTTCAAACAATACATAAATTTCTTATAAAAAAAACTAAAGATTCTAAACATTACTAGTGAAGCACCCCGAAGGTTCAAAATTTATAGTAATTCCCTAATAATCTTCTTCTTCTTCATAATTATCTTCTTCTGAATTGGAATTTGAATCAAGTTCCTCATCATCATCCGCTCTCTTATCAAAATCATCTTCAAACTCATCGTTCTAAAAAACGAAGGTGTTGTTTGGATCTTGTAAATTATAATCGGTAGTTATATCATCGATCACCGGAACTCTAACCGCTTCTTGAGGTTGGTAAGCTTCTTGATCATCCGTCCACTTCTGCTCAATTGTGCTTCAAGCTTTGGTTTTACATATAGCCCATCAATCAGCACGATCTCGTTTTGCACTAGGGTATCGTGTATAGTACACTTGAATAGCATGTTGTGCTAAAATATATGCATCGACACTATTATACCGACGTTTATGATTGACTTCTACAAGATCATACTTCTTATGAGACCGTGTTCCTTTCTTTGATGGATCAAACCAATGACACTTGAAGAGTACAATTTGCTTTGCAGGAATGCCCGTCTACTCCAACAATATTATCTCTTCAAGAAGACCATAAAATCATTTTCATCATTATTGTAGTTTGATCCTTTAACCCAAACTCCACTATTCATCCTTGATTTCCCTTCTCCTCTTTGTAAAGTATGGAAAGTATATCCATTAACTTTATAAATAGGGAATGTTAGTACTTGTGCATTTGGACCCCAAGCTAAACTTTTGATAAATTCATCACTCACATTATTTTGAGGATCTCTCACCTATTGACAAAAAGGTAATTTAAAAATCTCATTCATAAACAACTTAATAATAGAATACTTACTAATAGTAAAATACTTACGTATTTATTCAGCCATGGAGAAAATTCAGTATCAAAGCTTCTGTCAATGTTGGTCTCGTTAACTTAATTGGAAAATGTGCTGCATAAAAAATATATTAAATTTAAAAAAATATATTAAATTTTAATATTAAGTTAACTATTTGACAACTTAAGTTGAAGAAAAACTTACTCTGCATATGGTGCCACTTCGGAACAATTTAGTAAAATATATGTTTGCATCACGTGTTTTTCCTTCTCATCAAGCCATCGTGACATTGATTTGCCAGATGCTTCACCGGGGTAGTTAAAGATAGAGAACGATGGATAATTGCCCTCTGATGGACCTTCATTAGGTTGTTGAGGTCTCTTCCGCCTTTTGCAATAAACTTGAGGTTCAAAATAATGTCCGGATAATGTTGATACTTCTTCAGAAAGGTATGACATGCAAATGAAGGCTTCAACATTTCCCTTGTTCCCAACTTTTTCCTTCAAATGACGTATAAATCTAAAATTTGAGATAAATACCATGTCAATAATAAGTCGTGTGAGTGACTCAATAGATGTATAAATAAAAATATGTAATAAACATATATAATTGCTAAGTTACCTCTCAAATGGGTACATCCAACGATATTGTACTGGTCCTCCAACCTTTGCTTCATATGGCAAGTGAATCAATAGATGTTCCATAGAGTCAACAAAAGAGGGAGGAAAAATCATTTCCAACTTGCATAAAATTAGAGGTATTGCATCCTCTAGTTCTTGCATATGTGCGACTGATAATGACGATGAGCACAGCGCTTGAAAAAATTGACTCAATTCGGTAATAGCCCCCCAAACAGCATCAGGCACCATCTCTTTAAAAGCAATGGGAAGCAATCTTTGCATAAATACATGACAGTCGTGACTCTTCATTCCTAAAAGCTTGTAATCATCCATTTGCACGCATCTACTAATATTAGAAGCATAACCATCCAGAAATTTCAAAGATCTCACCCATTCACAAACTTCTCTTCTTTGATCTCTTGTGAGTGTATATACGGCTTTTGGTTTTGGGCCCTCATGATAGTCTTCTACTTCAAGTTCCGGACGAGCACAATATAACTTCAAATCTCTTCGTGCATTTAACGTGTCCTTCGACTTTCCCTTGATATCCATCACTGTATTGAAAACATTATCAAACACATTTTTTTTCGTATGCATAACATCAAGATTATGACGAATGAAAAGTGTCTTCCAATATGGAAGTTGCCAAAATATGCTTTGTTTGGTCCATTTGTGAGAAGTCCCATATCCTTGAATCTTTGAAAAGGGGTCTTCCATTACAGTTGGCAGATCTCTTACATGGTTCAATATCTCCTGGCCTCTTAAACGTTGAGGAGCACATGACGTTTCGACACGATCCTTGAAAAATGCTTTCTTATTCCTCCTATATGGATGATGACGCGGTAATAATTTTCTATGGAAATCAAACCATGATGGTTTTCTACCGTTCAGAAGACGAAAAGCTCTAGTCTTATCCATACATACTGGACATGCCATCTCTCGAGCTGTGCTCCAACCCGATAACATTCCATAAGCAGGAAAATCATTGATTGTCCATAACAAAGCAGGCCGCATGAGAAAATCTTCACCTTTAGAGATATCAAATGTTGACACACCTTGCCTCCATAACAATAGTAGTTCCTCGATTAAGGGTTGGAGACAAATGCCTATTAGCTTTTTTGGGTTGCTTGGACAAGGTATGAGCATCGTTAAGAACATATACGGAGTTTGTAGACACATTGATGGTGGAAGATTATAAGATGTTACAATGACTGGCCAACACGAATACGCTTTCCCATATTGCTTAAAAGGAGCGAAGCCATCTACACAAAGTACCAAGCGAACATTACGAGGTTCAGATGCAAATTCATGGTGGAGCCTATCAAAAATTTTCCACTCTTCACTATCCGATGGATGACACATTACTCCTTCCTCGGTCTCATGCTCACTATGCCATCTCATATGCTTAGCGGTAGCAGGTGATCCATATAATCTTTGCAATCTGGGAATCAGAGGTAAATAATGCAACGGTTTATGAGGAACTTCTGTTTTCCATTTGTCATGTATATACCTCTCGTGATTGCAAATTTTACAAGATTGTAACTCGGCATCACCTTTCCAATATAACATGCAACCACGCGGACACATATCAATATTTTCCATTGGTAATCCTATTTGACTCACAAGCCTCATTGTCTACCTATAATTAGATGGAAGCGTATGATCCTGAGGTAAACGTTTCCCTGCCCATTCACATATCTCATTGAAGCAAGTTTCTGTCATATTACACTTAGATTTGATGCGAAGTAGATCAGCGACGGAAGATAATTGTGTTTCATCACAACCAACCCATAATGGTTGATCTGCGGCTTTAAGAACATCCCAAAATCTCTCTGACAAAGCTACGTGTTCATCTCCCGAATTGACTTCTGGTTGAATATCGGGGTAGCTTGGTGATGGAATGTCATGTGTTTCACATTGATCTAGTGTAGGAATACTCTCTCCCACCCAATACGGATTTAACTGACTGCATTCTTGCAAATTTTGGATGCAATGGGATGTAGATGGAATGTGAATTGATGTGGGCTCCACATAAGCTTCACCATGGCAAATCCATCTATAATAATCTGGAGTAAATCCTTTTTTATATAGATGATCTCTAACACTCCCCAGATCTTGATACTTTTTATTAGCACAAATACGACATGGACATCGAATTTCACTCCCAGAAGCATTTGATAATGCAACATCTATAAACTCATTGACCCCTTTGAAGAATTCATTTGTGATCCCACCACGACGAGGCAAACTTTTATTATACATCCAATTACGATTCATCATTTTTTACTTACAAGTAAACCTAAATTCAAATAATTATTGTTAGTATTGACTATTGAGCTAACATATATTGCAAATTCATAAGTTTAACAATAAACAAATACGGAGTATATCTTGATACATATTTTGCTCGATCAATGTGCCTTTTTTGTTGAAAAACCCATTGTAACTTTCAGCCAATTCAAATTATTATTTGTACAAAATTATTAGAGAAATAAATTTTAGTAATTTCCATATAATATTCAACAATAAAATCTTTCATTTAACATTTTAAATTATATATATTAACATTTTATAAATATAAATAAACCTTATTTAAAAAAGATTCTCTACTAGAAAAATAGGTGAACCTTAGGAAAGCATTTTAAAAAATAGCTAAAATAAATTAAATTGGAAAAATATTTCTGAATTTAGTCTCTCAGAATATAATCTAAATTATAAATCATGATATACAATTTATATCACATGAATACTTGATTATAATATATTCATAACCGCATTTACATTTATGAAATGGCTATGATTTAAAACGATAAATAGAAGTAATTAATTAATATTATTATTAATGAATAAATAAAATTTATTTGTGGGAAAATTTGGTAATTGTCCATATTTTGGGCAAAAATTAAGTCCTAGGACAAAAAGTGTAATAAATTAGGAGGGTGTCCATATTTTCCAATTTTGCCCCTGCCTCCTTCCTGCTGCCCTATTCCCGTTTCTTTCTTCATTTTCACGCAACATCACAAACGCAGAGCACCGATCGGCAGAGGCGAGGCGCGATTTTGTTCGATCTGGATTCCAATCTCGAGCGCAGCTGTTGATTTCAACCCCAATTATCGACGATTTCGAGCTCTTCAATCAGATCTGAAGAGAAATCTGTTCGACCACACCACTGTCACCCAAAAATCGATTTTCAACAGGTAATTTTCTTATAATCTGTAATTTGTAATTTGGAGCACGATTGTTGTCTGAGTTGCGGATTTGGAGAACAATTTGGAGAACAATTGATTACATTAGCAGAAACTGAACAACTATCATCGATTTTGACATCAGATGGGGATTTTGATCTACGTTGCTGATGTTGTCATTATAGAACTGTAATCTAGATTGCATTGTTGATGTAGTTGCTGATCTAAGATGCTGGTTTCGTGATATAAGGAGTTGCTGATTTCGTGACTATAGATTACACCCGAAAATTACACTGTAACCAACATGTTGATATCTGAGTTTGAGTACATCTGTGTACCTGTAATCACTGTATTTCTTAGATTTAATCAAAAGTAATGCACTTCAATACTCTACTATAGATATATAAGAATAGGTATCTGATATAACAAAAAATAGTTTCTGTCATCAAAGTATATTTGTGAAATTTAATACGTGTCACCAATGATCAGGTACAATGGAGGCCAATCTGTTAACAGTAAAATTTGGAGGAGAATGGAAGTTGGAAGATGGTGATTTAGTTTTTGCTGGGGATGTGTCATCAAAGGTAATTGTCATCAGGCAGATTGTAACCCTGGATGAGATGAAGTGTGAGATACTGAACAGATTCACAACCAGTGACAATTTGGCTCCTACTCTTCAATTCAGTCACTTGCATCCATTCAAGAAAACTACTGAGCCGTTTTCAATTGAGAATGACACTGATTTGAGGAGTTTTTTGCAAATTAATGAATTGAAGGAAGTGAATTGGACATTGCCTTTATATGTTACAGCTGCAAAGGAAATCACTGAAGAACAGGTTACAGAATCTATACATGATGAAAATCAATTGGCATTACAGGCTTACAACTCTACCAAGGTTACAAATGTCATGGAAGAGGACTTTGATGTGCAGGATGAAGATGTAGAATGCATAAACGATGGCTGTGATATGGATGGTAAAGGAGATGACACATGGATTGAAAGTCACATCAGTGGCAGTTCAATGTCCACAAAATATACAACACCACCTATAAGTGAAAGAAAGGGAGAAATTCTTATATTTTTGGGACAACTGTTCCGAACAAAGGAAGATCTCAAAAATACTGTTGAATTGTTGGCTGCACAAGAGATGTTTGCTTACAAAGTGAAGAAGTCAACACCATGTTATTACAGAACAGTTTGTGTCGATGGGAGCTGCACCTGGAAAATTCATGGCGCCATAGTGGGTGGTTCAACTGTATTTATAATTAAGAAATACTTTAAGGAGCATACCTGTAGCATGGAAGTACAAATAGGAAAGCAGTGCCCTATAAATTACAGAATCATAGCTGAAAGGATCAAACACAGGTGATATAGACTACAATCAATTCTTCATTACATATTTTATATTTTTATTCACTGTAATCATACTTCATTTCATATTTTATTCACTGTTTTACATAATATATACAGTTTTGTAGATGAGAAACAGGGTCCAACTCCAAGACAAATTAGAAACACGATGAGGAATGATTTCAAACAGAATGTTAGCTACTGGAAATCTTGGATGGCTCGTGATTTTGCAATGGAGATGACAATGGGGACAGCAGAAGAAAACTATAAATTAGTGCCATCATTATATTGTTGGGTCCTGAAGCAAGCGAATCTTGGAACTGTCACCTTCATTGAAGTTGATAGCAACTCAAAGTTCAAGTATGTGTTCATTGCCTTTGGACCATGTATCCGAGCATTTCCAATCCTACGAAAGGTACATATTCATTTCATAAGAAAAAATTACTATCACCAAATAATTACTGAATACAATTCAATTGTACAGGTGCTTGTGGTAGATGGCACATTTTTAAAAGGAAAATACGGAGGGACTCTTCTCACAGCTTCTGCACAAGATGCAAATCATCAAATATACCCTATTGCCTTTGCAGTGGTTGACTCAGAAAACAACGCCTCTTGGGAGTGGTTCTTCAACAAGCTAGCAACAGTCATCCCATCAAGTGAAGAGCTGGTTTTTGTTTTTGACCGTCATCAAAGCATTGCGAGAGCTTTAGAGTTGATTTACCCAAATGCTAAGCATTATTACTGCAGATGGCACTTGAAGCAAAATATAATGGCAAAATTCAAGAAGAATATACTTTGTCAGTGGTTTGAAAGCGCAGCAAACAGTTACACAGAAGATGATTTCAACAGCTACTTTGGTTGCATCAGTAATACAAACAGCAAGTTGGAGAAATATCTTGAAGAATTACAGTTTGAGAAATGGTCAAGAGCTTATTCAAAAGGTGACAGGTACAATATGATGACTTCAAACAATACAGAATCATTAAATAATGTCTTTGGTTTGGATAGATCATTCCCAATTATAGGCTTACTAAATGCAATCAGAGAGAAGATAACAAAATGGTTCAATGAGCGCAGAAATGAATCTGAAAACAACAGCTTTGAGCTTCCAAATAAGATAAGTGATATAGTGTACATAAGATGCAGTGATGCAGGCATGTACACTATGAAGCACCTTAATAAATTCCAGTTTGAGGTTGTCGGTGGGATGAAAAGGGTTATGGTTGATTTAAAGGAGAACTCTTGTTCATGCAAGGTATTTGATTATGAAAAGATACCTTGTGTACATGCTCTTGTTGTCATCAGGGACAAAAAACTGAGTGTTCTGAGGTATATTAGCAGCTACTACAAAATTGAAGCTTGGAAATTGGCTTATCATGAGACAATATATCCTGCTCTAAATGAATAACAGTGGGTTGTACCAGAGGACATCAAAAGACAGAAATGTCACCCACCAATGATACGTAAAAGATGTGGTCGCCCTCAAAAGAAAAGAAAACCTTCGGCTGGAGAAATTAGATGCAAAGCATCAAATAGGATACACAATAGCTAGAGATTAGAGGCAAATCAGAGGCAAAGCATCAAGGAAGACAAGAAGTTTTACTTTATCGTTTTCTTATATTGAATAAATTGTTCACTGTCAACAAGTCACTAGACAGAATGTAAACTGTCACTATATTTCAGTTTCTTCTTCTTCTTCTATCATTAAAGTTTTGCAAAGATTTATAAATCAATGACTAACAGAGTCATAGACACTGTAATCATCGTTTTCTTATATTGAATAAATTATTCACTGTCAACATTACACGAGACAGAATGTAAACCGTGACCATATTTCAGTTTCTTCTTCTTCTATCATTAAAGTTTTGCAAAGATTTATAAATGAATGACTAACAGAGTCATAGACACTGTAATCAAAATGAACACATGGTAATCAATGCTGTAATCACATTAATAAAAGGTTCCTAGACACTGTAACCAAATTCCTAAACCATAAATTAAAAGAAAAGGTAATGAACACTATGGTTTAGGGTTTAGGGTTAAGCCATTAGGGTTTAGGGCCTAAATCCTAAACCCTAAACATAGGACAAGGTAAGCAAAAACATAGGACAAGGTAAGAGATGATTTCTGTCACCAAATGAAAAAACACTGTAATTAAAATGTTAAGGACAGTACGTAGATAAGAGATGATTGTTGTCACCAAATGAAAAAACATACGACAAGGTAAGCAAAAACCCTATAGGGGCTAATGAGAAGCCAAAAGACATGCAGTGGACAGTTATACTTCAATATATAAATGGGCAAGAGTGTCACAGACACTGTAACCACTGTTAAAACAGGGACATAGATATTGTAACCACTATGAAAAAAGGGGAATAGACACTGTAATCAAAGGAAAAACTTGTAGATGTTTTAAGAACTGTTAAAACAGGGACATAGACCCTAACATATGCACTGTCACCACTTTGAAAACATAGCCATAGACACTATAACCAAAAGGAAGACCTTATGAGCAAATTTAAAACAAAAAAATACAAGTCTAGTGTCACCACTACTTGTAACTGATATCAGTGTCAGCATTATGTCATACTCAACCATTAGGACAAATATGATAGAATGGAAATCACAAACAAATATAATAAAACACAAATTTCATTCATATTATGCATATACATACACCAAGTACCCCCAACATTTACAAAATACACTGGTATGGTTTGAATGGAAATGAGATACAACCATTGTCAAACACAAAATTCCATTCATATCCTACATTTGCTTAAAATTAAGTCCCCCAAAAAAGTTTCCACTACACTGTCTTTTCGCAGCAGATATACAAGAGAACTAGGACTAAATTGCTGATCGACAAAGCGGACAAATGGCTTGAACTGTAAGCCAATTTCGGAGACACTCTGGGTGGAAGAAATGTCCACATGGTCTGGCAAGAACAGGCATTGATGCCAACATCAGGTCCATACAGATTATGCATTTCTCTCCATCCTGTTCAAGATGATATATCTCTTGTAAGCTGTCACTGTGTTCTGTAATTGCTGCTGGAGGATCTGGTTGGTCGACATCCATATCAGAGTCAGAGCTCATGTCAAATTCAGAGCTTGAATCAGAGCCTATGTCAAATTCAGAGTCTTCAATGAAGTGTACATCCACAGTGATGTCGGGGCATAGACCATATTCAACAAACTCAGCGTCGCCCGGAAACCAACTGTGAGTATATTCCATTAAGAGTTGGTTGGCTACCTGATTTCGAACCACACTGGTGATTCCTGCTTCAGTGAACACTTCATTGCATTGTGCTAAAGTCATTGGCACACCATTCCAAGCCGAGCAATTATTAATGGTCAGCAGAGGGAGGCTATCAGAATGGATGGACACCAACAGTTGGCTCGGTCCATAGAAAAACGACTCACTTGCTGAGATTACAACTTCAAATGAACCAACAGTGTAGTCATACCCTACTTCAGTTACAATTGGAAATGCCATTGAAGGATATAAGACCTACACAGACAAAATAAACATACACTCATTTAGTATCCAATCACTTAATAATCAAGCATTACAGGAAAGGTAATGGAAATATTACATAACAGAAAGAAGAAAAAAATTTTCTGGAAGAGTACATCAACAATAAACGACAACGTTTATTTTTAGTAAAAAACAAACAACAATCAAAGAAAATAACGCAGTAGCAACTCAGCAACACATAAACACCAATATATGCACTTAATCGACTGAAAGATAATGGAAAAGTAATCTAAAATCGGAAAAATCAACAATAAAAAATTTGATTACATCAGGATACTGTAACCAATAAGAAAAAATGACGTTATAGTGTAAAAACCCTAACCGATCACTTTTATTTTCAGAGGAACGAAAGGGAGAAGGTTACATACCAAAAGCGAAGTCGCAAATTCTGAAGAGAAATCCGGAAGAGAGTGGAGGAATGAAAGGGAGAGGGATACAACAGTGAAAGGAAGATGAACAGACGTGGATACACCAGTGAAACGAAAGGGAGGGAGTTAACTTGCCGTGGGAAATTGCCGAAGTTCAAAACATATATAAATTAAAGAAAATGGGTCAGGCCTCTTGGATCATGAATCTTACACCAAGCCCAACAACCATTTTGTCCAATTTTATTACACTAAGCCCAACAGTATATATATGACCTTGTTGTAACCACCGTTAAATCAAGGTCATATATACTGTAACCACTATGAAAAGAAGGACGTAGACACTGTAATCAAAGGAAACCCTATAGATGCTGTAACCAACATAAAAAATGGGGTTACATATACTGTCACCACTATGAAAACATGGCCATAGGCACTGTAACCAAAAGGAAGACCCTACCAAATAGGCTAATGAAAAGCCAAAAGAACATGTGATGTACAGTATGGTTTAGGGTTTAGGGTTAAGTCTTTAGGGTTTAGGGCCAAGGCCCTAAACCCTAAATCCTAAACCCTAAAATGTTAAGTACAGTACATCGTTAATAGATAATTGCTGTAATCAAATGGAAAACCCTAGGACAAGGTAATCAAAAACCTTAAAGGGGCTAATGAGAAGCCAAAAGAACATGTGATGTACAGTATTGTTTAGGGTTTAGGGTTTAGGGCCTTGGCCCTAAACCCTAAAGACTTAAACCCTAAACCCTAAAATGTTAAGTACAGTACATCGTTAATAAATGATTGCTGTAATTAAATGGAAAACCCTAGGACAAGGTAATCAAAAACCTTAAAGGGGCTAATGAGAAGCCAAAAAGACATGTGATGGACAGTTCTCCTTCATCATATGAATGGTGAAGATAGACATAGACGCTGTAACCACCGTTAAGACAAGGTCATATATAATGTAACCACTATGAAAAGAAGGACGTAGACACTGTAATCAAAGGAAACCCTATAGACGCTGTAACCAACATAAAAAAAAATGGGGTCACATATACTGTCACCACTATGAAAACATGGCCATAGGCACTGTAATCAAATTGAAAACTTTGAAGATCTCACTAGAAATAATAAAACCTTAACATTAAAGTGGAATTATAGAGTGTTGTAAGATATAATAAGGATAAAACAGTAAAAGATTCAAAAAAACATATAAATTACTAGAGCATTAGCCTACAAATACACAATCTAAGTGTCACCATGGGCTGGCACCACGACTTTTACATCAACAAAATATACGATACCCTGTCACCAATTCAAGTGTCACTAGATAATAGTCTAACTAACAGAAACTGAGTGTCACCAAGGGCTGTCACCACGACTGCTACATCAACAAAATATAAATTAAACTGTCACCAAATCAACTGTCACCACATAGTTCAAATAACACAAACTTAAAGTTCATAACTAAACAAATGTCCACTGCTTCTTCATCAGATCATATGCAATCTTCTCACGATAAGCATTAACATACTCATCATTCACAAGTGTAATGTCACCACCAAAAACCAGAGACTCAATGTGCTTGATGGCGTAGACACCACAGCTACCCCTACATAAGAAGCAAAATATAAACACAAGAGAAAAAAGGTGGACAGATAAAATGTCACAAAATAAAATACAACAAGATGGAAAACAGAAGGTACCCGTCTTCATTTTGAGGCAATTCATCTAATCGGTCCACCTCAAAGGGAGTGTCATACATGTTAGGAAAAAGACCACACTTGCTCAACAGAATAGCAAGTGACTCACACGTTTTAGCAAACTTGGAAACCAGCTCTTCATTTTTAGTGAAACCGCACTGGGAGTCATAAACAAGAATAATCTTGGAGTCCAGCTCAATTTCAACAGCTACCCAGTGCACATTGTCAAGATTGAACGGAGCGTAAACCTTCTTAGCACCTTCCCAAGTCTTCCCATAATTCCCAGGATAAAGACCAAGGAAATAGTGGAAGAATTCCTCCGGAATTGCATTACCATTTTTAAAAAGATCAACATCACAGTTCACAAGCTTGGGGAAAAAATGGTGTCTAATACAACACTGTTGGGATTTAGATCAGGACAATCATGAAGACGCTTTCTAAAATGATGAAGTGCTTCGTCTATGTGCTGTGAAAGAAAAAGAATAAAACCTAACTGTCACCAAATTGATGGAACCAAAATATAAGCAACAAGAAAAAGACATGTAAATATGAACTTACAAGATCACGAAGCCATTTTGTCCTCCCCGATAATTCAGTGAAAAACAACTTGTTCATATCAACCTCACAGCCACTGACTTTTCCATCACGCCTACAAAGTAAGATAAGTTAAATAAACTTATTATAAGAAGTGGTAGTACGAAGAAGAAAACACATATCAAAAGTGGATAATTACCCAAGATCTCGAAAAGTGGTATAAAATTCAGCACGCTCCTCAGGGCTGAGAAAGGAATGTTTAGGTACTCTAGGAAGGCGAGGTTTCTTCGGTTTACAAGGATTGGTGTAAGGAGTATGGGCTGCAGGAGCAGATTTCAACGCCCTATGAGAACGCCTTAGCGGAATGTCATCATCATCCTCAGCATCTGAAGGAACAAGGGAGGCGACGTCAGTGATGTTATGAAATAGACTGCATTTATCATCAATATCACCTGTAGCATCACCACTGTCAGCAGGCACATCATCTGGGACATCAGAACTGTATCCAAGTATGATGCCAATACCATGATCAACTTTCCCACCAACAACTTCAGGAGCAGGGCAACTACTAGCATCATTCAAATTATCTGTAACCACAACTTTGGGACCAACAACACCACTGTCATCAGGTGCATCAGTCGAGCAAGGAAGCACAAGAGTTGCACCAGCACCACTGTCATCACCAGAATCAGTAGGGCAAGGGAGATCAGGAGTGTGAACAGGACTGTCACCAGGAACCTCTTTGGAAGCAACCATGTCCTCATTGGTTGGATGTAAAGCAAGAACTTCAGTAGGAGCAACTGAGCTAGCTAAAACAGTCTCAACTGACCCAATTACTTCAGTTGGAGCAACACTCAAATCAAAAGTTTCATCAGCCGAAGGAAGGATTTCAGTAGGAGCAGCAGAACAAGTCTCAACAATTTTTTCTAAAGTGGATGCACTAGAATTGTCAATTACTTCATATGAGGGAACAAATTCGGTACCAGGGATATCACTATCAACAGTTACATCCTGTGATACAAGGACCTCAGTAGGAGCAACAACACTGTCATCAACATTGGGAGAAGGAGAAGCACAACCAGAAGAAGGGACAACACTGTCATCAAGTGTTTTTATCTTTGAACGCACAAGACCAGTGTCAACATCAGTGCAAACAACATCAACATCTATTGAAGTTGACTCCTTAGTTGACTTAACAACAACATACTCTAGAGTTGGGGAACCACTGGAAGAATCGGTGTCATCACCTTCATTGTCATCACCTTGATTCAAACACTAAAAAAGATGCCCATGGTCAGACAACTGAGAGCAGTTATCCCTAATACCAGGCAGCACATCCTTCAAAGACTCATCCAATGGCTGACGTTCCCTTTTCAGAAAAGCCTCACTGTCATCACTGGGATGTAAGATATATGATTCTAGTTTATGTACTTTCTCCTCAAGGACAAGAATCCTAGAAACACAGTCTTTCAGTTGAGCTTCAAAAGACTCAAATGATGCCTTAAAAGAACTAATAATTTCTTCAAAAAACAGATTTCCTAACAAAATCTTTTCCGAACCCAGGAACATCATCACTTGTAGGAAGCTCATCACCTTTTGGAGGAATAGATCTAGGGAGCTTAAACTTAGACCTCCTGGGCTTGTCACCATGATCTAAACCTTTGTCACCACACGGTGCTTCTTCTTCATTCTTATCAGGAGCTTCACTCTTTGACAATTTTTGAGATGGCACCACCTTTGCCTTCTTCTTGATAGGCTCATCTAGAGTAGCAGAACTTCTCAACACTCTCTTCTTCTTGACAGAATCATCAGCAGCAGCATTACGTCTCAACACTTTATCCTTCTTCACAGGAAGAGGACTGTCACCACTACTCATTGACCGTGTAACCAACCTCTTCCTCGGTTGGACAGGACTCTCAAAGTCAGAACTGCCCTCAGTGATGACTGGTGGTCTCACCACCCCCTTTTTTCCCAAAGTTGGGGTTCTAACTATTTTCTTCATCCTAGTAGGAATATTCGTAGAAGGGATATGAGGTTCTACACCACCAGAAAGAAGACAACCACCTGATTGCCTGAGCCGATACGCTTGGATGCGTAAATTCCTTGGACACACTACATCACTAACATCAGCATCCATACCAACAAAACAGGAAACGTAAGAATCTACACTGTCATCAGCAACTTCATCAGAATGTAAGAGGCCAGGGCAATCCATAAACGAGGCATACAAAGAGTAGACAGTCCCCTAGCAAGAGAACAAAAATTACAATTAAAGGAAAACAACTATATAACATGGAAGAGGGAAACTGAGATCAGCATAATAAAAGCTGAGACAAGAAAGAATGCTTACCAAATCTTTAGAGAAAATTTCAGAACACTTATCATAAGTAATGTTGTAATCACGTTCACTAGTATACCAGACAAGAGATGCTGGTAATCCATCACAGAATGCAAAGTGACAATTTGAGATGCCAACAATCTTAGGGATTGCCTCTAAAATCCAAACCTGAGAACAAAGCAACATTAAGAACAGAAATAGAAGTAAAGAATAATAAGAAGAAGAAAAAAGCATTGGAACATAAAAGGAAAGGCCAGGGAAATACCTGGAATGCAACAGGATATCCGAGCAAATTATAACCAAACCTTGGACCCTTTTTGGATTGATCAGACCTCATAGATTTCTTCAAAAAACCAAGTGTTTCCAGAAACACAACCCGACCAAAAGGATACAGTTTTAAACGATCAAAATCACAGACAAGGTCCACAAAATATTGACGTACAAGAGCTTTAGAACGCTGAGGGAGCAACACACACTCAATCAGTAACAAGTATGTCATGGAAAGTTTCTTGGGAGAGTGAGTTGGCTCCTTGAGGAAAATTTGGAGAAGACCAATAAATGTGTAGTTTCGTACACCCAAAAACTCCTCCATATCCACATGAGGAGAAGGAGACATGTCATCACCAGGTTCTTTCCAACTCAAACCGGTTACACAACAGAATTCAGCTAGAGAAAACCTAAACAAATGTTGCCCAACTTGGAACCACATCTCATTAACTTGAGAAGTTTCAACTTCGTGTAGGAGCATCTGATGTACAAGTTGATGATAAAAATAAAGATGATCACCAGCCCGTACAATTGGACCTAAACAACCATCTATAAGAGAAACCCAGTCATCAGGAGACATACCATTCTTAAGAACTTTGATCAATGCAGGCTTTGAATACACATTAATGTGCCCGCGAAAACGTCGTTCTTTGGGAACAACAAACTTGAAGGAGGCAGGTTGAATAACTGATGGTGGATCCATAGTAGGAATTTCTTGTTGGACAACAATTTCTTTACCTAAATAGCATAGATATAGTGTCAACATTAGGTTTCACAACAAATAAGATATTGTCACAAAAAACCAGCAAACAACAAATTGAATAACCACATAAACTGTTGGCTCCTTGATGATATGCTTATATGTTATATATTTTTATATGATGGAAGCCAAATAATATCAATCGGTTTTTATATGCTTTTATTTGTTTTTATATATTTATTGGGATTTATATTTAATTAGTTGTTGGAGATTTTGTGCAGGATTTGATTTGGTTATTGAAGATTTGGGGTTGACTTTCTAGAAGCCTCTTTGAGGATTTTGTGGAGCAATCTTCACATTCAAAAGGTTGTTGGTTTGTTGAGATCTTCAAGAGATTTGGTTGAACCAATCTTTGGTTGCCCTCAACGTTTTAAAACAAACCATCAATACCAAAACAGAGTCAAGGCCTTACTGATTGATAATAAGACCTTATTAGCGGAAGATAAGGCCTTACCGACACTGTCTCAAGTTTTACATGAGCTCGGTTTTAAGGGGCCTATTTTAATGGGCTTCTATTTTCGACATTACTAAGGACCAATATATTATTGGGCCTTGGTTTTAATTAATGGGCCATCATTGAAGTTCAAATACGGAAGTCAAACTTTGGCCTTTATATTGGGTTATATGTTTTTTAATCCTATCTTATCTAACCAAATATTTGTTTGTTTGACTTGAGATTTTCCAGGGATTTGTTTGAACAAATCTTCAGCCCTTTCAACGTTTCTATTTCAACGTAGCTTCTGGAATAATCGTTCAAACGCTAAAGCTCCTCCCAGGCGGATATCTCGCAACGTATCTCAAGCAACGTCTTCAACAAACATTCAAACGTTTGAATTCTTTCAATTCGAACGAGACGGCCTATTTAAGGAGAAGAGGAAGATTGCAGCAAGCGGAAGTTTCACCCCCTGCGCATACAAGTTCTCCTGGAATCCTTGGTCTCCTACACCAACCGATCTCGTTTCTCTCCTTGTTCTTCTTGTTTTATCTTTTGAGAGTTTGAGAGTTTATTGAGCTTTATCGTACAATTCATTTTGAGTTATACACAGGGTTCTTTACCCAATCATAGAGGGTACTTCGGTATCCTTAGGAGCTTTATTTCACTAGAGCGTTTGGGTTGCTAGATAGGAAGTTAGTCTAGAAGAGGGAAGGTCTTCTAGAGGTTGTATCTAGGGTTCATAAGATAAAGTGAAATAAAGTTGTTGAATCCTACGGGTTGGATACCCTAGGCGGGGACGTAGGCGGTTGTGCCGAACCTCGTTAACAATTCGCGTGTGCTTCTCTTTTCTCTCTTGCTTAACTTCTTACTTTCGTGAATTGTTTTCTCTGTTGAACTAATATCTGTTTTGCATATAAGGTCTTACTTCTTACAGTAAGGTCTTACTATTCAGCCTGTCTCTATTAACTTGTTTCTACATTTTCAGATAAGGTATTACCTCTAGCTGGCAAGGTCTTACAGCTTCTTGTATTTGCGAAAATTTGTCATACTCCATTCAACCCCCCTTCTAGAGTATATTCGTGCCTTATATCTGCCTATTCCGCACTTCAATTGGTATCAGAGCCTAACTCACGTACCTTAGATATTACTATCTGTGAGTCTAATCATGGCAGGTGAAGGCTTCGGTCAAGGAAGATCTATTTTTCGTCCACCTCTCTTTAGTGGGAAAAATTTCATGCACTGGAAATCTTTGATGCAAATGTTTATCATTGATCAAGATTTGGAGCTTTGGCATATTATTATGCGAGGGCCCAATATACCCAAGAAGAAAGATCCCAACGGCATGAGTGTGGACAAGCCAGAAGCAGAATACAATAAGACAGATCTGGAAAGCGTGGCTAAGAATTTCAAAGCCATAAATCTGTTGTATTGTGGGTTAAGCACCGATGAATTTAATCGTATCTCATCTTGCAAGTCTGCAAAAGAGATATGGGATAAATTGGTGGTTACCTATGAGGGAACAAGCCAGGTCAAAGAGACCAAAATCAGTATCTTTCTTAGACAATATGAATTGTTTAAGATGAATCCTGATGAGTCGGTTAAGGCTATGTTTACCCGTTTTACGGAGATCATAAACAACCTCGACTCATTGGGAAAAACTTTTGACAATGAAGAGAAAGTCAGAAAGATACTTCGATGCTTGCCCAAAGCAAAGTGGGGTCCCAAGGTCACTGCAATTGAGGAAGCTCAAGACCTTACAACACTAGCGTTGGATGACCTTCTTGGAAAGCTTATCACGCATGAGATGGTCCTCAACGAAGAGGACGGTGAACCATCCTCCAGTGTAAAGAATCTGGCGCTCAAAATCAAGGAGGATGTGCCATCAGAGGACGAAGAAAGTGATGATGATGATGAGGAAGATCCCTTCGACTTGATCACAAGAGGACTTGCTCGGATTCTAAAGATGAAGAATCAATTCTCAAACCGAGAATATGCGAGATCATCAAAGCATGAAGGTAAGTCCTCTAACCCTAATAAAAGGACAAAAATTCTAACATGCTATGAATGTGGTGAAACAGATCACTTAATGAAGGAGTGTCCTCAAAAGAAGAAGAACAAGCAGAAGAAGAGTGATCGAAAGAAAGACGATTCAGACTCCACAAGTGAATCAGATTTGGAAAATGATCCAGTAAATCTTTGCATGATGGCGGACCAAGACGATCAACATCTCGATGGTATTGTAAGAAACCTTATCTCTAGTCCTATTGATGTTCTCTCTGAATTTCTGAAAAATATGATTTCTAATGAAGAAAATTGCAGCAAAGAAATCAGCACCTTGAAAGAGAAGGTAAAGGATCAAGAAGTGTGCATAAGGAAGCTGTCGCAGAAATTGCAAGATCTTGACAGTCAAAATTCAGATCTTATCACTGAAGGTAAGGCCTTACGATTGGAAAATTCCGAACTTAAGGTCAACCTTTCATCTCTTAAGGCTCATTACAATGACCTTGAGAATGAAAAAGTGAAATTATCTGAAAAATGTCGAGATCAACAAACAGCCCTGGTGCAATTCACTAGATCCAAAGCCACTCTTGACAAGATGCTTGGAGAACAACAACTTTCCTTGAACCGATGTGGTATAGGATACAACAGGAATTTTCCTGTAAAACCTACTACCACGTTTGTTAAGGCAAAAGGAAGTTGGCGATCTCCTACTTGTTTCTTTTGTTGCAAAAAGGGTCATGTAAAGGAAACTTGTCCATATAGAAGAAAGGACCCTTACATCATTAGAAATACTTTTCCTGTACGTTTAAATGAACGGATAAGACAAATTTGGGTTCCTAAAGGGACAAGACCACCAAACATGGTCTATCCTAATTATGAATCTAAATTTGTACATTGGTCTAGCCGGAAAGGTTGATGTTTGTTCGTTTTGCAGGATATCACCAAGATCAAAGAGCTTAAATGGATTGGAACAATCGCTCTTGGTGATAAAGGATAATTTTTTTTGTTATGTGCTACTAATGATTCTCCTTGTTTAATATTTTTGTTGGAGTTTAATCGGTATGTTGCACAGGGAAGCATTAACGTAGGGGGAGTAATGCTGTCTACTAACATCTCAAGGCCTTGAGATCAGTTTCAAAGTCTTGACTGGCTGCTGTATTGGTGAAACTCGATTTCTTCCCTTCCTTGTTGGAAGAAAAAAGGGGGAGAAATTAGGTTGCTTATGCTATAAGATGTTATGATGCATGCTTGTTATATGATGCTCCTCTATGCTATATTTATTTACATTTAATTGATATTTGTTTTGTCTTCCATCAAGGGGGAGATTGTTGGCTCCTTGATGATATGCTTATATGTTATATATTTTTATATGATGGAAGCCAAATAATATCAATCGGTTTTTATATGCTTTTATTTGTTTTTATATATTTATTGGGATTTATATTTAATTAGTTGTTGGAGATTTTGTGCAGGATTTGATTTGGTTATTGAAGATTTGGGGTTGACTTTCTAGAAGCCTCTTTGAGGATTTTGTGGAGCAATCTTCACATTCAAAAGGTTGTTGGTTTGTTGAGATCTTCAAGAGATTTGGTTGAACCAATCTTTGGTTGCCCTCAACGTTTTAAAACAAACCATCAATACCAAAACAGAGTCAAGGCCTTACTGATTGATAATAAGACCTTATTAGCGGAAGATAAGGCCTTACCGACACTGTCTCAAGTTTTACATGAGCTCGGTTTTAAGGGGCCTATTTTAATGGGCTTCTATTTTCGACATTACTAAGGACCAATATATTATTGGGCCTTGGTTTTAATTAATGGGCCAGCATTGAAGTTCAAATACGGAAGTCAAACTTTGGCCTTTATATTGGGTTATATGTTTTTTAATCCTATCTTATCTAACCAAATATTTGTTTGTTTGACTTGAGATTTTCCAGGGATTTGTTTGAACAAATCTTCAGCCCTTTCAACGTTTCTATTTCAACGTAGCTTCTGGAATAATCGTTCAAACGCTAAAGCTCCTCCCAGGCGGATATCTCGCAACGTATCTCAAGCAACGTCTTCAACAAACATTCAAACGTTTGAATTCTTTCAATTCGAACGAGACGGCCTATTTAAGGAGAAGAGGAAGATTGCAGCAAGCAGAAGTTTCACCCCCTGCGCATACAAGTTCTCCTGGAATCCTTGGTCTCCTACACCAACCGATCTCGTTTCTCTCCTTGTTCTTCTTGTTTTATCTTTTGAGAGTTTGAGAGTTTATTGAGCTTTATCGTACAATTCATTTTGAGTTATACACAGGGTTCTTTACCCAATCATAGAGGGTACTTCGGTATCCTTAGGAGCTTTATTTCACTAGAGCGTTTGGGTTGCTAGATAGGAAGTTAGTCTAGAAGAGGGAAGGTCTTCTAGAGGTTGTATCTAGGGCTCATAAGATAAAGTGAAATAAAGTTGTTGAATCCTACGGGTTGGATACCCTAGGCGGGGACGTAGGCGGTTGTGCCGAACCTCGTTAACAATTCGCGTGTGCTTCTCTTTTCTCTCTTGCTTAACTTCTTACTTTCGTGAATTGTTTTCTCTGTTGAACTAATATCTGTTTTGCATATAAGGTCTTACTTCTTACAGTAAGGTCTTACTATTCAGCCTGTCTCTATTAACTTGTTTCTACATTTTCAGATAAGGTATTACCTCTAGCTGGCAAGGTCTTACAGCTTCTTGTATTTGCGAAAATTTGTCATACTCCATTCAACCCCCCTTCTGGAGTATATTCGTGCCTTATATCTGCCTATTCCGCACTTCATAAACTAATACTGTCACCACACCAAACACTCCAAATACACAACACGCAAAATGTCAGATGGAACCCTGTCACCACACACAAGTAACAAACTGTAACCATAAATCACTTGTAACCCTGTCACCAGACTGTAACCAAACATAAAAACAAGTAATGAACTGTATCCATGTCACCAAACAATTGATAAACAATAACCCTCTCACAAAGACTGTAACCAACCATTAAAACAAGTAATAAAATGCAACCCTGTCAACAAACAAGCCATAAACTGTACCCCTAACACCAGACTACAAACAACTGATAGGGACATTAACCATAGCACAAACTGATAGCCATTAGACAACAACTGAACTACAAACAAAACCTAAACGGGAGGAAAGGGCTAAACTAACGAAACGAACAGCAGAAATTGCATGAAATGAAGGAAACTACATCTCCACAACTAAAAGGAAACAACAAGCGAGGTTGCTGTGGAAACACTAAAGCAGAAGAGTCGAAGAAAGTACCTGATGAAGCCATTAGAAGAAGGTGATCAGAAAACCGAAACGAAGAGCAGAAAATGCAGAAACGACGAGGAGAGAATGTCGAACAGCAATGCCGATAGCAAGTCAGAGAGCACGGCGTAGAGCAAGTCGAATATCACTAGGGAACTGTCGGGAACGAATCGCCAGGAAAGAGAGACCGGAAGATCAATGGGAGAAACTGCAAAACCGTAAAAAATTCGACAGAAGAAGAGAAGCGCGAGGAGAGAGACGGGGGAGTATAAAGCAAGGGCAAAACCGGTATTATGAAAATATTTTGGCCATTTACTAATAAAGCCCAATCCGTGGGACATTTTGTATTTCGGCCTTTGGGCCAAATTTCTTGATTTATTTACTATCAAAATAGAATTTGGGAAATTTTAAATGGTTTGAAATTTACTTTTAGAAATTATTATTTTAAATTATTAATTATGATTTTTTAAATTTTAAAATGAAAATATAGATACACATGTATATTTTTAATTCGGATTGTACAATTCTACACATACACCTAGTATACAGTGTAGGTTTGTCCCATTTTATACATCCCCAAATTTTCAACTATAAACTTTCATAAAAGATTAATTATAATTAATATTTACTAAGCATTTACTAATGACTAAGGGTGATCACATTAATATCAACAAAATAATAAATCTAGAATTAGAATAATGCGCCATACATATAAAAAATAACAAATCTGAAATTATATTGACAAAATACCTCTAATTGACGTAAGTCTGTGTTGTCAAACGGATAGTCAATTCGTAGATGTGGAATAACATATCAACCTAAAAAAACAGTTTATTAATAATAAATAATTTAAGAATAAATATAACCCTTTAAATTAACAAAATATAACTATAAAATTACCTTTAAAATTAGAGAGAGTAAATCACTTCTTTTTTTTTATGCAAAACGAGAGGAAATCACTAAAGATCTAATTGGTGAGAAGAATTTGAAGGTGGTGATGAAACGGCAGAAGGGAACTATTGATTGTGTTTTGATCACAAGCATTTTCTCCTCATATATAGAAGGGTAAAAAGCCATAGAATTAAATGTTCAACTGTTTTTTGGGGTCAAATTAAATGTTGAACGGTAAAATAGACTGTCATATAATTACCTATTTTAAAATAATTGTTGGGTAGGTTTGTCAATTTGTTGTGTACTTATTTTAAAATATTTTTAAAGAACCTATGGACTACTACTTGCATTTATTAAAGTTTCAAGTTTTAATTTTTTTTATAATAGAAAGTTGTCAGTAATAGTAACGGTACTCTCATACTACATTTTTTAATATTATAACTTATTCAAAATATATAACAAATTAAAAACAACGTTGATAACCTGCAACTTTTTACTACTTTTTCATTGCACAGTGGGTCCTAATTAAATACCAACGGGAATTACCATCCCTAATGCCCCTCAGTTGCCCCTGACAGCCCTATCCGTTGGTAAAACTATTCCACTTCTCTCTCCGTTGGCAAATGACCGTGGGTATTTGCTTTCATTCTAGTAGTGGAGCCTAACCCAAAAAAGTAGGGGACAACGTAGATTAAACTCGGAGCCAAGCGCCACCAAACGACGACACCGTTGGTCAGCAGTACATCAGGAGTCTCTATGGGTGATGAAGACGAACCTCCATGGAAATATCCGAAATACGGAGTCGCCTCGATGCACACCGCCACAACCCCCAGCCAGACCCAACGCCGGACGCCAAAGCCCCAACTCAGACTAGGACCACCACAAAACAACCGGAACCGCAGTGGAGAACCACTCTTGTACAAACGCACCTAAAAGCCCTTTTCGGATTTTAACAAGACTCTCATGGGATTTTTATCAGACCCTTTCGGGTGGGTTTACTCAAGGCTTAAAAATATTTTATTAATTATTTTTAAATTTAATTTTCCAACCGGGTTGCCCCGGGTCCAAGACAAAACCTTGGGCCCAAAGCACAAGCTAACGGGCCCAAGGATATACATACATGAAACCTGAATATATATATATATATATATCCAGATTTTATAATTATTTTTTATGGAAAACACAAGTCATGGCGTGCAAAAGAAGAGACTGAAGCTTGCACGCCACACCCATCAGACAGAAAACCAGGCGCGCAAGGGCAGCCGAGGCGGAGGCGGATCCCACGGCGACCGGCGGCGCAGGCCACAGACCATAGAAGTAAACAAGTGAACTGTGACAAAGTCGACCCGGAGAAGGAGCCGATGATGAAGAATCTGAGATCCCATATAGAGAGTTGAAAGAACAACACCCAAGAGCAGAGAGTCCGAATTGATTAAGAAAGGATTCGGATTCGAGATCCCGGACCCCGGAACAACAAAAAATCCAAGAGAATTGGGGAAACCGGGGAGGAGGAAGTCGGAATCGACAAGGCGAGACAAACCCAAATGAAAAAGGGGATTCAAGCCAGGGATGGAGGATGACGGAGAGCGGCGGCGTCCGTGGTGCAAAAGGAATTGAAGTTGCGGACACACAAAGGTAGAGGAGGATGAAGAATCGGGAGAACGGCAACGAAACCCAAAACCCCAAACCTGAGCCTACCGCGACGATACCAAGGGGCAACCAAGGCGAAAGCGAAAGGAACCCTGGAGGGGAGGAGGGTACGCGACCTAGGTTAGGGCGGCTGGAGTCGAGATAGGAGCGTCTGAAGCTGAGTTAATCGTGGTCAAAGCCAGGTTTAGGCTCCCTCTATCTAGTTTTCTAGAGAGAGGAGAGACTGTTTCTACCTCAAGTCAAACTAGATTGCCCGTGTTGCTGCTTTGTCTACTATGATGCTATAGCCTATATGAAAAAAGGGGTAAAAGATACCACTAATTTTTAGTTGGTACATAGCTAATCTGCGCAACCTATTGCGAAATTAACTTTACAACTAGTTGCGAACCACACAAGAAGCCACCCAAACAGAACCTTACAAATACCAACGTGGAATCTAAGGGGACTCTGCAACTACTTGCGAAATATACCAGTGAGTTGCGGAATCGTTTGTCGTACATTTTTTTGTTGGGGTCCACCCTTTCTTGCGAAAGCTATTTACACCGGTGCGAGAGGAGTTGGAATGGGGTAGCGAGAGGAGAGAGATCGACAAAATGAAATGATGTTGAGAGCGAAATTAGGCAAGAGGGAGAGCAAAGACATAGAGGACATCACAACAGTTCTGGTGGAGGTGGAGGCAGTGGGTGTGGCAGATTTGACAGGGGTAGTTACTATTAGGGGGGAGTTGGTGATGGTACGAGGATGACAACGAAGATGGGGATGGTGGCTCCGGATCTTGCGACGAAGGTAGGCGGTGGGGATGGAGATGGTGTTAGTGGAAAAGTGGTGACGATGCAGAGGTGGCGATGGGGCAAGCTCCAGTTGGTGGTGATGGCGGCGGTGGGAGGCGGTGCTGGCGACAGTAAGAAGGCGGTGGTAGGAGTTGGGTGGTCAGGTGCCAAAAAAGATCGGATTGAAAACATTGACAGTGGAAATTGGAGCGGTAAGTGATACGTATTAAATTAATGAATATATTTTATTTAATTTTGTTCATATATTTTTTTATAGTAGGAAAATATTAGGAAGGCTTCACTAAAAGCGTAAAGCACCTCCTTGATCATCTTGACGGATGATGTTATAAAATTTCCTATTAAAATGGAGAGGAGACAGATTACAAATATCCCCATTTCTTGCAATATAATCAGCACTCTTATTTCCTTCTCTGAAACAATGTTTGAATTTGACTTGGTTGAAGGAAGCGCCATTAATTTGTTCTTCTCTACTTGGCGCATAATCTCCCATTTGATGCTAACGCTATATTTGATTGCCCTTATGACTTCCATATTGTCTTCTTCAATGATAATCTTATGTAATCGTTTCCTTATCGTTTGATGCATTCCTACATAGACGGTTGAAGCCTCTGTTTGGAGAATTGTTCCTTTACCGACCTTTTGATGAAAAATATCTATAACATGGCCATCGTAGTCCCTAATAACCCCCCCCCCCCCCCCCCCCCACACACACACACACACATGGCAATTGTTTGTGGGTTTAACTGAGTCATCTAGGTTTAGCTTGTAGATGGCTTGTTGTGGTTTAATCCACTTGGTTTTTATCCTTTTATTTTTTGTTTTATTGTTACTATGTCCCCTCTCTTGCTCTTTCAGTTGGAAGTATTATTAATTATTTTTTAACTAAACCTTCTATTGGTTCTGCTTTTTCAGTTGGAAGTATGACACTTTTCCTAGTTTCCTATTTGGTTTGCCAAATGAAGCACATGTCTTCAAAGTCGGAATTTTCGTGTCTAAGTCTTGATAGATCTTCTATTGTTACTTGATTTCCCCTAAGTTTTAAGAAAGATTTTCCCACCACTTATTCATAATTTGTAATTACGACTTTGGTGAAGGAACATTGCATAAAAAGGTGATTAATATCTTCATCCCCGAGTTGTAGAGACAACACTGAGAATGGACTCTATTTATGTATTTATTTAGTCCCAGTTTTGTTGGTAGACCTTCGATCGCCATTTTTCAAATTAGATTTTTTATTCTGGGTGATAATTTTACTTTCCAACTAAACTAAGACGACTTAGCTTAGTTGGAAAAGGGGGTATTTATTAGCTTTAAGTCATGAGTTGTTCACATGTTAATATAAACCAAATGTTAGGAAATTAGGGACTTAATTTTATAAAAAAAAATAGATTATATTAGAAAAATCGATAGAAATAAGATATATTTGAACATTATGAAATTATTTACTCATATTTAAAATACATAAAATGCATAAAATTATTTACGTTCAATTACATTAGATTATTTTTTATAAGAAGAAAAGATTTATAATATTATAAGGTAAAAATTAAATTATAGTAATTAAATTAGATGATCTAAAATTAAATTATAGTAATTGAATTATAGTAAAAATTAAATTATAGTAATTAAATTAATGAAATTAGATGATAGCAACTAAATTATAGCAAATAACACAAGTAAATAAAGTATTGTCATTAAATTATGGCAGTTTTCCAAACTAGCCTAGTTTTTTAGGCGGTTTGCAAAAATATCCGATTTTGGAGAAAATAGCAATCTTATGAGAGGGCTATTTTTCCAAATGTGAAAAGTCACCTCCTGAGCCGATTGTAGGTGAGAAGAAGCAACACAAATTAGGGGGTTTTGGTGCCAAATTTGTGATGGGACACACATCAAAGGACAAGGGGGATGTGTGGATGTGATAGAGGGATTTCACACCCTTTTGTAGTGTATAAAAGGAGAGGAAGGGAGAGGCTACTCACTTTCTTCCTCAAGCTGCCAAATCTCAGAAAAAAGGGATAGAGAAGATTGTCATCATAGAAGAGGAGTCGTCGTTCTGAAATTCTAGTTACAAAACACTTGTCGCCCTTATTCAATGCCTTGTCACTCAACAGAATCCCCTGTGTCACTTAGGTTTCTCAGAAACCTTTCTTCAAAGAGGTAATATGCAAGTGTACTTCCCATAGTACTCTTCATTTATGGCAAAAACTAGATCCCCAAGACGCAAGACTCATCTCTCGTTTCATTTTTAGTTGGAAAAAGGATTGAGAGGAGTGCCACCATGGAAGAGGAGCCGAGTTTTTAGAGTCTCCCCCCTGTCAAATTTGAGAATTTGAGAATTTTTCTGTCTCCAATTCTTCTCAAATATGAGGATTGTTTTTTTAGAATTGAAGTTCATGGATGAAGAAGGTAAAGTGGCAAAGGGGAAGAACAATGTTTGATTTGTGCAATTCTTTCATTGATTTTTTCCATATTCTTCTTAGATCTCATAGTTTTTTCCCTTGCTTTATTTTCAGGTGGCAAAGGCTTGGTCTGCGTCACTCTCATATATGGCGTTTCACCCAACTAAATCACCCTTGTCACCCTCAATTAATAGCATACAATTTTCGATAATCGACACGGGGCACATGAGCTTACCTTAACTACTTCTCCTTCCGAAAGCTTCTCCACGCCTTCAGTTGTACTCTCACTAACCATAGCAGTATTAACTTCATGTCAAAAACATTCAAACTTTGAACCGGATCCCAAGATTTGCCCTTGTCACCCAACCCAAAACACTATGTAACCCAAAAACAAATACCATGTCACTCAACTACAAACTTACCCTGTCATTTTGTCCTTTTAGAGCCTTCTCTTCCCCTTGATCTCTTCCCGTTTGTCTCACCACCCTTATCATCGATAACCATTTCTTCACCTTCATCCTTGTTCGCAACCTCCCCATCTTTCCCCCTATCCTTCGCAACCATCTTTACATCATTTTTCTTGATGACATATTCGACATTCTTCACACCACTTCGGACCCCTTCAAAACATCCTGAATCTTTGACAACATCTTTCACAACATCACCAAAAACCTTGACAACACCCTCCACTCCACACTCTTTTACAACATCCTTATCTACCCCATCATGCCTCCCTTTCTTCGTACCACTGTCCTTATCAACATTAACAACCGGCCGAATATCTCTTTCTTGTTGTTGTTACACTCCTCCCTTCCCATGAACATCTCGTATCCCAATTACAAGACCTTCTAACACCTTTATCTGCACCGCACAAAACATATACACAGTCAGTCATCATATACAAAATATTTTCATAGAGATCAATAAGCATAAAATCAAAATAGTCCATCAGAAGACATATACATGGGGAGTTTTCTTAAATTCAAATCAGATTATATTTTTTTTAAATTCAAATCAAGTAGTGGAAGAGAGAATCCTCAAATTGATCACATTCAATCGAATTTAGGTGTCACCTAGTAAAGTTAACGTGTCGCTAGTTCATTTACTCTTATCATACATGCTTTGCATAATTTGCCCAAAACAAAGATAGACTATTTGATATGTATTTAATGCCCCTTTTACTTTCTCTATCTTTTTATTTATTTTCTCCTCCTGTTTAACGATTTAACTTGTCACATTCCTTTTCTTTTATATTTTCCTCCTTTTTAATGATATGACTTGTATTTAATGCACCTCTTTTATTTTCCTCTCTTTTGTTTTTTAGTTTAATGCCCCTTTTATTTTCCTTTATCTTTTTTTTTCGATTTTTTTACGGGCATTTAATGCCCTCATGCCATCTTTTTCTTTCTCCATTTTCCCCCTTTTCTTTAACTTCTTTAAATAGTTGGACGATCGACACTTTTGTGCAATTATTTAGGTTTTCGGGCTAGTTTTGCAAAATTTCAAGGGTGGGGGCTACTTGTGCGAACCCGTCCGGTTTTTGTCTTTTTTTTTGTAAACGCCGTTTTTGGTGTTAGTTAGCTCCATTCTCTCTTATATTACAGTAATAAAAAAATATGTCATAGTAATTCAATGATATGTAAAAAGAAGTAATAATTAAAAACAGAAAAAATTATAGTAATCAAATTATAGTAATTTCAGTTATAGACGAAATTTTTTTTATATAGAAAGATAAGAAAAATTATGCGTAACTATAGTAATATACGAGGTTGGATGAGAATTTAAGGATGATAATCTTGGGGTTTTAGGGCGTTGGATGAGGATATTATTGCAACTGAGATGGCAACAGATGAGTATGAGATCATAAAAACTCTCCTCCCACCAGCTAATTGTGTGGATAACATGTAATCGCATAGCTCCCAACTAAACGATTTTACGGACAACATTCTGGACAGGATGATGCAAGCTCCAGATTTTATTTTTGACGTGGGGATGTTTACGAGGACCCTATCTAGTATGACGGTAGGGGTTTCACACTCACACGCGGCTCAAAACTTAGTAAATCGATAGAAAGAGAAAACTTCTAAAGTCAGGGATCACCACAACAATAAACACATGCGCGGATCAATTAATCACATAAATTATCATGCTTTTATCTAGGGCTGGCAAATGGTACGAAAATTACCATACCAACCACCTACCAACCACAAACCACACTTGTTGGTAACCACACTTGCGGTAACCACACTTGTGGTAACCACCATGATGGTAACCACCTGAAGGTGGTACGATAATGGTAATGAAGTCTGAAATACCATGATTACCGAGTATATATATATATTATTTTTTTATTAGTTTTTACCTTTAAGACTTTATGTTTTTAACTTTTTAGTTTTTAGTTTGTGTTAATTTAATTAACACAAATTTAAATTGGTCCTTTACAGAGTAAAGGAAAAACTAGAAAGCGGCAGCCGCAAAACTAGTGCTCTTCGACGTCTTCCCTAGTTCGTTCAATTTCAAAGTTCTCAAACAAACACAAAGGGGAAAGCCGAAAGCGGCAGCCCTAGTCTCTCCGTTGAGTCCGTTCAAGGCTTCCGAGGCCGTTCAAGCCTCAAGGGTTGCCCAATTTTAGAATTTCTCACTTGCTCTCTCAAGTCTCAATGACTCGTCATGGTTCATTCGAAAGAAGCGGTGGCATCGGAAGGAATGCACGAGGTAGAGGGTTATTTATCCCTAGGCCGGTTGAAGTCGGCCTTCCGGTAGGTGGCCGAGGTACAACTGTTGAACTTGGTTTATTTGATTGTGAACTTGTTTGAATTGGTTTGTTTGAATTTATTTGAACTTTTAACAGGTGGTAAGGTAACCATGGTAATATACTGATGGTAACCACAAGTCGTGGTTACCACATATGTGGTAACCACGACTTGTGGTTGATACGTGGTATGAAAGTTTTCGTACAACCAGTTGGTGGTTGGTACGTGGTAATCAACATTTTTAGGTGGTTACCGTACCATGCCAACGCTACTTTTATCAATCAACAAGTAAATCCATCAACTTTCGTATAAAAGACCTACTTGTTTCTATCTTTTCTTAACTAAGATCTTTTAACTCACGTTAGAAAACTCTAATTGCTATCCAACCTTCTTAACTAAGATCTTTTCTTAACTAAGACTTTCGTAAAAGGTTAAGCACATAGGTATAAAAACATCACATAATCATAGATTCATCAATTCATACACATATTTATTGTTGGGCTTAGCCCAACCTTATAAGGAAAGACGACTACTCGCTCATGGTAAATAAAACATAACTTGAAAAGATACATAAACTGAAATTGCAATTGAATAAAACCTGAAAATAAGCGTTCGGCAAACAACGCTCAAGCACTCGCTTGAATGATAAACGAAACTCCTACAACTCCAAATGTTGTTGCTCACTGTGTATCTGTATTCAATGTGTGTATGATTCTTTTAAAACTCGGCCCTAATTGCTTTATTTATAGGGCTAACCCCATCTAAAAATAATCCTAAAATGATAATAAACTAAATCTGAAAGATAAAAGATAAAACTTTCCTAACGTATTAGATTGAACTGGATAGAAGATAAAATTTCCTAAAACATTAGATCGAAATAGATAGAAGATAAAAGATTCTGGATAGAAGATAGATTCGGCCGCTCCAATGTGGAAAGTGTAGTATGTTTGCTTAACCTCCATCTCTGTGATTTTCATTCCTCAAGTGTCGGTTCGTAGCTGAGCATCCTACTCCGCAAGCAATATACGAGTTTAGCATGTAGAATCTCATGTGTCCTCGTACGATGGCTCCGCGGATCAACTTGGTACATCCGCAATCCAACCATTAAATTCCAGCCTCGAAGTGTTGGATCTAGATATTTAACTAAAACTCTCAATCTCATCCGCGGATGGTAGACACGGATGGACTCTACGACTCTCATAGATAATGCTTGGATCAACCAACAGAGGACCATGTAATGGTGCACGAATGAGAATCTTGCCGCATAGCTCTATTTAGCCTTAACATTCGAAGTCTTCCGTTCTGCTTGATCTCGGAGTCAGCCACTCTTGTCCGCGGTTAGCGCGATACTTTACAAGCTTTTCTTCTGGATGAACCGCGCGCCTCAACCCTTAACTTTCGAATGCTCTCCTTAAACTTGGTCCACAGTCAGTCATATCCACGGATGCGACTCTAATCTTGCTTCTTTTCCTTAGCCCCGAGATATTGTCCAATTATGCTCTGAAACACCTGAAATTTCACAAACACCGCGTGTAGACATCTATACTCGAATAATATGAAAAGTAATACAAACATCGCACTTTCCCAACACTTAAAACTATAAAAAAATTATTCAAATGGATTCAAAACTAACTACTCCGTATAAATTATGACTAAAAATGCGGACATCAATGGTCTTCATGAGGATGGGGTAGGTCAACATTAGGTGGTGATCTTATTGTTGTTATACTTTATTGGTCGATGTTGATGATGGACAAGTCAAGGGACATGGTTCACTTACACTTTTTCCAGCTATTCTCAGATCATGGTCGAACGGGAGAGTATGCTTGAGGGGCTGATTGAGTTATGCACATTTCGCGTTGGGGTGTAACCACTTGCAACTTAAAACCTTTTTTCAATCTCATCGATCTCATAAGTATCATACCAAATCCCATCAATCGAATCACTTTTTCGAGAAATACGAGATATCTAAGTCATACAAGTAAAGAGATCTATTCATGGATAAGAAAAGGGCAAAGGTTTCAGACTCATGATGAAATAGAATCCTGGATCGAGACCTGTGATTGGTTTTTGGATGAAGAGAGAGTGTTGGAAAGGATCGAACACAAGGAATTAGTTGGTAACAATTTTTTACTCCCAAACTCAATTCAATATCAATAATAAACACATAGATTATAGACCTTTAGGACACTAATGTCTTCCTAGCATAATCTCACTGACAATTAAATGATAGTTTTCTTTACTCTTATCTAATATGAGGTATAAACTACCTAAGTTATCACTAGTTCATAGACACACATCGTGATTGTGCCTACATACGATATAAAAATAGCCATCAAATATGAATATAGACAAACCCATTGAACGCAATTTATATTAGAAATCTAAGAAAGCTATGAGAATACACATCCTAATGATCACCCTAGTACATGAAATGCAATCACAGATCACTTGTTGTCATCTAGAGGAAAAAAAAAGATATTCACATAAAAGACATCTCATCATATGAATATATAATGCGGCAGTTCAGAATTCAACTTTTGTTTCACAAAATCCCTGTCTAATGATAATAAGACGCCTAGTTTTCCAAAACCCTAAGGATTTAAACCCACTTTAGATTGTTTTTCACAAGTATCAATTGGCTCCCCAATTGAATAAGTTGCTCCTATTTATAAGTTATAACATATATTAGACCTTGCAATTTACCATAGAAAATATATTAAGTACATATAACAAATCATTAACAATGCTCAAACATCATATCCTTTAGATCCATAATCAATCAAACTACTTTCTCATAGCATTAAGCAACATAAACATATAAATAGACATGATCATCATCAACAATATGAAATCAATATACAATGTACCGAACCAACAACATTTGAAACTTTAACTGAAACTCTTAAACTATGAATATGTGACTCAACTAAAAGCCTTGATCGACTCAACTATCTATCCCTAAAACTCAACATTGATCTGAATGTATGAAAGTATATATCTAAATTTCATTTCCTAGTTGTTTATATAGGAATCATTGGTCAAAAGATAAGCTTTCGGAAATGTTGGATAAGATTTGGCTCTGTACTCGAAAGAAATCTTTCGTATACGCTAGAAATGCTATGTACTCGCATGCGCATACACCTACTCGCTCGAGTACGTGGCTACTCACTCAAGTACACGTAAGTTCGTGCCTTTATTCCTCTTTGCTCCATGCTTGTGTTTGTTACTAAGGCCCTCTACTCACCCAAATTGGTCTTCACTCATCCAAGCAACCCTCTACTCGTCTGAGTACTTGTGTACTCGCTTAAGAAGGTTTGTGATTGGCTCATCCATTGAACATGTAATTTGTGTTCTTTATTGTCTTCAATGCTTATCTAAGGTCCCGACATTGAACGTCTTTGTCTCCTCTTGAACCTTTTGGTTTGTTTTCTTGATCTTCTACACATCTTTAGTTTCTTTTAGCCTTAAATTCCACAAACACAAAGTGAAGACATCTATGCTAGCAAAACTTGGTAATTGACACATTTGGACACTTAATCCCTCCTATTTTTATTATTAGGCGCGGAAGAGTTTGCACAATATTTAAAAAAGTGATTTTGCATTACTTGTATTGTAGATAGTACATGTACTGTATTTAACATTAATTACCCCACAATGATTGCTTATTCTTTTTGTTTAATAACACCTCCACCCATTTAATAAAAAGTGGGTAATTTATTTATTCTAAAAATGAAAGTGGAAAATGAAAGGTTGTGGAGGGAGGAGTCCAAAGCGTCTAAGCGTATAAGACTGACGCAAAAGTGGGTAGATGATGTAGACAAGTAATTATTGTAAGTTTTTTTTTTAAAAAAAATTGTTCAAAACCTTCCCCTCCCTATAATATGAGTCAAACCAAAATACCTTCCACGCCTAATAATAAAAATCAGAGGGAGTAACTAGCTAACTAATGACTCAAAACCTAACTAAAACTATACCATGAAACAATGCAAATCTACATATCATCAAAATACCTCATACTTAAGCTTTACTTGTTCCCAAGTAAATATTTATAGGCATAGGTAATAATGGATGTGCAATAGATGTTTATAACCTCAACTCATAAAAATAATAAGATTTTAAATTCATGGAAAATCAAGACGTTGTGTTGTCATCATATGATCACAACCATTAAAATCAAAGAGCAATTCAAAAGCCAAAAACCTCACCAATCATTTAATGTGGAACACTCACACTCATGTGTTTAGGCAAATACGAAATATGCTCAATTACTCAACAAAGCGCTTATCAACCATATGCTTGCAAAAGCATTCTACATCTTCATCACAAAATCATTCATAGCTACAATAATCATGAGATCTTTCAAGGTATTAATGGGGATAGGTATGAAAAATATGGTAGGGAAAATATTTGGTCATGTGGTACTAATAATAATCCATAAAGTAAGAACATAAATGTAGTAAACCACAACATCATAATATGCTACCATCTCCATATCGACAATAAGATCTCAACCATCAATAATATCAACACATCATATTTCTTCCTCAAATAGGACTTGTGTATAAAAGTATGGATGTCAGGAAAAAAAAATATCTCTCTCTCTTCTTTTTCACCTTCATTCTTTTTTTTGTTATTTTTTTCTTTCCTCTCTCCTTTTTTTCGATTTTATATGAATTTTATCCTCCACGAGAATGAAAGACTACTAGCCAATCATCTTCTAAACTTTTGCCAAAGAGTGAATTTTATCTTTCTTTTGCCCCAAGGAATATATAGTCATCATCTAAAATAAAACATATAAGATCATCACATAGTCCACAACAATAAGCACATCACTAACTTTCACTACCCATAACATCATCTCATCATTTGAGAAACCCATACTTAGCTTTTGCTCACTCCATATATAACAGTCAATGTTCTTAATTCTGAAAGGTAAATAGGCTCATATATAGGCTAAGAAATATTTTATGGATCGAGCTTGAAAATGTAGGCAATATTAGGCAGAATAATGGGCTTCAAGCAAAGGAAAATGTAGGATAGGTTAAAAGAGGGATAAATAGGTTATAAGAAACAATTGCCTCAATCATATCAATGCATCCTAAACTACGCTTTGTGCAGTGTCAAATAAGATTTTCGATGGTAGGTAATTGTTCAAATCCCCAAATAATAATAACTCTAACTCAAACAACTAAATTGTAGTATCAGTAGTGAGTAGAGGTCAATCACGTAGAGAGTGTGTGTGACTTTCTAAATGTGATTGCAAGCAAAGTAGCAATGTAGTAAAGCAATATGAAAGCAATTAATAGGAAACTAAACTAGCAATAATTGATTGATAGATAATAATGATGATGAATATATAGTTTCACTCACATTCGCAACAATGGTAATTCCATTATCATTGGGTTACTATGATAATGCGATTGGTTATGCAAACTACTCTAGGGTTGGTTTAAGCACAAAATTAGACAAACCGACATCTCCAATACACCATCTGACTCCCTAAACTCTAGCATGGGGGACGAGTAGCAATAAGGCCCTGAAACCAAGTAAATAAACATCATATCTCCCGTCTCATTGATTTCACATCTGGTTGTCAACCCAAGCATCACTTTCGCTAAAAGAGATAACCTTTACATGTCAATTCTTCTACAATATCAAGATTCCTGAACCGTTTCTGCAAGACGTGCTGGCAACTATAATGGATTAAGGCTCGCAATAGCGGAATGAAGCTATAACCCTTAGTAGGATGCAAATCTATGCTAGTGGCCAATGAAGATAAATCAACAACACTTATACAATATCAGAACAAAGAGAATTGAAATAATCATAATGCATATGGTGGACGTCTAAATGTCGTGGTTTAGAATCCCCAAATAATAATACCTAAGCCCAATAACTAACTAAATAACATGTAGTATAGAACAAACAAGGGGTCGATCCCACAGATAGCGCAAACGCTTCTTAAATGTGTTTGCAAAGTAGAGTAACCAAGTATGAAAGCAATGTAAAAGAAACAAATAAGTAAAATAAGATAGCAATGATTGAATGAGTAACAATGGTGATGGAATATAGTTTCACTTACATTCGCAACAATGGTAATTCTATGATCATCAGACTATTATGCAAATTAGTTATGCAATTATTCTAATTTGTTTCTTTTAAGAACATAGATAGATGGATAGGTTGAACTTACCGATAACACCATTTAAATCCCTAAACTCTAATATGAGGGTGAATAGCAATAAGTCCCTAACACCTAGCAAATAAACAATCTTTTGTCCCATCTCGTCGACTTCATACCTGGGGTGTCAGGTCCAAGCATCGCTTCTACTAAAAGAGATAACTTTTACCTGTCAATCCTCCTACAATATCACAAGTCTTTACCCGTCTCTATATGAAATGCTGGCTACTAATGGATTAAGGCCCACAATAGTGGAATGAAGCTATAATCCTAGCATGTTGCAAATCTATCCTAGTGCCCAATTAAGATAAATAAACAACACTTATGCAATATCAGAACAAAGAGAATTGAAATAACAATAATGCATAACACATGAAATAACAATAAAACAACCCTCACATATCCTTAACCATGTCTTGAAATGTAAGAAAAAACTATAAAGGAGGTTAGTGAGCATGACTTGCCTCGAAAAACTAAAAGATGAAATAAACTTGTAGAATTGTTTTTCCTATAAGTGTTGTTTTTAAAACCCTAGAATGAATGGGGTATTTATGGGGCTCAAATCAACTACAAAACCCTAGGGAGTCGTGCTTAATAAGCAAAGGATCTTTAAAAGAAAGGGACAAAGGCTAATCCCTTATGGGCTCGAGCCCTAGCCTGCAAATGACACAGTCCGGCTAGTCAAGCGACAAGCCACCGGACAGGCTCACCCAAGCCAATAAAGGCTTGAGCATCCACTAATTACACACAGTGTGTAAAGACAAAATGCATTGAAAAAGAACCCTAAATTTACCTGCTCTCCACTTCGCCACTTCATTTCAATCTCCTCTCCCAAATTAAAGCCCCAAATCAATGTTTTTCATTCCACTCTCCTTATCCAAAGATCCAAATTAGTTTTTCACTTTCCTCCAAAGCTCCAACTTTGATTCCAGATTTCTACTATTTATTTCTTGGTTGATAAAATGGTTCAAGTTCGAAGGAGGATCTTTCAACCTTCCTCATCTCGTGTGATGTCGTTGTCCTCCATTAATAGCCAAGGGTCCCAAGAGGAAAAAAAAGACAAATAAACTCTATGGGTTTAGGTGTAGGCCATGAATCACCATCTAGTTAAGCCAATAGTAACTCCCCAACAAGTACTGGTAGTATGAGAATCAATTATTGGTCCATTTTAGGGCCATCATCATGCAAAGTTATTAAAGCTTTCTTTCACTTGGGTAAGCTCCTCGGTGAAACAAACCACACTTTCACTGTGCTAATTCCTAAAATAGACAACCCCATGAACATCAACTATTTTAATTAGACCAATTAGTCTCTGCAATATGATTTACAAAACTACATCAAAGATTCTTGCAAATCGGCTCAAGCTCATCCTTCCCAGAATCATCAATGTGTTTCAAAGGGTCTTTGTCAAGGGCAAAGCAATACGAGACAACATCCTAGTAGCACATGAAGTTTTCCACTCATTCTATAAACAAAAAGGTAGAAAAGGTTGGATGACAATTAAACTAGATTTGGAAACAACTTATGGAAAAATAAATTAGAAATTTATAGAGGCAATCTTAATAAATTCGATTTGCATCCTACTAGGGCGAACTGGGTAATGACCTGCATCACGGCGCCAACCTTCTCGATCCTAGTTAATAATATTCTAGGAAAACCTTTCCACCCACCTAGAAGAATCCGCCAAGGGGACCCCCTTGCTCCTCACATTTTTGTAATAACAATGAAGCTATTAGCCATAAATTTACAAGAAAAATCAAACGCTCTAGTGTAAAGGCTCGGGTTTTCAAATCATAATTTTCAAATAAAGGAAACTAAAAACGGATTTAAATCGGGTATTTCAAGAAAAACTCATCCTCAAACTAATAACTCGAGTTAAAACTCATGGAACGGGTTTCCGACCTAAAATCAAGTCTTGGAAACTAACTTGACATGGAGACACCATTCCTCGAATTTTCGAAAATTCTAATTTATCGAGAGAGCGGAAATTGGGAAACTAACTCCCGGGAACTAACTTCGGGACTCGAAATTCGCGTGTTTGGGATTTAAATTACCGCTCTATCTTGTCCTCACCCAAATCCAAAAATCAGCCATCTCCATGCTCATGTGACCCATTTGAATGCAAACACAAAGATGTCATTCCTCATTTGGAGAGACAACCAAACTCTACTTTTCCATTCCCCATCTTTGACCTTACCCAAAATGTCCAAAGGAGACAAACTCCATGCATTGCTCTCTTGATGCCATCGGTTTCAGCCCTTATCCACACCCATATTGCTCCATAAAATCTGATTTTTTTATCTCACTCCCCACACCACACAAATTCAAACACAAGCCCTACCTCACAAGACTCCAAAACCCTATCTCTTTCTCCCTTCCTTAGCTTCTTCCTCCTCTTGACCTGAGATTCCAGCAGCCCATTCTCCATTTTCCAGCTGCTAAAGCACCATAAATCAGCCCTCTCTTCCTCATCTCAGCAGCCCCAACGACACCCCTTCCTCCCTTCTTCAAACCAAGAAACTTCAAGCTCCATCTCTTCTTGGTTGAGCTCAAGCAAGCCAAGATAGCTCTTTTCCACTTCCTCCCCTCAATGGCTATCAACAGCAGCTCCCTCATCCTCCCCATGACATCCTTCAAGCAGAAGAAGGTGCCCAACAACCCCGAGAAGCCCTAGAAGACCCAAACTCACTATTTTTGGTTTTAGGAATGGTAAGGGATCATTTTTCCCTCTTTTCACCTCCTAATAACTCAAAGGTCACACCTTTAACACCCTCTAATAATCCTAGGCACCCTCGCCCAAGAACGATCCCAATCGAAGCCCGAATGAAGATTCTAGAGCAAACCGAATGAGAAGAAAAACCTTGGGTGAGCATCCTCATTTCTCTCGATTTTTTGTGTCATTTTTGTAATATGTCTTCAAAGGTGTTATAAATGGGTTTTGAAATGAATGATTCGATGGATGAACTTGGGTTTTCATAAAGGTATTTGAGAGATGTTTTCAAGGGCCAGAAAATCCTTTTAACTACTTTAAAAAGGGGTTGTTTTGGAAGAGGAACTTGACTAACTTGGGAACCTCTTGCTTGGACTAACTCTTTAAGTAATTATGATATGTTATGATATGCGCTATGATATATTGTGATGTGTGATAAGAGTATATGACTTGATAATGATATGTGAGTAAGATAATGTTATGATGATATGTGCTATATGAATGCAAGCATGCTTATTGACATGATCTTAAGCATGATATGATACATGATGAATTGAGTATAAATGTGAGTTATGTTATTAATATGTTATGTTATGAACTTATGTTAAATCATGTCTTATGTGAGATATTGACTTGATGAATATGAAAGTATGATGTATATATGAATCGACTATGATGTGCTATAGGAGTATGAATATGATCAATGATTATGAAGCATGCAATGTTATATGGCATATGAGATGTTACTATATGTCGAACTTATATGATGATGAGCATGATTGGTACTTGATGAGCTATATGAGGTTGTGATACGAAATGCGAGATGGTATATGATGATTGATGGGAGAAATTGGGAATATGATGATGAGACTTTCGATATATGGAATTATGTGAAATCGTGTGTGCTTGTATTTTGAATAGATAGACTTATACTTCCATTATGAATATTAGGTGACTTTAAACTGTATGATTGCTACAATGTTGTTCTGCACCACCAGGTAAGTTCCCTCGGGGCTTACTCAGATTGATCAGGCCTATCCCTGCTTATATGTGCATGATGTACTAGGTACTGCATTTCATAATAACATGCCATGTAGTATCATGCTACGTTGCATTAACATATAAGCATACTTATTCTTTATGCATTTGTAAACAGAACGGCCATTATTTGTGAAGTTAACTAGAGTCGTTGCTAGGGTCTTAGGACAGTCCAGGCCCACCGGGTCTTGTCTTGAGTCATACAAGTCATGAGTAACACCTTATTACTATTACGAGCATGATGATGATTATGAGCATGATGATATAAATGAATTGGAAATGGAATGCATTCACGAGCTGACTAGTCTCCACCCTATCGGGAAGAGGGTGGAGGTAGGAGAGGGATATGCCACTTGGCATTCTATGCTAGGGCCCTATTTATTATTCTGCATATATAAACTACGAGCATGTCTTGTGTGTTAATATTCATGTCCTGCATTAGAAGCATAATATTAGGCTTAGCGTATGTGTGTGCTTATATATGGGGTGCAACTATGCGGGCTTCGATTTGATCCTATGCCTGCTTTATTTTTTTAGGTATATGTGTGTGTGTGTGCATGATCCTACCTAATGTTGTGTGCTGTTTGGCGTGGGATGTTCATGGCGAATAATTGGAAATGACTTGTCACTCGACCATATAAATGTGTAGTAGATTAACCACATAATAAACATGTTTTGACCCGGCTTCGCCATGGCACCTTGTATTTACAGGATGGTTGCTTTACGCTGAAATGTTTTCCCGAATTAGTATTTAGGACAGGTACAGGTGTGTTAACATTGGGTCTCCAACGGGCCTCATGAGAACTTTGGGTATGAAATCCCACTTTCACAACTGAACTTTCGATTTTCAAACTTTTAACCCGTACTTGGTACGCAAGATCCAAAGAGGGGTTTCATCCCTCAAAACGTAATTCGGGAATCATAATCTCGGGTCGTTACATCTGGAGCCCCTAATAGGCATCAAACTAACTCTTAGAGGAATCCTCATTCCTTTTCTCATATTTGCCGATGACAAACTCATCTTTGCAAGAGATACAAGTAAAAGCCTACATATAATTCAAAATATCCTAAATAAGTTCTCAAACCTCTCTAGACTCAAAATAAACTACAATAAAAGCTCTCTACAAGGCTTGGATAACGTTAATGCACAACAAATGCATATACCGGTGACCAAAGCTATGGAAAAGTATTTGGGATCCCTATCATCAGAAGAAGGGTAAACAATAACATCTTCAATGATGCTATTTATAGTCTGAAAAACAATAAGCAAAATGGAAAGTTTCCTCGCTTTCACAAACCGGGAGAGTTGTGCTTATACAAGCAAATATGAATTCAAAAGGTATTGTACAACAAATTGACCAAATAAAAAAAATCCAGAACAAAATGCAAACCGACAAGTATCATTCATTAATCAGCTGGAAAAAAGATCTACACTCCTAAAAAGAATAGTGGTCTTGGGTTCAAAAAAAGTAGAGGACATCAATACAAGTTTTCAAATGAAATTGCTTTGAAAAATCCTCACAAATCTAGACAACATCTAGGTCAGAACAATTAATGAGAAATACTTGCAACATGACTCCTTACTGACTAGAAGCAGAATTAACACATCCTGATAGTTCGGCATACTTTTAAACCTTAGGGAACAATTCCGTAAGGGGTTCCTATGGATTGTAGGGAACGAGAAATCGATTAACGTCTAGCATGACCACTAGCTTCCAAATGTTTCCTTGGATGATTACTATTCCCAAAATTATGAAAACCTTTTGGCAGCCGACTTAATTGACCCAAATAAAAGCTGGGATATCCCTTTGCTTGAAAACTTATTTCCATCGAACATCATCCAAATCATTGACAAAAATTAAAATCCAAGATAGCGACATGGATGACTACATTATCTAGACTTCGACTATTGACGGCTGCTTCTCAGTCAAATCAGTGGCAAAGCTAATCAACAACATACGTGAGGAATATCAGAACTATAATTGGATCTGAAAATTAGAACTACCACCCAAGCTAAAAAAACTTTATAGGGAAAGCCGCAGTAGATGCACTTTCGACAAAAGAATGCCTAAACAGGTATATAATTCGGATTTCTTCACAATGCTGTATGTGTGAGCTCAATGAGGAGGACAATAACCACTTATTTTTTAACTGTCCAGACAAACGCTTTACTAAATCTTCTTAGCAATAGAACTGGACATACTTTTGTTACTACAACCATCAATAAAATCTTATTGTACAATCTAATGAATATAAAGAATACAAATAAAAACTTCAATACCATGTGCTTCCTTTGACACACAATATGGGAATATAGAAATCAGATCAGTTTTAACTGTTGCACACGAATCAACCCACGCAAGGTGGTTTCTCGTACTATCACATCTATGGATAACTAGACCCAAGTACAAGGACATAGACCCATGAGTAATAAGCCTAGATAGGACAACACCCAGTGGAAGAAACCACCGAAGGGCCTCATCAAAGTAAACATTGACGGCTCGGTATGAAATTCGAAAGAATGCCAAGTAGGTTGTATTTTTAGGAACACGGTCAACTACATGTTGGATATTCTTTGCCAGGGTGTCTCAACTGGTTCAGTGATACAAAGCTCCAAACTGTCTCTGTAGGGATAAAAAAAAGCATCTCGCTTGAGACCAGATATCTAATTGTGGAACGGTTATGCTATTCGCACGACTCCATCTTGCCAAATGCATGGTACCGTTGCCTAGTTTCTGGTTCGGCAAGCTGAATGCAGATGCCTACTTCCTAAGTCGAGATTCTGGGTGGAGGTGCCTACTTCCTAAGTAGGCATACATGGTGGAGGTGCCGGCTTTACATGCCGACCTAGGAACTCGGCAGCAGCATAGGCGACGGGATAGCACGGCTCAGTCGACGCAACAACACCTTTTCAGGCAAGCCAGGAATCTTGCAACCTTTCGAATTTGTTGACCTGGAGACTCGGCATCGACTTAGTCGACGTTAGGGGTGTGCAGAAAAACCCGACACGACTGATACGACACGAAAAAACACGAAACCAAAAAGACACGATACGAAAATGACACGAACCGAGAAAACACGACATTAAACGGTTCGTGTTCGGATTGGGCATATCCCCTTGTCGGGTACCCGATACGAACCGTTTAATTTTTTTTAATTTACAAGTATGGTAATATAGTATTAGTATAAATACCATCCATAAATTGACAACAAACTTTGATAGCCCAGTTGGTTTTAGGCCCATCCTTGTCCAGTGTCTCCCAGGTTTGATTCCTGGTTCGCACAATTTATTTTTGCTGTCAAAATAGGATAGTATTAGTAAAAAACAATCCAGAAAGTAACAACAAATTGTGATAGCCCAGTTGGTAATGGGCCAGTGCAGGTTCTGTGCAACCTAGGTTCGATTCTTGGTGGGGGGCAAATTAATTTTTGTTGTGAACATGTCCTACTGTGTACCCTATTGGTTCGTGTCGGATAACCGCCGACCCGACACGGATCCTTGCCTTTATCGTGCAGGTTGACCCGTCAATACCAACAACCTAAGGAGTCGCCTTCTGCATTCTCTTTGCCGACCTGAAGACCCGGCTTCGACATTCTTTTTGTCGACTGAGAGGGATCATCTCCAATACCGTGCCGATGACGAGAAAATCGCTGTCTATATAACAACCCGAAAGTGATAACCTCGTTGTTATCAATGTAATCAATTTGCGGCTGATCATAACCATCTGGCTCCCATAGTCCCATACCATCTTCACAAAAATACCCTTCCCTCTCCGCGTGAGCCAGCTTCGCGACTCGCGACGAAGCTCCATCTCTGCTCCCATGGTAGTCGACGTGGTCGAAGCGGCCTCTCCCACCTCTCCGTCGCCGTCCTATTCAAGGTCGTCTTACTCCTGATCTCTTTCTCTTATTTTATCAACCTGTGTTAATCCCTCCTTTTCACTCATTCACTTTGAGATACATGATACGCATCTTATGCAGTCAGCAGCGCCATTTCTACCTCGCCGTCGACCGTCTTCAATTCAAATTGGTGAATCTTTTGTTGCCTAATTGAATTCCGTTCATTCCTTGCCATCCACTTTTTTTTCTGAAAATAATTCGATGTTGATACGGAAAATTGGATGGGGATTGTAGGAGACGCTGGTTGATTTGCTAGGAGTGGTGGGCCGGCGATCTGGCCTTCCAGTGATTGTCTGTTGCAGTTCGCGCGACGAGCTTGACGCCGTCTGCTCCGCTGTTTCTGGCCTTTCTTATATTTCTTTGGCCTCATTGGTATAATTCTTTACTCTTCAGTTGATTTCACCCTACTTGGCATTGGGTTGTTCGCGATTTTTGTAAATCTGATGGCATTTTGTCAATCTGACGAACTTGGGGGGTGGGGCACAGTACAGTGATCTTTCGGAGGCTGAACGTGCAGCAATATTGGAGAACTTTCGGCAGGTTACCTCAGAATGGAACCATAATGTGCCCATTCAATTAGAAAGCGATGGAAACCCCGTGGAAGATAACCACAAGTCTCACATGATAGTTGTAACCGATGCTTGCCTTCCGCTTTCCGCGCCTGGCGAATCTCCACTTTCTGCTCGTGTTCTCATAAATTATGAGTTACCTGTGAAGAAGGTCACTCCCCTGCTCTTAACTTTGAGAATTATAAACATATGCAAGATGCTGCACCATTTGACTGTTGTTGGCTTGTTGCTTCTTCCTTGCTCTACAGTTGGAATGTTTTTGGCCATCTGAATGCAAGATGTTGGTCTAGATCATTGAATGTCTGATTGGTTGGTGATGTCCCATGCTGGTGTTATCTTTGCTGTGAATAGAATTATCAGCTTTTTTTGGTGCATTGTTTACGAAGATTGTAGATTCGGGGATCATTCATTAGGTGCAAATGGCTTATCAATGTTGGCTTCCTTTCTGTTTGAATTCATTTCTATGGAGATTTACAATCATGCCAAGGAGAATTCTTTTCTTGTGTTTTCCTAATATACATGTAGTTCTTCTAGTTAACCAAGTTAATTTGCATGATACGTTGTTAACTTTAATGCACTTTGTGTCTTTATTGGATTACCATTTTGTTCAAACTTTCAGTGTAGTGCATCTTAGCATTTCATATGTTGCACAGAGTAAAAAATAAGAAATAAAATTGTGGATAGCATTGATAATTAACCAATAATCAGACATGGTCAAAAGACTCAAAACTGAATGGACAGACCAAATCACCCATCAGTATATATACTCTTTATGATCGTTTATTACTCTTACCCCTCTTCCAGCTATCTATCTTCAGCCAGACCTGGATATTTTTTCTTTTCTCCTCTGTCACTATCCTTGTTTTGGTACATCCCCACATTGGTGCATTCTCTTTCTCTAGTCTGTAACTGTCATAGACACATTGCTACCAATCGCAGCCTCAGTCACAACCAACACATAAAAGTTGAAGAACATCGAGTTAACAAAATGATGCTATTGTGTAATGAGATTCAGCTAAGAACAAACAAACAAACAAATACAAAGGAAATCCACAGTGTCAAGAAGGATAACATCAACATCCTATCCAGAGGTTATCACCTGTGCCCAAGCTTAGCAGCTGAAAAGACCCCAAATTAATGGTCGATGGAAGTGGAATGCAATTATTTATATGCTACTCTTTCTCTTTGCTGCCATCCCTGTTGGAATGTGGTTGTCCCACATCGGTTATATAGAGAATGCTTGAACAACATATAAGGTTGAAGGGCTACTCCTCTCATTGCCAATTTAATGTCCCCCACTGATAAATTTACACCACTGATGATTTCACCAGCTTGATTTGATTCTGTTACTGTACTGCCACTTAGAGATAGATCATCCTTCCATTTGCTGGATGATCTTCTGTGTTTCAAATCACCAGAAGAGTCAATCAAAGCAGAAGACGGGGAATCCATATTGGTCTCAATTTCCCCAAGCAAAGAACCATCATTATCAACTCCAGAAGAGTGGCTCCTTTGATGCACAACTGCATCACTCAATATTCCAGGAACAGCACTCTTCGTAGAAACAAGTATTAATTTAGTTAGTCTTTGTATTCTGCTCATAAGAGCTGCCTTTGCTTCCTCTTCCTCTTCTAATCTGGACTGCATTTTGACTTGACCCTCTTCAAGCTGTTGTCTCAAGCTTATTATCTCCTCGTGACTGACGCCCACCATCATTCCTCTCCTTAACTGGTCAAGTTCTTCCCTAAGACTTGAAATTTCCCGCTGATACTTCTTAATTAAGGACTTTTCATCAATTATCTTATTGCGAGAAGCATATATTTCCACTCACTTGGCCCTGCTAGCAAATTTCAGGGTATTATCTTTATGCCATTTGGGTGCTGGGCCTACACTCTAGCTATGCGATAAATCACTGCTGCCTTGCTGTTCCTTGTGCTGATTAATGTCTTGCAATAAACGATCTTCTTACTGTTCTATTTTTTCTACTTAAGATGATCTGTGACAAGTTACTTTAATGGCATGAGAAGGCGGTATGCTGTTCACATCTCCTGTGTCCCCATCAGAGGGGGTGCTAGAACTTGTCTTAGAACTAAGAAACCTATAGTTTATCAACTCTAGGTTTGGAATGCTACTTGTTGACTCGTAAGTGCCACTGTGCCAGAAGCTGAGTAGTGGTTCTTATGCTGTAGATTGAATATTAAAGCAGGAGCTCCATTTTTCAGATTTCTTTTTGGGGTAAATTAAAATCTAGAACATTCAAAATATGTACATTTCTTATACTCATGTAAAGGAGAATCATTTTCATTCTTTTTTAGATTGTGGTTTTAGATATTACTGCATTTATGAAGTTACAACAAAATGTCAGTATATTTTTTAACAAGGCAACAAGTATATCTGCAATGTATGACACACTGAAGGTTGCATCTTAGGTCTATTTTGCCATATATCTCTTTTAAAATGTACGACTATCACAAGGTTTTTCTCTGGTTGGTCTTCAATTGATATTTCTTCAGTTGTACCATGGAGGGCTGTGTGTGATGTTCTTATAGTTCCTTTCCGTCAGCGTAGAAAATGGGCGAATTTGATCGTTCACCTCTCATTTTCTTGGTCCATTTATGATTCGTACAAGATATTTCATTATTTGGAATTGAACAGCATTCTGTGTAAGCTATGCTTGTGTTACACTCAGTTGGGTTAATAATACGCATCCTCTCGTACTATTTGATTTTGATCTGCCTTTTTACTATGATGCTTACTTGCAGGAGACTTATTCAAGGAGGACAGGAACATGTTTAGCTGCAGGTCTATTTTTTTAAACATATACATTAATGCCAAAATTGTAACCAATGATTTTTTTTCATAAAACTTTTAAGGAACTCAGCTTTGTAATGTGTTGATCTCAAAATGGATATTTTTTCAGATGGGATAGTGATTAACATGGTGGTTGGAGGAGAAGTAGTTGCCCTCAAGAGCATTGAAGAAACTAGTAACCTTGTCGTTGCTGAGATGCCTATTCAGGTAATTGTTTATGTAAAAAGAAGTGTTTTCCACATTTCTCTCTCCGCCCTGAGATATATATATATATATATATATAGAGAGAGAGAGAGAGAGAGAGAGAGAGAGAGGATAGATCATGTGTGAGCAAAGGTTATTATGTAATTTGTGAGCAAGTATTAACCATTGGATGGAGATAAACTAAAGGCTGAGATTGAGTCAAAGTTAATCAAATAAATGCAAAAAATCGGCTGGGACCCACCATCATATACACTCCACTCTCCCAGTAAAGTGCGTGTATTACACATTGTTCAAAAGTTTAACTGCCACGTGGGAGGAATTAATATAGAGTGATATTTAGGGAATTTTTTTTAGTGGGAGTTAATTTGGGATTTTGTTGAATATTAAAAAGGTTAGAAAATATTATTTCTTTCATTTCATCCGTATAATCACTACGGAGTATTTAACAATGTATACTAGTGCATTTTGTATAATTTATTCGAATAATTGATTACTACTTACCACAAATTGTTTATTTCATATTATTTATATGGTTTGTTCAAATTTAATTTTAAAATGTTATTCTACAGATACAGAATTAGGTAGAAATAGCAAGTGTTTAACTACAAATACTCATGTATGTCATTTTATTTATACGAATAATCGCCCACTTAACCATAAATAATCGCTACTTAACAATGAATACTCGTGTGTTTCATATTTATTTATACAAATAATCACTACTTACTAACGAAGAATCCCTACTTAACTATGAATAATCACTACTTAACAACAAATACTCATGTATTTTGTATTTATTTATACGAATAATCACTACTTACCAATGAAGAATCCTTGCTTAACTACGAATAATCACTACTTAACAAAGAATACTCATGTATTTCGTATTTATGTATACGAATAATCACTACTTACGAACGAAGAATCCCTACTTAACTATGAATAATCACTACTTAACAACAAATACTCATGTATTTATTTATACGAATAATCACTACTTACCAATGAAGAATCCTTGCTTAACTACGAATAATCACTACTTAACAACGAATACTCATGTATTTCGTATTTATGTATACGAATAATCACTACTTACGAACGAAGAATCCATACTTAAAAACAAATACTCACGTATTTTGTATTTATTTATACGAATAATCACTACTTACCAACAAATAATCTCTACTTAACCATGAATAATCACTACTTAACAACAAGTACTCGTGTATTTATTTATTTATATGAATCATCACTATTTAACCACAAACCCTGGTGTATTTCATATTACTTATACGGTTTGTTCATATTAAATTTTCAAATGTTATTCTACAAATATAGAATTAGGTAGGAATAAAATTATGAAAATAAGAAAGGGCTACATATATATGGGAGAGTTTTATTTATTTTTTTATTTCCTCTTTCATTGAAAATAGGCAACCAAATCCTTCAGTTGGTGAAAACTAAAAGGTGAAAGTGGTATTGATTTCTTATCTACATATGCAATACACGCGCCTAGTACCTTTCCATATTTCACTCAATGCCGCTTTTCTCTCTTTTTTATTGTTAAATATTAAACAAATCTTGACCATCCATTTTATCGTAGTAAATGGCTAGGATTTGCTCACAAAATACATAGTAAGGGTTGCTTACACAGGAGCCAACCTCTAGGTATATATACATATATATATATATATATATATATATATATATATAGGGATTGACTCCGGTGAAAACCTCAAATTGCGGTAAAAACCGTGAGGACTACTTTATAGCTTGGTTTATTTGAAACCCGTGCTAAAAACCTCAATTACATAGTGACTTTACAACTTAGTTCAACATAAAAACCGTGCTAAAAACTCCAGTTTTAAAATAACACATGACTTTATATATCGGTTAAACCTAAAAACCGTGCTGAAAACTCATGTTTTAAAATTACATTAGTGACTTTATAGCTCGGTTTTATTCAGAACCGGGCTAAAATATGTGACCTTATAGATCGGTTCTATTTATAACCGGGTTATAAAGCTAGTGAACGGGGCTAAAAAGCCGGTTCTCACGGGTTTTTACCGCAATTTTGATTTTCACCGGAGCGCAACCCATATATATATATATATAAGAAAAAGAGGTGTTGAATTGGGTGACACACTGACAGAGGACGCTGATGCTTGTATTTATGGTAACATGTATATCTTATAATTCCAGTTATATTTTATACTCCCTCCAATCAACTTTAAATGTTTTTAGGTTAAAAAGTTGATCAACTTTAAATGTCGTTTTAGATTTTGTAAGCAAATAATTAGCATTGAGTTATGCAGTTTGTATTGAAACTTGTTCTTAAAACTTGTGATCAAATCTAAAATGACACTTGTTGTTGATCAGAGTGAGTATGATATAAAAGTTTTTGGACTGTTATATTAAAAATGTTACCAGTTGCATTTTTTATTGCTCATTTTTTCCATGACATCATAGCATCTTCTAAAAGGTGCATACTTTTCTCGTGCAATGTCGCTATGGGTTCTATTACTGATAGGGAATTGAAAATGGTTCAGGTTTCTGAGATACTGTGAAGAATGGTATTGTTTCTAATAACAAACAACAACAACGTCAACACAGTAGACCCCAGAGCGAGGGCCGAGGTGTACGCATTCATTCTCCGAACCATTCAAGAGGATGTTTCTGAGAAGCCCTGTGCTAGTAGGAACAAAGATAATAAAAACAAAAACAATGGGTTCTGTGTTGGATTAAATCCTTCCTCAGAGTGGATACTACTCGTGTATTATTGAACACTGTCTGCCCAACTGGATTTCTTGTTAGGCTATTATAAACCACGGCATTTAAGTATTTTAGAACTAGCCTACCTGCCATATTATGTTGAATCTAGAGCAAGCAATACAAGCAGATTGGACACCATCTGTTCTTTATAGGTTATACAGCCGACCCGGTCTCACATGTTCTTGTTTGATGGCTGCTTCATTGCTTGATGTAATTGAAGTCATCTACTTCCGGGGGCAAATGGCATCAAGAAAGCTTTCCATTCTCTGAATATGCTCTCACTAAAAAAAACACTGCTTTTTGTAATGAAACTTGAAGATAATACTAGCACTAGAAGTAGAAGATGATTCAGTCTGTACAACAGGCTCTTGTCCAAAATCCTACCTCAGCAACCTAGTCTATCAATCTGCTGTAGCATAAACATGAAAATCTCTCTCACCAGAGCAACGTTTCTCTAACATTCCAACCCCTTCACTATGGCTTATTGGATAGTGAGTCAGCAAGTGATCGTGAGATGCAAAGGAGAGCTTTAGGGCGTGTTTGGTTGGGTGTTAAAGTATTTGGGGATGAAGAACCTTAAAAGGTCACATTTGCCCCCACTTAATGACATGAAATGACGAAAATGCCCCTACCAAATACCCCTCAAACACAACGTCCATCTTCTTCATTCGTCATTTTCGCCCCAACTGTGCCCGAGCTCCATTGGGACATCTCCCTAAGCACCTGGCGGCGCACCTCCGTCGAGACCCATCGGACGCCGACAACTTTCATTCCCGGCCGGCCACATGTAAGTCCTTAAACCCCTAATGTCATATCTTGATTTGGTTCATTAGTGTCGGGTTGTTCTTTGTCATTCCTCCATTGGGTAGTCGGGCAAGGTCGATTAGGAGAGAGGGAACACAATTACGGTTAGAGGCATTGGGGATGTTGTTCATATGAAAGTTACATAACCGACAGCTGTTGTTATTAGGCCCTGCCATAGTGATTTGTGCTCGATTGAAGTGCATTTGACAGTAAATTAGGGTTATACGATTTGGGGTTATTGGGGATTAGCTATGATTTCAATTTGTTGTCTGGTAATTGATGGTGTCAATTTGTCCGTTTGGATTGTCGAATTCTGTGGAAGCTTAATTGATGGTCTAAAATTCTGCTACCTCATTTTCTCCACATACTACTGACGTCTTCTGCATTCCAAGTTCGCTTGCGAGCCTTGTCGATTGAAATATACTAGCTGCCCATATGGATTCCTCTGCTCTGACCAGGGGGAAATCGAAAGGAAAGGGTAGTAAAGCGTCGTTCGGTTCTGACGAGAAGATCGTTACCCCCGTTGCCTTCTACTGGTCGTTTTATTTGACAAAGAAGTTGATGCTTGTGCTCCTTTCGTATCAGCGGGAAAATGGAAAGGACCAGGCCTTGAAGTGGGGACCCCTTACAACTCAATTCGAGGCTACGACAAGGAAGAAGTGCAACCAGTACACCCTCAAGAACCGAACTCGCGACATGAAAGTTATATACAACGCCTGGAAGAGGCTCAAACAAGGGGAGATCGGCCTCGGTTGGGATGACGCCCGTGGTACCATAAAAGGCACCCGACGAATGGTGGGAAAAGAAAATCGTGGTATGTGCTCGTCCTCCCTTTTCCTTCTGTTCTATATCAACGACCACTTCAATGTGATGGACATATCGTATGCTTCACCCCCATTACGCAGGAGGATAACAATTTCAGCAGGTTCCGGAAGAAGGGGATTCCTCCGGAACTCGAGGACTTGTTCCACCAAGTGTTCGGAGGCACCGTTGCCACTGGCGAGTACTGCGTAGCCCCCTCCATGGACCTAGAGGTGCGGGCTTCGCAGGTGGCCAATGAGGTGGAGAGGGAGCAGGAGAATGACCCACACGACGAAGATGACGACCCCGACGAAAGAAGTGAACCCATTGGATCACAATATGAGGGGGTCGAACAAGAGTTCGACGAGCTGTTCCCCGGCTCTCGCGATTGAGCTGCAACACCCTCTATACAGGACGTTCTTAGGGGCATATGCGACGAGGATGCGACACCCCGAAGCGGAGCTTCAGGGTCTTCAGGCGCATGGCATTCACAACCGTCGAGGTCTAAGCGAGGCCCAAGCTCATCCACCACCTCCTCCCATAGGGGCACAAAGCGCAACATTCGGATGTCGGAGGGGTCGAAGCTATTCGAACGTAGTGTCGGGGTGATGGAGGACACCTCGCGTCAGCTCATTGACCTAATCACTTAGGATGAGGCATCATCGAACACCCCCCAGGATACAACGAAAGAAGTGTTGGACGTTGTCAGGTCGATGGTTGCGGAGGGGCTTTTCGCAGAAGGTGATCCCCTTTGGTGCTTCAGCTTAGCTATCATGAAAGCACCCGAGCGACGTGAGGTCTTCGTTCAGCTTGACAGCAACTTCGCGAGGTTGAAGTGGCTTTGGTGGTTGTACTCGACGAACGACGGGCAGCAGCTCAACGCTATCCCCCCTGAGTGACCATGACCCTCACCTACGAGCACAAAGTTTTTACGTTGAAGAACCTTGTCCGTTGATTATCTCAAGTGCGTCAATAAGTTGTGATGACTGTTTTATGTCGATGGTTTTCATGACTTTATGTGGTTTTCCTTGCAATTGTTGTTTACTTACTTTATATCGTCAGTATATGTGGTAGACATGGGTGACATTTATGCATGAGATGTAATAACCTTTACCGGATAATTGTTGTGACTCTTGTTGTGGCGTCAATAAACTTGCACTACTTCACCACGGTGCACAATTGTCGTTATTGTTGTTGTTTTTGGGGCATATGCGTCCCCAATTGTCGTTATCCTGAATGTGGACTATCCATGCAGGAACCAGGACACGGTAACCAACCAGCGGAAACGGCGTCGACGTACAGCCGCGAAGGGCGTCAGCGCCTTTGTCGTAGTCCTTCGTAAGTGGATCCCCATTGCTCGCCACTACTTCACCAGGGTGCACAAGGTTCCACAGTTCAATGGAGAGTTCACCGGGGCACGGTGGGTAGACTCCATCTTGACCCACCGTTGGCAGACAAGGAGCGTAAACGCATTCCGAATGGAAAAGGGTGCATTCATACGGCTGTGCGGGATGCTCGAACACAAGTACGGCCTTCGTAGGCCAGTGCAACTTTCTGTTATGGAGAAGGTCGCCATATTTGTGAACACAATGGCGTGGGGGTCCAGTCAGAGGAACTCCCAAGAACGTTTCCTTCGGTCGACGTACACCACATCTGAGATAATATCGGAAGCGCTTGACGCCATATGTGGGGGGCGATGTAACGGGTATCGCGGGCTCGTAGGGGACTTGATCCGGCCTCGCACCCTCATTTCATAGACATACCGGAGCAAATCAGGAATGACAACCGGTACTGGGCTTACTTCAAGGGGGTCATTGGCGCAATTGATGGGACGCATATCGAAGCAGCGATACCGAAAGAAGACCAGATCCGTTTCCGATGCAGGAAGGGCACAACGACATACAACGTCATGGCCGTCTGCGACTTTGATCTTCGATTCACATTTATCTCCGCCGAATGGGAGGGAAGCGCGCGCGATGCACGAGTCTTCGATCACGCACAGAAGACGACCGCCCTTAGGTTCCCCCATCCACCCCCAGGGAGGTACTATCATTGCGACAAGGGCTACCCATTCCGCAATGGGTACATGATTCCTTTCTCCCCTACGAAGTACCACCACCCGACCTTAGCGGCAACCCAACCCAAAAACGAGAAAGAAGCCTTCAATAAGGCTCACTCCTCCTTCCGAGGCGCGATAGAGAGGTCGTTCGGGGTATTAAAGATGAAGTGGAAGATCCTCCATCAACTCCCCAAGTACCCTATCCGTAAGCAGATTGCTATAATAATTGCGTGTTTCGTCCTTCACAATTACGCTCGGGATACACGAGATGAATCGGACTCCGAGGACGAAGACGATCCACTGTTCAAAGAACCGACGGGAAATGACATCCCATCCGGTGGGGACAGTGACGAAGACGCATACGACATGGGTGAGGAGGTTGGACACGAGGACGATGACCCCTTTTACATGTCGGACGAGGAGGGGGGACCAAGCACGGAGATCAGGGCACTGAGGGACGACATTGCTCACCAGATATGGAACGATCGCCGCAGAGGCAGGTAGGGCTTGAGACGAACTGGTTGACACGTCATGGAAGTGATTACAACTCAATTGGTAATTGCGATCATGTAGATAAGTAACATTTTGTAACTCATTTTGTAACTCATTGTATCACATACTAACGATTGCGTAACTCATTTTGTAACTCATTTCGTAACTCATTTTGTTTAAGGTAGGCTCCGTTGGGATAACTATTGCAAAGGTGGATGTTAGAGGTGCATACAATGTAGAAATTAGGCGCATAACATTGATAATATACTTCCGAACAATGCACCAGCCTCGCGAGGATGGTGCATTCACACTCGGCTTACAAAAAATTTCAGGAGCCGAGTGTTGGTGAGACATTGTTCGTCATTACAACATACCCTGAACTATACAAAATGGGGGCCATGAACGACATCGAAATGTTAATGCAAAATATAACAACAGTTTTTAGACCTGCACAAAATACATAATTTTCTTAATGCTAATGGAGTTCCTAAGCCCTGCTGACCAAACGCACAATGATGAACATCATGAGCACAAGCAGCCACCCCAGGATCTTGTTCCAGCGGGAGAGCTGTCGGCTGCGGAGCTGCTTCGCAGCGTGGTCCACCCACTGGGTACACAGGAAGGCGCAGAGGTCGGCCACCCTCTACACGAGTTGGTTGTTGCTGGCCTCTAAAGATCCCAACCTGTTGGCCAGGTCCACGTTCTCTGCCCTGGTGGCTAGCATCTCGTTGTTGTAAGCGACCAGTGCGTCCTCCCTGTTAGCCTCCCGGGCCAGGGCGTCTGCAGTTGGGCGCGGAGCTCAATGAGTTCTACCCTGGCGTAGTCTCAGAGTTCGTTGTCCTCCTCCTCGTCGTTCGGGTCTTGGCGTTCAGACTGCGCCTCATCCTCCTGGTCACGACGGCAGCGACCGTAGTCATAGTCCGACCTGAGCCAGTAGTACTTCCTCGGGTCTCCGCTCTGGTAGGAGCGGTCGCTGTCCGAGTCAGTGTCTCCATCGCTTTCACCGTAGGGCCACATGATTGACCTACGAGCGTAAGGTGGGTCAGAAGTAAAAGTGTAATACGTAAAAGAAGCTAAAAATTCACGAGTACATAGAAATCACAAAACACACATACAAAATACAAATTAGGATATCAACATTGCTGAGAAAACATTACGCAGAAAACAGATAGACAACATACAATAATAGGAGATAAAACATTATGAGTATATGAATGAAGATGAAGACAAAACAGGAAATTTATAAAACCCATGGACAAATAATGGTCAGGACCAACATTGAACAAAATAGAAAAGCAAATGACCCTATGTGAACTTATAAAAGCCATTATAGCATGCCACATACAATAATAGCAAGTATAATTTACTATAATCTAATTTACTATAATCAATCTAGCAATTATAGCAAGTATAGCATCATTCTAGCAATTATAGCATGGCACATACAATAATAACAATTATAGCAACAGAACTGAAATTGTAATTTTAGGATCATCAATCTAGCAATGATAACATGATTAGAGGCAGAAAGACAAAGACCAAGCAATAAGAAAACCCCTAATCGTCCAAAGAGAGTGAGAAAGGCAAAAAGACAGAAAAGATGATGATGATAAAACTAATGGTCATTCTGCAGAGGCCACAACAACTGAAAATTAACCTCCTGTAGAAAAAAATGATATTGTGGATGTATATTTTATGGAACAAGTGTCAACTGTCATTATTCTTTTGTCAACAATAAACACAGGGCTGAAAAGGAATTTAACAACATTAAAATGGTTGAACCAAACTGTGTTGATCTCAAATGAATGATGTGCAGCCAAGTATTGAAGTGAAATCAACTATGAACCAACAAAACAGAAATGATTTTTGCCTCTAATGGAGGACAGGGAGAAAGGAAATGAAACTGTAGAAATGAAAAGCATTCTAAAAACACCATTGACTCATTTCAAAAGAAGTAATGTACAAGCCACTGAACTGCTAGAAAAGTAAGTACACAACCAAAAAACATCTCAGCTTCTACACATAACAAATGAGCTTCATATTGTGAGTTAAGAGGTTAGTTAATCATCATTAACAAGCAAATAAACATTGTAACCAACTTCTACTCAATTAGTGAATCATAACAACTAAAGAACCCACATTCAAAACAACCAAAATGCAAATGTTAAACAAACAACCAGATTCCATACTTTTCAACAGCAACAACTACTTTATGCAGAGAATAGCAAGCAACAAACACTAATCAATTTTGTTTTGCTCTTGAAAGGAGCTCAGGCATTATGAAACACAACTATTACGGCAGAGCCTTTTTTAACCGACAGAAAGGAGATGCCAATATGCATGTCCCTCATATTTGACAAAGTCATTGGTGTATAGAAAATGTAAACATCTCCCAAATAGTCCATAACAGTCTTTCTGAATGACAGTAACAATGACCACAAACATATTTGTGTATCTAACAATGACCAAAAACAAACAGAACTTTGAAGAGATAAACATCTGAGCAAACAACCCATAGCAGTACCTTATAACTCATGATAAAACTGATGATAACATCCATCACTCTAAACATCTCCCAAAAAGTCAATCTAAACCAAAAACATATTTGTGTATCTAACAATAATAGTAACAAACAGAACTTTGCAGAGATACACATCTGAGCAAACAACACATTAGTTCAAGGATTAAAAAAAAAGCAATAGCAAAACAAGCAGCAGTAGCAATTTTCAAAATAGCATGTAAAACAAGTAGCAACAGCAACACTATATATATATAGAGGTTGGGTCATGTGTAATCACCTCTTACGGTGTTAAATGTTAACAAATCTCTGCCGTTGATTAATAGTAAATAAAGGGTGTAGATTAATTTAGAATTTTCTGATTTTTTAATTAAAAGTTAGTGGGTCCCGTTGTGAAAATTCAACCACTTTCACCTTTGTGGAATTGTGGCGCGTGTCATCGAAAATTTTAATTAAGGAAATCAACACTGTGTGAAGTTACAAATGATGATTTGTGTAGGTGAGTCTCCTAGGCTAATTTTTTACTGATTTTTTTAATGTTGTTTCAGTTTCAACGAATAATTCTTTGCAGTTCAACGAATAGTTCTATCAGTTTTAACGAATAACATATCAATTGACCTTTACTGATTTTTTTAATGTTGTTTTAGTGATTTTTTTAATGTTGTTTCAGTTTCAATGAATAATTCTTTGCAGTTCAACGAATAGTTCTTTCAGTTTCACCGAATAACATTCAGTTTCAATGAATAAAATATCTCACATATAAACGAATAATTTTTCGCATTTCAACGAATAGTTCTTTCAGTTTCAACGAATAACATATCAATTGACCTTTTATGATCTATTATTCAACAGTTGATAGTAATTATTCGCTAAATTGATCGTTATTATTATTCGTCTGTAAAGAGGAGTTATCGTTTAGATAATAGCATGTAATTATCCACATCTAATTATCCACATACATATGAATAATTCTTTATTATCAACGAATAGTGACTCTAAACTTGCCGAATAGTCGATAACTTCGTGAATAATTTTAGACAGAGTTTGAATTTCAAATAAATCCTTATTATCAACTGGATTCAAATTCCTCCAATTGATTCAATTACCAAGGAAACATATCGGATTCATCGAATAACCCTAAATCCAACACATCCAACAATCAATCAATCGAGCAAAAAAAATTAAAACCTTATCAATCGATCGGCTACAAGCCTTGTTCAGCCTTGTCGGCTGAAGGTTGCCCAAAATCCAGCCTCATCGTCGTTGAAAGCACAGATCCGCCACCTTCCTTGGCCAGATCTGAAAGTTTCATCTTCTTCTCTACCCACAATTTTTCAGATCTGGGCACACATATGGCGGGGGAAATTGGTGGCGGCGCTACTCTTGGTGAAGGAGGAAGAAGCGGAGATCGGGATGTTGAGAGAGGAAGAGAGCATGATCCGAGCAGCCATGGACGAGCAGTCATGGAAGAGAGCATGAATGGCGGTGGCGCACTCTATCCCCACGTTTGGATCAACACTCGAATTTAAGCAATTAGAAGATGAAGTTTGTAATTCACACGTCCAGCCTAGGCGAGTGGAGTTAATATTCACGTGGGTCCCCCTTTTATTTTTAAATAAATCATTAAAATCTAGAATTAATCGTAGCCTTTGATTTGGATTCGATCAACGACCAATATTTGTTAACATTTAACATGTTAAGACTTGTAAACATTTGATATATATATATACACTTATAGATCATTAGTAGTTTAGTTCAAGGATTAAAAAAAAGCAATTTCAGCAGAACAAGCAACAATAGCAATTTTCAAATAGCCTGCAAAACAAGTAGCAACAACAGTACCTTATAACTCATCATAAAAGTGATGATAACATCTATCACTCTAAACATCTCCCAAAAAGTCAATCTAAACTGAAACTCCAGTAAACAAAACTGATGGAAAACTCATTGACTGTTACAGATATCAACCCTAAACATAGTGGAACCCCCTAATCGTCATCCTATCAATGGAAAACCCTAATCTTCATCCCTAATCGTCATCCTAACAATGGAAATCCCTTAATCGTCACCATCACAATGGAAAACCCCAAATCGTCAAATCTTCACTCTTGACTGTTATAAGATATGAACAATCTCACAATGGTGGAACCCCTAATCGTAATCCTAACAATGGAAAACCAATCTCTCTGCCTAAACACCGGAAACCCCTAAACATGGACGAAAATGGCATCGAAATCGGAGACGATAAGGGCGTGTTCATACCTGGAGTTGAACGAAGTTGAGACGCACGACGTTTGGTGGTTGCTGGAGGCGATCGCAGCCCGTCGACGGCTCCTGTTCTTCTTCTTCTTCGGCTGTGGCTTGCCTGGGAAGAGTAATGTGAGATGATGATGATGATGGCCGGGTATTTATGGAGGAGAGAGGGAAGGTGAAGGGTCAAGGGAAAAAGAGGGCGTTTCACCTTCCCCATCCGCCCCACCCCCCTTCGAGCAGGTGGAGAAACCTCACCCTGCCACCCCGTCCCATCCCCATTTTTGCATCCCGGCCACCCCCCACACAACCTTGCCAAACACTCCGGCTCGCTTCCCCAAATCCCATCCCCCCCCCACCCCCTAACAAACACGCCCCTAGTGTGTTGGTGCAATGAGGATGGCCAACCAACATCTTCACTTAATGACCATTTTTGAGAGCATATAGATGAACCTAATTGCGGAAAACTATGGGAAGATGAAACTAGGCCCCTCTGGTTGCTCCGAGAGCTTTCTCGTTGAATGGGTTGTAACTAGACCTGTCAAAACGTAACCCGACCTGAAAACCCGACTCGGATGTCCGGCATTTTTTGGGACAAGACCCGAAAATTTTAACTCGGAATTTTTTTTGGACCCGAACATGAAAAACCGATATTTTTCTGGGTTAAATGGGTTTCGACCCAGTGACCCGATGACCCGCTCGATTTGTTAAAACAAAACTTTCACTAATTAATAAAAAGCCAAGAAAATCTCAAAGTTATATTAGGGTAAGTTTAGTAATTAATATATTATTAAAATTAATTAATTTATAATTATATATTATTACAATTATTCATGGAGATTCCAATTTATTACATTTTATAATTAAAAACACTCAATCTTTCTTTTTCTAATTAACATTTATATTTGTTTGTATTGTATATTACTCCCTCCGATCATTAATATTTTATTTTTTAATTTTTCAACATGTTTTTAAAAAGCTAAAATAAATCTATCAAATATTAAAATTTTTAATTAAAATTTTATACTCATTTGTCATTACTAATCCGTATGGAATAATTTTAAAAAGTTAATTAAAAATTTGATATTTTATAGAGTTATAAATTTTATTAAAAATAATGAGTAATAGTAAAAATCGAATATTTTAGATCGGATGTAGTATATAATTACAAGCGCTCAAGTTTAGATGACATCTTCTAATAAGTACAGAGCCCAAAAAGAACAACTTATCAATCACATCTTTAAATTTACATTTTGAAGTTATCATAAAGTCATCAAAATACGATTTTTTATTAAAAATGAAAAAATTGACCAACCCGAAATTGACCCGATTTGACCCGAAATCGGAACAAATCCGGGTTCAAGTTAACCCGGATCTACCCGAGACCTGTTTTACCCGGAACCCGTTTAACCCAAAACTTGAAATGACCTGGCCCCAATGATCCGATTGACAGGTCTAGTCGCAACACTTATCAAGCAAGAACACACCACTTTATATTTGATGATAAGGTACATTAGAAGAGTGGAAGCCAAATAGAAGGGAATAAGGGAAGACAACTAGATAAGCAATACTATCAAAATGCATTAGTTTATGGAGCGACTCTACCTTCGGAATTCAGATGGCAAAAGTTCATACTTCTTATCAATGTTAAGCAAACATAATTTTGTATATCCAATCAAATAATAATGAGGAATGACAGGGCTAAAGTCGTAGTGTCTATAAAAAATAACCTAATCACTAATGAGCGTGTGGTAGCACACATTTAGATAGGCATAATAGGTTGTATTTAGCTTAGTTAAGATGCATAACATACATAATTTAAGTAGAATTTGCATATTTACTCTCTATGTTGGTGGAGTGGGAATCTACACGTTTTCTTTTATTATTTGAGGTAAATGTGGATCCGAGGAGGAGACATGTGTTGATAACGCATTGATTGAGAAAGTCAAGTTGATCTAAGAAGCTTAATGAAGATCTAAAGAGATTCTGAGAAGAGGAAGAGAATCTCAACGAAGAACAAGTCTGCAGCCCGACAAGCTGAACTTGTTTTGCACTTTCTGGAGGTCTCGTTTGTCTAATTGACTATTATAAGTATGTGTTGGAAAACTCTTTCCGAGATCTACAATTTTCATGTGTATGACAAGACCAAATTCCCACGATGAACAGTGCAGATACCGCAGCAAAGTTGTGGAGACCGTCACAAAGAGGGAAATTAATGGCACAGTTGCGGTGATCGTGCAGACCCTGTTTCCGAGACGTGTTCGAGATTTTACGCAGATTGAGAATATTTTATCATAATCTAGTTTTATCTATCATTTTATCTCTTATACGGCTTGTGTGACTATTTAAGGACTCTTAGCCAATTTAGTTTATTTTTAGAGTGTTGTTCATTATGTGCAACTAAATTGTCTTTGTTCTGCCTACAATTTGAAGGTTTGTTTGGAATGAATTATGAGTTTCTGAATCTTTTCCTTAATTCCTATATTGAATGTTTCATATTTTTTTGCGCTTTAATCTTGATTGTTTTATTCTATCTTGTCTTGCCAACTGGTTAGAATTAATTCAATTGTTAGGGTTTTGTATATTTCTGATTGTGAACCTTCACCCAAATAGCAAACTTATCTCTTTAGGGCTGGTTAAACTAATTGGATAGGTAGGAAGTTGAATGTGTGTGAATTCCTTCTTTAGGGTTGCAAATACCTTGGTTAATCTTTGGACATAAAGCTATTGAATGGTTAAATCCTCCTATGAGGAACTAAAAAAAATAAGGGTTTCTAAGATTGGTTGGACTAGAAACTAAATTAGGTTGGGACAAGGACATTCATAGGAAAACTAAAAGACAAGTGGAATTTACAAGGATGAATTTAACCAACTAAAGTGGATAGTTGTAGGTGGAACTATTTTATCTGAATTGTTTTGCATCAATTTGTTTATAGTTTAGTTTGTTTTCTTTCTAATCTCAATCACTCAAAATCCCCTTTTTCTACTAATTGATAAATATACATTAAATAGGAATACTTGATTCTTTGTGGGATCGACTCGTGCTTACCACACTACATTAGTTAGTAGTTTCGAATTTATTTTGATACGGTCTACGCGACTAAAAACCGCTCATGTGTGTGTGGGAGAGTAAAAGAAATGTAGCAATCTATTATCAACCCTAAATCTAACCAATCAAATATAAATTTATATCAATCCCCAAACACATCCTATGTATGTATAGGAAAATGATCGAACAATAGAAAATTTATTCGTAACAACAAACAATTAAACTAAAGCTTATAACTAAATAAGTAATGACTAAATAAGCAAATAACAGATGTAAATAATCAATAACAAAACATGAATTCTAGAGCTTCGGGTCACCAATGTATTTCTAGCATGATCTTCTCGATAAAAGATATATTTTTCTCTCAATAGAACATGTACAAAAACAACTTTATCACTTATGTAATATGGATTATAGATCATCTCAAGTTAGTACTTGTTTATAGACAAACATCATGATTGTATTTGTGTATGACATAAACATAGTTATCACCTATAAGTAATTGTAAACAAACCCACTGCACACACATATTAATAGTGATCTATGAGAAAGCTACGATAATCTAGAGCCCAATGAACAAACATAGCAATCACAAAACTGCTTGTTGTCATCAAGAGGAAAAACAAATTATATATAATATTCTTTCGTCAATTGAATAAGTAGTTAGATATATAGTTAAACCTTCAATGGATAGTATCATAGTATTCCAATCAAGTATTGTTAAGGCACATAATCTCTCAACTTCTCGCAACACAGTCTCTCAACTTCTCGCAGGGTTGAAGTTCACTTTAGTTTGATGTGTACAATACCTAAAAGGCTTTTCGTTTAAGTTTAACCACTCTTATTCAACATATATTTAGACAAACATCATGTTGTTTATTGACAAACATCATGATTGTATTTGCATATGACATAAACATAGTTATCACATATAAGTAATTGTAAACAAACCCACTGCACACACATATTAATAGTGATCTATGAGAAAGCTACGATAATCTAGAGCTCAATGAACAAACATATTTAGCAATAAAAAAATTGCTTGTTGTCATCAAGAGGAAAAACAAATTATATATAATATTCTTTCGCCAATTGAATAAGTAGTTAGATAGTTCCACCTTCAATGGATAGTATCATAGTATTCCAATCAAGTATTGTTAAGGCACACAATCTCTCAACTTCTCGCAACACAGTCTCTCAACTTCTCGCAGGGTTGAAGTTCACTTTAGTTTGATCTGTACAATACCTAAAAGGCTTTTCGTTTTAAGTTTAATCACTCTTATTCAACATATATTTAGATAATTCAGATCAAATATAGAAAAGTTAATTCAAACACAATAATTTATCGATCATGCTCAGACATTAGATCCCCTAACCCTAGAACCAATAAAAACAACTAACTCATGATTGAAATAAACAAACTCATAATCAAAGTATTCATAAACATAGATATAGGAAACTTACTAGAAAGTGTAATTTGAAACAATGATAAAAAAAATCAATCTTGTAAAATTTATGCAAAGTAGAACTGAAACTGTAATCGAAATCCTAACTAAAAATGTAACCTTCTGTCTTCTTTGGAACTAACTTCTCTAGGGTACGCTCAATTTTGCGGTCTCTTTATTGTATATATAGTATTATCTAGCTAAAAGATAGAATTAGGGTAAAAATCTTGTTCAATTGATTTAAAAACGATCCATGGACTTTAGAATCGAAAAAGCGTTCTTTAGTCATCATAGAGCGTCGTGTTGTTGGACGCCTACGTGCATAGTCAACGAACTAAGTGCCTCATCTGTTGACTAGCTACACCTCCTTGTCTTCGCAATCGTCTTCATCCTCTGGTCGATAGATCACTCAACACACCTTCGTCTACATGTGTAGTCAGCCGATCACCCAACATCACCACTCGACTATGCACGTAGTTGGATGGTGTTGGTTGATTGGTTAATTAAGCACCTCATTAGTTGACCAGCTGCACCTCCTTATTTTTGCAATCGTCTTTGTGCTCTGGTCAGTCGATCACTCAACACACCTTCATCTACGTGTGTAGTCTGCCAATCACCCAACACCATCTGACTATGTGCGTAGTCGTCCAACTTCTTGAGTTGAATGGCCACTCCCTCGTGTTATTGGGTGACTTTCCTTGTCCAATTCTAATTTGTATTTGAAACTTGAAGTTCTATAATCCTTAGTAGTCATCCTTCATTTTTTTTATCATTCAAACTTGTTTTCTTTGTTGTATCTCCATTTTTGCTTTTTTTTTTACATATGAAACAATAGAAAAAAATGTATGTACACATCCGAACTAACAAAAACACTAAAACAAACGCATACGTGAATTCAGTGTCGACACAGAGAAGCGAAAACTCCTTCCTCGGCAAATGAACGTGCGGTTCCCCCGGCTCACGCGCCCCTAATTCCGGTAGCAAATCCTCAAATCCCTAAATCATTTGTCGAGATTTAAAAAGTAAACGGCAATTTTATGTGAAATTCGGCGAGTATATCTCTGATTCAAGTCTCAAAACCTACCTCGATGTAGAATCGAGTCTCAACCCCGGCGTCCTCACTCTTCCGAACCCACAAACATCTACAGATGTTCAAGATTTCTAGGAGTTTTCTGTGGTTTTTGAGTTCGACGATCGAAGATATGAGATTCATGAAGTCGGACGTCGAAGTGGCGGTGACAAGGTGGGAAAAATTTTTAGAAAGAGGAAAAAAGAATCTCGCCGGATGGGAAGGTGGTGTTGCGCTCTCCTGTCGTGTGCACCATGGTGGTATGTCGATGGCGGCTCTTCGCGCAGGCCTATAGGTACGGGGTTATTGGAAGCGATTTACCTTGTGATTCATCTTCAAGCTCTCAAATGTTCAATATATTCCGTTAGTAATAGATGGAAGGGGATGTTTCTCTTGTTTACTCATTGTTTCTTTACCCTTGTGATATGTATGAGTTCTTTGGACGACAACAACGGAAGTGCAAAACCAGTGGTGGACATGCTCATCTGACCACACCCCACCTCCCGAAAGGGTTTCAAAGGAAAAACTCTCATAGATGTAACGGCCCGGATATAAATATCCGAGATACGTTTTGAAGGTTGGATACCTTCGTTCGGATGTTGCAATTCAGGTACGGGTCGAGGTTTCAAACCTCTAAAGATCAATCAGTATTCAAAGCGGGGATTTCGAACCCCAATCAATCGAAGTCACAGAAATTCAATTTAAACGAAACTAAAGCGGAAGTACGGTTTAGATACAAAAACCACGGCAGAGCCGGGTCAAAACCAAAACATATATTCTAAAGTCGTATAGCCAAATTAGCGGGGTTAGACAGATTCTTTGCAATCGCCCGGGGGATTTTCCCACGCCATAGAGACAGGGAGCAATCATACCTAAAAACAAGTGGTGTGAGCGGGATCAGACCGAGACCCCAACACACCCTGTCCCGCAAGCAAATATACACATACGCTATAATAAAGATGCTTCGATGCAATGCGGAAATTTAATCACACTAACATGTTCCTAATTTACAATATGCGGAAAAGAACTGTAAAGGCGCCCAAAGAATGCCAAGTGGCATATCCCTCTCCTACCTCTGCACCCCTTTCCGTTAGTGCAGAGACTGGCAAGTTCGATGCTATAGCATATCATATCTCATCATAGCATATCATATCTCATCATCATATCATATATCATGCTCATGCCCGATGGTGCTGGGCTATCATCATGCTCATATCAACTCGATAGACTCAGGGCACCCGATGGGGCTGCGCTACCCTATGACCCTAGCAAAGACTCTAGGACTATCACAGATAACTATCGTTCTGTATTCAAACACACAAAGTAACCGAATGCTCATTCATAAGTGAAATCCTAGCATGGTACTACATGGCATGCTTTAATGCTTATGCAACACCTAGTATGTCATATATTCACAAGCAGGTATTCTCTTTCGAATCTGAGTAAGCCCATAAAGGAACTTACCTGGATAGGCAGAACAACAAAAGGCAGAATCCATGTATACAGCAAGTCATACATCACAGATGATAACCTATCATATATAAGTAATGTAGATGAGTCTACTTCTAATTTACACTAAGCATATCTCAATCACACAAGGCGCCCCTAACTATCACATATAAGTTCACGAAATCATAGAATATCGCATCTTAACATTAATTCATCATTATCATCTCAAATCATCTCGTCATGCATAGAGTCAAGTTTATTAGGTTGAATCCTTTTTATTCTATCCGTATTAAATTCATTTTTCCCTTTTACAACTTTGTCAAAATCACTTGAAATTCGTGGGTGGTTTTTCAAAAGATACACCCGACCCTTTGGTACCCGAATTGCATAACCTGGCTCTGATACCAACTATGTAACGGCCCGGATATAAATATCCGAGATACGTTTCGAAGGTTGGATACCTTCGTTCGGATGTTGCAATTCAGGTACGGGTTGAGGTTTCAAACCTCTAAAGATCAATCAGTATTCATAGCGGGGATTTCGAACCCCAATCAATCAAAGTCACAGAAATTCAATTTAAACGAAAGTAAAGCGGAAGTACGGTTTAGATACAAAAGCCACGGCAGAGCCGGGTCAAAACCAAAACATATATTCTAAAGTCGTATAGCCGAATTAGCGGGGTTAGACAGATTCTTTGCAATCGCCCGAGGGATTTTCCCACGCCATAGAGATAGGGAGCAATCATACCTAAAAACAAGTGGTGTGAGCGGGATCAGACCGAGACCCCAACACACCCTGTCCCACAAGCAAATATACACATACGCTATAATAAAGATGCTTCGATGCAATGCGGAAATTTAATCACACTAACATGTTCCTAATTTACAATATGTGGAAAAGAACTTTAAAGGCGCCCAAAGAATACCAAGTGGCATATCCCTCTCCTACCTCTGCACCCCTTTCCGTTAGTGCAGAGACTGGCCAGTTCGATGCTATAGCATATCATATCTCATCATAGCATATCATATCTCATCATCATATCATATATCATGCTCATGCCCGATGGCGCTGGGCTATCATCATGCTCATATCGACTCGATAGACTCAGGGCACCTGATGGGGCTGGGCTACCCTATGACCCTAGCAAAGACTCTAGGACTATCACAGATAATGGTCGTTCTGTATTCAAACACACAAAGTAACCGAATGCTCATTCATAAGTGCAATCCTAGCTTGATACTACATGGCATGTTTTAATGCTTATGCAACACCTAGTATGTCATATATTCACAAGTAGGTATTCTCTTTCGAATCTGAGTAAGCCCATAAAGGAACTTACCTGGATAGGCAGAACAACAAAAGGCAGAATCCATGTATACAGCAAGTCATACATCACAGATGATAACCTATCATATATAAGTAATGTAGATGAGTCTACTTCTAATTTACACTAAGCATATCTCAATCACACAAGGCGCCCCTAACTATCACATATAAGTTCACGAAATCATAGAATATCGCATCTTAACATTAATTCATCATTATCATCTCAAATCATCTCGTCATGCATCGCATACCATCTCTCATCTCATCTCATCTCAATATCTAATATCCCATAGTCTTAACATTTGACCATTTCAACTCATCATTATACCATATACCCATCATTTAGAATCATGGACCATTATTATTATATATAAGTCATATTCATACTCTAAGGTATTTTCATACTCTAATCGTCATATAACATATCATAACAATATCAACATATCATAATTTATATACACACAAGGTAGACAAGTAAGTCAATTCCCAAGTTTTCCCAAACCCTTAAGTTTCAAAATAAGTCAACGCAATAAACAAAGAATTCCTTTAAATCTTACTTAGCCAAGTCCCGACATGAAGCGTTTGAATCCTTAAACCAATTTCCCAAAATTATATTATTAAAATGATCCTGACATATCGATTTTAAAACACAAATCCTTTTGAGAAACATTTTCAAAATACAAGTTTAAGGCTCAATCTCTACTTAAACATTTTCTCAAGTCATCAAAAATCCATTCATAAAACATTGCTTTTAATCAACTTACTTTATTATTTTATCCAAATAAATCCGACAAGGTAAGGATATTTCCAAAATTCCACTTATTCAATATATTCTAAAATCATACTTAGACAAATTCCAATATTCAAGAATTTAACCTTTTAAGTACTTCATAAAATTATATTATTAAAATAATACCAGTATAATTTATTAAGACAAATAAATCTCATAATCGACATGCTAAGTTTTTAATAATTTCCGACATTTCAATAAAAACACTTTAAAGTACATAATAATTTCTCTCATAATTTACATATTATCAAAATAAATAAATCATAAGGTAAATCAATCACAACAATTGAATTAAAATTCATATAACAAGTTAATGTATGATAGCGAATAAAATAGACTAATAAATAAAATATCCCAAGCCAATATAACAATTTAATTTAATAAAACAATGTCATAAAACAAGTTAATAAAACCGGCCCAACTATTTAACCCAAACCCTCGCTAAAATACCCGGCCCATATCCATAAGCCCAGAAAATAAAGAACCCGGCCCAATCATCAACCCAACCCATTCCCTTTTCCTTTTTTTTGTTACTCCGGTTAAAGCACAATAAATAAATAAAGAAAAGAAAACCGAAGGGGGCCCACAAGGGAGGAAAGAAGGTGGGCCCACCCATGTCCCTGTTCATCATCATCTTCCCCATCTGTCCCGCCCCAGTTCGCCTGAGCTCCGCCCAGCTCTCGCTCGCTGCTCCTCCCTCGGCCTTCTTTCCCCGTCGGACTTGAACTCGCCTCCCAGCTCTCACCAGTCCTCGTCCTCGCACACCCGCTCTCGTTGTCCCTTCTCCGGCTCGTGGTTGTAGAACAGAGGATTGCAGGTGGTGTTTGTCGGCAACAATGAAGGAGGTGAGGGCTGCGTTTAAAGGGGAGAAAGAGTAGGAGGGGAGGGTGTGTTTGTGTGGTGGGGAGATTGCAATTGAAAACAAAATGACAGAGAGGGAGATGGATGTTTGTACACTTTAGGAAAGAAACAGGCTGGAAGAAGAGGGAAGAGGGGAGGCTGACATTTTCGGATGTCATGGGGAAGAAGAGGACAAAGTAGGAGAGAAAGAACCCAAGGAAGTGTGGTCCCGAAATGCAATTTCAAATTCTAAAAAAAACGAATCCCGAAACCCGTTCTCTCGACCTTATCCCGACTCACACTACTAAAAAAACAGGAAATAGCTACAGATGGTTAGCCACGGATTATAGGCGACCCTATCTTCGTGTCCACTAGCGATGAAATTGGCCACGGCTGTTCCTGACCGTGGCTATATTCGTGGCTGATACTCATCCAGGAATGCCATGTCAGAACATTCGTGGCTAATAGCAACGAACCAGATGTCCGTAGCTGATTTCGTGGCTCGAATTTTATCAGTGTCAGTAAATAGCCACGACTTCAGCCACGGCACAATAGCCGTGGCTAAATCCGCGGCTATTCGTCATCGAAAATCAAATGAATTGAACATGGGCCGGATATTATCATATACTTGGGCTATGATCCGATATGACATAACCCCGATCCGTGGCTGAAACCGGGTCTCCCAATTAATTTTCTAGGCTCGGCCCATTAGAAGCTAGTACGTGGAAGCCCAATATTTATTAGCCCATAGAATGAAGTGGTTATTTAGCGACGATTTAATCCGTGGCTAAATCCGTTGCTATTACGGATGAGGTCATTAAAGTGATTTTGTACTTCACCTGCTTTATGGTTGGGTGCATTAAATGGGGCCGGCCCACTTGTTGTTGTCTTCTAGCTTGGACATCTGTTGGCCATTTGAGAAGCTCCATCGATCTAGCCACTCCCAATTGCCTTGTACGGACAGAGGTAAGTTTTCATTTGTTTTACACATATTTACATATATATTTTTATTATTCCTATTTATTTTAATTAGAAAAAGGAAAGTAGTATGTATATAAGATTATATATAGAGGTAGAAGAGTAGAAATGGTTATATTATGATTATATGATTCGGTAATGTTGCATTGGTTGGTAATTTTTTTTTAAAAACATTTTGGGGGTTTTGGAAGAATATGTGTTTGACAATGTTTATATGTACAAATATATGTGATGTACTTTTAAAAATTGGTTGTAAGTTGACACTATATGCTCAAGTATTTCAATTTTATTCAATATTATGTGTAATTATTTAGAAATTTAGTAATGGGCTTTTTATTAAGAATTATATTTAGGAATCACTACTAGAATTCTGTTATTTAACATCAGCTCATTAACATCAGTCAGATAAACCTGCGTTAAACAACTTTTTAACATCGGTCTTAAAAATTGAGATGTCGAAAACAAAAAAGACATCACCCTATTTTTTTGACTGATGTTAAAATTTTTTTAAAAAAATGATTCGAAAAACGCAAAATTGTAAACTTGAATTAATTTCAAAACCCGCCTAAAAAACCCAGCCGCTTTCAACACCCGCGACCGCTTAGTAAACCAACCACTTTGAAAACACAACCCTCGTTACCTTAAAGAGTGAATCCTATCTGACTATCTCTCCTCACTCTCTCTAACCTTTGTTCTCCAAAAGCCAGATCTGAGACCTTTGTTCTCCAAAAAGCCAGATCTGAGTGCCAAGGCAAGCGATGTCGTCTCCTTCCTTTCGCCCTCGCCATCGGAGTTGCCATCGACGTGATTTTCATCTGCTGGCTTATTTGTCTCTCTCCGACTCTGCTTACCGGAACCCTAGCTTCTTCTGGATCGATCGATAGCGCGAGTCTATTGCTCTGCAGTGTACGAGAGGTGCCCTAGCTTCATCCGCAACCTTATCCCAATCTGCTTTGTCGGCAACTCAATTGAAGTTGAAGCATGTGAATCTTCAATCTCCGTTTCTACTTACTTTGTTGCTCGATTTTAGATTCTATCTCCCTCCCCTACTGTATGTGTGTTGCAGGCACAAGCATCCCTCTTTGGCAGAAATCGATGAGTAAGGCTCCTCTTTGGCAGAAATCCAAGCTTCCTCGTTAGGGGTTTCGACCCCCCTCGCCCCTCTCATTCTCCTAAGCCCCATCTGATATCTCCCTCCATCTCTTCTTCTACTTCCAACCTACGAATGTCAAAGTATCTTCTCTCCTCTCTTCCTCTTTCAGGTACCGACAGTTTTTCAGATCCTTCAAATTTCAAATTCTTTCTTTTTTGCTAATTGTTGCTCTAGTATGTTCGATTTCAAACAATTTGATATGGTTTACTTTCCCCTTCTATTCTGCATAGTTCAATTTGAGACTTATAGGAATGAGCTAATAAGCCATTGGCGGCCAAGTCAAACCTTGCACCCGATGTGGTGTTCACGTTCATCTCTCTGAACCTAGGTAATTCAATTTGATTTAATTTTGTCCACATGTTATTCGATTTATCTATTACAATTTAATGACAATTCCTTTCCTGTTTTTGAATTATTTTGGGAATAAACTATAAACTGTGTTTATTGTCTTGGTAAGTTATTGAATTGCATATGCTCTCTTTTCATGCCAATCTTTTTAATCAATAAGCAATAAAATTGAGCAAGATACAACAATTCCTAATAGAGGTATTTTAGTGTAATAAAAAAAACTTGCTGAAACTTTTAGTGTGCAAAAAGGGATCAAGTGATCAGAACAGACAAGTGCAAGGGCACGGAACCTTGCACACCTGATGCTTGGGGGGTGACATTGAAGATATGGGCTACTATAAAAGAAGCAAAAAAGCCAAAGCTTCTTCACTCGCTTCAAAAAAAGAAGGCGCCAAAGAAGCTGAAAAAGGGAATCAATTCAATAAAACCAAAGAACATGTAGTGTGAGTATCAATGATATCGTTAATTGGTTGATAAACTATGGATGGGAAGCATATATGGATATGTTCTGACTGTTTTACATTCGTGTAAACGAATGTAAAACAATCAGATTGCTGAAATCTTTCGAGAAAGAAAGATTGCTGCCTTCGTATCATTTGTTCCTTTTTAGATTAGGTTTCGATTTCCACTTTGCTTGATCTATTTGAAATTGCTTTTCAATTCGAGGTTAGGGATTTAGGGCTTAAGGTTTTGATTTTTCGGAGGTCAGAGATTTTGATTATTTAGAAGTCAGTGGTTTAGGGTTTCAATTTAGGGATTTGATTATTTATGAAGTCTATTTGTTTGTGAATCAGATTTTTAGGGTTTGTTGTGTGAATTTGATTTATAGGTTTTCATTTGTGAAATCGATTTCTAGGATCTAATCTACCCATTTTCTATAGCTGCTGATATACACATACAATATCTTCGAGGACTACATTTCCTGCTAATTATCCTAGTTGCTTGCTTGGTCTTTTTCTTAACATCCGGCTTGGCATTGATCTTTATATCTTTTTTGTCCATGCAGATTGCTCTTGCTCTTGCTCTTGCTGTTGCTTTGTACATGAAGTGATTCTGGCCACTCGTGGTATAACTCGATTGATGAATCTGGTTTTGTTTATGTTTTAAAACTTTTCTTCTCCATTAATTGATATAGAAGTGCTTCTTTTAGTAGCGTAGCATTTCCTGGTTTAAAGGGTCATAATGTATCAGAAGTACTCTCTTGTATAATAGGTGAATTAAGATAAGGTTGGCAATTGGAATCTCAGATGCTTTTTGTTTTTAGCTGTAGCTGGCTGTGTAGTTTTGACTGGTGAATTTTGCTATTAAATGAAGGTTTAAACTTGATATACAAGATGTGATAAGCTGAGATAGGGTATCTTAGGTGGCATTGATTTTCAGCATTCAGGGTCTCATCTTGCTCATTTTTCTAACATGGTATGGACTATGCAAAAATTGAATCCCTTGTCAATTGTGCAGGTATGGAAACTTAATTCCATTACTGTATTTATAATCTCAAAGATAGAGATTTCCTTTTATTTAAGTGAAATGGGGCAATTTTTAGATTCTCTTTAGAACCTAAAGTATCTAGCTAGTTAGCAGAATAGCTTTTCTCGTCACATTTTCTCTTGCATCCAGGATGTACTCATCAGTTATTAATCCCTGACTTTGCAGGTTTTTGATCGACTAGACCTAGAAAAAACTCTCCTGAAAGTGTGATGAGAACACTCTTGAAGCACATCGCTCGGCTGCAAGACAAATATTTGATTCATTGTTGAAGGAGGTGGTTGCTCGTGTATGGAAACTTCTCGATCAGAATGTTGCAGGTTAGTGAGTCTAAACATTTCAATGACTCTTTGAACATGGTTAAGTTCCTCAAAGTTTTGCTCCTTCACTTCAAAACAACAAGCTTTGATTTAATAATTGCCCATAGTGTGCTACTGTATCTTCACTTCAAGATTTGGCTAATGAGAATGCATTAGGTGAATGCATTACCGTGCTATTGTATTTGATTTAATAATTTAAGTATTTGATTTAATTTAAGTATTTGATTTCTTCGTCTCACATTAGGTGAATGCATCTCCTTTTGATCAGTCACAATATTGCCCACTAGCTTTGCTCCTTCACTTCAAAATAACAATAGAAAATAAAAAAAACAATACAGTAGCTTTACTGCAGTAGCTTCACTTCAATAGAAAATTAAAAAAAAAACAGTAGCTTTACTGCAGAAACTTATGTCTTTTATATGTTTGAGTACTGATTATGTCTCTTATGTGTTTGAGTAAGTTTTAAGTGTATGAAGACTAAGTTATTTGATTTTACTCCAAAACAGCAGCTTTAACGTGATGCTTAAAAGCAAAAACAATAGCTTTACAACAAAACAACGGTAGTTTTAAGTGTATGAAGACCAAGTTATCTGATTTTTGCTGTTATGTCTCTTATGTGTTTGAGGACTGATTACCACAATCATCTAGTCGTTTGGAAATATGAGTCAAAATAGAAATAACGTGATGTTTAAATCATTTGAGGATCTATGACAACAAGTCAAACTTGACTGTAGAAACTTATGAAAAACAGCAATTACCACCTAAAATCATTACCACCTAAACTTGCATTGAAAATTGGCATTACATACATTTAAAAAAAAATAGTTTTGGATATCAAAGTACCATTCTATTGAAGGCATCACTAAACCCAAAGGATTACAATCTTCTCTTTAGGATTTTTTTTCTGCAGGAGACATTAGGGTATGTTTCTTTTGCTGCAAGTGTTTGGAGTCTATTTTATGCAGACATATATTGGGCTGTTCTATTATGCTCATGTACCGCAACATAGAGACCCTTCGTCAAATAGTGATTTAGCGCCTGATTTTGTCGCAGGTTAATATGCATTGACAGAACGAGATGTTTATCTTTCTCTTACAAGTAGTAAAGTAATTTCAGATTTATGAAGTAATCTTCTGTGTTTTTCAGGTTTTCGAGAATCTGATGGAGAACTTTGCACCCTACCTCCAGTACAAATTTAAGAAATATACAGCTGTTAGGTACTTTTCTTTAACTCATCTCTGCCTCTTTGCAGCCTCATTGTAAAATGGGGCATGCCCTTTGGGAAAGGAAAAGATTCGAATCACGTGCCCTTCTTTAACAGGAACAAGAAAAGGCACGATAAAGGATTATCAAAAGGAAAAGCTCCGAATAGCTTTGAGAGTGGAGAAAGAGTTTCAACAACCTGCTTATGCTGCTAGTATAGGCAGAGGGATCGAAGATGGACTGTTTGATGGTAATCGTTGTGTGTTTCCTTTCTGTTTTTTGGCAACAGTTCATTTCGAGGAAATTAGAAGGATTTTAGAATTATGAACCTACTTTGCAGATTTTCTAAAACTGGCTTTGCAATTCGGAATGATCATGATGTTTGCATGTGCATTTTCTCTTGCTTTTGCGTTTGCTGTTGTGATAAGTGTCCTTAGCAAAGAGTTTAGCTCTGTAACTATTATGTAGATTGTCTTTGTGACAGTGATGTCGATATGCAAAAACTGCACTCTTCTGGTGTGCTTGTATGATGCTGAAGGAAGTGGAAGTTGGAGCCTAGGCTGGCTGGCATTCTTTGGCTTTGCTTTTTAGTCATTGTCTAATTGATTCTCAGACTTGAGTGAGTGCTGAAATCTTGTCATGAATTTGCTTGCACTTCTTACATTCATGTAAAAACATTTTGTCTAATTTAAAGCCTATTAGCACCCAATTGCTACTCGAATCATGGGTTTTTCTATGAATCTTGCTACTTTTGGTTGATGTAATTAAGCCTATTAGCTCAATTGGTAGAGCGTTGTGCTCAAGCACAAAGATGCGGGTTCAAATCCCGCATAGGTTACCGTAATTAAAAAAACTACAAATATATCATTTAACATCGGGTAATAACCGATGTCTTTTAAAAAATAATATCGATGTCTATGTGGGTGATGTTAAAAGTAAAAAATGTTTAACATCGGCCAATGCCCGATGTTATAACATACAAAGACATCGGATTTTAAAATATAAACGATGATATAACATACAAAGACATCGGCTATTACCCGATGTTAAAAAGTTTTGACTTTTAACATCCCCCACATAGACATCGATTTTTTTTTGAAAGACATCGGCTATTACCCGATGTTAAATAACAAAATTCTAGTAGTGAATATTCAATTTGTTTAAATATATAGTAATGTGCGCTAGCTATTATATATCTACTGTACAGATTGATCGAATTTGATAAAATATGGACGATCGTACATGAATGTATGATATGTACTTGTCGAATCGTAGAGGATTAAAGCCCGAATACTTCCAAGGGGTGGATAAGTTTATCGAATTTGCTTGTGCTCAAACTTATTATGTTGATGAAGGTAAGATAAAATGTCCATGTCGAAGATGTGAAAATTGTTATTTCGAGAAAGTAGATGATGTGAAGGAGCATTTATACCGCCGTGGGTTTATGTTTGGTTATTATCGTTGGACGGCACATGGCGAATCTATTGCACATCCAAACCATGAGCAAATGGTAGGGGGCAACATTGGGCTATGTATGATCAGTTAACTGCAGAACAGAGGATGGTGTTCCATGTTGTTGGGCCAAACTTTGTTCCTCCTACATGGTTTAGCCCCTATAATGTCGATGGTGTTCCGAATAATGGAGTTGATGTTGAATTCCAACCAGCTGAAGTTAATGAGGTCGATGGAATGAGCGAAGATCCGGTAGCAGTCGAGGAGGATATTAATCTCTTGTCCACGCGGTTTGAAGATGTGCTAAGAGCAGCTGATGAACCTGTGTTTTCTGGGTGTACTACACATACACAGTTGTTCTTTGTGAGCTGACTTATGAGCTTGAAGTGTGAATATAATGTTCCTCAAAGCCTCTTCAATGGGTTCGTGCAATTGTATGATGAAGTGTTGCCTGATGCCCAAAAGATTCCCACCAGTTACTATGAAACTGAGAAGATAGTCCGAAATTTGGGTCTACCGATAGAAAGAATAGCCATGTGTCCCAACGGTTGTATGTTGTATTGGAAGAATGATGTAAATGAAGATTCATGTAAGTTCTGTGGTCATGCAAGATATGCCGTGGGTGCTTCAGGGAAGCGCAAGCCACATAAAGTTTTATTCCACTTGCCTCTAATTCCGAGGCTACAGAGACTATATGCTTCTGAGGTTACAGCCAGCAACATGACTTGGCATGCAAAACACATAACAGAGGAGGGAATGATGTGCCATCCTTCAGATGGAGATGCATGGAAGAGGTTGGACACGAAGCATCCTGATTTTGCTTGTGAGCCTCGTAATGTTCGTTTGGGTTTATGCACGGATGGTTTTGCTACTTTCAACAAATATGGTCAGAATTATTCATGTTGGCAAGTGATTGTCACTCCTTACAATCTTCCACCTCATTTGTGCATGAGGAATGAGCACATGTTCATGTCGTTGATAGTGCCAGGTCCTCGAAACCCGAAGAAGTTGATTGATATTTGCCTCCAACCTCTTATTGACGAGTTGATGCAGTTGTGGGATGTCGGTGTCATCACCTACGATGCCTCGAGGAGAGAAAACTTTCTTATGCGTGCAGCTTTACTTTGGACTATCAGTGATTCCCTGCATATGCTATGTTGTCTGGATGGAGCACTGCATGACAATTGGCTTGTCCGATTTGCATGGAATCAGGGTCTGATGCTTTTCGCCTTCAAAATGGTCGGAAGGCTTGTTGGTTCGATTGTCATCGGAAGTTTTTAGAGATTGATCACCCCTTCCGTAGGAACAAGAAGGACTTCTACAGAGGGCACGTGGAAACAGGATTGCCACCTCCATTGCTATCGGGGGAGCAGATATGGGAGCGGGTTCGTCATTTGCCAACGGTCATGGAGGATCCCTTCTACAAGTCGGATGACTATGGCATTTCTCATAAGTGGACAAAACAAAGCATTTTTTGGAGACTTCCATATTGGAAGGACCTTCTAGTCCGACACAATCTCGATGTTATGCACATTGAGAAAAATGTGTTTGACAATGTTTTCAACACTGTGATGGATATCTCTGGGAAGACAAAGGATAACTTGAATGCCCGAAAGGACCTTCCCTTATATTGTCATCGACCTGAGTTGGAGGTAGCTGATGATTACAATGGTGCGAAACCTAAAGCAATATATACTTTGGCAAGAGAGGCGAAGAGAAAGGTGGGTCAATGGTTGAGGACCGTCAAATTTCCCGATGGCTATGCTTCCAATATAGGCGGATGTGTTCAGAGTGACGATTGTATTCTAAGTGGGATGAAGAGCCACGATTGTCACGTGTTTATGGAGAGACTCTTACCGATTGCTTTCAAAGAGTTATTGCATCCATCCGTTTGGGGTCCTTTAACTGAGTTGAGTATCTTCTTCCAAACAATCTGTTCGTCGAGCTTGTCAGTTTCTGTCATGGAGCAGCTGAATTCCATGATTCCTCTGTTGGTCTGCAAGTTGGAGCGTATCTTCCCGCCATCCTTTTTTTACTCGATGGAGCATCTCATTGTCCATTTGCCCTACGAAGCCCAAGTGGGTGGTCCGGTTCATTATCGATGGATGTATCCATTCGAGAGATCTTTTATTTCAGCTGAAAAGGAAGATTGTCCAAAAGAGTAATGTAGAAGGGTCGATTGTCCTGGCGTACTTACGAGAAGAGATAGCTAATTTCTTCGTCCACTACTTCCCTTCACATGTTCATTCCAAGTTAAGGCGACCCGTGAGAAACGACGTCGATTGAGGCGATGGTTGTGCCATATCTATTTTCAATTATCCGGGCGGGGGTAGTGGGAAGAAGACACTAAGGTGGTTGACCGAAGAGGACGAGTGGAGGGCCGCAAACACATACGTGTTGCTTAACTGTCCGGAAGTCCAACCATACATTGAGTAAGGAAACCTAATCCCACATTTTATTTGTGATGTATTGTCCTTAATGTTACAATATTCATTACTTTACTATGGTGCAGGCTATTTGAGAGTGCAATGGGGGATAATGTTGGAGATGAGCTCGTTGAAAACGAATTCGCGAATTGGTTTACGTATGAGCTCGTTGAAAACGAATTCGCGAATTGGTTTAAGAATTACGTATGTTCATCTTTCCAGAAATCTTCATTACATTTCTTTGTATACATATAGCATATCTTCATTTTCAATTATTTTTTCATGTAGGTCGTAGACAAAGGAAGCGGAATTGGGCCAACAGTTCAATTATTTTTTCATGAAGAAATCATCGAGCTTGAGTACCCAAGTGCACTTGGGCATCCGCTGAAGGTTGTCTTGTTCAAGTGCCGATGGTTCGATCCAACGACACGAGGAACACAAATACATCCAGTATACCAATTCGTTGAAATCAATCAAAAGAAATTGTATAGAAGGTATGAGCCCTTCGTCCTCGCGCAACAAGCTGTGCAAGTGTACTATGTTCAATATCCAGGGGCCTCACGTGACCGGATGGATTGGTGGCATGTGTGCAAGACAAGGCGTCGGAACCGGATAGACCAGCGATGGGCATCCACGGGTTCAGCCTTCGTAGATGCATACCAGTCCGATGAAGTCATCGCCCCGGAAATCTCTATCGGCATAGCAGTGGACGACTCACCAACAACCTTGCGAGATCCTTCTGGTGTGTTCGAAATCTGCGATGACGGAGATCATGTGGTAGTGGACGATGTCGAGGGCGCGGTTCCTTCTGCAGAAGAAGAGGATGACTGGGATGCCGAGACAAGCGGTCAAGAAGGCTCTGACTAACCCCTGGAAGCTAGTTGCATGCTGATGCCCAGGTAAAATCAGTTACCAACATGAATAAAGTGAAAAGAACATAAACTAACTAGTATCATGAACAAAATTCCGACCGAATGGCCCCTTTCCAACCTTCTGATTCGTGTGCTTGTTTTCATCCAGGTATTCAATTCATAACTTAAACTCCCTACTCAAGAATGAAGCTATTATGGCGTAGATTTGGCCTATGAGGGAATCGAACCCCCATCTTTGTGCGACACACAACGCTCTTCCATTGAGCTAATAGGCCAAGTTAAGCTGATCCATTATGTCTATTTCAACTGCCTCTTTCATGTGTACTTTCTGATTCATGTGTTTATGTATGAATATCATTGTAAGGCACCAAACAATTCAGAAACTTTGCTACTGCAGTAAATGTATGAATATCATTGTCATGTGTTTATGTGCACTTCCTATGGCACCAAACAATCCAGAAGTCATACAACAATTCAAAGCATTAAATAATCCAGAATTTATACAAAGATTCAAAGCTTTAAACTTTATGCCTTTCTCTATGTGTGTTATAACAGAATTTATGAGTGCAATTCAGAAACTTTAAACAATTCAGAATCTTCAAATCAAAACCACATAGACAATCTTGGCACCACATACACAAACCAGAACCTAAATGAAAACCACATACACAATCCAGAATTTCAAACCTATGTTTGCACCACATATACGAAGAAGATAAAGAAGAACAGAACCAATCTTCAAATCAAAACCAGATACACAATTGGCTATTGGATCAAAACAGAACCTAAATCAAAACCCCCTTCAAATCTAAAATTCAGAATCACTGACGACTAGAAAAAAATTTCGCACCAGTGTTTCGCAAAAGAACTGAGCAACTAGAAAAAATTGGACATTACCAACAGAGGGCGAGGAGACCAAATTGGAATCGGACAGCCTTCGCACCAGTGCTCGGAAATTGGAATCGGACAACCTTCGCAAATCTCGCACCAGTGTTGGAATCAAACACATCCAAATCAAAACTAAATAAACATCTGTAAAAGTTGGAACGATGACCAAATTGAAAGGAAGCAAAGAGTAAAGGGCTACCTGAACTCGGTCTTCAATAACGGTGGCATTTGGCGCCGAAATCAAGCTCTAGTCAAGGAAATAAGACGATACCTTGAGGCGGATCCAGTGGGCAGCGAAATCAAAGAGAGAAGCCGACGGAGGGTGGAGGAGGAGTTACCTGGTGTTTTGATTTAGGCCTTTTCGAAATTGGGCCTTTTCCTATTCTAACTGATCTGGCCCTTTTCCAAATTTGAGCCCTTTACTATTTCCTATTTACAAATTCAATTTCGGGTTTTGAAAGTTCCAAATTTTGTTAGAGGGAAAGTGAAAATTTTAGAGGGAAAGTGAAAAATTTAGAGGGAAATTGAAAATTCTGAAATTTCAGAATTTTGAAAAGTGAATAATTTGAGCCCTTTCCTCTCCTAAACCCTTTCCTCTCTCCTCTAATCCAAACCCTTTCCTCTCCCATCTCCAAACCCTATCTCCTCTCTCTCCTCTCTCTGAATCCAAACCCCAATCGAACCCACACTGGCTCCAATCATGTGAGGAGGAGGAACAAGGAGAACCACTCGGAGCAGTGCAACCGGGAGACCACCACTGACTCCGACCCGACCAAGGACGAAGGCTCAACCGGAGCCCTCTCCCCCAGCTCCCCTCTCTCCACCGCCGGCCTCTCCATCCCCCACTTCACTCTCACCTACCCGGTCATCACCGCGGAGACCAAATCCCAAAGCCCCATCTCCCCCGGCTGCCCTCTCTCCACCGCCGACCGAACCCTCTCCAAACCCTAACCCTCCTACTAAGACCAATCCACCTCTCAAAACCCTAACCCGGTCATCACCCCGGAAGCAAACTCCCAAAGCCACCGGCCAATCCACCTCTCCACCCCTTACTAAGACCAATCCTAACCCTCCTCCACAAACGACCTCTCCACCCCTTCCTAAGACCAATCCTAACCCTCCTCCACAAACGACCTCTCCACCCCTTCCTAAGACCAATCCTAACCCTCCTCCACAAACGACCTCCCCACCCCTTACCATATCATCACCCCGGAAGTTTCAATCCACTAGGCGCACCACACCAGTCTCCTCTCCTCCCATTGCGGCCTCTCCACGGTCACGGCCTCAACCCACCCGCCCCTCCCCACCGGTGAGGTCTCCTTCCCAATCGGTGAGCACCCAACCCACCGCCTCTCAACCTGGGAACTCCACGTCGTCTTTAGACGCTGCGCCCTCAAACCACTCTCACCCTGTTCTGGTGTCAAACAACAACGAAGCGGAGGCATCGTCAGGGACACAAAAGACTACAGCTTCTGATAACGTCAACGACGCGGCTGCCCAAGACAACGACGAAGAGTCTTCGAGGTGGAACAAAAAAGTATACATTGAACTGGTTAATGGAACGTAAGTGAGATGATCCCTTCATTTTCAGTTTATTGAATGCTATAAAACTGTTTATTACATGATTAGTTTATTGAATGGTTAGTTTATTGAAATTAAACTTAAACAAGATGTCAAAGCATGTTTATTACATGATTTTGATTAAACTTAAACAAGATGTCTGAGCATGTTGTGCTATAAAACTGTTTTGAATGGTTAGTTTATTGAAATTAAACTAAAACAAGATGTCTGAGCTGCTGTGATTTCATTGTTGAGTAAATATGATTCTGATTATAAAGCATGTTAGATTATTCACTTCGAATTTATAAAACCTGAGTAAATATGATTCTGATGTCATTGTTGAGTAAATCAAGTACTATTCACTGGTTTTAATGCTTATTTTATTTATGAAATCTGATGTTGATGTTATATTATAAATCAAGTGCTATTCACTTTGAATATCTTGCTTCAAAGTCAATAGAGATAGTTGCTGGTTCTGTTTATTCATGTGTGGTTAATTCAAATGGATATATTTTCTGTTTCATGTGAGAAAGTTCATTTATACATGAAATCTGATGTTGATGCTTGACATATCCAAGGAACAGAAACTCTCAAAATCTGTGTCTGATATATAGTTTTCAATTTGGTCAATATGTTAGATTAGAAATCAAGATATATTCATGTACCTTATTAAGCTTTCATGCTATTAAAATCTTAGTGTCTAATACATTCCCATTTTTTTTTGACATGTACCTTATGAAGCTTTGATGTAACCAATCCTGCGTTTGGAGTCCTCACACAAGTTATTCACTCCCATTTCCATGGCCCCTACATACGGTGGAGTGATGTTTCTGACACCACCTTGGAGTTATGGTGGGAAATGTTCAAGGTATAAAACAATTCAATAAGATTGTTAATTTGATTACTTATGTATGTCTGAATAAATAATGCTTCCTAATTAATATGTTTGTTCAATATATTCAGGCACGAGCAACTTGGGATGAAACTTTATACCCAGACTCAGCCGTTCTGAAAGCATTCAACACTAAGGGAGGGGATCACCTAAGGAACATCTTCGGGAAGGCTCGCACAGGGAGAACGAAGAAAAAGCCTTCGTGGGTGAAGCAAGCCATATGGGTCAAAATGTGTGAGAGATGGAAAAATGAGGAGAAATTTCTACACCAATCTGAAGTGAACAAGCAAAACAGAGCTGTAGCAACAGAGAAGGGTGCACCAATTTTCAGTGGTGGTTCGGTTTCCACAACCATAATCAAGAAGCGACTGGTATGCACACATTTGCTGTCCTCTGTCATCATTTTGTTTTTCCATTTACTCTCTATTCACTTTGTATATCTACTTAACTAAACAAACATAATTTTTTCCACAGAGGGAGGAGCTTGGAACAGATCCCACACCAAAGCAAACATTTGAACGGTGTCATAGAAAAAAAGATGGTTCTTGGGCGGGTGCTTAGTGTCAAGAAACTGTGGTAAGTTATTATTTGAAGTTACCCTTAACTACTTAATGCCTTCGATTGTGTGATGTGCATGATTTGAACTGGGACTTTTATGCCTTAGAAATTAAAATGTGCATTCAAGTGTTCTTGCTTCTGGTATTTGTTGTGTGATGTGGTCTTTCATATCTTGCTTTTGTCATTGGTTATGGATTGGTTTTCGTTTTGGTGTTCTTTACTCATGTGTTGGGATCTGTTGTTTTAATTTATATATCTTGCTTTTGGTATTGGTTATGGATATGTTGTTTCAAGTGTTTATGTGATGTAGTCTTTTATATCTTGTTTTTGGTATTGGTTACGGATTGGTTTTGGGTTTGGTGTTCTTCACTCTTGTGTTGTGATCTGTTGTTATAATTTATGTATTGGTTTTGGTTTATTCCCTAGCTTTTTCTTCTATTCCTATGCTGAGTTCCTATGTTCAGTTCGTTTCATTTTTCTGTTGATTGGATCTGTTATTTTCAGAGCTTGGTTTTGTTGTTCTGAGCTTGGTTTTTGCTTTTCAACTTTTGGTTTTGGTATTGGTGTCCTTTACTGTTGTGTTGTCATCTGTTGGTTTCATTTTTGTATTGGATTTTGTATTGGTGTTCCTTACTGTTGTCTTGTCATCTGTTGGTTTAATTTTTGTATTGGCTTTGATCTGTTGTTGAATTCATTTTCTTTCCACTTCTAGGAAAAGTATGACCAGTTCCTTGAGGATGAAATCTTAGATGATGAAGCTGTCTCATAGGATGGATCCCATTCGGTTGACACGAACCCTCTTTGGCTCAAGGCAACAGGTGGTGCGAAGAAAGGCCGGGTTGTGGGCATGGGATCTGAGTCTCAACCTATCCTGCAGTCAGCGCATTGCACACGAACTGGTGCCCAAGATTCTGCAGCTGGTGGTAGTGGCACTTTGAAGGACTACATGATGTCTGAATTATCGACCATCAGGGAAGACTTGAGGAAAGAAATGGCGGAGTTGGGGGATCAAGTGCAGACACAGGTGTCCACGAACCTCAGAGAAGAAATGTCTTCCTTTGGAGACCGAATGCAAGAGACGCCCATCAGCACCATGAAGGAGCTCTACAAGGGCAAACGCCCATCAAAGTCAAAGTAAGCATGGTTCTTTGGTTCTTTAATGTGCAGTATGTGGTGGTTTGGACTTTGGTCTGTTTTATTTTGGTTATGATAACTGTTGGGAGGTATATATTTTGGATTGTCAAACTATGTAGACAAGCTTGGTACGTACGTGTGTGTACGTACGTGTATGTCGTAAGCTAGTTAGAACAATTATGTGCATGGTGTTTTGTTTTGTGTATGCACATGCAGTAACTATGACATTATGGTTTAATTATATATTCCATATCATATATACAATGCATCAAAAATATGGGAATACAAATTGTGACACAAAATTACAGATTAAATGAAAACCATCAATCATGACTTTAGCCTCAACAATAGCAACAACATTGACAACAATAGCAACAACAATAGCAACAACCATAGCAACAACATTAACAACAATAGCAACAACCCTAGCAACAACCCTAGCAACAACATTACCAACGAAATGGACAACGAAATTGGCAACAACATTAGCAACGGAAACAGCCACGACCCAGCCACGGAATCAGACACGAATCCAGGCCGATGTGGCCTATTTGTAGCAACAAAACCATTAACGAAAATGGCAACGACCTTAGCCACAAATTCAGCAATGGCCAGATTTCGAAGCTGAATTCGTTGCCTTAGCCACGAGATTCAAATGTCCAACACTAGCCACGACCTGACAATTCGTTACTAAATCCATTGTTATTCAGCCGTCGTCATTAGTCACGAGGCATATGGCTACAGATGGCCTACCCGTGGCTATGTCCGTGGCTAAACCGGTTAGCCACGGTCATTCGTGGCCAATGCCGAGGCTATTTTCCGTAGCTATTTCCTGCGTTTTTAGTAGTGTCAATTAACATAAATTTTTAGATTCGAAATACTAATGAAGTCCGGAAAATATTTTCAAGTCTCGGAATAAGAAGAGGAATCCATTGTTAAATCAAAATTTCAAATTTTGTCGGAATTTGCGTTGAAATAATTAGGATAATAAATTGCTCGAGGACGGAGATTTTCAAAATTTTTCGAATCTTATAATTCAAATCCCAATTAAATCAATATTAAATCGAAATTAATTCTTAATTTATAAAATAATATTTTAAAATTCCGAGTCTTTACAATGGAGGCCGAGTCCCTCGTGCCTCCATTAAAAAACCCCGGAATTGGCCCAAAACAAGCTTTTTTGGTCTTCTATCTGTGGGGATCTCGGTCCCTACTGATGGTTTTCCTGAAGAAAGCAAAAAAAATCTGGAGAAGAGAATGAAGAAGTCGATGATCGACATCGAGAAGACGAAGGTGATTCAATCAATTATCCAGAAGTATCTGGCATCAAGGTCAGATTGGTGTTGGGTTTGACTCGACTTTGCTACTTCTAAAATTAATTTACATAGAGTATATGTCTCTCCAAATTCTTCAATGGGATCTTATGTCGTGATTCGTCCGATTCTAGTCGACATGCTGCGTTTGGCTTTAAAAAAAATGGCAACAAGCTTATCGTTGTTTGTTGTTACCCATTTCTGAATCAGAGGAATCACCTTGGTTTATCAAGCTCATTATCTACTCATTCTTAGTTCTAAAAGACCAGGCTAAATGCTTCTTGCTCTCCAAATGCTCTATTTTTTCTCCTTTCAAGTTAGCATTGGGTTGCTGGTTGTTCAAATTCTTATGACTTGGATTTTTTCCCACTCTTACATGACTTTAGTCTTTGAGAAATCAGGTTGGATCTTTCAATTCAATCATGTAACTCCTCTTTTTGCTATGCATTTCTAGTGTATGGCTTATAGGGAAACGAGATCCTCTGGTGTAATGTTGCTATGCATCTCTAAAATTTGCCGACTAAACTATTTTTTGATTATTTGGTATTGGGACAGAAATTGGGTTGTTTGAAATAAATTTAGTTTATGTAGAATTCTTATTCCTCTCATATCCTCTTTGGTTATTTTCCATCTCTGCCTCCTTGTTCTTGACAAAAGAAGGTGGAGTGCACTTTGGTGTATTCATCTTTTTTTATATAATATTAATGACTATGACTATGTGGTTATTGATTGTGTATGTGGTTTAAGTTTATCCTAAAGGCACCTTGAGTGTTCGTAAGCTGTTTGTTATGACTACTATCTGATTCTTTCTCCTAGAATTTTCAGTAATATAATGGTGTTGTATATTGTTCATAATGCAGTTTTGATTTGACATGATAAAAAACTAAGTGGTCTTAATAAATTATTGGAAAAACCTTTCACAATTAGATCATATTCTCAAATCAGATATATAGTTAAATTGTTTTTTGATATGAGGACCTTGAACTCTCATCCTTATATCACCGATAGTTATAAATGGAAATCAGTTATTGGAACCGTAAAGGTATACGGAAAAAAAACATTTTGGGTTGAAGTTAATACTTGGTGTAAAAATGAACATATTCAAATGTTGGCTTTGATGAGGCTATCTGGTCGCCTACTATTGGGCGATCTGGTGGTCTTATCATTTTATGGAAAACCCATCAACTATTGATAGCATGCATTTAGGTAGGCATAATAGGTTGCATTTAGCTTAGTTAAGATGCATTTCCTGCATGATTTAATTACGATTTGCATATTAGTTCTCTATGTTAGTGGAGTCGGAATCTACACACTTTTATTGATTATTTCAGGTAATCGTGGATCCGATGATGAGACAGGAGTTGTTAACGCATTAGATGAGAATGTCTAGTTGATCGGAGAAGCTTACATGAAGATCTCAAGAGGTCCTGAGAAGAAGAAGCGGACCTAAACGAAGAACAAGTCTGCAGAAGTTGTCGTTAGACATGCTGAACTTGTTTTGCACTTTCTGGAGGCCTCGGTTGTCCGATTGACTATTATGACCATGCGTTGGAAAGCTCTTTCAGAGAACTACAACTTTCCTGTTGGCAAGAAGTGCAAATTCGGGATATATTTTCCGTGAAAAGCCCCTGGCTGCGGCCGCAGCATGTATGCCGCGGGCGCCGCCAATCAATTTGCAGCGGGGTACGAAGAAACAGTGTGCTGCGGCCGCAGCACCTATGCTGCGCCCGCAGCAGTGGCCGTCAGCGATACGCGTCGTTTTGATTAAAAAAAAACCTAGATGTTCTTATTTTGTTTGATGGCCGACTTGGGTGTTTTAAAGGCCGACTTTTAGTTATTTTTACAGCACTTCTTCTATTCTATTCTTTCATCAGACACTTTAGAGATTTGAGCGATGTCTTCCATGAGGAACTAAACTCATCTATTCTGCCTGCAATTTGAAGCTTTATTTGGATTGATTGTGAGTTTCTAATTCTCGTTCCTTGTTTCCTATATTCGAATGTTTCAACTTCTTTGTGCTTAATTGATTATTGATTTGTTCTATCTTGTCTGGCCAACTTGTTAGATCAATTCAATTGCTAAGGTTTTGTAGATTCCTGGTTGTGAACCTTAACCTAAGTGGCAAACTTGTTCCTTTAGGGCTGGTTGAACTAATTGAATGAGTAGGAAGTTGAATGTGTTGTTAAATCCCTCTTTAGGGACTGCAAATACCTTGGCTAATCTCTGAACTTAAAGCTATCAATTGGGTTAAATCCTTCTTTAGGGACTGTTCGATTGATAAGGGTTGCTAGGACTGGTTGGACTAGTAACTATATTAGGTCGGGACAAGGGCATTCATAGGAAACCTTAATAGGACGAGAAGAAGTTACAAGGATCGCTTCAATCAAATAAAGTGGAAAATTGTAGGTAGAATTGCTTCTCCTAATTGTCTGAATTAAAATCATTTACTTTTGTTTGCTTCAATCCGCTTTGATAAAAGGCGGAACTTTCACACTCAAAACCCTTTTTTTTGGTTACTTGATTGGCATCTAAATCACACTTGAATAGCGAATTTCCCTGTGGGATCGACCTCTTGCTTATTACTATACTAGTTATAGGTTTGAGTTTTCTTTGACGGATCAACGACAGGTTACCCCTCCGTCAACTATCAAATGAAATCATTTATGTAGAATTTCACTTACCACGAATTATAGGTCTTCGTTATGAAAATGTTAATGATAGGTTCATGACTCTCCTCCTTTTCGTGTATGCTCCCTCATGAGAAAGACTCGTTTTGGGAAACATTAACAACAATTGTGAATGATTCGTCTATCTCATGCATTGTTTTGGGAGATTTAAATGAAATATTATGTAGTGAGGACAAATAGGGAGGAGCTAACTTCCGTTCTTCCCAGTTCACACGACTCCTTCAATTAAAAAATGAATGTTCACTCATAGATCTCTCTACTTTCGGGAATCCCTTTACCTGGAGAAAAAATCCCGATGGTGAGAATAATATTCGTGAAAAAATTGGACCGAGTTCTAGTTTATCACCAAATCCTTCATAAATTCCATAACCTAATTACTAATAATGGGCTTTTTCATCTTCAGATCACTGTCCCATATCTATTAAGCTCGAGAGTAGTACAATTTTCAAAGCACCACCATTCAAGTTTGAGAACACCTGGCTTCAATGGAATGATTTTCGTAACATCGTCAAACAATCCTAGCGAGCAACATACCTTGGTTCAACTATGTTTCAACTTATTTTCAAACAAAAAATTCTTAAGAAAAAAGCTAAGGAATGGAATAAGTACACCTTTGGAAACATATTTCGTCAGTTGCAAGAGGTGGAGAACGAATTGCTTAAAATTCAATCATCAGAATCAGTAAATAACACACAGAGAACCAATAGTAAAGAAAATTATCTTCTTAGAAAAAAAAAAGAAAAAGTACTCCTATTCCAAAAACTTTTTGGAATCAAAGAGCCAAAACAAAGCACCTCCGGCTTTCAGATTCTAACACATCGTATTTCTATCGTGTTGCCTCTGAGAGAAGACATAGGAAACAAATCCACAACATAACTACTGCTGAAGGTACTTTAATAATAGGAGAAGAAAATATCAGAAACGAAATTAAAAATGATTTTGAAAAAAGATTAAAAAAGAGTATATTGATGACAAACTTCTTAATGAAATGCTTAACCTAATCCAACCCTCTATTACTACAGCTGAAAATGAATTCTTCATTCGACATCCTTCCAATAATGAAATAAAATTTGCAGTGTTTAGTTTGGGTATTAATAAATCCCCAGGTCCTGATGGAATTACAGCAGAGTTCTATAAGAAATATTGGGATATTGTAGGTGTCTCTATCATTAGAGTTGTTAAGGGTTTTTTCCACTCCGGTAAAATTCTTAAACAAATAAACCATACATTCATTTCACTACTTCCAAAGTGAGACAACCCTACTACTACCAGTCACTACCGCCCAATCAGTTTATGTTCTACACTATATAAAATCATTTCAAAAAGTTTGACAAAAAGAATCAAAATAATTATCGGCAAACTAATTCACCCACTACAGGGTGCTTTCGTGCGAGACAGAGCCATTCAAGATAATGTTCTGATAGCTCACGAAATCTTCCACTCCTTCGGATCGCGTATGGGTTGTGAGGGATTGTTGGTGATAAATCTAGACATGGAGAAAGCGTAAGATAGAGTATATTGGAACTTCACTAAAAAGATTTTAGAAAAATTCAGTTTTCACCTTACTTTCATCACTTGGGTTATGGAATGCATAACGACTGTTTCTTTCTCAATGCTAGTTAACAACGGTCCTACAGATATGTTCCTCCCTTCTAGAGGTCTTTGCCAAGGGGATCCTCCATCCCCATTCTTGTTTATATTAGGAGCAGAAATCCTAGCTCGGAAACTCTCAGCCTAAACTAATATGGAGAATAGTCCAATTGGATTTACCTTCAGTAGGAACGGCCCTAGGATTCCTTTACTATCTTTTGCATATGACATCATTATTTTCACAAGAGGCAGTGTTGCTGCAGGACATAAAGTTAGAACAATTACATATATTGTAAAGTTTCTGGACAAAAAGTTAATTATCATAAATCTAGTTTCCGAGCTACAAAAGGCATTTCGAACTCTAGGATCTCAGAACTTAGCAGTTACTTAAATATTACAAACGAAAACTCATTGGAAAAATACCTCAAATGTCTGATTATTAATGATAGAGTTAACAAACACACCTTAGAAGACATTATCTGTAAATCTAAAGAACAACTAAGTAAATGGCGAGCCAATGCTTTATCATAACAGGGACGTGCAATCCTAATTAATACAAACTTATTGGCCAAATCGTTGTATACAATGAAAAACTTTTTGTTACCCGACCAGATTAACAGAATGTTCTTTTGGAATAAAGATCTTCAACCCCGCCCGCTTATTAGTTGGGATAGGATTTGCAGACCGAAAAAATGTGGGAGAATAGGGCTTAGGAAATAAAAAGAGATGAATGAAGCCCTTCAAATGAAACTTCTATGGAAAATATTGGCTGAACCAGAAAATGTCTGGGTTACACTAATTAAACACAAGTACCTACGCTCAACTAACATCCTTGAATACAAAAAAAAAAAGAGGAGACTCCTCATGGCAATAGGCCAAACTGACAACTTTCATTGATAAATTTAAGTCAGAGTTAATTTGGTCAGTTGAAAATGGGACTTCTCTCAAATTTTGGATGGATAATTGGATTACAACTTCCCCCCTACAGTCTTGGGAAGATTGCCCCCAAATTAATAACACGAGGAAAATGTTAGTGATTACATTTTGGGTGTAGATGGTGGATGGAAAAACTTAACAATGTGCTACCAAATGTCATAGTCAAAGAGATATTGGACATTCCACTTCCCGTGTCTCCCTTAGGGATGGCAATGGGTCGGGTGGTGGGTGGATGATCTACTTCCGTCACCCGTCCCACCACCCAAAACCCTTCACCCTACCCGACCCATCACCCACCAAATATTTCACCCGCCCCGTCCACCCATCACCCACCGGTTGTTCGGGTGGATCGGGTGATAACTCGGGTGAAATACAACTCATCAAAATCAACAAAAAAATTAATAAAAAATATAGGTCGAACACTTCAATAAATAAACAACTATACGTATAAACATCCACAAGTAAAATTTAAACTCAATAAACAACTAAACAAACTCAATGAACAATACGTATAACTAAATAAACTACTTACTAGATAAATCCATCCCATACATATATAATACTGCTTGCTTGGAAAAAAGAAGACCATTGCATTCATTTTTCCACCTTGATTATGAGCCAAATTACATTGTATACTTCAAATAAAAATTGCACAGCTTAGTTCATGACCATATATGTCAAATACAGTAGGTATATATGCTAGTAGAAATTTATTGTGAATTTGGATTTAGGGTTATATTGGTAATTATATATATAATGTAATTATATAATATAAGTCGGGTGATAGGTCGGGTGACGGGTCGGGTGATGGGTCGAGTGACAGATGGGAAATGTCTTCACCCGAATTCGACCCGACCCATCACCCATTCACCCATCACCCATTTAATATCCGCTTTATATCAGATTTTTGCTCACTTTTTCGGGTCGGGTGAGACGAATATCCGTCGGGTGCGGGTGAAATTGCCAAGGATCGGTTATATTGGTGGCCTGACAGAGAGGGATGGTTCACCACTTCAAGTACATACAAACTAATCACAGCTCAATCCTCTGTGAACTTAGATAATAACACCTGGATATGGAAATGGGATATTCCGCCTAAGGTCAAAATTTTTTTATGGAAAGTTTTCCAGGATGGTCTCCCAACTGCCTCTAGGCTTGCCCAACGTGGGGCTTCTATACCGTCCACCTGTAGCTTGTACAACTGCGCGGTCGAAGATGATGTTCACCTCTTGTTAGAATGCCAATATGTACGCTCTCTATTTCGTCTTCCTACACACATAAAATCAATAATATCTAGTATGATAAATCAATCACGAGATATAAAACATATCATTTCCTTCATTGGAAACAACCTTACCTCTGCGGCCAAGGTAGAGCTTACTTTTTCTTGGTGGACGACTTGGTACATTCGGAATCAACATTTGTTTAGACACGCCCCCATTCCTCATAGAGATAGTTCGTTACGTATTATTAAAACTCATAATGAGAATTGGAGAAAACATCTCGCTTCGAGAGTAGCCTAGATGAGGACCCCCCGTCACGCACACAAAACTCCAATCACTCACGGAAGAAAAATAAGCATAGGAAGATTAGGTGGCGTAAACCCCCGAAGGGAACCCTAAAGTTAAATTTTGATGGATCCACAATTGCAAACAATGACAGCTCGGCTGGAGCCATTATCCAGGATTGGGAAGGGCGTCCGATACACATATGTTATCAAAAACTTGGTAAACAAAACCCTTTGAAAGCGGAAGCTCTTGCTCTTAAATTGGGAATCCAACATGCTTTACAACTCCGTATCGACAAAATTCATATTAAAGGTGATTCCATTATAATTATAAACCACCTAAACAAAGCATCTAAATGTCCTTGAGAAATTGAACTAATCTTGTCAGATGTTAAACTCTTATTATCAACTTTGAAAGAATTTTCCTTCTTTCATGTTCCCCGGTTAGGCAATAGAGTAGCTGATAAGGTTGCATACCTTTGCCACTCTGCCTGGGGTGTCTGTTAAGGAGGTAAGTCGAGTTCTCAAATTACAAATAATAAAGATATAAATGTAAACGGACTCCTAGCCTACGCAAATAATTACAAGACTTCCTCCCGTTGTAGTGGAAGGGTAGTCAGGATCGATCCACGAGGAGGCGTGTCAGTGGGATCCTAGTAGCGTCGGAAATCTCAAGCCTGCGTCGACCTGTAGCCTCGATTTCGACCTTGGGCCTCGATGTCGACCTTGGTTGTCGATGTTCTCTTCAACAGAAGACATGCAGAGACAAAAACAAGTGGTCGATATCGGCTGGAAAGGGTCGATATCGATGTTAGTCACGAAATCGACTGGCTCAGAAGTCTGTCAGTCGATACAGAAGGGTCGATATCGATGTCTGGTGTCGATATCGATGTTCAGTAACCTCCGCAGTGATGATCGTCGTCGACTCAGAAAACTGTCGACGAACTCAGTGGTCGATATCGACGTCTGGGGTCGATATCGATGTCTTCCTGCAGTGGGTTAGTTCTTCGTCGGCAAGGAAAGGCTGAAGATTTAAGAATGGATGAGAAGGGATGAACAGAAATAACAGTGGTTTATGTGTATAAACTATGTAAAAAAAGCAAATCCTAGGATTAGGGTTTACCACAACGTTAACCAATGCATGCGATAAGATAAATAAGACGGACAATTGCGCTATTTCACCCGAGGGACGAGCTTTCGCCGTACACCAACTCTTAGGATTACTCTTGCAAATAAACCTAATTGTCTCTACCAATTTTATGTTTATAACTCAAGTTGTTAGCATGAATCCCTTTTCTTTCGATTAGGACTAAACATAGAATCGTAGGAGGAGAGATAGACACAACGACATCGACAACAAATACTTACCTCAAGTGCGCATGGCTAACGTCGGGCTCATCCCGACCCTAAGAGCTTTGGGGAACTACTCGCTTCTCATCATGGAACTCATTGTTGATTGAAAGAAAGAAACTTGTATTAAAATAAACTCCGAAGCTTTACAACTCAATGTCAACTTTCGCAAACGTCAAACCCTAAAACTTCTCTCTAACTCTAACTCTATTGATTGTCTTACTTGCTTGTTGAAAGATTATTGAAAGATTGAAAGATGATTGAATGCCAGCCCCTCTAGGGATTTATTTATAGGCTACTAATCCTCGCTATCCAAGGATTGTAACTTCTATCTAAACTATGAACTCTATCCGAACAATTAGGATAGGTCTTTTATTTTGATAAAAACTTAAAGGTAAAAAGATAAATAACTCTTCAGCTGCCATCTATCTTGAAAGTATGAGATAATCCCGTGCCTCCTTGAAGATATAGTTCCAATCCGCATCTCGAAACCGAGTCTATCTTCTGTCGAGATCAGGGGTCGATATCGACACCAGAGGTCAATATCGAGGTCTCTGTTCCTGCCCGATTTGTTCAGTTTCACTCGATGTCTATGTTGAGGTCGATATGGAGGTCGATATCGACACCAGAGGTCGATATCTATGTCAGAGGTCGATTTCTACCTCTGCTCAGGTTCACTTGGCTTCTCCGTTTTGACTCAGATTTCGCTCGAATTCCTGCATGGTTAGCTCAAAACTTGTGCAGACCCTATTTCTTGCACTTTAGCCCATTCTTACACAAGTTTATATTCTTTTGGACCTTTTCTTTGGAAATCGAATGAAATATGAAGTCAAAAGATGCAATAAAAAGAGGTACAAATATGTACATCAGTGTCGATATATTTACAATGATTTTGGTCTTTTAGACCTCATCCGTAAGAATGCCGCTGGGTGGAGCTCGCTCACTCGAATTTTTTCCTAATAAAAAAACACTAAAACAAACGAAAATGACTCATTTTAACCTATTTCTGACTCTAAACTTAACCAAAACTTACTCTATTAATCTCTTAAACTTGTGCAAATCTACATGTCATCAATCACTAACTGTATTATACCAAGTAAGTTAGAAGTCAAACTCATTTAAAATCCATTCTCAATTTTAATATCAAGTTTCAATTACCAATTATAGAGGATAGTTGGGGTTTTATGTGATTTGTAAAGCAAGTAAGAAATTACGTGAGTAATTTTATTTTCTTGGTAAAAGTAAATTTGCTAAAGAAAATCCAAACTGGATTCAACCGGTTGACATTTACAAGTCATCTACAATGAAAAATCATACTCAAAGGAGCATGCAATCCTCCTCGACTAGGGGTGTAATTCGAACTGAACGAGGCGGGTTTGGCATGTTTAAGCTTGGTTTATTTGTTAAACGAGCTTGAGCCGAGCCGAGCCCAATTTTTAAATGAGCTTATCTTTTTTTTTAATCAAGTTTGACTTGTTTAGGAAATGAACGAGCTCAAACCGAACTTTAAGCCGTTCTAATTGGTTATAACATATTAACTTAAGGGGATTTTTAAGAATTTGATAGAATTCGAGATATTAAAAAAAACGAGCCGAGCTTTCAACCGAGTTTAAAATCATGTTCAGGCTCACCTTGTTTAGGTAAGTGAATGAGCTCGAGTTGAGATTTTTTTGAGTCAAGTTCGAGTTGTTCAATTCATATAACATCTCTAAATAAAACCATATAAAACCCCAACAGACCTATCGATCATACAAATCACAAGCTAGCTACGCTATTATGTAGAAATAATGCATACAATAGCCGAAAGTAGTTCCGCCTACAATTTTTCACTTTAGTTTGATGTATTGATCATTGATTTTTTTGCAAGTTCTCTATTTCATGTTAATGTTTCAATCCTGATCTTGTGCAAATTGTTAGTCTTACGAGTCTTAATAAATCTTACTAATTAGATAAGTGAATAAACTCGAGTTGAGCTTTTTTTAGCCAAACTCGAGTTGTTCAATTCATATAACAACCCTGAATAAAAAAATATAAAAACCCAACATACCTATCGACCATACAAATCACAAGCTAGCTACGCGATCATGTAGAAATAATGCATACAATAACCAAAAGTGGTCCCGCCTACATTTTTTCACTTTAGTTTGGTGAATTGATCATTGATTATTTTTCAAGTTCTCTATTTTCTATTAATGTTCCCATCCTGATCTTGTGTAAATTATTAGTCTTACAAGTATTTATAATTTTTACTAATTAGATAACCCTAAACAATTAAGATTCAACATAATAGTAACATCAGTTTAACTAGGATTAAACTCATCAAAATATGACCGACTCAAAAAACCAACCCGAATGTTAAAAGTTTTTGGGTTTGGATCCAGGGCTTTAGAACTTGGACCCGAAAATAACCTAGGTTTCGATCCATGTATCTAGGAGGGTCTTTTTAGAACTACATAATTTGGATTGTTTGATGCTCATGCTTTCAATAGGTGTGGTCCTCTTCTTCTCATTGGTTCTTTGTCCCTTCGCGCCCTCACTCCCACCATCTTCAAACAATAGGATTTTCTCATGGGACTCATTGTATGATGGCATAACAGAGAGATCATTAGTATGCACATCATTCAAGTGCCATTTTGCAAGCATCCTTGTAAAAGCCAAATTGTTGTTGCACATCATGAATCATCATTATCGAGCATGGTAAAGATGACTTATTAGCTTCATGTACAGCGTTCTCAAGAACTTGATGTGGTCAAAACCAATATAAGAATAATGTGTGTAGCCTGAATCAACCTCACAAAAATACAAGATCAATTGCAGTATATGGGTATCGATCTCGGGGATTAAATCTGTATCAATTGCTACATAAGAACTAATAGCTAAGTCAAAAGAGAGTTTGAGTTTTAAACTAACCTAAACAAAGAAAACAAATAATTTTGAGAAGATATATGAGAAAGCAATTTTAAACTATTCTAAAGTATGCACTATTACTTTTCGGACAATACCAATTATGCCTAAAGCAATCAACAATCTTTTTTCAATCGTAGTCAATTAATTTAAACCCATTAATCACTTTTTCTAACGTTAAGATGAATAAGTATCTTATTTTGATCTCAACTAATCAAATCAACCCGATAGTCTGTGAATCCTCAAGAGAATTAAATCACTTTCGTGCAAATAATACCTCAAAAGTTTCCTAAAATTTCCAATTAAAGTTATCTCCTTTTGGTCTCAAACAATCAAAAGAAGTCTAATCAACCATTCATCAATCAGTTAGATTTAAACACTCTAGGATAGAATCAATGTATGAATTCAGATTTGAATTCATGTAGTAGATATCAAACTAATCCTACCGACACATTGTCGAGTTCACCCTAATCCTAGAATAAGAAAGCTAGCCACACATAGAAGAAAACATCATCAATTTAAATGATACAAGCATAGAAATTGATAGAAGCGAGAAGATTAAAGGAAAAATACCAATCTTGAATCGAAACAATGAAACAATGGAACCTCCAAGGAATTCTTCACAAAATTGAGAAATCAAACTAAACAAAAGTCTATAAATTGAATATCAAAACGGGGGTGAAGAGAGAGTCTTAATGATGTCTTTCAAACCCTTATATAATCTAGGTCAAATCCTAATAATATAATAGTTTTTAACCCCCAAAATAATAATAAAATAATATCTTAGAAATTCGCGTCAGATTCCGCGAGTTGGCCCGTGCTCTGAAGTGCACAACTGCACACGACGTGCGCAGATGTAGTGCACACCTGCGCGCATGCCCCCATTATGTTGGTTATTCTCGGATTTTGCCATTTTTCGACATCTTCCTATCCGAACTGGGGTTCGACTTCAACAGAGAAGTTGGAGCTCTTTAAAGAGCTTTCCAACACATATGTATAATTGTCGATCAAATAATCGAGGCCTCCAGAATATGAGATCAAGTTGCATGATTGACAACTTCCTTCGACTTGATTTCTACATTTAAGCTTTATTGTTCTTCTTGAGGTCTTATTGAATCATTGTTAAGCTCATCTTTATGGTCTTATGACTTATCTTCTTCGGCTCCTTCTTTATGATGTTTGATTTAACTCCCTAAAAAGCTAAAATAGATTAAAATACACAAGCATAACAAGAGTATATCTTTATTCTAGAAACTAAACAAAAAAACACATTAAATACATTATAAATGACACAAATCTATTCTAAATTTATGTCCTAAATAACTTAAAATATGATGACATAAAGAACCTTTGTAATCGTATTCATGAACGTGTTTCAACAAATAAGACCCGACTGAAGTAGTTTTTTTTATTAAGTAAGAATTTGAGATCAAATGTACATGAATCTCAATGGTTGACAAGTCGGCAGACAAAATGCCATCAAAACATTCATAAAAAAATTAGAAAAGGTGCAATACACAAACAGAAACACACCCTATAAAGGACGAGTCTAGGCAAACCTAACTCTAGCACGTTGGGGACGTAGATTGCATACGAAGCCAAGCACCATAAAAAACAGCACCGTTGGCCAACACAATCAATAAACAACACCTTCCCGATCACGAATTTGTCCCGTACACAGTACCTCAACCCCAACAAGTCCCGAGTCCGACTGTCAAAACCCCAACAAAGAAGTAGAATGCCTAGACGCACCAAAGCAAAACCGCACACCACTCAAGCAAACCGCACCATGAAGGATCGGTCGAAACCGGTCAAGCTATACCGGGATTTAATTCAAGCTCTTTCGAGTGGGATTTCAAGTCCTTATGAGATTTATTGAGTTGTTAATTCAAGCCCTTGCGAGATTTATTTAAGCCTTTTCTGGATATATATATCTATATATATAATTAATTCATTCATTGAAACTTGGCGTACAAGCCCACAAATTGTAGCTTGCATGCCAAGACAAATTGTCAAATCGGTAGTTAGATGGAGCACTCCCACTGACGATGGAGTCGAAGAATGAAGCACCACCGCTCGGACACATAACCAATAGCAGCGCAGATTGGGAAGAAATGGAAGGCTAGTGTCGGGCCCGGGCGAAGGCGAGCCTAACAAAATCGGCGATAAAACCTAGAAGAATGGTAGTGATATAGCCCAAGAGGAGGGTAGCGAATCCGGAGAAAATGAAGCACCACAACCACCCCACCACAAATGCCGGCGGCCAATCGGAGACAAACTGACATCGGAGACACAGTCGACGACAAGAGTGAAGCCGAATCGCCGAAAACGAATGGGAGGAGAAAGGGTTGGGTCAGGGAGCCAAGAGACCGAGGGAAGGTAGGGCAAGGAAAGGTCGGCCAAGGCAAGGAAGCACCGACCGTGGAGATGACAAGGGTGGGTGAGAGAGGGATTGGTGCCGGAAAAATCCCCTGAAGGAGATGAAGCCGATTCAGCAAAAGACATAGAAATAGCCAGGAATCCAGGTCGGAAGATGACGAGGATGGGGCAAAAGGTTGGAATTTCATAAAAACAAGAAAAGCGAACCCAAGATCTGAAATTCGAGTCATTTTTATTCGAATTGGTTGAGATCGATGAAAGATTTGAGATCCTCGTCCATGAATCTGCAAAAGCCCCAAAAAAATTGAGCTTTTTGTTCGATTATAGTGGGTTGCAATAGAAAAAGGGTTTCAAACTTCTTGAGTCATTGACTGGGGATTATACGCCGACGACAAGCTTAGCGGCACAAGCACGACTTAAAGGGCTACGATGGAGCATCAAGAGGTGGCGGAGTAACCACTAAAGAACCCATTCAGCCGATCGGATGGATTATGCCTCGAAGGAATTTTCACAACCTCTCTCTTTAAAAAACTAGAGAGGAGAGAGATTCTTGCCTCTAGTAGTTGTTATAGTTAAAAAAACGTGAAAAATTAAAAAGACAGAAAAAGGAAAGGGAAAATAAAAATGGAGTCTCCTCTTCTCTTGTGTGGTCTCTCCCATAAATTTATTATCCTAAACCCAACCAAAATCATCCTCGGGAACAAACAGGGTTCCTCGCCCATCCGCCATTGATTTTCTGCGTATCAAACTTCAACCGAACGCTTTTACCCCCTTTCCGCCTTTGTTTCCTCATCTGCTTACGCAGACCTAAGCCGACGCGGAGATGGGTAAAAATCAAGCGTACAAGGCTATGCAGAGATCCAGATTGGGTTCCACCTCTGCTGGTCCCGAGGAGATTGAGGATGGCATGGTTCGTACCTTTTCATACTATAAGATCCGGAACCCTAATTTCATCTTATTCTTTCCCCTGGCTCTTTGTGTTGCTTTTGCTGTTGCTGAATTGATTTTGTTCTCTTTTATTATTGCCTGGTTCTTGAAATTTGCTCATGTTCGTACTTAATTGAAAAGAGGAGCCTCAAATTTGCGTCACTTTGATACCAATTTTGCCAGAGTATTTGGTTGAAGATGAGAAATAGTACTTAAATTGAAACCATTAGGATTTTTCTTTCTTCCCTCCTTTGTTCTCTGGTTAACCAGCTACATCTGCGTCTACATTGAATTGAGGTTCCTCAAATTTTATTTAGAAATATTTGTTAAGATTATGACGAGGCATTGGAAAAGTTTCCAACATTTCTAGGTTTCTTGCAGAAAAGTGAAAATAGAATCTTGGATTAATTTGTATAGTTAGAGCCTCTTGACCTAGGTGCTTTTTTTCTTATACTGGTGGGTTGAGGTAATTAATCTAATTAACTAACTATAGTTATTCATCCTATTTTCACATAACAGTTTGAGCGAGTATATATTTTATGTTGATTCCAATGTACCTTGTTGAAATCAGTCTATACTATCATTGGAAAAAGGCAATTAGCAAAGTTAAATGTGATTTTAAACTAAAAATTATGATCATAGTGCACTGCTTTTTAGAATATTTGATTTGGATTAACTGCTTTGTCCACAGTATTGGAGCATTGAAATCAAGTTCTCAAGTGTTTTATTGTTGTTGCTACTAGTTTCATGAAATGCATGTATAAGCTATAGTTGTTCCATTATGCAAGATCTATTTATTGAATTGTTCACGAATTTTTCCCTAATGACATAATATTTCTGATGAATTATTTTCTTAATAGTTACAAAAATCTAGTAATGAAAATATTAGGTTTTCAGCTTGGAGAGGACATCATCTTGCTTTCTCCTGCAGTCCTGCTTCCCTGTTTTGGCAATTAAAGCATTTAGTTGTATATTAAAAGAAACCAGGAAACTACATCTCTCTGGGTGCAGAATTTTATCTGTGTTCAAAGCAGTGTGATGCTCGTAAAGTATGGATTTGTTTGGAAAATAAAATATGAAAAATGAATATTAGACATTTAATACAACTCATCTTATCTTTTGAGTTGCAAAAGTTGCCACATATTTGTAAATTGCTGATCTTCTTCTGGTAGTGAGAAAATATGTCCATATGCTCTTGTTTCGTATACTTTTACTGATGAGGATGGACGCAGGTGGATGGTTCATTTCATTCACCAGAATGGCATGCTGCTCGTTTGGCAAACCTTAAAACTTCTCACACCGTTACATGGGAAGAATATAGGAAAAAGCAGAAGGTAATGCTTTGGCTAATCGCCTTGCTTTTATTTCAGAAAAAAAATCCAGTCACTGCTTCTCTTTTCCTTGTATTTCTTCTTATACTTGCAATATTCTTTTCTGCAGCAGTGTTTCTCCCTTTCCTTGGCAATTTTTTCTTCATGTGTATCATTTAAAGTACTTCTATAGTTATCTGCAGCAGTGTTCCTTGGCAGTTTAAGATCTTGTAATATATTATTTGCAGTACTTCTCTAGTCAAGTCGAATGTGATAAATGAGAAACGAAGACATTAAAACACTGCAAATGGTAAATCTAGCTTTGTGATGTAGTTAGAGATTCAGCGCGTTTTGCCTACCCTGGAATAATAAATTAGGCAGCGATTTGCTATAACGCTTGCTTTCTATATAACTTGTCTTGTTCCCAAATTGTTGAGCCATATTTGATCTGTTGAATGCGTGTATGCTTGTTTTCTATTTGTGCGAGTGCTACTTCTGTTCTCTTCTTTCTAATAAATAAGACTTGAAAAGAAAAGTCAAATATTTTAGGGTAATTAGATTTATATGATTGTAGCTAGATCCAGTATCTAAAGTGTTTAGGTAGTATCTTAAGTGTTTTCACAAGGAGATGTGGAAGTTAAATGACTGAGAAGATTGAGAGGAACGGGATGGAAGACTAGTTGTTCTATGAGGGAAGTATGATTTCAGTCCTTGTAGTTTGCTTCTGTGCTCCATATTTCCTTTCCTCAGTACCATGATCAGTAGAAATATCATGAAGCTACTATGAAAACTCTTTGTGTTGTTCTTGGACTTGGTGAATTGAAGTATGATTCAGTGAGATGGTCTCTAGTCAATCAGCCACTACAAAAAAGAGACCTTTGCCTTAAAGATTCTCTAGTCAAAAGCAGTTTTCAGGACTCAAAAAGAAATTCTTATTCTCATATCTTCTCTAATTTGACTTCAGAGGGAGGTAGTTAGGCACTGTGAGATTCTCTTTGGGGTGTTGTGTTTGTGGGTTCAGAGATTAGGCACCTAACGCTTGATTGTGTTATTTTGGGTTTGGAACCAATTTCTGACGGGGACAGGGAATTGGATTCTCATACACTGAGATTTTGGTGGGTTTGGAGTTTGGACCCAAGAATGAGAGAAGATGGCAGAGTTGGTGTGGTTCTTGAATGAAGGGTGCAGTAACTGCAGTTTGGGTGGCGTCAACGGCATTGATGAGGGAGGAGGGCTGTAGTGGGAAGAAGAAGAAGGAGAGCTGCCAGCGAGGAAGGAGTGGCGCTGGCAGTCAACGGCGTCGGGAGATGATGGAGATGAGTTTCCCTTCCTCGCCTTCCCTCTAATTCATTGGAATCCGGGAACTATTTATTTAGGAGTTTATTTGATGTTATTTAGGAGTTTTCCTACTTGTCTCTTAAAGATTCAATTAAGCTGTCTCTGTATGGACAAGGGAGAATATAAGAGCATTGGTATGGTTAGTTAGATAAAGGGTAAAGTGTCTCTTCAGTCTAGAGGGCGCTAAGAAAGGTACTGAAAAGGTGAAACTATAAAGAATCCCATTAAATAGGCTCCCATCAATAGTTTGGTTATTGTGGACTATGGTCTACTAACTTCACCAACACTTGAACTTCAGCAGCTCAGCTCCAGCCCGAAAGAGAGCTGAAGAATGCTTTGAAATCAAAGAAAGAATCCTAAAATCTGTTCCAAAATAAATAAATAAAAAAGAGAAATTAGTTTCTTCACCTAAGAGTGTAATTGGATGAATTTAATCGAGCATCATTTGTTTGCAGTGACTTGTGGTATATAATGCATTTTGCAAAAAAGAAAGTAAGAGAGCCCCCAAATTGTTTCTTTGCATATTATAGATCTAGTCTTGAACTTTTTTTCATGCTCAGTTGTGTTAAACTCAAGTTTGAGGAAGCATTAGAAGTAAAGGTTGTTTTTGTGTCCGCTGCTGCTGGAAAAATAAACAAATATTATGATTTGTTGCAGAATTTTGGGTTCTGAGGCTTGACACAAGTATCTCGTAACATTGATATTAGATACTTATCTTCCTTATATTTGGAGTGTTGGGATAGTTTAATCATTTTTCTTCATGTCTATGTCTTTGGTTCACATTTGACATTGATATGAGGCTCAAGATTGTGTGGCTGACATGGGAAACAAGCTCCAAGTTCAAGTGAAATGGATGGGTTTCAAGAGTAGACTTCAGGCTTTTGCAGCTAGATCTTTTTGGGAATGCAAATTTAGTTGTAGTTGAATCCTGCCTGTCTCTTGAACTGTTATGGTACTTGATGACTTGTCTTGTACAATTATTTTCCTGCTACGAAGAGAAAAGATGCATTTCCAACCATGTAGTTTATGAAATTCTTATATTATTATTATTCAGAAAACACCGATGGCAATCTGCATACATGATAAATCATTCAGAATTTGCTAGTGGTGTGTCATGGCTAGATGTGATTTCTCTTCATTGTTAGTAGATCACTGCTGAATACATTTCCCCTTGTTTCAGGAAGAGGAATTGAAAAAGGGAGAGCTGGAAGCTGACAAGGACAAAATGATGAGAGAATACAGAGCTCTTCTGGATGCAGAGAGAGAAAAGAAACTTTCCCAAGGAAGAAACCATGCAGACAAGTTAAAATGCAAGAAAGGTTTGTGATCTAACATAATTTAGAACAAAATGAATTTTACGAGCACATAATATATCGTGTTTGTAGAATTATGCCTTTGCCATTGTCTGCCCACTGCATCTTTAATTTTAGTTGTTTTGAATTGTGTTATTTATTTATTTGATAACATTTATTAATTCTATATTGATAAGGTATTGGTGTTTGCAGATAAGGATAAGAGCTCTAGGAAACACAGCAGCAGAAAGAGAAAGGTAATCTCTGGTGTCTTTTCTAAATTTGTTAACTGATCTCTTGGAAGAAGATGTCAGCCATATTCCCAATCTGATTTTCCAGTCTCCCCGGCCTTTCTTGATCACCCATATTCAGTTGTGCTCTCAGTCTCTTGAGTTTACTAACAAGTTGAAACTGTTTTGAACTCTCATTAATGCATTCCATGTAGTTTCCATGGTCTGTTATTGTCCAAAATTGCTTTAGATAGTACAGTTGTTCGTTGAGTCCCTATATTAATTAATTACTGCCACATTTATTGACGCTGATTAGCTGTATATATTTAATGTTTTCTGAGAGTTTCTAGGTGTATGTTGGAGGGTCTATTCCTATGTTGTAATTATATAAATTTCAGGCAAGCCTGAGAATAATATGAAGCCTTTCATCTTCTTCTGTCTCATGGTATCAGAGCTCCTGAGAGATCTGACTGTTTAACTTCTGGCCGCCACCTTTGCTGCCAGCTCTAGGCTTCACCACCAGTTTGTTTACCACCTTTGCCACCAATCCTAACCTTCCTCTATTCATCCATTCCCTCATCCTCAAAACGTTTGTTTTCACGATGAATCCAGAAGACAAAGTTATTGATCCCACTAAACTCACCATCTCATCTTTTAATCGCACAACCCTTCCTCCTATTCAGCCCCCTTATTGGCTCAATGGGAAAAGGATGATCATCGGATTTGGGCTGAAGTTGTCAAGGCATCCCTCACAGTGAAAAGGATGATCATCTCACTTCTTATCCTCCCAACACAACAGATCCCACCTTCAAGCTATGGACATGTGATGACTCAATCATCAAGTCACGGCTGTGGGCTTCCATGGATCCCAACATTGGATGTACTTTTCTACCAAATGTAAAGGATATTTGAAACTTCTTGAAGCGTTCATATATCAAAGCCCAAGATGAGGCTGCACTATTTGAACTCTTTGTGATTTGTGAAGGTCTACTCCACCAAGCAAGGTTCGATGACGGTTTCTGAGTTGGCCACCATTCTGCAGAACCTTTGGGAGGAGATTGATCAATCTCAATCTCTTATTCTGAAGGATCCTGATGAGCAAGAACTGCTGCGTATTTCTATAGACATAAGTCGCTCCTATATCTTTCTTGTTGCCTTGAATCCCGAGTTTGATCTAGTCTGGATCCAAGTTTTAGGCACCAAGCCTCCCTCCTTGGTAGAGAATATTGCTATTGTTCGGGCAGAATAGACCCGAAGGGGCATCATGCTTCGTCTTTCCCCCGCTCCCGCTGAAGAAATGGTTCTTTTTTCAAAGTCCGGAAAAAGGGACATTAATGATCTTTGGTGCACCCACTGCAAGAAATCCAGGCACACCAAGGAGAGATGTTGGGAACTTATTGGCAGGCCACCCATCTGAGATTTTGGGAAGAAGACTCCTGCAACCGGTTCCTCCACCACACAACAATCTTCTAATCTGCAGCCGAAACCTTCTAATCCGCAGCCAAATCAGCCACACAACAACCTCAGTTGGTGGTGATTGTGGTCCAGTTTTTCTGTTCACAGCCCCTGACGGTTTGCCAGCCTCAGATAACTCTTTACCTTTGTTCATAGGAGGTGCACAGATTGTGCGCAGATCTCAGCTGCCACCACAGTGTCCTTAGCATTATTCTTGTTCTTCTGGATCCATATTCCATACCTTGATTTGGCTTCTTAGGAGAGTTTCATATTTGGTTATTTGTCTCGACCTTCCAGTAGGGTATTTGTCTGATAGCATCATTGGTGCCCTAAACCAGTCTGGACAATCACTTCAAAACACTCCCCCAAGAACTCGACATCGCCGACTTTGTCGCAGCCCAATTCCTCCCAGATTCATGGTTTGCATTTGATCTGGGTGCTGTTGTTCCAAGGTCCAGAACAGTAGATTAGTTTCATGGATAATCACTCTCCCTTTTAAGGTTCATGGATAATCACTCTCTCCCTTCTGATTGCCATTCATAATTTTTATTATCCAACCAATGACAAGAGCTAGCTTTAGGTTTCGTCTGAGTGTCACTAGCCTCATCAGAACTTGATATTTTTACCTGAATCCTTGCAAATATTTCTAGGTATACATACCTTTCTCTATCAAATTCTTTTTGTTCATGAAGCAAATATCATCCCAAGCGTTCGGGTTTCTGCTTCATCAGTGTTTTGTATGGATCAGTTTTTATTATTCCTCTGTTAATTTTGTAGATTTAGGAGGCCTCAAAAAAGTCTTACACCAGATGTGTCTTAAGATCCTTCGAGGTTGGCAAGAAATGTGTTTTTCCTTCTTCTACTCAGGTCACAAGTACTTGGTGTCCCTTGGTACTCCCGATGATTTTGACATGTTTTAAGCATATTGGGATGGACACTTCTTCTAGTTGTAGTCACTAGGACTGCGTCAGCCTTAGAAGGACTCCTGATCATATAATTTGTTGGAAGGATCAGCTGAAATGGAACACGTGATATTTTTCTATTTGCACTGGAGCCAGCCAGTTTATCTGTAGACTCATTATTTCATCTTTTGGTGTTAATCTTGTAAGCAGCATTCCAGGAAGAGATCGTCGGACGAGTCCAGTTCCTCTGATTCATCTTCAGAGTCTTCAAGCAGTGATGAAGCGAGAGAGTCTCGAAGATTGAAGTCAAAATCAAAAAGAACAAAAAAGGAGAGAAAATCTAAGTCAAAAAGAAAGCATTCCAGTAGTAGTAGTAGTGAAGAAGCAGCTGATGGGCCTTTGCCGCTATCAAGGTTCTTCGGAAACCCGAAGAGCTGACTGCTTCAACCATTGGTATTTGGTTAGATCTCCTCTATCAGCCTGCTTCTGTGGGTGTTTTCTCAGCGAGGGTGTCTTGTGGTAAGTTTGAGCATTCAAAACATCCTTATTTCAGCAGCTTGATGTTGTTCCACATTGACAAAAAAGTTGTATGTAGAGATTTGAACACCCCTCCCATCTCCTCCCCTGTTGTCCCCATCTCCATATTAGATTGGAATGTTTACTTTCTTACATGTAATAATACCCCACTTTTTTGGCGATTATTTGGTGTAATGATTTGATTTTGATTTTGATTTTGATTTGACCTGAAAACTACCCTATACCGAGAAAGAAGACGAACTGTTGATGGATTTGAGCCATATTCTATTTCTGGGGGACTGCTATGAGCCATAGAGGTCATTGTGTGAGCTAGCGTTTGCATCCTCAGCAACTGAGAATCTACTCCACGGTAAGGCTGCAATTATCATCGACGTATGTATGTTGTAAATGAAATCCCTTCTCTATCAAAGCCGATCGAATATCTTTACTGCAGGATGGTTGGTTTGTTTTTACATGTCCAAACGTCGAGGAAGTATATAGATCAAAAGACAGATTACATGGATTCAGGGCATGCTCTAGAGAAATATAATATCATAACTTAAGTCTTCTCTTTTTGAAGCTCGTCACAAAGTGGTGACGGAGTTGTTCTTTCAGGTAGAGGTGGCAATCGGGTTAATTGGGTCAAGTTTGGGTAACCCATCCGGATTCGGTCAATCTTGAGTCAGATCATCCGACGAGTATATTTTGTGAGTTAAAATGAATTTCGAGTTGGTTTAGGTTGGGTTTTAATTTGGGTTGATTCACAATTGGTATTATTAGAAAATGATTGACTATTTGTTGTTTATATTAATTGTTACATAATTATTAACTTAATATAGGTCTTATTTAGACCTAGGCAAACACGGGCACGGACCGGGCTTGGGTCGGACTTTCCCCGAAAATTTGACCCGTTGTTGCGGGCGCATGCCGGGGTAAGCCCGCTTAACGGGTTGGAAGTCGTGTCCAAGTCTGTTCGCGAATGCAGGTGCGGGTAGCCCGCGGGTACCCGCAAAAAAAAACCTTGGATACTTAAGTTATTGTTTGGTGTTTTTTTTTAAATTAAATAATTAATATATTAATTACATCTCTATATATAATTATATATTAATTTTAATATCTCCACCGAACGACCTCCATCTATCCCTCCCAGCGCTGGGCTTCGGTCCCCATACCTAGGCTTCGGCCTCCTCCCGTCCACTGTGGCGTCGTCATGCTCTGTCTGCTGGCGAGGCTCCTTGTAGTACTTGCACTGGGTTCCCTTAATCCGATACCCTTCTCCACTTTCGGTCTTCTCCCAAATTGGATTGGGGCTTTCGTTGATTTTGGCTCATTTGCCCTTGATCATCTTTCTCATCTTCCAATTTGAGCTGCAGACTCTTTTCTATCAAATCTATCGCTCGTTCGTTCTACCTCTTCTCCGATGCTTCCTCTCGTTGGGTTGGAGTGGCGCTACCCTCTTCTTCCTCATGGATGTCCATCGGACTCGGACCACCGCCGACTTCACTATCGACTCGCCTCTTGAGTTGATTTGTGTTTCAAATCCCCTGATCTGGTTCCTCCTTTCAAAGCGCCGGCTCCGACCTTTTTCTTTTCGCCGCCGGCGGATTTGAGGGCCTACTGGTGTCGTCGGGCTTGTTCCGGGGCTCCGTTCCAAAATCAGCCTCTTCTGGCTTTCGATTCAAGCTGTCATAGTGGCTTCGCCATCTCCCCCCGCTTCTAGTTGTGCTCCCTTGTTCATCGTCGTCGGTGGTCGATTGTACCGCTCGTGGTGTTGGAGTACTGTTTCCATCCTGCCCTTGTTTGGGCCCTTGGGTTTTCTTTAGGCCCAAGGTGGCCCGATGTGGTTGGCTTGGCCCGAATGTGTATGCTTTGGGCCCAAGGAAAAACCTTGGGCCCGAGCCTACCCATGTAAAATATATATATATTAAAAAAAACTCGAAAGGGTGTAAACCAAAGGGTGGGAGTCTCGTTATTCGATTCGTGTTGACCAAAATCCCGAAAGGGATTAGAATATAATTTTAATTATAATTTCTCCCTGGACTTTTTAGTTCCGGGTTAACACATAAATTTCCGTGTGATGATTGATTTCCTCCCTGGTTTTGCCCGTATTTGTCCCCTCTGTTGGCGTCGGTTCGTTGCTTTGGCGTGGGTACGTTTAGCTCCGAGTTGGGTTGAAGCATCGGGCGTCCTGTAAGATCAAGAGGATCGTGGTTGTGTTCGTGGTTTTCGAAGATCCTTCATCTAGGTGGGGGCAACGTCGGTGATCCGCACTTCCGCAGGTTTCGCCCTTTCCGTAGGTGGGTTGCTGTTCTCCACCTTCTCGGCATCGAGGCGTCGTGTGAGTCGTCGCGCTCTCCCGTGATCTCGACATTCCTAACTCGCCTTAGATCTTCCTCGTCTCCTCCGCTCGCTGTTGGGTTTTATGGGTTTTTTGGGGGTTTCTTTCATTTTGGTTGATTTGTGTTTTTTAGTATGTTGTATGTTGACGGTTTGTCCGTCTGCCGATTCGTCGGCCTATTGAGTTATCTGACAGTCTGTTGTCTGATTCTCAAATTCTTACCTAATAAAAAAAAATATATATTAATTTTAATAAAACTTCAATTAATTTTAATACATATATAATTATATAGATTAGTTACTATTTTAGTTATAACTAGTACTTTTCCCGAACCGTGTTTGGGTTTGTTTTCAGAATATTTTTCAATCAAGTTTGACACACCACACAAAATACTCAACATACCAATGATTCAATATAATTGAATCATTGGTATTTATACAACTACTATCACCTTTTAATGAAAAAGAAGGAACTTGAATTTTCTGCTCCCCGTGTACCCATATTTTGACTTGCATAACAAACCCTCACAATGGAACATTGTAAATATGGTTTGAGATTACTACAATTATTCTAGCTGACAATTAGTGTTAAGTCCACTTACGAGTGGTGCTTGGAGTTATAAGCTACAGTTCGTTTGTCTTGCATACCAATTAGCAGAATAAGGACTTCCATTAAATTTAAACATAAATAAATGACTTTTAATTTCTTGAGCACACAATTTAACTAAAGAAACATTGTATCACAGGCTTGGAGACTTGATCCTGCTGGATCTCATATGTTTCGAATTTTCCAAAAACAAAAGTTACTAAAGAAGATGTCCAAAACCTGGCATAAGAAAACTTTTCTTAATATTCATATTCAAATACAGGCAACTGACCAAAAACTGCTCGAGTTACAGTCTTCCCTTTTGAATAATTACAACGACAAAGACCTTCAGATTCTAAAACAAGTTCTAAACAAGAGAGAAATAATTCTTGATTTTCACCGGCGTTACTGGAGTCAACGTGCAAAGGTTAAGCACGCCAGGCTAAATGATTCAAACTCTGCATATTTTCATAGAATTGCATCGACAAAGAGAGGATTAAAAATAATAAAAACAATTACACTTCCGAATGGTGAAATATCTACGGATTTTCATCTCATCCATCAGGAATTCGAAAAAGAATTTAAATCAAGATTTCGTTCTAACATGGATAACAACATGGACATATCAACAGATCTAGGGGTTATTCCTTCCTTGCTCTCCGCCTCGGATAATGACATGTTAATAAGCCCTGTCTCGAACACCGAAATTAAAGAAGCAGTTTTCTCAATGAGTCCTGATAAAGCGCCCGGCCCAGACGGTTTCTCAGCCGGTTTCTATCAAAAATTCTGGAATACTGTGGGCCCCTCCGTGACAAAAGCGACTAAAGCTTTTTTCTCCAGTGGTAAGCTACTGCGGCAAGCAAATCATACTTTTATTACCCTACTCCCCAAAAGGGACGACCCTACGTCGGTTAACCATTACAGACCAATCAGTTTATGTTCTACGGTTTATAAAATCATCTCCAAAGTTATTACAAAACGTCTAACTAAGATATTTGACAAACTTATACACCCGCTTCAGGGTGCCTTTACAAAAGGAAGATCCATTCAAGATAATATTCTAATAGCACACGAGGTTTTCCACTCTTTCAAGCAAAAAAAGGGAAAGACCGGGTTGGTGGCCTTAAAACTAGATATGGAAAAGGCTTATGACCGGGTCGATTGGCAATTTCTTTTCAAAGTAATGGCAAGTTTTGGTTTCTGTGACCATTTTATCAACTGGATTAGGGAGTGCGTTACCACCGTCTCGTACTCTGTGCTAGTTAATGATGAACCTACCAGTATTATAGTACCGACTAGGGGATTACGTCAGGGGGATCCTCTGTCACCTTTTCTGTTTATACTCGCCGCTGAGGTTTTAGCTAGAAAACTTCAGAATGACAGTATTACCAACAAAGACATAGGTTTCACATTTGGTCGAACCGGAATCAAAATCCCTTTTTTAGCATTCGCTGATGATATCCTCATTTTCTGCAAATCTACGCAGACAGCATGCTCGACAATCATTGACACTACAAGACGCTTCTCCACCATTTCTGGACAGAAGGTCAATCTTCATAAATCCAGTTTCCAATTGTCAAACAACACATCAGCTCAATCTGTCAATGCCATTATTTCGGTACTTGGCATTCCCCAGGATAATAATTTCGATAAATATCTAGGGTGTCCTATTGTCAATGGTAGAACCAATAAAGACACGTTCATAGACGTCGTTCTTAAAACTAAACAACAACTTACTAAATGGAAGGCTTCCTGCCTATCGACGGAAGGGCGCAAGGTCCTCATCAAATCAAACCTTTGCGCTAAGCCTTTATTCTTAATGCAAGCTTTCTTACTACCTACTCATATCCATAACGAACTTGATAAAGTGTACAGACAATTCTTTTGGAATAAAAACAGCAAATCCACGCCTCTTATTGGTTGGGATAAAATCTGTGCTGACACCCTCAAAGGTGGTTTAGGCATTCATAAGGCGGAAACAATGAACATCGCCCTGCAAATGAAACTCATTTGGAAAATTATCTCTGAACCAAGCAACATTTGGGTTCAACTAGTTTCTAACAAGTACCTAAAAGGACAAAATATACTGTCTTATCAATCCAAAGGTAGCTCATCTTGGCAGTGGAACCGTCTGATGTCAATCAGACACCTTTTCAAATCAGGGATCCAGTGGAGTGTGGGGGATGGTGTTTCCATTGACTTCTGGAACCATAACTGGGTGTTCCAGTTCCCACTCCAGTCTAGGGTTATTAATCCCATTTCGCAGGAGTTAATGGACATTAAGGTCTCTCATTTTATCACCAATCATCGAAACTGGAATAAAACCTTACTGGTGTCTAGCCTCCACACAATTCTTCCTCCAGATGATATTAACAAAGTGCTGTCCGTGGTTTTGCCGGACAATCCTATTGAGGACCGTATGTATTGGGGCCCTAGCAAAAATGGGTGGTTTTCGACTGCCTCAGCAAACTCTTTTCTGTCCAAGAACGTTGGGATGAGTCATTTTGACTGTGCGTGGATCTGGAAACTTGATGTCCCTCCCAAAGTTCGGCATTTTCTTTGGAAAATTGCTCGGGGAGGTCTTCCCACCTCTGAACGTCTTCAGGCATCACATGTTTCCGTTCCTTCGGGTTGCCATTTCTGTGATAATGTCTGTGAATCAGCCAAACATATTTTCATTAACTGTCCCATAGCTAAACGTCTTTATAAAGCCTTAAAATTTAGGTTACCTACTGCGTGACCTATTTCAACGGGTAGTAATCTTCATATCATTCTCAATAGCCTTAAAGTCATGACTGGAATGAAACTTTTCGCTACTATTGCCTGCTCTTGGTGGTCGATTTGGTTTTTCAGGAACCAGTTGGCTTTCGATCATGTGCAGACTGTTTCTGTCACTAATATTCAGATTTTATATGATACTACTGTCCATACCTGGCAACGTACTAAGATCTTGGATGCCGCCTGTGTGGATCCGGCTATTTCGTCTTCAGATAGATCATTTCGCCCTTGCCCTAGCGCTACCTATATGGGTGGCACTGTTGCTTGGGGTAGTCGTTCCCCTCGTTCGGGTATTTGGGATAAACCACCGGTAGGCTTTTACAAACTTAACTTCGATGGGTCGGTTCGTCCTGGGGCCTCCTCCTCTTATGGTTACGTTATCCGTAACTGGGTTGGGGAGGTCGTTGCTATGGGTCGACAAAAATGTTCAACCGATTCGGTCGTGTATGCGGAAAATCTAGGCCTCAAAAAGGGTGTTTCGCATGCAAAACTTATGAATCTTACCAACATTCTTATCGAAGGTGATAATCTTCTGGTTATTAACGCTCTGCTAGGGGATTGGAAGTGCCCCTGGAATATCGAGCTACTACAATCTGATATTCTGAGTGATATTTCGTTCTTCTCTAATGTTGCTATTCGTCATGTTTTCAGGGAATCGAATGTTGTGGCTGACTATCTCGCTCGCAGTGCGCATGCTTCCCCTGCCGACGACAGCTACGATGATGATACAGAACTCCATGTTCTCATCCGCAAGGATGCTCTAGGAAGGGTTCCGGCTGCGCCCGACCCAACCTAATCTTTATACTGCGTCAAAAAAAAAAATGATGTCTCAATATTTATCTACAAAGTTGCAGATTTATTTCTATGATTAACCCCAAATCCCTCTTCAAGCTTTGTCCATCACATATTTTGCACGCCTGACCTTCACCAGAAAATGCATCACCTGCATAGCATACAAGGTTTGCTATATATTAAATTTATAGTTGGCAGTGTATGAGTTCCCCAAACACTTAATATCAATAACTAAAATTACCTGGTTGTAGTTCTTTATAGTCTTTGTATTTCCAGTTGCCAAGAGACCTATGGATTAGAGTCATGTGAGAAAGGAAAAGGTCAAAGACTGTAAAAGTAATGGATAAATAGTAAGCCTCTCACTCAGCTCCCTTAATATGTACACTACTTTGTAACTGAAGTTGAGCACATCAAGCCATTGATACCCATGTTGTTCTCATGAACTTTTCAAGTAGTTGAGACAAAATTGCTAGAATTTATATGCATGATTTCCATCAAGATCAGAATGTTTCGTAATAGAGACAACCAATGAATCAGGAGCACTCAGTATCATGTGATCAGTAGAATTTGTAATTGACTCTTGCAAAGATGAAATATAAAACTGCTTAATGACCATCTCCAAATACAAAAAGTAGTATCACAAAGAATACAATGGTCTGGGTCTCCACAACAGTGAAATAATGAAATGGTCAAAGGCTCAAAGTGCATAGGGTACGTGAGTGGAAATGAGCATAAAGATGAACACAATAGAGATCAAATATATAACCTAAAAAAATAGTGAACACTATACTTGAACCTCCAAACAATGTTCTCTCTCTTCACCCGAGCTCCACATAATTTACCTTTTAAAAAAATTTATTATTATCACTGGAATTCACCTGCAATATCATATTCAACTCAAATTCATCATCCCAGGATTTGCAAACAGCAATACAATAGTAAATGCATACCTCCATAGATAATTCTGGTTGACTCGGCAACTTTTGCACTGACATTGTCCTTGAGCCATTTCCTAAGCCCATTATGAACCTATTGCATATTTGCATATACAAGTCAGAATAGGTTGAATCAATTTCACAATGATTAAGTGGCTTCCAAATTTTACTCAACATTAACTCTACACACATGATTCAATTTTTTTTGAAAAAAAAACTGATCACATTCAGCAAAGACATAGAGAAGTGAACTGCTCAGCTCCTAATTCCCCCACTACCGCATTCAAAACCTCATAGAAGTTGCAACGGATAAAATTGAATGAATAATCTCAAGAACGTAAAATTAATATAGGAAATCCGGCTATGGACGTACTTCCTGAGCGTGTGCAGGAGTTGCTACTTTCCCGGTTCCAATTGCCCAGACGGGTTCATATGCCAAAACAACATTGTCCTAGCTTGAGATTTTCTCTGCCAAAAGGGAAAAAATTGAAACCCCCAAATGGTAAAAACTTTACCTCTTGAATTCGAACAATTAGTCATCCTCATGAAGTATTGGCGTCGAACAAACCCCAACAACTCCTCTCTTTGACTGTTGATGTGTTTTCCCTCTACTTCTCCCGATCGAGCGTTATATGGGCAGTTTAATTAGCATCAGAGTGGAGTGGATCCTCGGGAGTCACCGCCGTATCCTCGACGGATGCGCCGTCATCGGCCCTAGCCTCACTTTCAGCCTCAGTGCCGGCGTTGAAACTGTTGGTCGAGAAGTTGTCGAGGACTCCGGAACCGATTCCCCCCTTGCTCCCACACGACCGCCCTCTTCCACATGTCGAGGTAAGTGTTGTCGGCACCGGAGCTGGCTAATCTTTTGGCTGTAGCGTGAATCGAGCGGGATCTGAAGCGGAAAACCTCGCTCAATCCTGGCCATCTCTGATCATCCCACCACTGCATTCAACTCCTTTGCTTCCTCTCTCTTGATGGAGACGTGGGTGGGTAACTGTGTTGCCCTAATTTCAGGAAGAGGAAACCGATTTTAGGAGAAAGTAGTTGAAGAAGGCGAACGTGGGAGAAAGACTGCAAATTAGGGCTTCTTAAGTTTGCTCTGAGAAGGCCACATGGTGGAATATTTTAGAAAGACTTTGATTCTGAATTTATATGTATTATGGTGGGATTAAAATATATTAGTTACTGTTTGGCGATTTGGTGCGGGTAGCTCATGTCTCAAGGCATCCATTATTTATTACATCTCTCTATATATATTAATTTAAATAAAAAAGGTGGGTACCCGTTGTGGGCCTAATAGCCCGCAACGGGTTCATTGCTCTGTCCACGCCCGTCGGGCACGGGCTGGGCCTAGCAAGCTGCATGGCCTTCGACCTATGTCCAAGCCCGTTCGCAAATGCGGCCAGGGCGGGCCCACCCGCGTTTTCCCAGGTGTAGTCTTATTATAGATAATTCATATGATTGGTGCGTATAAAAATGAGAAATTAAAGTAATTGCATGGACAAGTCTATTCTTGTTTGAGTCGTGTATGATTCAGGTCGGGTTTGTCTATATTTGTGTCCATTCGGACATCAGGTCAAAATGGGTCGGGCGCAAGTTCAGATTCAGGTTGCGCATAACGATAGATTTTCGGGTTCGGTCAGATTTGGGTTCAGGTGGGTTGGGTTATCGGGTTGGGTCCTAGTTTGCGAACTCTACTTGTATGGATTGATTTTAGAGTTCTCTTAACTAGCTTGTTTAGTTATATCGATAATCCGGTTCTTGGTTCTACTCAGTTATGAACCCTGTAGACCATCCCCATGGGGTTCACTTCATCAGAAATGATCGGCTTGCCCCCCATTCATCTATTCTGAGAAGTCATGCACTAATCCTCCAACAGAATATGTTCGTGTAACAACCTTCATAATAAGTTTTGTAAACGGTCATTTAGAATGAGTTAATATCGACTCTTAGCTCCATAATCTTCCTCGGATAGAAGAATTTGTTCACAAATTCTTCCATAAGCTTGTTCCAAGTATTGATCGAACCATCTAGGATATATCATTCCTTCGCTTTGTCTTTGAGAGAAAAGAAAAAACAATACTCTCTCCGTCCTAAAATACATGGTCTTTTAGACCCTTACACGTTAATTAAGAAAACCTATTTATACTTAAACCTCATTATTATTGTAGAGATGAGAACTCTTTAATTTTACTTACTATTGTATTTTTTTAGGGGTAATAATTACCAAATAAACCTAAAACCCAATTTATTTTTTTACAAAAGTTTAAAGCCTAAGGTCATGTATTTTAGGACGGAGGGAGTATATCTTAGTGGCTTCACATGTCATAATATTGATTTTGATAGTGGTCATGATATTGATGAAGTCCTCCAAATGCTTCCTTGGATATTCAATTACACCTCAACCGAATTTATCTCATTGGATCATGTGCAACAATCTAGGATTGAGCTCATGGTGAGGTGCATTCACAGTAGGTAAAAGTAAAACAACCCCTTGATTTAGGGTCACATTAGTAGGTATCATATTCTCCCTAAGAGTTAGTTGCCCAACACCAATATGCAACATAACATCCCTAGCATTCAGCCGAGCTTCTAAAGCATCTCTTTTAGTTTGGACATCAACTTCGACTTGTTCTAGATCTCATATCATTAACTCAACAATAGCATAAGTAATGTTATCTTCATCATTAACCATGATTCCCTGTTGGTTCAGATGACCTTTTCTATGCTAATCACAATAGCATAACTAATGTTATCTTCATCATTAACCATGATTCCTTGTTGGTTCAGATGACCTTTTCTATGATAATCACAATAGCATAACTAATGTTGTTGGATTTTAAAAAGTGATTTGTTGTCGAAATTGATGCATCAAACTGTTGGGTAGTTGCAACACTAATGCAAGATAAACACCCTATAAGCTTCATCGGTAGAACCTTTGGTCCAAAGCACCAAGGGCTACCCGTGTACGAGAAAGAGCTATTGGTAGTAGATCATGTAGTATAAACATAGGGGTTTTACCTCATTCACATGCCATTCACCATCAAGACTCGAGCAAAAGGTCACAACTCCTTTTCAACACATCTGGCCATCAAATCTCATGGGATATAACTATGAGATACAATACAGAAAATAAGTACAAAAAATTTGGTTGTTGATGCTTTGTCTAGGGTAGAAGATGCTCAGTTTCTGCAAATCACTTTATCGAGTACCCATCATGTTTTCTTTAAAGCACTATGATCCTCGTATCGCTCTCTGAAATAAATTATTTCTAATATTCAATAAGGCACCAAGCAATACCACCATTGCACCTTTGTGAATGATGAGCTGTGAAGGAAGGGGAAATTGGTTATTGAAAATGATGCTTGAGTCAAGATGCACATATTTTGGTGGCTTAACGACTTTGCAATCAGGGGTTACTTAGTGAGGTCTCTTCACTGAATCAAGTAACACTACAAAAAAAAATCAAATTAGCCACGCATGGTAGCAACGGCATTGGATTGCCGTGGCCAATGGGTAACAAAAAATCAAATTTGCCAAAGATGATAGCAACGGCAAGGTTTGCCGTGGCCATTGAATAACAAAAACATAAAGTAGCCATATATGGTAGCAACGGTATGGATTTGCCGTGGCAATTGAGTTGCCTTTTACTATAGCATAGCCACGACAGTGGAGTCCCGTAGCTAATGTTACCATAGTTGGTTGATATTTGCTACGGCTCGGGGGTGCCGTGGCTAAATTAAAGAAAGAGAAACATACAGTACTATATTCTACTTAAAAATTTGACTTTTTTTTTTATCAAAAAAAAATTGATTTTTTTGGTGAAAACTTAAAAACAAAAGTATTGCTGTTTGGGCGGTATAATTCCCGCTTGTGAAAAACAGGGCTTTCTATCTAACCCTAAAATCACCGCCTCTCTCCTCGTATCCCTCTTGGTTGGATCTCTCTCCCTTCAGCGATTGCTTCTCGCCTCTCCGTCTCTCTGGCTCTTTCTCCAAATCAATCCCTCTCCACTGCACTCTTCGACCTCTCTCTCTCCTCAGACTCCAAATCGCCATCGCCCTTTGCTTGTGCACGCCACCGCCGCCCCCACACCGTTGATACCTCTCTCAGATCTCGGCCGCCATCGACAGAAGCAAAGACCTTTCTCAGATCTTCGACATCTCCATGTCAGGTAGTCTCTCCAAACCCCTTTCATTTCAATTGAAGAGCTTGATTACTGAAGATAGGGTTTGATTTGGGGAAAAATTACTCGTTGGTTAGGGTTTGATTTAGGGGTTCCCCAATTCAGGGATCTCACGTCCTTGCTCCTCTCTTAGGTTTTGATGACTACTGGTGGTGGTGGGATTGGCGTCAGTCCCTTCTCTCCCTCCCGTCGCTCAAACAGGTGATGCACAGGTCCTCACTTAGGATAAAACTTCAAGTTGTTCTATGTAATAATATTATCAAACAAAAAATTTCTAGCACGTATTATCCTTCATATTTCAGGAAGTTGATTGAGCCGAAGTCATGTGAAATCGTTGCACCTTTGTTCCATCACATCTGGTTTATCTATAAAGGAAATCTTGTTTGCACAAGGTACACGTTTTTTTTTGTTTTTGCTTTCTTATAGGCTGGGTTTAATGAGCTTTGCAAAATACTAGATGCGGGGAAACCGACTTTTGCTCCAAAGAAAAGGAAGCAAAAAGTGTAGTCATGTTTGGCTTCAATCTTTTTGATTTGATTCTGATCTATATTGTTAACATATTCAGAATTTTAACGTTCTAGCAGAAGAATTAATCAAAGGGATCTGATGCATCTAATTGAGTGTCCGTGTTTATATTTAAAGAGGCAAATGAGTTAGCGATAGCTAAGTTATAATTCCGTATAGAACTTTTCTGTGTATTTTCATTGTCCTGTGTTCTTTAGTTGTTTTACATGCATGGTTTTCTTGTTGTTTGTTTGTTGGTACTGAAGATATAAGAAATCAGGTGCACAGTGTTAGATTGAGAGCCTGCGCCTTGCCATTTAGGAAAAAAATCCGCCAAGTTTGCTGCTTTAATATGCTCCTCTCCTTAGAACAAGTACACTATCAGGAAACATGTTTGCTGCTTTGATATGCTCCTTTACCATGCCCAAATTATCTAGTACTTTTGTGCCTTTAGGAGTCATAGTATTTTTTTAACATCATGTATAGAAGTTCTGCGTAACTGCATTACTCATTAAATTATAGTGGTGAGGAAAAGAGCACATGACTTGTTCTATCTATCTTCATTCTAGAAAAAACTAGAAGTTTATTACTCCATATGCATTAGCTATTTTCACCCCTTGAATCACGTTGAGTCATCCGATTCTGTACCATCCATATGGAAGGAGCAAGGCATCCCAATGCTTACTTTAGCAACAACTGCCTGCACTACAGAAATCGAACATGACCAAGGAAAACTAGTAGTGAAAGAGGCACCACATGATGTAAGTCTCTGTTTTCATTGTACCTGTCATGCTTAATCAAAATGACACTAATCATTAACAATGAGATGTTGAAGCAAGACTATAGGAAGGAGAGAACACTTTACTCAGACCTCTCATATTTTTTTGTCCTTAAGATGCGCATTTCTCTATATAGAGGCAAAAGTTTCTTTTTCAAAATATTTTTCTTCTTTCCATTCTTTGGTCAGACCATGAATTACACGTTTCATTTTCTTTGGTCTATTTAAAATCATTTCCATTTGTTAATTGGTTGTGCACAGGCACTTCAAGTTGAAGATGCATCAAGAGAGGAGGAGAGACGATGCGAAATGGAAGAGATTGGTGAAAAAAGTGGTGCTAGTCAAAACTGCATCTTCTTTGTCTACACCTAAGAGGAAAAGTGTATCGGAAACCCGGATCGATCGACAATGAATTACAAGCTTTGAGAGTGCATGTTGTGTGTTGTTTCAATTCGGAAAGTCTTAACATATATAGGTATCATACTATCATTTTAGATATTAACTAATATCAGTTTCATTCCTTTTTTTAGAACTAGAGCTATAATATACATGTAACTTATAATGATTTGGTGCAACACAAAATCTGATCCAAGGTAAATGAACAAGCTGTTAAAAAACAGAACACTAGTTAGTTGACCTTCTTTGTTTGAAATAATGGCTAGTTTATTCATTCATTTCTAATTTATGTCCTGCTTTTGATCTTAATGTGCAAACACTAGTTAGTTCACTTTTCAGGAACCTCCTTATTAGGTGGCTCCGAATTCAGTGATCGTATCCTCCAACGTGTAGCTACTACATTGAGCAAAGCTCAGCATGTTGGTAGGAGCAAGAGGCAAAGCTCTTTAGAGCCTAGTTCTTCTGAAATGCCAAATAGGAGGTAGATGCACATGAGTTCACCTGAAGAGTGTCATTCTTCTGAAATGCTAATTTTTTAGTAGAGAAGATTACTCTATCATCAGGTATACTTTATCCTTGACCATTGAAAACTATGTTTCTTAATCAGAGATTCTGAGTTCACTAGTTATGTTGTTGTTTACATGTGACAATATGTCGTAAGTGTAACTCTATTGTGTTGACCTTTTTATACTACCATTTTTGTTCATATATCATTTTTCCATCTCTTAATTTATAGACCATTTTTAAGCCAGTCACTGCCTAATGAGGGTGAGCAGAGACCAAGGTCATCTGAGATGTTTGCCTTATCCGGTTCTCTAATATCCAAACTGTCAGCAAGGTAAATTGTGCTCCTTTATGGCCTTTTTTTAACTTGACTTTCTCTCTCAACATTGATTTTATATCCTATTGCTAATTTTTTGTAGAGCTTGCTGGTGCAATTTTACTAGGCTTGAGAATTGAGTAATGTAGTTGTAATTCATTTTAAATATTTTTTTCAGAACTAAATAATTTTAAGTCTGTTATTGTCTGTTGTTAAGATCACAATGGTTTGACCGAGGAGTATGCTCTAGTACAAATAAGGGTAGAAAAGTAGAATCATAAGAAATAAACGGAGGGTCTATGCTGTTGAGAGTGCTATTATCTCTCATTTCCTTGTGTTTGTATGTGAATATGATCTATTCTTGCTCCTAGCTCTATCAATTTCCAACTGAAGCAAAATCCTAAATCAATGTGCTTCTCTTTATTTGGCAGCCACTTTCTCATTACGAATACATAAGAGGATGCAATTTAGTTGGATTGAGTGAAATAATGGGAGATGCTAGCTGTGAAGATTCACTCATAAAGGTTGTTGAAGACAATGATGAACAAAGTTACTGAATGAGCCGGTGAGGATTTTTTTGTACAAGCTAGTAAGCTACTGTAATCATAAACTTTAGAAAACTATTTTTTTTATTTCATGTTTTATCGACACACTTGAACTGGAGACTTGAATTGGCAAGATATTTAGCTACGTTATGTACATTTGTTTGGAGTTTGCTTAATATGTAAGTGTGTTGTGGAAGAAACACCTTGTTGTTTATGTTTGTATACTTTTGATGTTTGGTCTGCAAACTAAACAGGTCATCAATCTGAATAGGTAAAACAAAGAAAACAGATAAAAATATGATTAGGAATCCGAATTGGCAACGGTAGCTTGCCGTGGCCAATATAGAAAAAGAAGCCAAAAATTTGGCGGGAAATTCCAACAAAACCACTCACTTCTTTAGCCACGGCAGTTTTCCGCAAATTATGAAAAAGGGCGCCAACAAATTTGGTGGGAAACATTTGGCTCCTTGGTGCCCAAAATTTTTAGCCACGGCATGCCCCGTCGCTTATATTGGTTACTCTAGCATGGAAATGCTTCACCGTCGCTTAACCGTGGCTAGGAAGCTAGCCACGGCTGTTGCCGTTGCCACTATCATTTTGCCACCGCATGTTTGGTTACGCCTCATTTGCCGTGGCTACTGCCGTTGCTAGCCCCTTTTGGCCACAGCAAATCCACTTTTTGCCACGGTATCTTGCCGTTGCAAATTTGTTTTTTTTTTTTTGTAGTGTAACTATTTTATTGGAGGGGCATAAGCAAGGTGGTGCATCAGTACATTCGTAATTGTGATTTGTGCCTACAGAACAAGCATGATTTAGAAGCTAATTTGGGGTTGCTACAAATATTACCCATTCGTTAAAAAAATGTGACAAGATGTCAGCCTAGACTTCATTGAGGGTCTTCCCCCTTTCTCAAGCAAACACGCTATACATACTTGTTGTGGTGGATCGATTAAGAAAATACATAGATTTCTTGGCTTTGTCTTATCCTTATATGGCCTTAGACATTACCCAGGTCTACTTCAACCAGATATTCAAGTTCTATGGCATGCCACAGACAATGGTGAGTGATTGGAACCCGATCTTCCTGAGTGAGATCTAGAAGGAGATTTTTCGAGTACAAGGAAAAAGGCTGAGCTAATCCACTGCGTATCCACAGTATGATGGATAAGCTGAGACCACAAACAAGACCCTCTAGAAATACCTTCGTTGCATGACTTCTGAGGCCTCTTACACTTGCTCTAAGTTGCTTCAATTGGTCGAATGGTGGTACAACACCACTCATCACTCCTTTATCAATGCCTCCCCTTTTAAAATTGTCCATGGTCAAGCCCTGCCTATCCACATATCGTACATACCAGGAGAGTGCAAGGAAATAGTGGTTGATAGGAGCCTATTGAAAAGGAAATGATACAGTCGGAAGTCGTGGAAGGCATGCAAGTACGAGCCTTTGATGATAAAAGGGTTTGCAAGCAACGAAACCCTATATGATATGCCTGGAGTCCACTAGAAAGGAGACTTAGAATCCACTAAGGAGATAAAGACAAAATTCTCTAAACCAATATTTGATTAATACTAAAGAAAGATTAATTATGACTCGTGCCTTGCTTAAATAAAAAAAAATCCCTAGTTCTAACTTGTGTGCCAAGGATGGCTAAAAAGATAAAATGTTGAAATTGCCTAAAATTACTATAAAAGTAATAGAAATAATAAAACACTAAAAACCTATCTTAACCCTAACTAAAAGATAAAATTTAGCTCTTAAAAGATAGAATTAAGCCCATCCTACGTCAGTCTCCTCCACCTATGAAGAACTCGACCCCGAATTCTCTTCTAGATGTAGGACCCCATTAGTCATTTTGTTTGTTGTCTAGTATCTTCCCGCTCCTCCTCACCTCGCCTCATTACCAAGAAGTTGGACATACTCTTTCATGCAGGCTAGCTTATCAAAATGTAGGATAGGAGCCATTGCAATTTTTTGACCATTCCACTTAAACAACATCACATTATCTCGCTCTTTGTAGGTGACATCACAATCAAACTACCAAGGACGACCAAGCAACACATGATAGACATTCATATCCATGACATCACAAAGTACCTCTTCTTTGTAGTGCTTACCAATGGAAAGAGGCACATTGCAAGTCAAAGAGACCCGTCTCTGCGGACCTTTATTCACCCACCCTAGTCCATAGGGCTTGTCGTGAGGCTTAATCGGTAACCCCAATAAGTCACTAACTTTTGCGAGACCAAGTTCTCGAAACTCCTGTTATCCACAATCAAGTTACATACATTACTTGAGATAGAACATTGCTTCCTGAACACATTGATACATTCATCCGCTCGTCGGATTCTTCTTTAGCGAATTCAGCATCAGAATACCCATCATCATCCTTTTCCTCGTCGTCATCATACACAATAGTGGTTGTTCGCCTGGATGGACAAATGTTTGACTTGTGACCGACGTCTTCACATCGAAAGAACTTGTCTCCGGTTGATCTAGCATAAGGATTTGTTGGCTTCGAGTTGGACACCTTGTTAGGTGCCTTTGTTGATGAGAATATTGTACCCTTATCCTTATCAACCGATGCACTCTTCTCTTTGGAATCGTCATCCTTTTTAGCATCCTCTACTGCTTCATGATTATTTTGTTGGAAATACTTGCGAAAAGATGAGAAATTCTTGGGGGATTTCTCCATCAATTTAGCTTTCAGCGCCAGTTCGTAAGCCTCAGTGATTGTTCAACAAGTCTGCATCCCCATCTTCTCTTGGGTTTAACTCTTCAAACCACTCATATAGTGAGCCACCTTTTGGTTCTCATTCTTGTTCACTTCGTTGCGCTCACACAAACGTAAGAACTTAGTGGTGTACTCTGCCATGCTCTTCTTATTGCTTTGAGCACATTCAGTGTATATCTTGTACAAAATTTGCTCATAGTCATTAGGCAGAAAGCGCTCCATCATCAACTGCTTCATCCGCCTCTAGGTTTGGATAGGAATCTTTCTCTACTTCTGTCTCTACACCACCAATTTGTCCCACCAGACAGCAATGATACATTTAAAATGGATTGCCACCATCTTAACCTGTTTGTTCTTCGGGGCCCCCATGACCTCGAAGAATCTATCAACCACAATCTGTCAGTCCAGGAGCTCTTCAACCCTCATATTCCCATGGAATGGGGGAATATCCTCCTTGACTCGATAATCATGGCGATTTTGGGTGTCGCCCTAATTCTCTGTGGGATCCTCCTCAAGGATCTCCTCTTCTTTAGAACTAGACTCATCACCGCCCCGAAGGTTTGCACCGCCGTTGACAGCGCCACCCTTGCAGCCATTGCCAGCGTTGTTTCAACTAGCGCTACCATTGTTTCCGCCAGTACCACCATTGTTATTGTTGTTGTTGTTGTTGTTGTCTGCCAACAGTGCCGCCAAATGATCACCCAGACCACTAAGAGCCATGATAAGGGCCACATAAATCTCTTGAGAGAACTCTTAAAAGTCTACCTTGGTAAGATGTTGATCTCCCATCACGCTTCAAATTGAAAACAGATAGGGGAAACCTGCTCTGATACCAATTGACACAGTCAGAAGTCGTGGAAGGCACGCAAGCGCGAGCCTTGGATGATAAAAGGATTCGCAAGCGACGAAACTCTATATGATATGCCTGGAATCCACCATAAAGAGGATTTGGAATCCGCCAAGGAGATAAAGAGAAAAAATCTCTAAACCAATATTTGATTACTAATATGAAAAGATGAATTATGGATCATGCCTACAAGTGCTTAAAGAGAAGAAAAACCGTAGTTCTAACTTGTGTGCCAAGGATGGCTAAAAAGATAAAATATTGAAATTTCCTAAAATTAGTACGAAAGTAATAAAAATAATGAAAGCCTAAAAATATCTTAACCCTAACTAAAAGACAAAATTTAGCTCATAAAAGATAGAATTAAGCTCCTACATGAGGAAAGAATTTATCAATATGCTTAAATTTTGCATCATCAAGGCACAAAACCACATGAAGCAATATGCAGATGCTAAAAGGAGTGATCAAGTCTTCACTGTAAGGGACTAGGTATACTTGAAGCTTCACCACTACAAGCAACACTAATTGAAAGAGTAGACATCTTGACTACAAATGCAAACATTTCTTGATAAAAGCAAATGAATAGTATACATCTTGACTATAGGTGCAAACATTTCTTGATAATCCATACCATAAGTTTGAGTAAATTTATGAGCAATAAGACTGGCTTGTGTTTATTCAAAGTCTTCCTCGGTATTCTTTGAATTTTTTATATTATAATGGTTGGTGAAAATTTGCTTGTGTTGACTAACAAATTTATCCAAAGATGTAAAATTAGAGAGAGGATACACAGACCTTTTAGTTTAGGCCCTTGAACCTTTTCTTAGAGAAACTAGCAAGTCATGTGATGATGGAAGCAGTGTGAGCTTTAGGCTTGTCTGAGCTTGAATTTTTACTTAATAAAAAAAAGATGATGGAATCAAGGAAGGTTGTTTGATAGTCATAGGGCCTGAATCAATGAGTAGATGGTGATGGGAAGGGGAAGGGTAAGTATGAACCTAGGTGAAGTTATAGGCTGATTTGTGAAGATTGTGGTGGATGTCTAGTGAAGGATGAAGGTTGTTAGGTAGTTTAAGCATTGGGGTGCTCTTGAGTTGGAGAGGAAAGTGGTTGATTTTGTGTAGGGTGTGGTGGATGTTCAGTGGAGAATGAAGGTTGTAGGGTGAATTGAGCATTAAGTTACTCTTCGACGGGAGAGGAAATTGGATGATCTAATGGGATTGATAGGTTTATTGGAGAAGATCGATGAGGGCTAATCAGGAAGGTATTGGTAGTAAAACTAAGAAGTGGTAGTGCCTCAGTGAGAATAGGGTCCAACGAGGAGTTGATGGGATTAAGTGTACTTGTTAAAGTGGAATGTGCAGATTCAAGAAAGGTGGAATCTTGAGATGGAATAGTTGAGGGTTGTAATATGATATGTTTTCATCAAAGGTACATCAGCCGTCAAATAGGTTTGTCACGAAAGTAGGTGATGATTTGTCACAGTAAGTTATGATATGTATATTTGCACTCTTTTAGGGTTTAGTTTAGTTAGGTTTTGAGTCAATAGTTAGTTAGTTTAGTGCCAAAGTGTGCCGATTACCATGTTTTCCTATTATATATTTCTTCACTTTGTGTTTGTGCAATTTTTGGCTAAAAAGAGCCAAAGATGTGAAGAAGATGAAGAAAACAAGATAAAAGGTTCATGAGGAGATAAAGATGATCAACGTTAGAACCTTAGCTATGAAGATAAAGAAGAACACAAAGTACACGTCCAAGGGATGAGCCAAGTACATACATTTTGATCCAAGTACACAACTGATTGAACAATTTTAGGTGAGTAAAAGACTTTAGTTCTGAGCACAAGCACAAAGTGAAGTAGAACGAATGCACAAAACTATGTGTACTTGGGCGAGTCAACATATACTCGAGAAAGTAGGAGTATGCGTGGGCAAGTATAGTGCAATTCTGTCTAGATACTTATATTCATTTTAGTGATAGAGAGTTGAGCAGATTTAGGGTTTTAGTTGAGTTATAGATTTATAGTTTAAGAGTTTTAGTTACAGTTTTAGACATTGTTGGTTTGATACATTGAGTATTGCTTTCATATTATTAATGATGATCATGTTTATCAATATGCCTATGTCGATTGTTGCTATGACTGAGTAGTTTGATTGATTATGGAGTTAAGGGATTCGAAGTCTGAGCATGATCAATGATTTGTTGTGTGTGCTTAATATATTTTCTATGGTGACTTGGAAAGTCTAATATATGTTATAAACAAAAGCAATTAATTCAATTGGGGAGTCGATTGATAGTTATGAAAAACAATCTAAAGTGGGTTTTAATCCTTAATGTTTAGGAAAACTGAGTATCTTAATAACATTAGACAAAGATTTTGTGAAACAAAAGTTGAATTATAAACTGTCAGATTACTTGTTCATATGATGAGATGTCTTTTATGTGAATTTTTTTTTAACTGTAGATGACAACATGTAGTTTGTGATTGCTGTTCATGTACTAGGTTGATCATTAGACTCTTAATTGTTATAGCTCTTTTAGATTGCTATTATAAATTGTGTTCAATGACTTTGTCTACAATTATTCATACGCGATTGCTATGTTTATGTGGTATGTAGGCACAATTACGATGTTTGTCTATGAATTAGTGACGACTTAGACAATTTATACCTCATATTACATAAGAAAAAAAGAACGATTCATGTTTACATGAGTTCGTAAAGAAAACTATTATTTGTTTGTCAATGAGGTCATGCTAGGAAGACATTGGTGACCTAAAACTCTATAATTTATGTTTATTATTGATATTAAATTGAGTTTAGAAATAAACAGATTATTGCCAACTAATTTCTTATGTTCGATCATTTCCCTATACTCAGTGTGTTCATGTTGGAAATTGAATAAATTTAATTTTGGCATAGGTTTCGAGTTGTTTGTTGATTACAACCCTACACAACATCCGTTGTCAGTAGGATAATAGCACTTTTAATCTTTCTTAGTGTTGGAGGTTGTAGTGCACCCAAATATCCTCGGCTCTAACCCATGATCAATTGAGTTGTTGGGAAATAAGGTTTGAAAATGGCTAGTTGGACTTTGGTATTGGAGGGTTTAGATGGGGTTTGATTGATTAGGAAGATCACTGTCATGAGGGTTCTCCCCAATAAAATTTTGGAATATGAGATTGAAATATGACAGCTCTAGTGACATTAAGAATGTTACTATTTTTACATTCAACAAGACCATTTTGCAGAGGTGTATCCACACAAGAAGACGCGTGAATAATGTTTTTTGAAGTGAAGAAGGACGACAAGGTGTGATTGAAATAATCATTAGTATTGTCTGATTTGTGCTTAAAGAAGAAGAACCAAGTCACCCTTGTGCAATCATCAATTATTGTAAGAACAGAGGAAGCCCGATGACACATCGATAACAATTTGTGGAGAAGTGGAGTAGAATGATGCCAAATTATCACCGATGACTTTGAAAGACATGAAGGACAAGATGAAGGTGTGATAAGCATGGTAAGGGAGGGTAGGAGCTGTCGCCGCCTGATAGAGGCAGAAGCCGAGGTCACCGGAGCTATCTGCCTTGATTTGAAGGTCCAGTCACTGTAACTAGGGCCAAGATTATTTAAGATCTTACACATGCTCTTCTTGCATGCTTAGGAGCCACCATTAAACAAGCCTCAATGGAATATGCTACACATGCTCCTCTTGCACACTTAGGTTACCATGCTCACAACCAGAACGAAAAGAGGCACTGATCATGCACACATGGACGCAGACATGGGCACCCAATTTGGTACCTCAACTCCTTCAACAAACTAGCACACACACGCCAACATAAGCATCTAAGCCCTTGACAATAGGGTATCCAGAGCTATAGTTGTGCGTAGGGTTCAGTTTCCACTTGGATCTTGTGTTATTTATGGAAATTCCTATTTGTTGGAGTCTTGTATTTGAAAACTTCTATTTTTAGTATTAATTATTTAATTAGTTAAGTTCAAACTCTATTTACAGATAGAGTTAGATTTTTTTTTTTTAAAAAAAAAAGGGCTTGCCTAAGTGTTATTCGATCTCAATCCAAACTCGCTCTTGCTATCTCATTGTTGTATACATGGCTAACATAAGTCCTTTTTGGTCTTTTGTGCTTGAAAGCCCTAAACATTACACCATCACCACCTTCCATCATCGATGCCACTGCCTTCCTTCACCCAACACTAGCACCATCACCATCAAACTTACCACCGACATTGATTAGTTTAAGACCCTTCTTCAATCGGGCATAACCACTAAAAAAAAAAAGAATACGTGCAACATTGGATCACCCTTCTACCTGACGCGTAGCTTGTTAACCTTTATGGCGATCAAGGCATTACATATCAATTACCTAGGTGGTCACTTGATTATAGATAAAATCATGACCTTGCTTATATGTGACATAAACATAGAGATGGGATGTAGAATAATTTCATCGCAATCCAATGCACAAATATGAATATTAATAAAAAAAAATAAAGCTACAACAATTCAGAGCTCAATGAATTGGTTTATAGAACATACAATCACAAATCTCTTTTTTTAAAGAAAAAAATTGAGATCAGACAAGCCTGAAACTCGAGAGGCCGATGAGTCGGCAAGACCATAAAAAAATACAACATATCACAGGAAAAAGGTGCAAATTAAACAAACAGGGAGGACGCCCCCACCACATACTAATCCAAGCAGATCCACGACTAGCAAGATGGGGACGTAGACTACGGACGAAGTCAAGCACCATATCAAGATAGCACCACTGGCTAGTGATACATCAGGAGTCCCTATGGATAGTGAAGACGAACTTCCAAGGAGACCTTTCATACACAGAGTTGTCCCGTATACAGTGCCACGATCCCCGCTAGTTCCGACTCCGATTGCCAAAACTCTATCGAAGAAGCAGATCCCCACGACACATCAGAGGAAAGTTGCACAAATCCCGAGCAGTCTGCACCAAGTTATCACTACTACAACCAAAATTATAACTACTCTAATATTGCATACTTAAACCATCGCGGGTTTTAGGGCGTGAAAGAGCTTTCTTAAGACCCTTTTTTGAATTTTTTAACCCTTTCAGGATTTTATCCAAAACCATTTGGGAATTTATTCAAATCCTTTCGAGAATATTTATTTCATCCAATTTATTTATTCAAACCCTTTCGGGGTTTTCGTCATGTCCTTTCCGGATTTAGACCTTTTTGGGATTTAAGCAATATGAAGGAAAATACATTTATTCCCCTTAATTTTTTTTTTTTGATTTGGGGTTTTCGAAAGGGAAGCGACACCACAACAGAGGCGGAAAAGCGACACCACACTAGAGGCGGAAAGCGAAGCATGCGAAAGGGAGATCGACATGGAGAAACCTAAGTAGAGATCGAAAACGAAGCCAAACCACCAGAGAGAGGATGTCCGAGCCTGAAATTGGAGAACCCAGTAAACAGACATTGGATAACTGGCCAACGAAGCACGAAATGAAGGGATAAAAAACCAAGACGCATGAGAGGATGTTAAATGAAATATGAGTGAAGGTAGGAGAAGGCCAAGGAAGAGTCGAGACCAATATTGGAGGCTGAAACTGAGTAAACGGTAGTCGGGAGCTCGAGAAGAACCTGTAACCCAAACCAATTGAGGAGGGAAGAAGGCAAGATTGAAACAGAGGGTGCAAAATTAGAGTTACAAAACCCACCCCAAATCAAGACCAAAACACAACGATGGTCAGCCTAACGACCCCAACTGATTGGGAACGAGAACGAAAAGAAAGAAGGAGGTCGGAATTGAGGGCTGGGGAGGATGATTTGTAGGGATACAAGTATTGTTATCTAGATGAAAAAGTATGTCCCATTTAAATAGCTTTATTAATTGAATAAACATTTCAAATAGGTCAAAATTCAACTACTATTTTCACATAATCCTAGTCTTATGATGAAATAGCTAATAATCTTCAATCCCTAAAAGATTGAATCCACTTTGCGCCCTAATGACTCCTAACTACCCTTTTCAACATTAGGGTAAAACATATATTAATGGCTAATTTGCATAACTATATCATAAAAACTGGGGGTTTGCAAAACTAGCACTGCTAGTGGGAAATTTGCAAGAGGGGGAAAGAGAAATGCTACTTTTGCAAAAAAAAAAAATCAACCGGTTGTACAGGTTGCAAGGCAAAACCTCACAATAAAAAAAGATAAAAAATTTGCTCATATGCTACAGATGAGAGAGGGAAGAAAGAGAGAGGTGATGCATTAAATACAAAAGCTTAGAGGATGGAGAGAGTAAGAGGAATAAGAGGGGGACATTAAATGCATATGAGAGAGGAAAAGAGAGAGGAAAAAACTTTTTGCAGATGAGAGAAGGGAAGAGAGAGGAAAACAACTTTTTTGCAGAGCAGAGAGAAGGAGGAGAGAGAGAAAAGCCGAACAATCTAAAACACATACGCTTTCAAGTTTATTGAACATGCAAAATATGACAAATGTTAACGTGCCAGTCAATACGTTTTTCATGTCACCAACAAGTAAACGCATGCCATCAACGAGTAAACGTGTGCCATAACTGATAAAGATTCCTCATAAATGCACATAAGTCCAAATATACATGCCAGACAAAATTTACATGTCAGATAAGATGTTGTACGTGCCACCAACAAGTAAACTCGTGCCATTAAAATAAATGTCCATGTCAATGATGTTTTGACGCCTACGAATTGCTAAGAAATCCATGAAGTTAGCGAGTCAATTAAGCAAGCAAAGCTACGAGTCCTACTACCAACAAAAGTTGTATTGCAAAGTCTTAAAACCAATAAAAATGTGCAGTCCTAAAAATAACAAAAGCGAGCAAAGACCACAACGAAATCCAACCCTCTCTCCCCTGTGAATGAAAGAGAAGAAGATGGTCTTATCACTTTCGGTTGGGGATATGAAGAGGATGTGGAATAGTTAGGGGCGTAAAACTAAAACCGCGAGGAGAGTTACCCATATTCGTTATTATACACCGTATGATTATGGCACGGTTTAGCGTTTGATCGGCACGCAATATTAAGTTGCTGACATGTATTTTGTATTGGCTGACATACAACTGATCACTGGGTTGTCAGTGTTCCTGATCTTCCTTCAATGACACCACTTCCACTTTTTCTCTCTCCTCTGCAAAAAGTTGCTCCACTATCTCTCCCCCTCTCTCCATCCTCCCAGCTTTGCATTTAATGCTCTCTTTTCCCCCTCATTTAAAGTATTCCATCATTACAATTACCTCCCAATGGTAGTTAGGGGAACTTTCTAATTTTGCAATTTTTTGGGTCTCATTACTAGTTTTGCAAATTTTTTAAGGGGAGTGCTAGTTTTTGCAAAGATCGTCAGGTTTTGGTATATTCACTATCATTCTCTGTATATTAATTCAATTTTTTCATAAATCACATAAATCAAATCATCAATCATTACGGAACATCAAGATCACTTGACTCCATAATTATAGGATTATTTACTCATATTTAAACAAAGAATCAAAACAATAATAAATCTCCAAGTAAAATCAGAATCTTCGTCTTTAAATATAAGTTTCTCCCAAAATTCTATTCTCTGAAAAAAAAAACCCACAATGTCAAAACTCTATTATTACGATAATGCCTAATAGGAGATAGAACTCGAGGCAAAAGTGACAAATTCCACATCGGATTGTTACACCTAGTCACCCGCATAGTCAAGAGGCAGTCGAGTAGCCATAGGTTTAAGATTTTCTATTTCTCTACTCGTGTCCTCCTCTTACTCTTGTGGTGAAGTGGGTGCACCACGGAACAACTCATCGGGAGACACCCAGCTAACCATCAAATCAAGAAGACCTTCTCTTCACTTCCAAAACTTTGTTGCTCGTCCCGAGCTATGTTTTTGATCTTCTATCTTCGAGCTTGGAGCACAATTTGTTCATAATTTTCTCGATTTGATTCCGTTTTCTCAATTTTGCTCCATTTTCTCTCATAACTAACTAAATGCTTTAACACCAAAAAATCATTCTAATAAAACAGTGCAAAACTAAATGTTTTTTTATAATAACGCATGCTTATCTTTATTTGTCCTCAAGTAAACTCATGAAGTTCATACAATGTAAGACGACATAGATGTGAAGAAGTCTCAAGTAATATAAAAGATAATTGCTGTTTTGCAAATAGAAAATCAAGAAAGTTATATTATCATGACATGATCACTATCATCAAATAAAACAACAATTCAGAAATCCAGTGACATTTCAACCTCTTGATTCATTGGAAGACATGCCGTCTAGTGTTTTAAATTTGTTTTCTTTTTAAAAAAAAGTCATATGTTCAAATTTCAGGTTATCAAAGTATTTTTTTCCCTTGCAAACAATGCATTAGAGTTCAATCATGCTTCGATAGCAAAACGTAAATGATGACATTTGTTTCAAAAAGTAAAAAATAAATTATAAAAAGCAATGACAAACTAGGGCGGTCGTTAAGACTTGTCTCAACCGGGGTCTAAAAATGCCTACATCTTTGGTCTCTTATTTTCTACATACTGAAGTAAAAAGTAAAGACATTTTCGGCAGCAGCTGCAAACTCCACTTTACATTAACCTCTTAAGAGAATGAAGCTATGAATATCCTAAGCCTGAACCTGGGCAAGCATTCATTTCTTTGGTTTCAAACTCATAAGATCAAGAATCATGATTGTGTTGAATGACTTGTGCTGGGGAGAATGGAGTTGGCAAGCTCTTCGTTCAACTTCACAGGAAGTGGCGGCATTTGCTTCATTATTTCTGGTGAATCATTTAAGCTACAAGATGCAAAAGACACCATTATATGTAATTGTAAAAATGGCTACCCATTTAGAAGATTTGAAACATGACCCACAATCGTATCTTCTGCTTCCATTCAGTACTGGATCACATTACAGATAAGCATTACAAATTAGAATCATTTACAGCTAAAGCAAAGAGTGCAAACTGACTTCCTGTCCGTATACATTTTTTCAAGGAGCAGTGTTCAATCAATTAAGGAGGGACATAGGTAGTGAAGGAAGATAGTTTATATTCGTTTGATCTAGGGAAAACAACACTTGACCACAACCTTCTTCTAATTAATGGTGGTCGGTCTTTTCAGTTTTCAATACCATCTTTTAACAGGCTTTAGGGAGATGGGCGATGAAGTGTTAACAGATAAATATATTAAAGTGTGTTTTTTTTTTAATTTTATAATATTAATTTGTTATATTATTATGGTGTTATTTTTTTAAAAAAAAGTGCCAGTTTTTCTTTACTTTGATTCTGAAGCATAAAAGACAACTATAGTCAGAATCCTACATTGTTCACATTTTGGGTGAAGGCACATGGAGTATCGGTGAATTTGGTTCAAGTCAAGCCATTATAGAGTTATCTGAGAATTGTTGGCTGGGTAGAATTGGGTTTCATCAGCTGATGTTATGTTTCAGGTCATTTTAGTTATGTTTTCAGCCAACTTTCCATCATTTCACGCCAGTTAGTTCATATCTCAACTATGACCAGACACATCACATTAAACATAGTCTAACACTTGGAAACAAAGGCGATAGATAAGCAACATACCTGTTCAAAATTTTTACAATGTTTTCTCGAGCTCGACAGAAAAGGTTAAAGTTCTCCTGGAACTGCAGAAGAAAAGAGAGTCCAAGTCAACTCATTTTTTCAAAATATCCATTAAAGAAGAGCACTAAAAAATTCCCACAACAACAACAACAAAAAAAGAAGATAAAATGGACCAAAAGAACTCTCTCAACGCACACAGGAAGATTCCAAGTCAACTTATGTTGTTGGAAATTTAGGGTTTGTGAATTGCTTCGAGCCGTATAAGATCACCATCTTTAAAGTGATATCTGTCTCCTATTAGGGTTTAAGACAAATTCACCTCCTATTATACAGCAAAGCCCTCTCAGAAATCTCAGACAGCAAATATGTATTTCTTCTTATTTTGTCATGTGAAAAAAAGCCTCATTTATAAAGAGAATGTTGCTGAAACTGACAGATCTGTACTGCTACTGATCACCATCTTTACAGGGATATTTGTCTACTATTAGGGTTTAAGACAAATTCACCTCCTAGTATACAGCAAAGCCCTCTCAGAAAGCTCGGACAGCAAATATGTATTTCTTCTTATTTTGTCATGTGAAAAAACGCCTCTTTTATAAAAGAGAATGTTGCTGAAACTGACAGCTACTGATCTATGACAGATCTGTACGATTGATTTCTAAGAAACCAGCTCCATCTATAACCAAAAATCTACTCCCTCTTTAATTGAATACCAAATGAGAATACGTTTATTATTTATTTCTGTTGGAATGTGGTTGTCCCACATCGGTAATATAGAGAATGCTTGAACAACATATAAGGTTGAAGGGCTAATCCTCTCATTGCCAACTGGGCGCTATAGAAGGAGTAGCCCACCGACTTATATACTAGGGCTTGATATGTTCAACTTTCCGATGTGGGACACTTTTGGTCTCATTCACATCTCTAACAATTTCCTTAGGGTCTTCTTTATAGGCTTTAAACCAACATATGTAAATTATACACTTAATTCAACAAAAGATGTTTTAGCTTTGAGCACACTTGTTAAATAAGTTATTAATTCGACTAAAATATACCTCATGTTTTCCTAAATTTAATTGCAAGTCTAATGGGGAGACTACGAATGGAGAAAGTTGGCATGAAAAGTCTCCATATATGCAATTTTCAATAACAAACATCATAACTGATCAATAATTATTGCCTAAAAAACCTAAAATGACCCATTTTCCTAAAAATACAAGAGGCTAAGTTGACATGTTTTAATGAATCAAGGGAGTAAAAGAGAACATAGTAGATTCAAACATGTAACCAGTTAAAGAAATAAAGAACTAACCAGTCAGTCTAAGTCAAACAAATGAATTCAAGAAAAAGAGGGATTAATGAGACAACATATACCTGGTATGCTGAAAAATTTGCGGAAATTTTTTGAAAAGCTTGTGCATTTTGCTCAAGCATCTCCCCAGTAGGACCACCGATGTCTGGAAATAACCCAAGATACAACTGCATGAGTAACTGCATGTCCATCTTCTTTAAAAAACAATAATATAGTGTATGTAGTGCATATATATTATGTCTCTCATTCCTTGTCTTTGTTCTTTTTTTTTTCTTTGCCCTTTTTATTTTATCTTACAGAAATGCAGAGACAATGTGAAACCCTAACAATGAAATGGCCTACATCAATTTTTGTCAAGCCCAGATTATGCGGAGGCTCCAACTTTTCAGTTACTATACATGGTATTTAGGTTCCTTTGAATTAAATAGAAGAAGAAATCCACAGAAGATGATTCCCTGTTGTCTGACACCATATTTTTATTGGTTCAAAAATGGTACACCATAATTGAACCAAACTATGGTCTCAGAGCTGTTTTGCTTATGTAACATCATTGATGTACAATGAAAATTTGTTTTTAGTGAATCAATTATTCAATTCTAGCATAATTACAAGAGAGTCCTTATTTAACCTATAATCCAAGGAGAAAAAAACTTTGTAGAAGCTATAAAAAATCCTAGACAGGAATACAAATTCACATTTTCTTATTGACATTGTGTTGCTTGCTCAAATCTCCTCCTAATGCATACTTCTCAAACACTGTCCACTTGAATAATATCGTTGTGCAGTAACATGGAGATTATGGTGCTAAATCAAGTCATCCATAGAAAGAACAAATTCACAAAAGCGCACTCTCAAAATCATAAACCTGAAAATAGAAAAAATTAAAAAACCATTCACAGCCAATGGGCAGCTCTATTACTGCAGGTTAAATGTTGCAGACAGGATTTTACCTTTGAAAGAGATGCCGTCATCATCAATAGAAACAGGTGGCCCGGAATAAGGAAGATATCCAGGCCGAGATGGCAATTGAGATGACTTTGATGACGATTCAGTGACCTTTTCCTGACATAAGAAGTTGCATCAGCTATCAGGGCATGAATATGACATCTCTGTAAGTATTTTTGCAGTGTTACGATAATGCACTTCATACTATTAGGTTCCTGATACGGATGCTTTTGCTGGAATATTCCATGAAGAAATTATGCTGCCAGGCTGAGGGGAGTAATGATATAGATGCTTTTACGGGGAAACAATATACCAATTATAAACTAATGTTAGTTTACCCAATTAAAAAGAGAAGATATTATATTTCTCTTCTAGTTTATCTCACACACTAGCTTATAAATACATTCTACTGGTGCACCACAGGTTTACCTTCCAAAAACTATTAATAAAAATTAGTCCTAGGCCCAAATCTTTTCAAGTCCCTCAAAAAAATCTCATCCAAATTCCAAACGATATTGTTTCAAAATGCATCTGAAAACTGGAGGATGCGGGAAAAAAGAAATGAACAAATACTACCAACAATACGCTTAAATGGTCTAGAAGACTTGTTCTGAAACATAAACTTTCATGAGGTCATTTAACAAAACTGTCCTTTTTTATAGAAAAGAGTTGAGAAAGGCAACAAGAAATACATGAAGAAATCCAAATTCCAAAAACTATTTAAAACAAAAAGGTCTAGGCTTTCGAAATTTTTTTCAAGTCCCTCAAAAAATCTCATGAAGCAAAAACAAGACAGGTTACAAGTATATTGTTTCAACATGCATCTGAAAACTGGAGCACAGCAAAAAAAAAATGGCAGAAAAAAAAATATGGCACATGATGATACAATTAAAATAATCTTTTCCGCGATTTTGGGAACAAAGTCGCCTTCTTCCCATGGAAACCTCAGAAGGAATTCTTAGCCATGAAATAAAAATGCCTATGCCATAAATTGATGCATTCTACTCAAATGGCAATATAATCCATGAGAACTGTGAGGCAAAAAAAAATTGGGGCGGGGGGCCGGGCCGGAAATACACACAGAAACCCAATAACAAGCATACCTTCTTGTCTCTGCTTTTCCTTGATGGTTCGTCTTTCCTTCTCTTGCTGATCTCTTTTTTCTGAACAAACATAGCAAGTAGTTAGAAACTACTGATTTTATAAATGTTAATTGAGCTGTTGCATGTCCTTTTTCGGCATATCATTTTCCCGTTTGAACAAGAGGTTTAGGAGCCTTACTAGATTTCAAAATATATAGGTAGATTTCATATGGCAGGATTCATACATGAAAGTACATAACTGGAAATCAGACCAGAAGGTAGTAGATCACATGTGAAAACAGAGACTATCCAGCAAAGAGTATCAAAGTTTAATCTTTTCCACCGCGATATTCTATCCAGCAAACAGTTTCAAATTTCAATCTCAAATCTTATGCATGAATACAGGAAGACATGATCAAAATTTTAGTTCTCTAGCTGAAGTTTACAGCTGCAGATTTCCTGATTTAACCTCTGAACTGATATTTAGTTATCAGAATCCTCTAAAAAAAAGTCAAAATAAATAAATAAATTATCCAACCATCCAATTGAAAAAGACAAAACTTTTACCCAAAATAATTCGCACCTTTTCTTAGTCAAAAAGAAGAAAATTAGTTATCATCATATACGTTGCAGCTGTAAATTGCTAGCCACCAGCATAAGAAGAAAACTTTTGTAAATACTTATATGAGGGGAAATTGCAATAAATATCACCAACTCTATAAATGGCCGCGTTTAGCATCACCAACTTTTAAAGTTGCGGTCAATATCACCAACTGTTAAGTGGGTTGCAGTTTGTGTCACAACACTCATCAGCCATCCGGATTTCCGGAAAAAGTGCGACACAAAATCTTAATATATACGACATGACAGATATGGCTTAGCAATAAAGTAGTTTTAAAATATCAAAATAACAATAAAAAATTTTAAAATGCACTCTTAAATTGGTTTACAAATTTTAAGAGGAAAATATTTTCCCCTTTTAAAATCTTGCAAACATTTCGACAAATAATTCTTCAAAATGAAGATGTATAGACCAAATTACAAATATTTTCCCATATAGAAAATATTTGTAATTTGGTCTATACATCTTCATTTTGAAGAATTATTTGTCGAAATGTTTGCAAGATTTTGTCCACCAATTTAAGATTGTGTTTTTTTTGAAAAAAATTTGTTATTTTCAAATTAATGACTGCAATACCAAGTCACATATGTCATATCATATATTTTAAGATGTCAAAGTCACACCTTCGCAAAAAAAAAAAGGATCGCCAATAGGTGTATGTAGTGACATGGACCACATCACTTTTATTGTTGATGACATTTACAACTTTAAAAGATGGTAACGCAAGCGCAACCGCCTATAAAGATGCTGATATTTACCACAATTTCCCCTAAATGATACTCTCTATAATATTGCAACTTGCAAGCCAACAAACAAACAAACAAACATATAATCACTTTTGTTGAAACAATCAAATAAATCGAAAACTGGATGCAATTTGGGAAGCTCAAATGCCCAAATAACCATTTTGAAGCCAAAAGAGAATGTTATGCTGAAAAAGAAAGTACCAAAACCATTATGAATAGCTAACTTTGTAATCAAATTCTATTGTTATTATTACTCAATCGTATATTTCCTTAATCTTCATTTTATTGAGCCAAGAACCCTTCGACAAATAGTTGCCACATTTAAATTGCAAAACAGTTGAAACACCTATCACTGGAAACATATTCATGCCACTTTCCAGTTATCGGATAAAGCGGTTGCTCAAAGTTAGGATGTGTTTCGTGGACGGAGATTTGTGGGTAGATGTAGCAGTGTGGGTATTGTATAGGTATGTGGATAGTTGTTGAAAGAATATTTCTGTTTACCAAAAAAAAAAAAAAAAAATTTGTTTGAAAGGCATGTGGGTAAATCTTAAAAGGGTAAATTACCAAAGTTGGCATCTGAGAAGGGGGTAAGAAAGAACCCAATTTGTCCCATGGCCCCTGAATTGTCCTTTTAAACCCAATTCCTCCTGTAAATCAATAACAGCTAAACCATATAAACTTGGGGAAGGTCACCGAGACCCCAGTTCTAACACGTGAGGTTGAAAGCTCTCAACCCTAAGTCGCTCATATGCGAATTCGATCAGATTTGTAATCTTTGAAATCGTTGCTTGAATTCTGTGGAAGTCATGTTCGAATTGGAGTTGCCTTCTGTATTTTCATGGTGAAATTTGTGCGATTTTGTGTTGCTTATGTGCGTATTCGTGTTTGCGATTGGGTTGCTTATGGTCAAACATACAAAAACAGAAATACATATCAAGATTTTTTGGAAAATATAGAATACATCTAAGCAGAAATACAAATGGGAGTATAGGATTTGTACTTATTTATGCTTAACTTATTCATTTCTCCGGATAAGATAATTATTGTGTGCCAAACGAAGCCTTATTTCTACCTAAATAATGAAAATTCAGAAGCTTACATTCATATATCTGCAGCGTAATGCTACATCGCGGACTGTTTTTTTGGGTAGTGTTTGAGCAATCTTTGCATACCGCATTATAGGTGAAAGGGTAGAATATCTGCAATGAATTTTACAAGCAATATAAGTTTTACATGGAAAAAGACAAGGATAAGAGATGAATGCAAGATGAAGAAAGAACAAACATTCACGTCAAACATGGAAAATAAACTTGAAACAGCATCCATGAACATTCAGCCGGTAAGATCATAACGTTTTCCAAGGGAAATAGTTATTTTTGGAACTTTAGAAACAATAATTTTTTAACACTGAGCGCAATTGACACTTGCATAGGAGAAAAATCCAAAAATAAAACATGATGGGGGCAGACTAAGATCACTCTCTGGCTTTGAGGCATAAATAAACTTTTCCTAAGGGTGAACCTTTCAAGTATAGTTCTTTGAGTGTGGGTGGCTAATAGTACTGTCACTGCTTTCTTATGGTGAAAGATCAGTACAGGAGCCTTATGCTAAAGCTTCTAGTATAGTACTGTCAATGTTTTCTTAAGGTGAGAGATTAATTATTATTGAGGGGCAACACTCGGAAAATGTATCCAGATTTGAAGCTGCTTCAGGCAAACTTAATATACTAAGGTTGTATATTTAACAATTCAGGTTGGTGGAAATGTGGGTGACAGTGGGTCTATCTTCTAAATATCTTAAACTTTCATCCGTAAAAAAACTTAACTTCTACCTGTTATTCTAAACACTGATACACACACATTTATCAGCAACAATTTACCCTTTCCTTGAAAAAAAATTAGGTCAATCCAAGCACTGCAGTATTAAATTCGTTTAATTGGTGACAAGGATCACATTGAGACCTACTATTCATGTTATTTTACATCTCTTGTATGTTAATGTGGAACATCTAAGTGTACAAGGCAGAGCTGAGGAGGGGGAGGGGGGCAAGGGGACATGTGCCCCCCTTTCATCCAACGAGTTACTTATATGTATTCTACTTGCCGAAAGTTTCGTTTTGATATATAATAAGCCTTAATCCAATATTGAAGTGAAGTTATAAACGTTTCAAAAGTGAATACGATTCATCGCTTCAAGTGTCGTTAAATAAACCACAATGTTTTTATATTGAGAGTATTGACAAGATAAAAAAATATCTATTGACAAGATTTGTATAAGTTAATTGCATCCAAACCCTTTTCCACTTTAGAAAATATTTACAAACGAACCGAGAGCTAAAATCAACCTCAACAAATACATCTAAAAACTCAATTCATTCATCTGTGTAACTATCTTAATTTCTTGCTTATAAATAATCACAATTCACAATTCGTTCACGATTTTGAATTTAGGGACCAAGTTCAATTCGAGATTAACAACTAAATGAGTTTAGGATCTTGTGAAAATACGCAGTAAGCTATTATGTGCTGATTTCATGATCAAATTCGATATTGAAAACTAATTGAACTTGATTAATTATTGACGAATCGAAAATCACATTAAATTGATAGGCACTTACATATAGAAAATTTAAGTGATCCTCACAATGAATTGTAGGTGATCCACTATAACCCTAAGCCGATAGTGAACCCAAGGCTGTGCGCCAATTAAAGCCGCTTGTTCAGCCAATTCACCTCTGTCTTCTATCTCTGCCACCGCCAACGGCTTTGACGCCTTCAGCAATACGGAATTAGTGGAATCGCAAATTACAACTCCAATCACTCCCATATCAATTGATTCTCAACTTCCGCCAATACTCCTTTTGAAATACAAATTGAGATACTCCCTCGATACATAATTCATGTACACTCATTGATCCCTAAATGCTTCTTTTGATACCAAATTACCAAAGATTGTTCATTCTATAGGCATCTTGGATAACTATTCCAGGCAAAAGTGAGTTCTTATCCGTGAAAAGATAACAAGTAACTCTAAAATTCAACTTGACAATAAAATTACACAAGAAGAAAGATTTAAAGAGACTATTAGAGAACATGGGGAAAAAACAGTGAAACCATAACCCTAACTGGTTTAGAGATCAATTGCTCTTATCGATTCTCACAAGATTTACAACGAGAGAGGGTTTCTTAGCTTTTGGCTCGGTTTGTAAATATTTTTTAAAGTGAAAAAAAAAGACTTGAATACAATTGACTAAAATTTATCTCATCAATAGATTTGTTTAATATTTCCAATAGACTTCATGTTTTATATTTTACTTAACTTAATTTTGATAGTTTAATTCAGATAAAGAGCTTTGAGAAATTAGATGTTATATTACTCAATTCAACATTTCGATAAGAAACATCGCAAGTTTAATGTTTTTATATATGGCTACACATTATTATATAACAAATTAAATATTCACGAGTTAGATTTCCAACGATGACTAGAAAAAAGTTGGGTTACCACCGAGGTGACTTTAGTGTAATTTTCAGCACACCCTATAAATACACTTTTAGTGCTTTAGGACCTAACTTTGTCCTTTTAGGATCCTTAATTATGCAAAATGCTATGCAACCCCATACCTTTAGATAACTCAGATTAGGTTTGCTTTCCATTCCAGACTTCATATGGAGAGACCTTTGTTTTCCTAGAAGGGTTTCTATTGTGTAGATGGCATGCTATCAATAAAGCTCCACCCCGTAAATTTGAGGGAAAATGGCAAATTCTTAATTTAATTCATGTCTTTTTCAACAAAACACTTGTAAATTCTTAATTTCTCAAATGCCTCATCTTTTGTTTTCAGCAAATAGACATTAGCATATCTAGACTTGCCATTTATGAAGGTAATAAAATAGCCTCCTCTTGTTAGTACACCATTTAATTCACAAATATCATAATGAACTAATCCTAGAATATCGTTTGTCTTTTACACACTTGGAAAAGGTTTCCTTGTCATTTTTTCTTCAACATAGATTCCACAATCCTTATCAAAGGCATGACTATCACATTTAATTATTCCATGTTTAGACATAAATTTCAGTCATCTACACAGTGAGAAAAACATCATCTGGTCCTTCCAACGATTTAAGTTGGTTTGAGCAACACGATCCAGTTTAAATAAGTTTTGATGCATTAGGGTTAATGTTGTTGCTTGTGATCTGGCCTCCATTACGAATATCACTTAAAAATTGCGGGTACATATGGGTTTTATTAGTGCTTTAAGGCATGAAAGATCAAGTTCTTTTAAGTGATATTCGTCCCCACTAGTTTTTGTAGTTGTTGGGTTAGGATACAACAAAGCCCTAGAACAATCAAACATCAAATATAAAGAGTTTTATTCAAGTTGTTTGTAAAGGAGAACAATTCACTCCCAAGGAAGATAGTTCAGTTATGGCAACTGACGGGAAATCGGCCAACTGAAAGATCTGGACCACAGATCTATGCGCCAGGTGTCTAACTCTCGTTGAACACGAACAATCCCCAAATCAGAGAATATCTAATCCCCTCTCCTAACCCTTGTGGGATACTAATTATTAGTCTAATATAAAGACTTTCCAACATTTCATTCGGCAGAATTTTGATATTTAGGATTTTGTTGATGATGTTTATTGGTAACATTGTGATGTGTTGTGAATACTTCTTCAAATAAGGCAAAGAAGTGAGACACTTTATTTCAAAGGAAATAGAGAGAAATAAAATGTTAAATGATAAACAACCCCATACAAGAAAATTAATAATGAATCATTCAGGTCAAAACCAAAGCTTTATCACAAGGTCAACATAGCCCTTTCAGCCTAAAGCAAAGATGAATCCCGGAAAACATAACAATCAAGGTGTCCAAAAAGTTCTTAGGATTGAAAAGTTTAAGAAAATAAGTTAACAACAGAAGTAAGATCCTCTTATTATAGGAACACTCGATTCTTGGCAACAAGAAGCATTGGATCTCTAGAATAGTTCAACCTAGCAAGGAGCTCCACGAGTCCAACTTTACACCCTAATTTACATACATACAACTATGATGGAACAAGTGGTGCTTTTCTCCTTGAGTTTTAGAATATAGCAAGCTAAATTGTTTGTGGCCAATAATATGCTCAATTCAACTGAAAGTATGAAACTTAAACCAAAACGCGAAAGCCAATTAAACAAATCGGAGATTCAATTATCTAAAATTACAGGCAATCAACCACACTAAGCCAGAATTCAAAGCACAGATTTGAGTCTTGCACAAATTGAAACTGGAAACGAAGTGTGCCAATTAGGAGAAGTACGAAAAGGGGGGGAAACATACTTGGCGAGGGCCTCTTCTAGGGCAGTCATCTCCTCGGGCGTCCAATCGGTACAAATGCCGGGAGCGGGAACATGATTCATCCCTGAATTAGGTAAAGTGCCATTGACGGTGGCTGTGGAGGAAGTGGGGCCGGAGACGCCGTTGAAAGAGGAGTTTTCTTGGTGGTTACCGGAAGGAGTCGCACTAGCCGCCATCCAATCCAATCAAATCAAATCCAAGCTCAATTCCGAGCAGAAACAGAAAGAGGGAACAACAAGAAGACGGAAGTGATAGGTCTCAGAGCAGAGACGCTAGATGGAACATAGGAAGTGAAGTTGCCACCATCAAAATGGACAGGTCGAAGCAAGGAAGCTGAAGAAAACAATGGGGGTGGGATTTCTTGCTCAGGTAGTTCCGAATGAAAACGGCTGCATGTGAAATCAAGCGATAACCCTCAGGAGAGAGAGAGAGAGAGAGAGGGTTTTGAAATGGCTGTGAGTTTGGGGGAGATATCGGAGAGGCTGCTGTTGTAGTGGTCTTCAGTGCCCGGAGCCGAAATCAGAGCTGCTGCCTCGTTGAGAACAACAATTGTCAATGGCAATGCTCTTGAGTGGTGAGTTGCACGCAGCACGCCCCACCCTTCCCTTGAATGCCTACCGGGATGTGTGCTGGGAATTTGTCATTTTCCCAATCCCCCCTCTTGAGTGGTAACTGTTTTTATAAAAACATTGACTATCAAAATAATACTCCCTCCTATCAAATATGTTAGATTTTTTATTTTTTACACGTATTTTAATGTATTAAAAATTGTATAAAGTATTATTTTTTATTAATTTTTTTTATAGTTTAATATTTATTAGTAATAAATATTAGATTGTAAAAAAAATTAAAAAAATAATATTTTATACTCCATCCGTTAATTAAAGCTTGACGTTTTACTATTCACGCACGCTTTTTGAGGTGTTAAAAACTATATAAAATATTAACTTTTTTAACATATTTTTTAAATAATTTCATACTTGTTACTATTAATTATGAATTTATAAAAACAAATTTAAAAAAATGTTAATATTTCATATAGTTTTTAGGCGAAACTAATTAAAATAACCCAACCTTTAAGGGGGTGTTAAAAATATATCTCAATCTTTCAAATGTAAGATAAATATCCCGACCTTTATAAGTGATGGTAATATAATATCCCAATGATTTCTCTCCAATAAAATTCTTATTTTTTGTATTGTATTACTCATGTATTTTCAATTCAAATAAAACATACTGTATAAAATTAAATTAGATGAGTTTAAAAGTTTATTTAATAAACTTTCCTAGTTTTGGATTTAATTTGTACCTAAAATTTTATATCTTTTTTTAAATCAATATCTATAACAAGCCAAATAAAAAAAATGTAAAGCAAAATAACATATTTTCAATTAGTAAATGATTAGATAGTGATTTAACTTATCAAAACTAAAGAATATTTTGCCGATTATAAACTTTATGTTACTACGAAATTGAAATGAAAATTTAATTATTTAGATTATTCAATGGTGTTCATTTACATATAAGAAGTAAATTATTATTATTAAAAAATATATAAATGTATGTAAATTTTTATTTTTTTATTTTTTCTTAAATCCAAAATAAAAAAATTAAGATAAACTTAAAAACCAATCTAATTTAATCTAATAAACTTGAATGATATTTTACACAATCAAGATATTGAAAATTATATTTTAAATATTTACTTGTTTTATTATATTTGTTTTGATTAAATTTAATTATAATCTATAAAAACGTATTAAATTGAATGATTTTTTTTCGGTTACAAAAGAGACTTTTATTTTTTTAAAAATTATCATGACAATCTAGACTATACTTTGTATAATTCGAGCATTAAGATCCAAGGGCACGCTTGTGAATATGATCATTATTTTTTGTCACATATGTGTCATGTAAGCATTTTTGTGGGGGAGAAAATTTTGGGATATTATATTAACATTCCTTAAAAAAGTCGGGATATTTATCTTACATTTGAAAGGTAAGGATATATTTTTAACACCCCCTTAAAGGTTGTGTTATTTTAATTAGTTTCGCCTAGTTTTTATCATTATAAAAAAACGTGCATGAATAGTAAACGACAAATTTTAATTAACAGAGGGAGTATAGTTTTGAAATTATTTGGTAAAATGTCCATTTTGAATATGTTACTCCCTCCGTCTCAAAATACATGTCTTTTTAGTTCACGTAATTTTGTCAAAAATACATGTCTTTTTAGATTTAATCATTATATTCAACCTACTTTTTACATCTAATCATTACTCTAATTTTTACATCATTCCTACTATCCTCCTTACAAATTGAAAAAAAAAAACAAATACTCTAATACCAAAGTCTAATCATTACACTTAACCTACTTTTTACATCTAATCATTACACTTAACCTACTTCTTAATTTCAGTGTTTCGTCCTAAGAAGACATGTATTTTGAGACGGAGGGAATATTTTGCTAAATGTCCACCCTAATCTTCTATTTTGCTTCTAATTTTTTTTCATAATACCTTTACCCCTCTTTTAATTTAACTCACCTTCTTCCTTCTTGTATGTTGTTCAATGTGAACTAGAGATGGAGATAAGAGAGAGAGCGTCTCATGAGGTTCGATCAGAGGAATTCGCCTCCTCGGCTTCTTCAGAATCGACTTCCACCAATCGTTCGTCTCCCCTTGCGCCTCCGCTGACTACGATTGGATCTCGTCATCATCGTCCTCCTCTCTCGAATCCAAGCTCGGGGACTGCGTCCCAGCGGCGAAGATCCGCCGCTCCGACCGTCGATTTGATGTTGGATGATTTCGAATTGAACGACGATTGCTTGGAGGATGACGACCTCGGCGATTACCGTCCGCCGACCACCCGTGGCCGCAGATTTGTGATCACCGACGACGAGGACGATGAGGCTGTGGCTGGAAATGGAGACGAGGTGGTTGAATTGAAGTTGGAGGAGGATGAGGACGACGGTTACTGGGAGAGCGATGGACCTTCAAATGCGCCTTCTAAAAAGGTTGATTTGATCGGGAGGGCGTTGCGGAAGTGTGGTAAGATAGTGGAGGAGCTTCGAAGGGAGCTTTATGGTTTGTCTTTGGCACTGCCTTTGGATTCTAATGGTTATGCGGAGGTGGACGCTTCTTCAGCTATGCGGAGCAAGTGCGGAGTTATTAATCCTCGTTTTGATGTTGGCATCAAAGAGATCGAGTCCTGGGCTACTGTTCTTGTCTGTTGCAGGGCATTTCATTCATCTTCTTTAGATGAATTCTTTCCTTGTTTGATGTCTCGGATACAACTGGAATCTAATGTTGGTTAATTATCATTGAGTAATAATAAACAGATATACGTAAGCAATTGAGCACTTGTAGTGATGACTGCTCATTCATAAAGGAATCATAGCTTGAGGACTTAATCAGCTTCTGACTCTTTCTATACATTTTTGTGATGAGATTGCACTTGTTAATTTATTACTGTACCTTTTTAATTAGTTGACTCCAATTTGAAAGTTGTGTGTAGGATAAAATTGTCATCATATATGTCACCGTTAATAAATGTGATGATACTAATCTTATAAAAAATCTAAAAACTAAACTGTCACAAAAAAAAAATTGTCACCACTGATAAAGGTGGTGACACTAATCTTGTAAAAAAAACTCTAAAAACTAAGTTGTCACCAAAAAAATTGCCATCACATGTGTCACCATTGATAAAGGTGGTGACACTAATCTCGTAAAAAAACCCTAAAACTAAATTGTCACCAAAAAAAATTGTCAACACATGTGTCACCACTGATAAAGGTGGTGACACTAATCTCGTAAAAACGTTGTCACCACATGTGTCACAAACAGTGATGATATTGATAAGAGTGGTGACACTGTTGGTTACACATGTTGTCACCAAAATAAAGTTGTCACCACATGTATCCACCAAAAAAAATAAAGTCGTCATCGTCACCCAAAAAAAGTTGTCACACATGTGGTGACACTCAATCACCTCGATCACCTCATTAAAACAATGACCTTGTAAAAAAATATATAAAAAAAGTTGTGCCACTATTTAAAGGGGTATAAACGGGACACTACAGGTGTGAATATATCTTTGGTGACAGCTCCAAGTTTTGATTTGGTTATATTTTTGTTTATTATGGTGACACTGACCTTGTAAAAAAATATTAAAAAAAGTTGTGCCACTATTTAAAGGGGTATAAACGGGACACTACTGGTGTGAATATCTCTGGTGACAGCTCCAAGTTTTGATTTGGTTATATTTTTGTTTATTGTGGTGACACCACTAATAACACTTTCCATTGTCCTAGGGTTTTCCTTTGGTGAGAGCTGTTGTTACATTTTTTTTATTGTGGTGACACTACTAATAACACTTCTCTCATATATCCTAGGGTTTTCCTTTGGTGAAAACAGTGGTTTTGCTTAGCAATAGCTCTTTTAGGGTATGTACTTTCCTTGTCCTAGTGTTTTCCCTTGGTGACAACATTAATTACACTGTTTTTACCTTGGTGACACCGCTAATAACACTTGACCATTGTTTCACTTAGTACAATGGTGGTAACAACACTTAGTACACTCGCAGTGACACTATTTTTATGTTGGTGACACCACTATTAACACACTTAGTCATTCATCTATTAACGGAGTATTGTTTTTCTTTGTGACAACAGTGGTGATTTTTTTTATTGTGGAGACGCTACTAATAACACTTTTCTTTGTCCTAGTGTTTTCCTTTATCCTAGGGTGGCCCTAAACCCCTATAAACTCAACCCTAAACCCAAAACCATATTGTGCACTACATGTTTATTTGTTAACAATAGCCACTCTAGAGTTTGTACTTCCCTTATCCTAGTTTTTTTTCCTTTAGTTGCAACAGGGGTTACACTGTTTTTATGGTAGTGACACCATTAATAACACTTTATTATTCATCTCTTAATGTATCATATGACTTTTCTTTAATGAAAACAGTGGTTACACTTTATTTATAATGGCGACCATTATATTTGAACTTTTTCATGACTTATATATATTGAACACCACGTATCCTTTTGCTATTAGTCACTGTAAGGTTTTTTCTCCCCTTTTCCTATGGTTTTTCTCTAGCGAAAGCAATGGTTTCGCTGTTTTTATTGTGGTGACGCCACTAATAACACTTTGGAAGTGATTGAATTTGTTGATGAAAAGTTGTCACTAAAAAAAATTGTAACAAAAAGTTGTCAACAACAAAAAAAAGTTATCACCACAGGTATCACCAACAGTGTCACCACTGATAAGGGTGGTGACACTAACCTCATTAAAAAAAACTGTAAAAAACGTTGTCACAAAAAAAGTTGTCACCACACATGTATTACCAACAATGTGTGATAAGGTGGTGACACTTAACTTATAAAAAAATGTAAAAATCCAAATTATTTCATACAAAGCAGCCAAAAAAATGAAGAATGAGTTGAAATTGAAGACTAGCTTTGGGACACTGTTGCAATAAAAAAAATTTAAAGAATGATAATAGCAGCAATCTATATAAAATACTAAAACAGAGGTCTGAAACGGGCTCTGGTGCGATCTCGTGTCCACGGAATTTTCTGGATTAAAGCGGGATTATTTTTGCTTACGTGACATTTTCTGGATTAAAGTGGTATTATATTTCTGACCCACATCAATTAATAAATGAATATAGTTAGCTAAAAACTTATCTTTTTAGATCAATAATCTATCCAATATAACTTGAATTAGTTGTTATATATATTTATTACTTTCATGCTTTTGTTAATAAACTATATTATTTATTATTTTAAAAGATGAAGAAGGAATATTTGGTGCGTTATTCTACCTTTTAGATCAAATTGAATATAATATATTTATATATGGTTTTATTTTTGTGAGCCACGTCAATTTTATTTTATTTTTTTAAGCCACGTCAATTAATTATCTAATATTATATTTTAATATAATTAATATAATAAAATATAATTTATTAACAAAACGCGCAACCGCGCGGGTAACGAATACTAGTTATAAATAATGTGGCAATCAAAAGCGAAAATGTTTGTAATTCAGTACAATCTAGACACGTGGCAATCAAAAGCATGCAAGGGAGAGGGGAGCTCGAAGTAGGGGTGGAAATGAGTCGGGTGATGGGTGGGTGGAGCCATTTTTCCACCCGACCCGTCATAAAAAAATTTCACCTGACCCATCAACCGTCTGTCTAATGTTTCACCCATCACCCGATCTGTCGGGTGAATCGGGTGTGTCGGGTGGGTAATCGGGTGAAGTAAATTAAAAGAAAATGAATCACAAGACATATATACTTAGAAATCGATAATATTCGATAATTTCACAAATCACGTCAACGTGGAAATCTTATTAAATGTATAAAAGGTTTCTTTATACATTATATCACTATCCTCATCTTAAAATGTTAGTATTATTCATAGTTAAAAAAAGAATTTTTTTTGGCTAAATCATGCGTGAAACGACCGAAATTGCTAACACTCTAATAGTGTATGCAAAACAAATAAAATATGTTTTAAAAAAAGATGTGATGTGGGGTTAAATAAAATAAGTTTGTATTCTTTTAGATTTTTTTTGCACAAAAACAATTAGAGAATAGAGAAGCTAGAATTAGAAAACGGAGAAATATGTAGTTATGTCAGGCTATATTTTTTTTATAAACTATGATTTTTTTAAAATAATCGGTTGGGTTAACGGGTGGTTAAGCGGGTCGGGTAATGGGTTGAGTGATGGGTCGGGTAATGGGTGAAAAACATATCATCCATCACCCGACTTGTCACTCGTTTCACCCACCCATCACCCATCCATCACCCGGTTTTTTTTGGGTTTTTACCCTTATAATCGGGTCGAGTGGGTCGGGTGAATCTATCACCCACGGGTGATTTCCATCCCTAGCTTGAAGTTGGGCGTTTTCCAAGCGGGGCGTCTGGTGTCGGAAAGGGCGTAATTAGAAAAGGGGGATGTAAGGGTAAAAATGTCATAATGGACATTTATCAAATTAGCTTATAAAAATGGACATTTTGCAAAAGGGCATATTCAAAATGGACATTTAGCAAAAAAATCAATCCTATAGTTTTTAGCTCATTGAAATACGTGCTAAAAAGTAAAAAATCTTACATTTTAGTTCAGAGGGAGTACTTCATCCCACCAAACTTGTTGGTTTTAACTTTATACGGAGTACACACTTATTAATAATATTTATGTTTTTTTTACTTTTATATAGGATAAAATACCTAAAAATAATACAGTAATTATTACCTATTAAAAAAACAATCATTACTTATAATGATACTCCCTCCGATCAAAAATACTAGAAGTTTGACTTTTTGAGCACGTATTTTAAGAAACTAAAAACTATATAAAATATTTTTATTTTTTATTTTTAAAAAAAAAACTAAATACTTATTAGTGATAAATATTAAATTTATTTTTAAAAATTATTAAAAAACTTAATATTTTATATAATTTTTATCTCCTTAAAATACGTGTTAAATAGTACTCCCTCCATTCTGTAAAACATGTCGTTTAATATTCATGCACGCTTTTTTAGAATGATAAAACTATATAAAATATTTAATTTTTTTTATAAATTTTTATAAACAAGTTTGTATTTATTAATAATAACTTCGACATTGTTAAAAAAATTATTAAAAAACTAGATATTTTATACTCCATCCGTCTCAAAATTTAAGTCGTTTTATGATTTTGCATATGTTTTAATAAAACACTCACCCCTCAATCAACATCATCATTCCACTAACTTTTTCATAAATTTTACTCCCTCCGTTTCAAAATAAAAGTCGTTTGGACTTTAGTGCACGCTTTTTAAGGAGGTAAAAACTCTATAAAATATTATTTTTTTAATCAAATTTTTTCCGAAATTTCATACTTGTTAGTAATAAGTATGAAATTATGAAAAAAAATGATTAAAAAAATAATATTTTATAGAGTTTTTACCTCATTAAAATGTGTGCGGAATAGGAAAGTGACATTTATTTTGAAACAGAGGGAGTATTATTTTTTAACACCCACTATATTTTTTAACCAATCAAAATCTTTAAAAAAGTCAACAACACGCAAATCGATATAAATCATTACTATCCCCTACCTAGAAAACCTAAAACGACCTAAATTTTGATACAAGAATTAAATGCTAAAACGACCTAAATTTCGAGACGGACGGAGTATAGTTTTTATCCCAAAAAAGCGTGCGTGAATAGTAAAGTGACATGTTTTGCCGAACGGAGGGAGTACTAAAAAAATCTTACATTTTAGATAGGAGGGAGTAATAACGATAACTAAAACAAGTTTTTTATACAAATGTGCTGCTCTAAAACAAATACTATTGTGAGACAGAGGGAGTATGAATTAATAACTAGTGGAGTAGTATAAATATATAGAAAGGATGCTCCCTCAAAAAACCCTTTTCTCCCACTTGAAGCTTCACAGCCGCCGCACTGTCACCCCGGTGCCGGAGTCCCCTCCCGCTGCCACTTCTCAAAAGTCTGCCCTTGACATCCATCACCCAGTGGTTCCCTGCCCCTTACCCATCACCTTCTGCCGCCCCATCTCTGATGGCTTTGGCCAAGATCTGGCCGATTTGGAGGAGGTGGCGACTTCCTATTCGTTCGTCGTTGGGCGGTTTCAATCCACTTGGATGGTCATCATTCGCTCTGGCTTCGCATTTATGAGGTGTGGGAGGGTCTCTTGGTGCCCGGGTCGTAGACGTCCCTTCGTTCGGTGGCGTGGCTGGCTTTTTAGCTCTGTGGGTGGCTCGACGGTCTTGTCACTGAAATCCGGCCACACTCTCTCTATAAGTCTCCTCGTCTCTGTGTTTTCTACCTTAAGGGACCCCTTGGCTCACCAGCATCATCACTATAAATATCAAACCACAGTATGCAATTGGGAATACACTTCCCATTTTATCTCCATCGATCTCTGTTCTAAAATCCAAATTCAAGATTCTCCTTGTCTATTTCTTTCGGTTACTGTCATGGCCTCAAAATCCTTCATAGATGCTCTAAAAGACACTCAATCTCCTGCTGATTTGCCCTCGGAAACTACTCCCAAGTCCCCCTCAGAAGCTCCGGCGTACGCCTCCGGCAACCGCCCTCCGGTGCCCAAATTTTCGGCTGTTGATAAGGCCAAGGGCGTGATGCATGAGGCCGTTCAGGAGGAGCCTGATGTGGCTTCCGTCCTAACTGATCAATCTGAATTCTTCAATAAGCTTGTTGAAATGCGTAAGACTGTTCTCCTTGCTAATAAAAAAACTTTATTTGGTACTATATATGGTGGTTTTTCTGACCTCAGTGAGCTCAAGCTTAAGATCCGAAGTGAGTGGAGACACTGTGTTGGTGCTGTTGAGATTGTTGATCGAACGTCTGGTTGGTTTGAAGCTCATTTTGTTCATTTAACTAACCTTAAGAGGGTGTGGGATGAACGTCCCTATCATTATAATGGCCAATTGTTTGTCCTCCTTAAGTGGTTTCGTGATTTTGATCCCACTACTGCTGGGGTTACTCATGTTGATCTTTGGGCTAGAATTCCCAAATTGCCTGTTGAATTCATTTCTAATGAAGCTTTGGTTGAAATCCTAAAGCAGTTCAAAGTGGGCTCTTTTATTCATTTTGATAAACTTTCCCACAAGAAAATTCGGGTAGATTCACTAGATTTTGTCTTAATGTTGCTCTCGAGAAGATTGTAGGGGAGATTGTCATCCCAGATGAAGATGCCAAGCCATTGCCCCTGAGGGTTTATTATGAGGATTTTCCGAAAGGATGTGGTTTTTGTGGTATGTTCTCTCATGTTTATGATGATTGCCCTGATCACATTCCCAAACCGAAACCTGCGATTAGCAAGGTCTGCATCTCGGGCCCAGAGGAGGGTGTTGGTTCGTCGGATGAACTGGATTGGACTAAAGTTGGCCCCAAGGAGGCCAAGGGCTCAGCAAAGGCTAGTATTAAGCCGTACATGGCGGGAATCAAGGGGATTGTAGTTGAGTTTGTTTCTTCTACTCTTTCCCACAGTCCTTCTAAGGATGCTTCGGTTAAAGATGATGTCGTCGATCCAAACAATGGGCTGGCTAGCAAGGCTGATGGGATGCTTCCCTCTTCTCATGATGACGCTTTGGGCTGGTATGGTTCGGTCCCGATGGTTTGCCCCTCGACTGGTGCTACCGTCTTTCCGAACGCACATGCCATGGAAGTTGATCCCAAGGAGCCGGGTGTGATTCCTCCAGGGGGTCAGTGCCGACTAGGGCTTCTTCGGAAGATTCCTATCAGTCGCTTGGCTCGACGTCTACCTCTCGCTCGGTCAGCCATTGCCTTGGCAGGCTTGGGATCAATTTACCATCCTCTACCTCGGATTTCGGCAAGTGTCGTGGGGACAAACCATCAGAGGACTCCACCTCATCGCATCTGAAAAGGTCAAAAAAATAGTTTCCTTATGAATTACAACCCCAATATTTTGTTGTTTGGTTGCTTGTTGTCTAAGTACTTTTGTCGTGTGGCTTTCGGGTGTGGTTGGTATGTTTTTTTTGGGTAGGAGTGGGATTGTGGTTGCCCATCCTAAGTTTTTGATCTCCCTTGGTGGGAGTATGTATTTATTTCATGATGTTTGTTGTTGCCTTGTCGGCTTTATTTATGATATTGGGGTTCATTTTGGTATTACAGCTACATGTTGCAATTGGCTCCTGTTTGATTGTGGTTTACCTACTTGCAATCAGCTCCCTGGATTTATTGTTTTGTCACTTCTTTTTCCTGTTCGGACTACTTGTTCCTTGTCTATTCTTCTCAGGTGGTCTTTGCTCAGAAGTACCCCCGGTATTAACCTCTTGCCACCATCTTTCATGAGTCGTTCAGTTTTCCCAGGTGAGGTGGCTTGGGTCGGCTGTCTAGTATGTGTTGCTCGTTCTCCTGCTCACATTCCCTCTGTCTCCATTGCTTACCAGCAAGAAACTACTTTCTATCATACTACAATTTGCACTGGGAAATACAATTCCCATTATATCTCACTAGATGATTTAGACTTTTATCTCCTTGACTTTGTGAATTCGGTTAAAGTATGTGATAGCTCCTACTATTCGAAGGTTGTCATTGAAGAACTTGCATCCACTAGAGCACGTGGTATTTGTTATTTGGGGAGCCCTCCGACATTAACGCTACGGGTGATTCACCCTCCTAATGGAGCTCTTGCCCTTGTGTGGTTTGTTTCGAATACCAAAACATGTTGTTCCCGGTTTGTTTGGGGCTACGTCATATCAAGTTCAGCCTATCAAAGATCTTCCCGCGACACACAAAGTCAAGTTCAACAGCGGCGGTGGATTGCCGTTGGTTATGCTCGGTTTCGGTTGGGTTCGTCAAGCTACTTTGTAGGAATGTATACAAGTCACAGATTACAAAATAAAACTTCATGTATGGTGTTTTGGCACTTTCAAATCAATCCTCACTGTTTGGTTTATGTTGAATCATATAACCTATTGTTTGATGTTTGCACCTTTGTGTTTATTATCATTACATGTTTAAATCCCTTTATGTTATGCTTACACTTACTGAGACCTCCGTTCTTAATATGGGACCATGGTTTCCTCATAAGGTTAGGTAAACTACGGATAACCTCCTCTTCCAATTCGTACTCTCCGGTTCAGGGACTCTGGTTTCATTCGTTTACCCGAACAGGCCCCTACAAAGGGTTACAATATCGCAATAGGTTTTCATGAATATATGCACATGGAATTCGTGTGGCATCCGGAGCCGTAATTTCTGGACCAACATTGATTTTTTCTGCAAAAACAACTCCATAAATGTTATCGCTCTTCTAGAAACAAAAACGAATAAAATACCGGCAGACATGGTTTGGAAGAAATGTGGCTTCTCTAGCATCGCTTTTGACCCAGCTATCGGCTACGCAGGGGGAAATCGTTTACTTTGGAAGGACATCCTGTTTTCTCAGGGATCTATTGACCTTATTTCCACCAATCACCGATTTATCCACTTTAACTATACTGTAAAGACCTAATATATTTTATACTATATGATTATTATTTTACTTAAATTACTTTAAAATAGGAATATTTTATTCGTATAAATAGAAGAAAACTTGTCCTCGAGCAAAGTCGATTTTTATAAATCCGTCCGACCTCATTTTAAAATCTGGATTTCGACGGAATTGAATTCCGCTTTTGAGTATTCGAGAATTAATAAAAATTAATTTTATTACCTGATATGATTTTTATTTCGATTTAAATTCGAGTGTCGGGTTTCGGGTTAGCGAGCGGGTTTCACGTTTGAATTGTCGGGATTTCAATTTCTCTTTTGTGGTACCCCCCATTTCCCTATTTTCTTTTCCTTTTTCCTTCCTCTCTCTCTCTCTCGGCCTGCCTTGTTCAGTGCTAGCTTCCACACCCCAAAGTGGCTAAGCAACCTCACCTCTCTCCCCCTTCCATCAGCCTCCTGCACCCCCCTTGTTTTGGCAACCAAACAACCCCCACGCCAAGCTACCTAGACCACCCATCCCTTATCCTCACCTCTTTCTAACCAGCTGCAACACACCACACCTCAACCAGCTCTCCCCCTCTCCCAATTTCATTCAAACCAAAAGCACATTCCACCCCCCCTTGTTCTCTAGTTTCACACCCTTACCTTCGCCCCGCCACCAGTTGAGCCACCACCACCACCATCACCTCTGTTCCACCACTATCACCTCCTCAGCTCATCGTCGTCGCCCCCATACCCCTCTGCTTCCTCTTCATCGGAACCGAGCTCCCTCGTTGCATCCCCTGTTTGCCGAGAGCAAAGCACCAGCTTCCCCTCCCTTTTGCTTCCCTCCTTCCTCCAAGGTGGCTGCAAAGGCTCCCTCGACGCCGCCTCGGATCCACCAGAAGCCACGAAGCAGCCGGAGACCTCCCCCGGAGCACCATCACCGAGCCGCCGAGCCTCTCCTCCCCTGCTCCCGATTCGAGTCCGGTAAGATGCCTCTCCTCCCTTTTGACTCGAATACCCTCAAAAGCTCCACCCTTATGACCCCCACCTTCGACCCAGGTCCGAGGAAAGCTTCCCGAGCTACCGGCAAGCCCGAAGAACTCCGACGAGCCCCAAGACCGCCCGAGCACCTCCGACGACGTCCCTCGAACTCTCGGTGAGCCCCTTCTCTCTCTCTTCCTTCCTTCCTTCTATGTGTGGGAGTGTCGGAGTGGCTGGGTTGGGTGGTCAGAGCCCCGCTCCGCCGCCGCCGGGGGCACCCCTCCCTCCTCCTCCTCCAATCCCGAGCGCAGAGGCGCTCTCTTTCCCCCTGGTTCTGTCGACAGAAAGAAAGAGGGAGAGGGTTGGCGTGGGCCACCCTTGCCACATGGGCGCCCCATCAGCAGTGGGTCCCCCCTTTTTTTTAGGTGTGTCTGGGCTGGGGTTTTGGGCCGGATGGGTTTAAATTCTAAAAGGGAGAGTTTGGGCTTTTCTTCTGGGCCGAGGAGGGTTCGGGCCTTTCTTTTCTTCACAACCGGGTTGGGTTAAATAAAGTGAATATTGGGCTATTTCTTTTACAAAAATCTGGCTGGGTTTTTTTTATATATATATAAGGGCTCGGTTTGGGTAGCATTGATGGGTTTCGGTTTTGGGTTGGGAGGTAGAAAATGGGCTCGGTTTTGAATATATGTGATATATATATATATGTATTACATGGTGACTTTGATTTATTTATTATTATTGTTATTATATTATTATTATGATTATTATTATTATCATTATCATAATAAATCTGTTTTTTTAATGAAAATAAATTCCGGAAAGTGTTATATATTATAAAATGGTTTAAAGCAAAAATGATTTGTATAACTGCCTTTGTGATGAATTTAAAATATTTTAGTTGAGGAACTTGAAAGAATTCATTTATAAACTTGGAGGTGTGTTATTTTAGTTAATTATATATTAAGTAATTGTTAATAGGAGTTCTATATTTGGAAATATCTTTTGAAGAATTTTGTTGAAGAAACAAGATGACAGAATTCTATAATAACAACTTTGACCGAGTTTGACCTAGATTTGGATATTTTGGATATTTTCTCGGAATTTAGTTGTTTCCTTTGTGTGTATCTTGTGAAAGGTTATTATGTGTTAGATAGTAGAATAATATCTTATGTCGATTTTATCGCTTATATATTAGGTGATTATTGATATTGCGTGGATTCTGCTTCTACCGTGTCTCTTTGCTGTTCGGCATATTCAAGTAAGTTCCTTTATGGGCTTACTCAGATTCGAAAGAGAATACCTGCTTGTGACTATATGACATACTAGGTGTTGCATAAGCATTAAAGCATGCCATATAGTATCATGCTAGGATTGCACACATGAATGAGCATTTGAACACTTTATGTGATTGCGAAATAGAACGACCGTTATCTGTGAGTCTTAGGGTCGTTGCTAGGGTCATGGGGGCATTCGGGTTTGATACCGTTTTGGTCCCCGATCGAGTCGATGAGTATGATCTGTATATATGTCTCTTCATGGTTTGGTATACACCGAGCGCCCTACCTCGGAGTGGGTACGAGAATATATTTGTTACGGTTCGGCTGAGGCCGAGCGCCCTACCTCGGAGTGGGTACGGGAAATATAGAGACAAGGGGATATGCCACTTGGCATTCTTTGGCGCATTTACAGTTCTTTTATGCGTATTATAACCTAGGAACATGTTAGTGTGATTTAATTTCCGTATTGCATCAAAGCATCTTTATTATAGCGTATGTGTATATTCGTTTGCGGGACAGAGTGCGTCGGGGTCTCGGTCTGATCCCGCTCGCACAACTTGTTTTTAGGTATGATTGCTCTCTGTCTCTATGGCGTGGGAGACCCCCGAGCGATTGAAAAGAACCTGCCTAACCCCACTAATTTGGTTCAATGATTTCAGATTATATGATTGGTTTTGACCCGGTCTCGCCGACTCGCCGTGGCAAGTTGTACTTTACTTCCGCTTTCACTAGTTTTACAAATGAATTTCTGCGATATAGTTCTAGGACAGCTTGAAGATTCCACGTGGCCCTTCGACTATTTTAGGGTTCGAACTCCCCACTTTAAAATACTAATCCTTGCGTTTTGAAACCTCGACTCGTACTCGAATTGCAAGATCCGAACGAAGGTATCCAACCTTCGAAACGTAACCCGGGTATCTATATCCGGACCGTTACAAAGTTGGTATCAGAGCGAGGTTTTGCAATTTGGGTACCAAAGGGTCGAGTGTAAGTTTTGACAACCCGCCCATGAATTTCAAAAGATTTGAAAGGTTTTTCAAAGGGCAAAATGAACTTAATATGTCTAACTCAAATGAACTTAATATGAACTTGGCCTTAAAAATTGAGTAAAATCAACCAATAGGGATCGAGTGGGTAGAATGGCGTTAGACCATCCCTATTGGATGTAGATTGGGAATGGGTAGGCAAAATATAGCTTACTCTTTATAGATGGGCTTGAACGACTCCAAGGGATTGCACCTCGGGGGTTGGAGTGGCGAGTTAGGTAGAGGCCGCGAGGTATTTGCCCCTCCGGTCAGTCGCTCCTCGAAGAGCGACTTTAGATAGCTTGGCATGATGTATGTATATCAATTGGGCCTGAGGGCGATCTCCCTCGAAGGAGATCATTATAATCGTAACTGAGTGCTTCTGTGCTGAGTGGTAACTCTGAATATGCAATAGTGTGGTCGATACACGACGTGGGGCAGTCGGGCGTGGGGGCCCAGCACGTAGGGGCAGAGGACGACCTCGTCGAGTCGTGGCCGGCAGGGCAGATGATGCCGCTCAGGATCCCGGGGGTGCGGAGATTCTAGCCCCCCAGCCGGAGGAGATATTGAGACATATGGATAGGACGACATTGATCGAGATGCTGTGAGGACTTGTCGGAGATCCTCCACCGGAAGCTCCTGGTATACAGATTCCCGTCGAGCAGCCAATTGAGCCAACTATAGAGACCCCAGTCGGACAGCCAGCTGCACCAGCCCCCGTCGATGCGCACCTGAGAAGCGCATCGACTGGGTTCGATCTTTAGCGCATTGTCTCCCACCACACTTCTTGGGAGAGGACGGAGCGGACATCGAGGCATGGCTGATGCAGATCGATAGCATATTTGATTTCATCGGCGCTCCTGCTTCCGAGCGTCAGAGGTTGGCCGCAGGACTTCTGCGAGAGGATGCCTTCCTTCGTTGGATCGTCTGCAAGGCGGGCCAGACGGAGTGGAGCTATGATTAGTTTCGGGCACTCATGCTTCGGGAGTATTGTCCGCCAGGGACGCAGACAGCTAGGGAGGTCACCTTCGTGCGCGCTGCTTACGACCCATCACGTTCTGTATCGGAGGTCATCCGTCAGTTCAAGAGGGAGTTGATCTACTGCGCTCATCTCTGCCCCACTGACGAGAGTCGCATCCACTTGCTATCTATGAGACTGCCGCCAGAGATTCTTCTACACGCATCTAGTTTGAGAGCTGTTCCGTTTGACCGCTTCTTGGAGGCCGTTCAGATGTACGAGCAGTAGAGGATCTTGACTACTACTGTGTATGCTCCCTCTCGCCCCGAGGCGAAGTGGTCAAGGCCTGCTGAGACTAGGGGGGATGTACGACCCCGAGGAGCCTTTCAGGGGGGATTTACAGGAAGAGTACCGAGACCGCCGCCACCACCTACACGACCTAGGGAGATTTCGGTTCGATCACTAACTTGCTATGGATGTTATGAGGAGAGATATGTCTTACAGCACTGCCCTAGAAGGACCACGCTATGCTACATCTGCTACACTAGGGGACACAGATCTGATCACTGCCCTCAGTCACGGGGAGTTCCTCCTACACCAGCATTTAGACTCCCCGCGGCTCCTCACCCCCCACTATTGACCTACCCCCAGAGCCAGGGGAGAGGAGGTACTTCTGCTGGAGGCAGGTCTGGAGCTACAGGTGGTACAGGACCCACACGAGGAGGTCGAGGACCATCTGGGTCCGGGATGAGCAGAGGTCGAGGACCAAGTGGAAAATAACCAGAGATGGTCTTCCGACAAAAGTGCGCCTCTCTAAATCTCATATTTCTGTCCCCCAAGGTTGTGTGTTCTGCGGCAACACGAATGAGTCGCAACTTCATTTGTTCATTACTTGCCCGTCTGCGCAAAGTCTTAGGCGGAGGTTGGGACTGCCGATGCCGAGTTGCATCACGGCTTTGGCCATGAATGACGACATGATCCCTATAAATACAATTATGAACATTATTGGTTCTAAGAACATGGCTAAACTTGCTATGTGTTGGTGGTCGATCTGGTTTTTTCGAAACAAAATCGCTTTTGACAACGCTACTTCTGTCACCAGTCAGGAAATAGAGATCTTTTACTCTACAGTGTCCCACACCTGGACGGAAACTAAGTCCCTCGACGATTCAGGCTCGCCATTAGGGTTTCCGCCACGGTGTCTAGGGGTCGTTCGAGTAGGGTGGCAGCTACTACACCTATTAACACGGTCCACCCACCCACGAAGGTCTCGCATCTACGGAATGGGGTTTGGGTTAAGCCTCCACCTAACTTCTTCAAATTAAACTTTGATGGTTCGTTACGCCAGGATGGTGCAGCTTCCTATGGTTTTGTTATCCGGGACCACCGGGGTACTGCGGTTGCTACTGGTGCGGGAATGTGTAGCGGTACCTCGGTTCTGTTTGCTGAAACGCTAGGTCTCAAGAAGGGGATTATTAGTGATAAGCAACAGTTTATTACCAATTTACTTATTGAGGGAGATAACCTTACGGTTGTTAGAGCTCTCCTAGGGGACTGGAAATGCCCCTGGAACATCAAGCTTCTGCAATCTGACATTCTGATTGATCTTTCGTCATTCTCTAATGTTGCGATTCGTCATATTTTCAGGGAATCTAATGCTGTTGCGGATCGACTTGCTCGTCTGGCTTATAGTCTCCCTACCGACGGTCGTGTTGAAGATGACCCAGAACTCGAGGTTCTCATTCGGAAGGATGCGCTAGGAAGAGCGATCTCACGGGATCGTCCGGCCTAATCTTTATTTGCTTCAAAAAAAAAAGTGGAGTAGTATAAATCAAAATTACTACCAACTCTAAAAATGATAGTTTCATTTACAAACTATCCTCATATTAACATAGTTTTCATTTTTTACCAAAATTTCAATCAAATAGCTACTATGCATAATTAAATAAAATAGAGGGTTGATATTGTTAACATAAGGCGTGTACTTTTTAGAACAATTTATTTTTACTTTTTAGAGTACAATAACTTTACCCTTAAAATTTCCAAAAACTATATTACCCTATTTCTCTCTCCCTCTGCACTCCTCTCATTTTTTTCTCTCTCAACCAATCTACCCCTCTTTCTCTCATATCTTTCTTCTTTTAGAACTTCATTGTCATTGGACTCCAACGATTGCGGACGAATGTCACTCCAGTTGACGATGATGTTCACAATGGACAAAATTCACTCATCCAATGATTGCGCTACAGTGGATGATGATGGACGATAAGGGGCGATTGTGCTCCAGTGGCTCACGAAAATTGTCTGACGAGGATGCAGTTTCTAGCTACAGTGCGCGAGACGGTTGCATTGCGATATCCGTAGTGGAGGTCCATAACACCAATTGTTGAATTTAAGTTTTTTTATGTTTCATCAATTTCGCTTGAAATTCAATCTAGATTTCATAGTAAACTACTATTGATGTTTTTATTGAAGTTGGGGGTGACATTCAAACTTGCTAAAGATTGAGCAAAATTGCCAAAAAAAGGGAATCTGCCATTAATGGAAAATGTTATGCGTGTTGGTGTGATGAAGAAGAAGGATGTACTGTTCTTTTCTCTCTCTTATTTTTTTTGCAATATTAAGGGACTATTTAGACCGATTCCAAAAAGAACCAATCTAAAAAGTCCCTTTTTATTATTCATGAGACCTTTTTTAGCTCGTTTCAGTTTACAACCAAGCTAAAACTCCTTTGTCATTGCGATCGTAGATTCGAAAAGCAAAGACATCTGAAAAATCATAAAAATGGGTAATCGGGTTTGTGGTGAAAAAGGATTTCAAAAGGAGATTTGTGATGTAATGCGAGTGTGGGAAGGTGGTTGAGGAGGTAAGATTCTGTTTCGAAGGCATAATCTCATAATGATAGGAGAAGGGAGGTTTTTTTTAGGAGGGTTAGTCCCATATCGACGATGGAGAATGTTAACACCCCTATTTTGTTGGTGGGAGTGCGGGCATATGAGTTGATATGTGATGCCATGGGATTGAAAATTGGATTTACTAGATTTGGTTCACCTCCTTCATTGTAGGGTTGAAGGAGAACTCGATGACTTCATTGCCAATAGTGAATGACAATAATCCCTTCCGCACGCTGATATTAGCGTCGGCCATAGCTAGGAACGGCCTCCCTAGGATGATGGGACATGTAGGATCCTCTGTCATATCAACCACAATAAAAGCAGTGGGTACAAAGAACTTACCTACCTTGACTAGGACGTCATCGATGATGCATGTGGGCTTCACAAAGTTATTATCGGCCATATAAAGCTTCATATCTACCGGCTCTAAGGCTCCATTGTTGACCTTTGACCATATGGACAAAGGCATGAGGCTCATGCGAACCCCTAGGTCACACAAAGTCTTGTAGAGATATTGGCCAAGCCCAATAGTAATGGCGAACCTCCCGGGATCACTCCTCTTCTTTGGGTAGTCTACCTTGCTGCATTCCTCTGCGATCTCAGCGATTGATTACTTCTTGCTCAAGATATCCTTCAGGAACCTGACGTAGGATGGCATCTCATGAAGGGCCTCCGTGAAGGGTATGGTGATGTTTAGGCCTTGGAGTACCTTCACGAATCGTTGAAACTTCACATCCTTAGGGTCCCTTGAAGACTTGGAGGGGTAAGGAAGTGGCTTCTTCTTCGACGGAGCGGGATTGGCCCGAGGTGATGAAGATGACGAGTGCGCATGGACAGGGTCGACGTCGACAGGGGTGTCAACATCAACTGCTGTGGTCGATCTCGGGTGCGTCTGGATAGGTTCGACGTCGACAGGGGTGTCGACATCGAGTGGGTCGGTCAATATCGACTGGGGGGTGTCGATCTCGACTGGCTCTCCAGTGACTTTCTCTGCTGGGTCCATTTCTTCATTGTTTATTTGGATCTCCTTGCTATTCCTTAAGTGTATGGCGGCGATGTTGCCCGCTGGTTGCCCCTTTGGATTGGCCTGTGGTTGGCTTGGGAGCGCTCTGACTTGTCGTGGAATGTTGGCCGCCAATTGACCCAGTTTGGTTTCTACGCTCTTCCTCTATGTATCTATCTCACCAAGCCTTGCGTTAATGCCATGTAGTTGGGTGTGGATGGAATTGTTGGATTGCTTAGTCTAAGCTTGGTTTCTCCTCATCTCGTCTAGGATGAGTTAGATCATCCCTCCTTTCTCTCTAAGGATGGCTAGGTGCTCTATATGGCGGGGTTGTTGATATTGTTGTTGTTGGTTGTTGATATCCCCAATTCCCTTGATAGCCTCCATAGTTGGCCCTCCACGCATATTTGACTTCATCGTGGGTCTCCGCCAATTGTACTTGCTTCGTGTAGGGACAAGCCGTCGTGTTGTGCTTCTGTGACCCACATTCTAAACAAGCTCAGTTGTTAGTAAGAAACCTAACTTTGTTTTGAAGACGCTTTACCTAGTCTTTCATAAACTGGTCCTTCACCTCAGGATCCACCTCCTTTGAAGGCTCATATAGTGGCATGGATGGGGGCGGCCTCGCATCGGGTGTCGCAGGAGTCCCATAGGTGTTGTCAAACTCCACTAGCCTTTCAATCGTCTCCCAAGCTTGATTAGCGGTAAGCTGTAGGTAGCGATAGATGGTATAGGTGTTTATCCGCTCTCGTGTAGGCACGTCCTGGGCATTGTAGATGATCTCCTGGATAACATAAGGCGGTTGCCCATGTGTAGGCACTATTCTACAAAAACGCTCTTGGCGTCCGCCTAGACACTGCTAAGTCGCTTGGCGTAGGCTAGCCGCCAAGACACCGCCAAGGTACTTGGCGTTTGACACTTCGACGGTTTGTTTAGAATTTGAGATTGATTTTTGTTGTTTTATTTTGTTAATGTAGAAATTATGGATTGTTATGTTTATTTAAACATGTTTATGAGATTTTATATTTGATTTTATGTTTGGATCTAACAACGGTTAAAATGATCATGATGTTTATTTGATTTGTATGGTGTTTTTTTATTTAAAGATGTTAATGACTTTGAAAATGCATATTTTATTACATTATATGAGTTTTAAATATGTTCAAGAGTTAAATATAAGAAAATAACCAAAAATCGTTTTATCCGCCAAGAATCCGTCAATAAGGCCGCCAAATCGTCTTGGCACTTGATGGTTGTAAAGACCGGGAATTTTAAATTATTATTTTATTATAATATTGATTTATGATCGGGTTAAATTCTAAACTTCAAAAAATTTTGAAATTTCCATCCTCGAGCAATATATTTATTTAAATCTTCCGAAGCGGCGAGTTCCGACATTATTTGATGGAAAATTTAAAATATGTCTTTTCCGCTTTCATACACCGAGAATTTGAAAATAATGTTCAGATTTTATTATTTAATTCGGGTTTGGAAATTTTTGAAAATCATTTTGAATTGGATCGGATAAGGTCGAGAGAGCGGGTTTCGGGATTTAATTTCCAGGTATTTTAAATTCTTGGGACCACATTTCTCTTTGTTTCCCCCTCCCCTATTTTGTCATCTTCTTCCCCATTTCATTCGGATTTCTCCAGCTCACACACACACATTTTTTTTCAATTGGTCCCCTCCTTGTCCTGAATCCCTTCATGCAGCCTTTGTCTTGGTCTGTATAAGCATACCTTTCCCCTCTCCCATTTCTGATTTGGGGTACCAGCACCCCACAATCCTAAACCATATCTCCACACCTCCTCCTTTCTCTCCATTCTCTCTGCTCATCCTCTTTCAAGACCACCCAAACCCATTCCTTGACCCCTTGCCGCCTCACAGACACCACCATCTTCTTCCTCTTGCGTCGCCGCTAAAGCACCAATCCCCGAATCCTCTTCACCCCAGGCACCACCACAAAATCCCCTTGTTTTCCTTGTTTTTCGAAGAACAAGTAGCCAAGCAACCTCCTCCTTCCTTCGACACAAGCAGCGCCCCTTCCTCTTTCGTCGAGCAACTATCCCTGAAGCATATCCTCCGATGACCACGAGATCCCAGAGCCACCTAGGAGAGCCCCGGAGACACCGAGCTGCCGAGCACACCTCCTCGTCCTCCACACCTCTGTTTCGCATTTTAACCTCCATTAAAGCTTCGTCTCCCTTCCTCTGACATCGTAACACTGTAAAGTTCCACCTTTATAACGTTCCCCTTCGTCCTAGGCCCCCTCGGTGTGGATCCGACTCCAACGAGCCCCAAATCGAGCTCCCGTCGAACGACTTTCGTGAGATTTTGAGACCCTCGGTGAGCCCCTTCTCCCTCTCCTTCGATTTTGTTTTGAACTTCTCATGTCCGGGGTGGTCGGGTAAGATAAAACTGGTGAGGACGAGAGCCCAGAGCCGGAGGCGGAAGCCTCCCTTTTGATAGCGTCTATTCTAGCATTGTTTTTAGTTTACTCTTGTGTAGAGTTTAGGGCATTTTACTAGAGTATTCTACCCATTTCTTAGCACTTTGTGTCCTGTTTGGAGGAATCGGTGTCTACCGCTAGTTTGTTGTGATTTCAGTTACTTTTGAGGGTTTTGGAGCCAATCCAAGAGCTAAAGAATAAGGAGGTGATTAGAGGCGCAAGCATGTGGAAACAAGTCATCAAAGACGGGCTAAACGGGTTGAGAGGTGAGCCATGAAGCAAACATATCAAGTGAATCACTCATAGGAGTTCAAGGCGATGTACCACGACTCGCGGGACCGGCTTTCACAAATCACAAGTCGTGACAAGGGAATTTGTGCAATTTTCAGCTACAACAAGCTATCACGACTCATGGGAAGACTTCACGAGTCGTGACAGGTGAACCCATGTGTTTTGTGAGCTACTGAGATGTCCCACGACTCGTGATAGACTCTTCACGAGTCGTGATAGTGCCAGATCCGGCCAGACTTTTCAGATTTCCGAATTTTCTTTAATTTGTTTTCAGATTATTTTAAGTGGAGATAAATATTTAGAATTGAGTTCAATCCTGGGGGGTTAGGTTTTGGAGAGAAGGGGCTGGAAAACTCAGATTTGAGGTTTTGGAAAAGGGGATTTGATTTGAATGATAAGGGATTGCAATTGGAAGCTTTGAGACGATTTCCGCTATAGAAGATCAAGTATTTCTCTTACTCTTATGAGCTATGTCATCTTATTTTGCTTTTGATTTGTTTTCTTTTATGATTGGCTAATTCAATCGTTCTAGGGTCGGGGTGATCCCGACAATGCGGAAATAGACTCGTTCTTAGTATTGTTTGATTGATTTCTAATTTTGTTTGGTGATTTAATCCTATTGAGCCAGGCCTAATCGATGAGAATTAGTTAGAACTGATTTTGGGTTTGAAATTGAGAGACTAAGATCCTAAATTAGAATTTAGATGGTGAATTTAGGCCGAAAGGCTATTTGATCCATAGGAACCATAGGATTAATCCCGAAGTTTAGTTGATCGAAAGTGAAATTGAACTTCACGAGGATTTATGGATTGTCATAGATATTCTAGATGATTGTGATATCAATTAAGACCGAAAGGCGAAGTTGGTGTGATTTTCATTTAGAATTCTAAGTGCTTAAGGGTTCTAAATTGGTTGCTTGGAAACAAAAGGAGATCGTTAACCAATTTAGACACATTCGCTTAGATTCCGAAAGGAGCTTTGCGATTACCTTAGACAATCTACCTTCACTTTTGAGTTAGAAATCATTCAAGCGAGAATATATTTTGGTCTATTGATGATGCATCGTTGGTAATCCCTACCCCTAGAATATCTTCCATACATATATTTCTCGACATTTTTATCAGTGTTTGCTATTTTTACACACATTCTCCCTCAATTTGTTTGTTACTTTTGGGCTTAGTCGAACTAGTTTGAAATTGACAATGGATACTCCACTGGTCCTTGTGATACAACACTCGATATACTACAACTGAACCCCATACACTTGTAGGTGTAGGTTTTAGCCTATCAAGTTTTTTGCGTCGTTGCCGGGGACCGATGCTAGTATTGATCGTCTTTTGACGACTAGTTCTCTAAGTTCTTTTTATTGCTTTGATTTGTTTTTCTTTTTCTTTTTGGCCTCAGGTTGTGCTTTGAATGTGAAAAAAGAAAGGCTCTAGCGATCTAGTGCCTTTTGATCCTAAACCTGAACGCACTTTCCACCAAAGAAGAGCTGAACAGCAAGCTGTTAGAGCAGAAACAATGGTTGACGCTATGGCCAGATTGGTAGAACTTGAGCGGCAAATGGCTCAAAGAGATCAAGAAAATGCTGACCTTCGACAACAACTAACTAATCAAGAATTACAGCTCGGCCAACCGCAAGGGCCGACAACCCTAGGAGAGCGGATGGATCCAGCTCAGCATCTACCACAACTGGGTGTTGTTCTTCCTGCTTTAATACCCGCTAATTTTGAGCTGAAGCCTGCATTGTTGAATATGATAAGGCAGAATATGTTCAATGGGCTTCCTGCTGTGAGTCCCCATCAGCACATTTCCACCTTCAAAGAATTGATGGACACAGTGAGGGTTCAAGGTGTCACTCCTGAAGAATTGTTATTGCGATCATTCTCCTTCTCACTAGTAGGGAAAGCTAGACACTGGTACAACTCTATCCATGTTGGCATTGTCACCACTTGGGAGGAATTGGCATCTGAGTTTCTGAATCAGTTCTTCCCGCCAGCCAAGACTGCTGAGATGAGGCGGAAGATAAATTCTTTCATGGTTGGTGATGGGGAGAACATCCATGAGTCATGGGAGAGATTCAAAGACCTTTTGTTTGAGTGTCCTCAACATGGGATACCGAAGCTGAATCTATTGGAGATTTTCTACAAAGTTGTCAGTGACAACACTAGAGTGCTTATTGACTCGTCGTCTGGAGGAGAATTTTTGGAAATGGGAGCTGAGGACGCGTGGGTGTTCATCGAGAAGACGGCTAAGAGATGTGGGAAATACTCGCAACCCAGGGCACTCTCTATTGTAAAAAGGGGTGCAGGGATCTGTGAGGTGGATGCTGAAACTTATAAAGATGCTAGATATGACTCATTGGCTGCTGAAATTAAACGTCTAGCCTCAGTTATGGAGAAGTCCTTGTCTACCAAGGAGGTGAGTGTTGCGGGCTCTAGACCGGTGCCATGCCAGTTCTGTGAATCCCAAGATCACACTATTTCGGCTTGCCAAATCTACGCCTCCCAAGGTGATGAAAGTCAAGAGGAGGAAGTTGGCTACATGGGCAACAACTACAATAGGGGTCAAGGGTATAACCAAAACTTTAACAACTACAACCCTCGAGCAAGGGACCACCCCAGTTTCTCCTATGCCAACAAGCAAGTTATAGAAGGACCGCCTCTTGGTTTCCCACCAAAAGTCCCACCCCAGAAGGACAAGATGGAGATAATGATGGAGCAGCTCATGGGAACCGTTAAGAGTCTAGCTGGAGAAGTGCATAATATCACTAGGGAGAAGAAAATGCTTGAGACACAAGTAGCTCAGCAGGCCAACAACACCGCTAGGCCTACTGGTCAGTTTCCGAGGCGTACTGAAGAGAACCCCAAGGTACAAATTTCTGTTGTATCTTTAAGGAGTGGTAAGCAGTTAGAAGATTTGATGCCTGTAGTACCGAAAGAGACTAAGAACAAAGTTGAAGCTGAAATGGAAAAAGCTCTTGAACCGATGAATGAACCGCCATATGTGCCACCTCCTCCTTACAAGCCGCCGCTTCTGTTTACAGAAAGAAGGGCTCAATCTCAAACTGAGACGCGGTTCAGAAAGTTCTTGGAGGTGTTGAAGAAGCTCTATGTCAATATTCCATTTACCGATGTTTTGACCCAAATGCCATCCTATATGAATTTCTGAAGGAGATCCTCTCTAATAAGAGGAAGCTCGATGAGTGCCAAGCAGTGTTTCTTACCGAGGAGTGTAGTGCCTTAATTGAGAACAAGCTTCCCCCTAAGCTTGAGGACCCAGGTAGTTTCGTTGTTCCTATCAATTTTGGTCATGGTCCTGATTATAACTCTTTATGTGATTTGGGAGCTAGTACTTCTTTGCTTCCTCTCTCAATTTGCAAGAAATTAGGTCTCGGAGAGCCTAGACCGGTTAGGATACAGTTGATCATGGCAAACAGGTCCATTGCCCACCCAGTTGGTGTTTTAGAGAATGTTCCTATTAAGGTGGGTAAGATTTTCGCACCGGTTACTTTGTTGTATTGGATATGGATGCCAACACTCCCGTTCCCATCATTCTTGGAAGGCCTTTCTTGGCCACTGCATGGGCTCTGATTGATGTACGAAAAGGGACTATCTCTTTTGAGATAGGGGATGAGAAGGTTGAATTTAACCTCCCTAAACCTTTAGAACCACCCGTTGTTAAGTCGATGTGTTGCAGGATTGATGTTGTAGGTAATGGAGGCCATGATGCCATGAAAGAAGTGGTCAACCGAGACCCTCCGGAGTTTGCTCTGACAAAGAGTGTGGTCAATGATGCTAGAAAGGAGTTACTTGCTAATGTAGCTCGAGATTTGACTATCTGTGTGGAGGATCCCAAATCTGTTTTGCAGGTATATGACGGAGTCTCTACAGGTGAAGCTAAAGGAAGACCTCCCGAAAGAGTTCAAGAAGGTGATTTGGTGCAACTTTTCTGCTCAAGGCTAGAACTGGCTCCAGGGAAGCTAATATCAAGTTGGAGTGGCCCCTTCAAGGTCAAAGGAATGCATCCCCATGGAGTTGTTGAGTTATGGAGCAAGCGGACCGGCGAGTTCAAGGTGAATAGACAAAGACTGAAGGAGTATTGTACCGTAGATCCGACCAAGGAGGTTGTTTCCATTCAACCACCTTGACCCAAGCAATCGAAGGTAATGGAAGGTCGGCTTCAGACCTTAAACCAGTGCTTCTTGGGAGGCAACCCGAGGTAAGTAGTAGGTAAATTTTTCTTTATTTTATTTCTTTTGTCTAAAACAAGCCCCATGAGTCATGATGTTGAGCCTAGACCTTAGCTCAATTTTGTGGAGAAATTCCACGAGTCGCAAGATGAGTCCCACGAGTCACGGGGATCGGCCTTGATCTCAGCTCAACCTACTGATGACTCCCACGAGTCGCGGGGAAGTCTCACGAGTTGTGGCGACCTGATTATATGTTTTTATTTTTATTTTTATTTTATTTATTTGTTTTTTCCTTATTTCTTTCTTCCTTTATTTCCACATAGTCCTAAAAAAAAGAAAAAAATATTTTTGGTTTTTAGTTTTGTTTTTCTTTTGTATTTTTTAGCTGATTTGTAGAAGTGCAAGTATGGGGTGGAGAGTGCACTATATTGAGAAGAATGGTTTTGTTTTGAGCTAAACTAAAGGTGTTTGAAACCTATCTACTAACCCCCATCTTGCCCGGATTTGTCGTTTTTTGGTGTTGTTTGCCTTGGTTCAATTTTGACATGGATGGCTTTGGCTTGCCTACCTTCAAGACACCCATTCTACATGATGAAATTGTGAGTATTCTCATCTCTTCCTTGATTGTTTTGCACATTGCGGACAATGTTTTGTCAAAGTATGGGGTGGGGGTGAATACTTCACAATTTTTGCAGTTTTTGTGTCTATTTAGCCCATCCTTATTTTTGAAATGTTTGATGATTGCTTGAGCATTGCGCCATTGCCTTGTTTGACTAGCTAGATTGTTTACCCTCTTGCTTGATTATGTATGTTTCTTGCCTTATACTTTGATACTCAAGCTTGATATTATAGTTGAGACCGCATTATTTGGTTTATGTGCACAATTGAAATATGATTGAGGTTGTTTTGTTAGCCCATTTCTCCTTACTTACCTTGTATCCGATCATCTGCTTGAAGCCTTCCGAGCCTTAGAAGCCTATTTCTTTGGTAGCTCCACAAGATTTTCATAGCCGCTACTTGCCTTTCCCCAATCCGGGATTTAGGGACATGGTGGTGTTCATTTGTTATGTGGATGTGCTTCAAGTGTGGGGTGATTTTCCTTGGATGTGATTGAAAAAAAAGTATAAGAGAGAGAAAAGTCTTGGGATAAGAGGAGAATAAATTCACTCTTGTGCAAAAGTCAAAAAAAAAAGAAAAAATACGGTTAGTAACCGATCCTGTTTGTGGAGAATAAAATTCACACAAGTAGGAATAAGTGCAAAGTGAGGAGGCCGAGACACTTAGTAACCGGGTGCATTCATCACAAATGTTTGTATTCGCGTAAAACGGTGTCGAGGCTAGATAGGTAAGAAAAAGAGTAAAAAATAAAAAGAAAAGAAAAGAAAATTTTTGATGTGGTTGACAAAAGTGAACATGAAAAAATTGTTGTGATGGAGTTATGTGGTGTGTTGGTATGAGTTTTTAAAGTGGTTGCCTTGATGGTCGTTTTTACATGGCCCTTGATCTCGGATTTTAGCACCACATGGCCTAAAATGTTCCATACCTTGCTGTTTTCACCTTAGCCCCTTGCAACCTTATAAAGCCCTCATGATTTTGTTGTGTGCATATTTTCAAGCGGCGGAGATTATCGAGATTGTTCAAGCTTTGTGGATGATGAGTGTTGAGGTGAGATTGGATTGAAATTTGCTTGAGGGTGTTGCAGTTTGAAGGGCTAGTCGAGTTTTGGTTGTTGGCGATGATTTGCTAGGATGGCATTCGTCGGATATTTCTGTTTAGCATACGTTATCTTGTGGTTTATTGTCTTAGTTTTGCTTGGGGACAAGCAAGGGTAAGTATGGGGTATTCTACCCATTTCTTAGGACTTTGTGTCCTGTTTCGAGGAATCGGTATCTACCGCTAGTTTGTTGTGATTTCAGTTACATTTGAGGGTTTTAGAGCCGATCCAAGAGCTAAAGGATAAGGAGGTGATTAGAGGCACAAGCATGTGGAAACAAGTCATCGAAGACGGGCTAAAGGGGTTGAGAGGTGAGCCATGAAGCAAACATATCAAGTGAATCACTCATAGGAGTTCAAGGCGATGTACCACGACTCGCGGGACCGACCTTCACAAGTCGTGACAAGGGAATTTGTGCAATTTTCAGCTACAACAAGCTATCATGACTCGTGGGAAGACTTCACGAGTCGTGACAGGTGAACCCATGTGTTTTGTGAGCTACTGAGACGTCCCACGACTCTTGACAGACTCTTCACGAGTCGTGACAGTGCCGGATCCGGCCAGACTTTTCAGATTTCCGAATTTTCTTTAATTTGTTTTGGGATTATTTTAAGTGGAGATAAATACTTAGAATTGAGTTCAGTCCTAGGGGGTTACGTTTTGGAGAGAAGGGGCTGAAAAACTCAGATTTGAGGTTTTGGAAAAGGGGATTTGAGTTGAATAATAAGGGATTGCAATTGGAAGCTTTGAGACGATTTCCGCTATAGAAGATCAAGTATTTCTCTTACTCTTCTGAGCTATGTCATCTTATTTTTCTTTTGATTTGTTTTCTTTTATGATTGGCTAATTCAATCGTTCTAGGGTCGGGGTGATCCTGACAATGCGGAAATAGACTCATTCTTAGTATTGTTTGATTGATTTCTAATTTTATTTGGTGATTTAATCCTATTGGGCCAGCCCTAATCGTTGAGAATTGGTTAGAACGTATGATTTTGGGTTTGAAATAGAGAGACTAAGACCCTAAATTAGAATTTAGATGGTGAATTTAGGTCGAAAGGCTATTTGATCCATAGGAACCATAGGATTAAACCCGAAGTTTAGTTGATCGAAAGTGAAATTGAACTTCATGAGGATTTATGGATTGTCATAGATATTCTATATGATTGTGATATCAATTTAGACCGAAAGGCGAAGTTGATGTGATTTTCATTTAGGATTCTAAGTGCTTAATTAAACTGGTTGCTTGGAACCGAAAGGAGATCGTTAACCAATTTAGACACATTCGCTTCGATTACGAAAAGAACCTTTGCGATTACCTTAGACAATTCACTTTTGAGTTAGAAATCATTCAAGCGAGAATATATTTTGGTCTATTGATGATGCATTGTTGGTAATCCCTAGCCCTAGAATATCTTCCATACATATATTTCTCGACATTTTTATTAGTGTTTGCTATTTTTACACACATTCTCCCTCAATTTATTTGTTACTTTTGGGCTTAGTCGAACTAGTTTGAAATTGACAATTGATACTCCACTGGTCCTTGTGATACGACACTCGATATACTACAACTGAACCCTATACACTTGTGGGTGTAGGTTTTAGCCTATTACCTTTTCAGAGGTCGAGTGCAGTGTGTTGGAGGGGAAATGATGAACAGTAGAATGGGTCGGTTTATGTTTTCTTTTTTTTTCTGGTCTGATTCAGGCCTTTTAAACTATGGTCCGGTTCACTTAAATCAAAAAAGGGGTTTTGTTATGGTTTTGTGGGATCCGACAATTTAGAGTGTTGGGCTGTCGGGTTTGGGCCGGGTTCTGGGCTCGGGTAGGGCCTTTTGTTTGGGTTATGATGATTGTTTTGTTAAGATTATTGTTAAGTATATAATTGTTATATATGTATTTATTATTTATATATTATTAAATTTAAATTCTAAATTATTATTTTAAATATTATTATGACATATTCTAAGTACTTAATTATTATCTTAAGGTATTTAAATAAAATATGAAAAGTTGATATAGTTATGTGATGTTATAAAAAATTGTTAAGACTCCTTTGTCTTACTTTATCAAATGGTTATGTGTTCTTTATCTATAAAGATAAATTATTTGATTATTTACTATATGAAGTTATGACCTTAAGCGGTCAGATTTAAAAATATATTATTTGGACTTGAATTTGAAAGAGAAATTTTGGAAAAATGTTTTCAAGGGTCGGAGATTGATTTAATTACTTGAAAAGTGGATTTTTTTTGGAAATATCCTAACCTTGACGGATTTATTTTAATAAGATAAGGTAATAAGTCAATTTAAAGATTTGTGCTTTATAAATAGATTTTGACCAAATATGATTTAAAAGAATTGTTTGATTATTGTGTTGACTTATTTTGAGACTTAAGGGTTTGGAGAAACTTGGGAATTGACTTACTCGATTTAACTTGGTAAATTAATTGTTGAATGTTAAATTGTGAAAATTGTGCGAATTATGTTGTTATATGTTATGATATGGATACATGTTGAAGCATGATTTATGATAATATCTTAAATTGATGAGTATGCACCTGATGTGAATATGAGTTGATTATGAGCATTATATGATGGTGGATGGGATATTATGAAATGATTATGAGATATTATGTTGAGACAAGATGTGAGATGATATGATTGAATGAATAAGATGATATGATAAGATATGAGGTGAGTTGATACGAGGGTGATGATGATAATGAGACCTATGAAATATGTGAAGTTATGTATGATAGTTAGGTGCGCCTTGTGTAACTTAGACGTAGACTTATGCACATCTTATATTATATGCTAGGAGATTGTGACATGATTGGATTGTTTGCTATTGCTATTTATTGCTTGGATTCTGCGCATCTCCAGGTAAGTTCCTTTATGGGCTTACTCAGATTCGAAAGAGAAACCTCCTGCTTGTGATCATATGATATACTAGGTGCTTTATATGCATTTAAAAGCATTCCATGTAGTATCATGCTAGAATTGCACTTGTGAATGAGCATTCGGTTACTCTGTGTGTTTGAGAATAGAATGGCCATTATCTGTGAGTCCTAAAGTTGCTAGGTTCATAGGGTAGCCCAGCCTCATCGGGTGCCCTGAGTCAGTATTGTCGATATATGAGCATGATGATGAGATAGCCCAGCACCATCGGGCATGAGCATGATATACGATATGATGATAAGATATGATATGCTTGATGAGATATGATATGCTATAGCATCGAACTGGCCAGTCTCTGCACTAACGGGAAGGGGTGCAGAGGTAGGAGAGGGATATGCCACGTGGCATTCTTTGGGCGCCTTTACAGTTGTTCAACATATTATTTCAACTAGGAGCATGCTAGTGTGATTTAAATTTCTGTACTGCATTAGAGCATCTTTATTATAGGCATAGCGTATGTGTATACTTGTTTGCAGGATAAAGTGCGTTGGGGGGGCTCGGTCTGATCCCGCTTGCACAAATTGTTTTTAGGTTTGCTTGCTCTATGTTTCTGTGGCGTGGGAATCCTCCCGGGCAATTGCGAAGAACCGGACTAACCCATTAACTTGGCTAAGTGCTTTCCGACTTGTGTTCTACTGTTTTGGTTTTGACCCGGCCTCGCCGTGGCAAGTTGTACTCTACTTTCGTTTTCTGTTTTTCTTCAAATGAATTTTTGCGACTTAGGCTTTTATGAGAGGTTAAGGGTACCCAACGACCCTTCGACTATTTTGGGGTTCGAAATCCCCGCTTTAAATACTGATCTTTTAGAGGTTTGAAACCTCGGCCCGTACCTGAATTGCAAGATCTGAACGAAGGTATCCAACCTTCGAAACGTAACTCAGATATTTATATCCGGGCCGTTACAATGGTACCCCACCGTCAAGTATCCGCCGAGCGTCTTTTAGAACATTGGGTGTAGGGCAGAATTGCAGCAGGTCTCTGTAGCGCTCCCAGACTTGCACTAACGTCTCCCTTGGTCTTTGCTTGTAGGATATAATCTTTTGGTGAATCTGCGTCGTTTTGGATGGTGGAAAGAACTTATTGAGGAAGATATCTCTAAGTTCACCCCAGGTGCGGATAGAGCGTGGGGGCAAGCTTTCCAACCAATGTAGAGCCTTTCCTGCAAGAGACTATTTAAAAGCTTTTAATCGCACATATTCTAGATTGACATCATCAGCAATGGTGTCGCATAAGTCAATATAAGTAGTTATGTGCGTCATAAGGTATTCGGAGCCCTTTCCCTCAAAAGCATGTCTCATAATCTCCACAATAAAAGTAGTTTTAATTTCAGAAGAAACATTAGGGAGAACAATAGGAGACTCGGGCACCACCACAGTTGGGTGCATCTACTCTTTGGCGTTTTGTGGGATATGGCATAGTTGCTCTTGGGCTTCTCGGAGAGCTTGGGTCTATTGTTCATATCGAGCAGCCATTCTTTGCTGCGCTTGAGTATGTTGATCGCGCTCGGTTTCAAACCCCTCAACTTGCTTTCTAAGCCTTTCGAGCTCTTTTTGCATCGTCTCTTCGTTAGCCATGATCCTCTTTGCCCTTTCTTGTAGACGAAGGACGCGTTCTGGATCATCTAAAGCAGCGAACTCAGGCGTTCGATCAGCGCGTCACATACACCTTCAAAACAACACTAGGTAAACAAGTAAGTAAGACTAGACAGGGCGCGATTGATAGCCTCCTTGGCAGCAGCGCCAAATTTCGTTGACCGAGGAAATCGAGTCTAATAAATATGTAATATAATCAAACCGAATCCTACTCCACGCAAATAAAATACAAGACTTCCTCCCACTGTAGTGGATGGGAATCAGGATTGATCCACGAGAATGCGGGTCAACGGTTTTCTGAATATTCTTTAAGATTCTGCATAGTATCGACCAGTAGCCTCGATCTTGAGTTAGGGTGTCAATCGTCAGGGGTAGTCGATTTCTAGTGGTGTGCGTCGATTTGTGAAGCCTGCAAAGAAGAACAGAGAACAAAGGCATAAGATATCGACTAGGTAGGTCGATCTCGAGTAGGTCAGTGCGCTTCGGTCGACTCAGAAGACTGTCGACGTGGGGTCTCTCGATGCAATGTGCTCGATCTCGAGTTGGAAGGTCGAGATCGAGTGGGTTCACAGACAGAAAACAGAAAAGAAGACGAAGACAAAAATAATAAAGAAAGTAAATAAAAGACAATGATTTTGGGTTTTTGTTTTTATATAACTAAAAGCTCCTAAGGTAGAGATTCACCACAACGATAAACATGCATGCATTCTTACTTTAATCACATAAAAGATTAAGTTTTTATCATCACCAATTAGGAATATAGAGGCTTTCTCATAAAAACCTAATTGTTTCTACCTTTTTCATAATTAGGGTTTAGTCAACTTTCGTAGGCAAAACCTAATTACTATCCAAATTCACATGTATAATCCACTTTCGCTTCATATAAGGTAAATAAGGAATGATCCTAAATTCGCATTAAGGATTGAGTGCGGGGTAGGAGACGAAATCGCATAATCAAATAAGGAATAAAAGTGTACTTACATGGCTATCGCCGAGCTCACCCGACCCTAGAAGTAGGACGACTACTCACTCCTCATCGGGGAAAACATCTTTGCATAAAAATAAGAACTCTGCATTAACTTGGAAAGAAAACTTCACTCTTACAACCACCTTCTCTCTCTCTTTATCACACTTCTTCTTCTCTTCTTGTGATCGGATGATCGTTCGTTGGTTGAATGTTTGTGAATTGAATGCCTAAAGCCAGCCCCCTAGGGCTTTATTTATAGCCTCCTAACCTTTGCTAGCCAAGGATTGGAGTCCTAATTCTACTACGATTGGTAAAGGTAAATTCTATCTAAACTAAATTATATCCTAAAATAAAATATTAAAATAGGTAATTTTCACTAACATGCTTGGACTATACCCCTAAGGATAGATGATCTTGGTAGATGATAGATGTCTTCGTGGCTAAGCAAAATCTTCCAAAGATTCGGCCCAATCCGCGTTTGGTACGCGTCTGTTGCTCCAGTCGATGTCGAGTGCACATGTCGATATCGAGTGACCTATGTCGAGTCGAGTTGGTTTGTTGTGGTCGACATTGCTTTGATCTCGAACTGCTTCTTTTCTCTTCAGTTGACCTTGGGTGATCTGGTCGATGTCGAGTCATAGTGTCGAGATCGAGTACTTCTGTCGAGATCGAGTCCTTTTCTGCTCGAGATCGAGCTCTTCCTCATTGTCTTGTTTCCACTCAAAATGCTCCGTTTTCTGCGAAATCAAACCAAAACTTGTGTAGACCTTTATATCTTGCAAATGAACTCTACCTACACAAATTCACTACTTTCCCAACCCGAAAGTATAAAATATGCATAAAAACAGAATAGATATAAGCATGAAATATGGTGAAATATGCGCACATCATAGCCTTAGATGCACAACATTGTATACTTCAAACGTCGGATCTGACGTTGTAATGTAATTAACACTACAACATCGGATCCGACGTTTAATAGCTTTAATCCACGTATTTACGGTGGATATAGGCAGGGTCGATGAATGGGCGGTGCAAGAGGTTTGATTGCACAGGTCCCGAAAATTCTGGGGGCGTATATATATAGAAGTAAGTGTGTTTACATAAGATGAAAACTTCCTGGTGCAAGTGGTAAGTTTTGGGGCCTCTCTCCCAACGGTCTGGTGTTCGATTCCCCATAAATCCCTACAATGCCTGATAATCCCTTTTATGTTTTTGGGCCCACTTTTCTTTTGTGCCTAATTGAATGGGCCTACTTCCCTTCAAATTAAGTTTTGAGGATATTAATGGAATGGGCCTACATTACCCTTTTGATGTTTTTCATGCTTAAAATTAAGTTTTCGGTTTTGAAATTTTTATTTACTAAAAAATAGTATTCCCTATCATTTTTTCAATACTTCACAATTGACACTTTTTATTACATTTATTTACTATACATTTTATTTAGTTTGCCTTTTTAATCTTTTATTAGGCACGGTCGTTACAAAATGTACTATAAAATTGTTATACCAATTTTAATTCAAATTATAATTACTTAGAGCACCCTAATTCATTACCCCACTTAAAACCAAATTTAATACAAGGGTTCAAAAATTTCCATAGCACAGGGCCCATAAAATCCTCGGGACGGACTGGATATAGGGACGACTAGAGCTGACAAAATCTGACCCGACCCGAGAAACCCGACCGACTCACCCGAACCCGAACCCGACCGAAACCCGAAAATCTAGAGTCATCTGTAACCCGAACCCGAGACCGAACCCGACCCGAACCTGACCCGACTCGAAATAGACCCGAACAGATAAACCCGACCCGACTCTCAACCCGATGTGACTCTCAACCCGACCTGATCCGACCCGACTTGAAATGGTTGTTTAACATCAACATTTTAATGCTTGAATGTTAAATTTTTTTTATTTTAATAGAAGCTTATAGTATCTCCAACAGCTCTAAAAAATCTCTAAAAGAGAGAACTAAATAGCGAAATCTCTAAAATTTCACACTTGTGTGAGATCCAATAACTTCAACTCTAACAGTATCTCTATTATACGGATTTTTGTATTTATTATATATTATAATAAATGCATAAATTTCTAATATAATAAATAAATGCATTTATAAATTAAAGCTTAATGTAATTTAATAATTCTAAACTTAATAACTTAATTCAATTCTAAAGAAGTGAAAAAAAACTTCTAACGTAATTTAACAATTATAAAGTTCTAAACTAACAACTTAATTTAGTTCAACTGAAAACTATGAGTTTTTATTATGAATATTAGTTTGTATAAGTTTATAATATAAATAGCATTTAGAAGTTTATACAATATATATAAGTAACACTATGAGGAAATATATATATATATATCTATATAAGTAACACTTATGAGTTTATATAACAGTTGATCTATAAGTTCATACCAATATATATAAGTAGAAATTTGATTAAATTTGATTATCTAAGTTCGTATAAGTAGAAATATATATATATATAAAAGTACCACTTATGAGTTTATATAAGAGTTGATCTATAAGTTCATACCAATATGATATACTTTATAGATATTATAAATTATGTACCTTTTTCACAATTGGACTTTTCCATTACTGAATTCTATTAGACTATTAGTGTTAATAATTCTATTAATTCTATTAGTTTTCGTTTTTTTTATTAATGGATTTCTTTTTATAGGTATAAATATAATAATTCCATTAGTTTTCATAATTAAGGTTATTCTATTTGTCCATAATCCATAATTTAGACAAATTATGATATATGATTTTTTTGTTGGAAAGAATTATTTATATCCAAATCAATAATTTTATAGTTATTATTTTATTTATATCTATATATATATATATTATGTTTTAATAGAATGAATTATTTATATCTAGATTTGTTAAAAACTAATAATAATGAAAAAAAAACTAATGGGCCAAGGTTGAAAATGAAATGAGCCAAAACTAAAAATGAGATGGGCCAACTTATTAAAACACAAAATTTAACAGATGATTATTTTGTAAAAACTAATAGTAATTAAACCAAGGACGAGGTTGTTGAATGCCGAATTTTCGATTATGACTTTTTTGAAAACCGGCCGACAGCCGATGAGGCGATGAGTGAAGTGTATTTAACGAGTCAAAATTACATATTCGAGTTTTCAACCGAGTCAAAATCATTTATTTTAAGTAAATTACATATTCAAGTATTCAACCGAGTCAAAATAAATCGAAAACTCAAACAAACTATACCCACTTTGATTCAAAACTCCAACGAGACCGACCCGTCTCTTGACCTGAAACCCGAACGAGCCTGACCCGCTTCGACCCGAACCCGTATGGGCATGACCCGATTTAACCCGAAACCCGACAAATCTAAAATTCATCATGACCGAACCCGACCCAACCAGTACCCGACTATAAATTTTACCCGAACTAACCCGACCCGACTGAGCCGGACCCGAACCCGACCTGAACCACCGAATTGCCAAGCTCTAGGGAGTAGGGACAACCAAATATTTTGAGGTGTAAAGAGCCGTTGGTTGGTGTGCCGGAGACATGAAAGAAAGGAAGGTGCCACGTGGACGGCAACGAGCACATCACGACAATCTCGACACCAGTAGAATGGAGTAGAGTACACCCCACTCCATTCTTTAATACTCATTCAGTGAGTCCAGTTCCAGGCGATCCCAAAAGCCTCGACGGGTTCAGCTTCAAATTCATCGGGTCTCTCTTTCCCATCGCTCTTTGGGATCCGTCAGAAGAGGAGATGATGATGGGCGCCTGCTCTCTAGCTGCCGCTGATGCTGCGACGTCGTTTAAGCAGGTTATTATTGCTTCTTCTTCAGCTGCTACTCTCAGAGACGGTACCCATTTACCTCATTCCCGGAGCGCAATTCAAATTGGGGTTTTGAGGTTTCCCGGTCGTGGCGGCGGTAATCTCTCCCGTTTCGTTTGCCTCCCGACAAATCCCATCCGCTCAGTCGCTTCTTCTTCGATTCCATCTTCAGAGTCCCAGGTCTCTCTCTCTCTCTCCCACTCTATTATCGTTGAATTGAACTGAATTGAAGTCTGGGCCTTCGGGATCGAATCGGGGAATTAACCTACTTTTAAATGCTTGAATCATCTGTTTTGACAGCACTGGTGTGTCAAATGTAAGAAATTAACATTATTTATTTATTTATTTTAATAACTGATTGATATTTGTTGGAGTAGGTACAGTTGGAGCCTATATGCGAAGGTCATCCCCAGCTGCCACATCAAGGTAAGACTAGTGGCGGAAACTATCTCTGGCGGAAACTAGTTCAGTACCCGCACTGTGTGCGGTTTTTTAATTTAAATAAATTTGATAATAAAACCCGTTTATTCAATTAAATAATTTATTTCATACTTCTAATTTCTCAAATCTGAATGAATTTATACTTTATTGACAACATATGAAAAGATAGTATATATTAGTGAAAATAACATAACATACCTTATAATAGCACGTTATTTCGAAAAGCTTACGTACCAAGGAAATCGTTAACAAAGTCGTAAATAACCCACAATAACAATACCAAAAAGAAGGAAAAAGACGTCAACGTTTGTGAAATAACATTAACAAACTTTATATAGGTCAAAATCTAAAAATCTATCCATAATTATATATGTATTAAATTCAAAAATATATCTCATAAATATATCAATACCTTCAAGATATATAGGAAAATTTTATTTCTTATTGAATTCAATAAGTTGATAACTTTTACACCGCTAAGTATTATTTCAATTTACCAAAAACCTTTTATCTTCTTCATATTGATTATTATGAACATGCTAAGTAATATTTCAATTTTGTCAAAAAATTTTATCTTCTAAAAATATGTTCATATTGATGAAGTTATTGATAAAGTTATTTAATTAGTATGTCCATGTAATATATTGATAAAGTTATTATCTTCTAAAAATATGTTCATATATAGTGAAAATTCTCCTTTATTATATATAATAGATAGGTAAAATCTTATCTTATATAATAGTATTTAAAATTAGTTAATATCTTCTAAAAATATATCCATATCTAATCAAATTGGGTCATATTTTATCTTATGCATATATAGATATATTGATTAAATAGAGTTAGAAAAAATAATTTATCTTATGGATATATTTTCAAATTAGTTAATATCTTCTAAAAATATATCCATATCTAATCAAATTGGGTCAAATTTTATCATATGCATATATAGATATATTGATTAAATAGAGTAAGAATAAAATTTTATCTTATGCATATATTGATTATTTCAAAAAAAATTGATTGGTTTATATGACTAATTAATATCTATAATAGTATTTAAAATTAGTTAATATCTTCTAAAAATATATCCATATCTAATCAAATTGGGTCATCTTTTATCTTATGCAGATATAGATATATTGATTAAATAGAGTTAGAAAAAATAATTTATCTTATGGATATATTTTAAAATTAGTTAATATCTTCTAAAAATATATCCATATCTAATCAAATCGGGTCAACTTTTATCTTATGCATATATAGATATATTGATTAAATAGAGTAAGAATAAAATTTTATCTTATGCATATATTGATTATTTCAAAAAATTTGATTGGTTTATATGACTAATTAATATCTATATCTAATGAAATTGTGTTAAATTTTATCTTATACATATATAGATATATTAATTAAATAGAGTTAAAATAAATTTTTATCATATGCATATATATTGATTATTTCAAAAAATTGTGATTGGTTCATATGACTACGATTAAGGAGAAAGCGTCACGTGTCTCAGCCGACTTCTCCTTTATTATATATAATAGATTTTAAAAATTTGTTAGGGAGATTTCAACCCCAATTTGTTGAAATGCTATTTTACTATCTAAGTTCTGCCACCGGTAAGACTGTCATTCCATTTTGATGGTGTCAACTTTTCCTGAATCTCTTTTTTCCCTTAATTGATTTGAAGATATGTGTACTCCAGATAGGAAAGGGTTTTAGGTTTCAATGTGATGGGGATATGCTCCCTTTTGTTATGTTGAAGAGTTTCTTTGATTTGTAGATAATTCGAGGACGGTTCACGTCAAAATACAACTGATGAAAGAGTGTCAGTTTGGTGAGCAGTTTTTTGTTGTTGGTGCCCAACCAGAATTAGGATTGTGGAACCCTCTAGATGCAGTTCCGATGACGTGGTCAGATGGTCATGTATGGACTTTTGAAATGGTAAGAGTTAACCGTTATGATTCTTGTGAAGCAATATAAAGTGTGGACTTTCGTACAAGAAGCCTTCGCAATATGATACCAACATTTGTTTTTTTCTCTCGAGTAGGATACACCTATTGGTGAGCTGATCCAGTTCAAGTTCATATTGAGAGAAGTCAGTGGGGAGTTCTTGTGGCAGCCAGGGCAAGATAGAGTCCTTCATACATGGGAAACAAGTAATGTCATCAATGTCCTCGAAGATTGGGAGACTGCGGAAGCTCAACAAGTAACAGAAGAACACGACATCACTGATAAATTTGAAGAGTCTGATTCATTGAATACCAAGCAGTTGGAACATTCCGATGAAGTGTATAATATTAATGATAAACAGAACCTGGTGGCTCAAACGTACGAGGCATCAGATTCTGCCCATCATGTTGCTTGTTCGAATCATGAGAAAGTGGCTATGGTTGCAGAAAATATTACTCTTCCTACTAACCCTGATATGGATAGAGTGAGGAGTGATGAGAAAACATCCAGTGTTCATGATGGTTCTATTAATGCAGCAAATGAGGCTACTATCTCAGACATGGGTGTGATAACTAGTGAAGGCATTCTTGGATTTAAAGAGGTTCCGATTTTGGTTCCTGGCCTAGATCCTTGTTCAACCACGCCCATCGAAGACGTGACTGCAAAGGAAGAGCAAGTGAAATTCGAGCCTCGTATCTTTAACATTGGTAGCGGTATAAAACCTGAAAAACCAGAGGTAAATTTCTGATCTTTGAGCTTTGCACATTCTATGAAACTAAATGGCCATCTGCAGAATCCAAACTGTTAAGCTTTCATGGCCCAAATCTGGATCTTTGAAATGAATGACCTGAATGGTATGAAGTATGAGGTGAACTGAATTACTGTGTTACGTCTATTTCTGGTTATGATGATAATACCATGCACAGAGTAATTTAACATACCATCCTAAAATGTTAGAAGTGGAAAGATGCAAATAATTTTAGCACCTTTAAAGGGCTGACCCTTGAGGCAGTCACTTCCATACTTGTGAAGAAATGACATGATGAGTGATGACTTGCTTCACATATTGTTTTGGCTGAAACGTAATCCTTAAAAATGGAATGGTTGAATTGTTGCTCTTGCACAAGAGAATTGGGATCTACAGTTTGGCCAAAGTATTCAATATATTATGCCTAGATATCGAGTATATCCAAGTATCCGTCAATTTCTCTTGAAATAAAGCATTTCATTTATCTTATGTTGTTGTTATGTACTCCAACTTTAAGGCTTGCAGCATAAGTTCTGCTGATGTATTCTTTTTCATGTTTGATGTCCGTGCATTTTATTTTGTATCTATTGCTTATTTATCCCATCATGCTTTGTTTTGCCTTCACTTCCATTTTGAAAATTAAATTTAAAAAAAGCAGGAACAAGTAAAGGGGCACTCGGGGCAGGAAGCAGCAACGGGCAGGTTGAGTGTCGATGGTGAGCATGCTCCAATGACAACAGAACACTCAAATGAGCATGGTTCCATCAGCAATGAAGATTTCAATGACAACCGAGATCAGGATCTTGAATATTCTCTCTCTGAAGGCGAGAACAGCGAAGAAAACGGCCCCTTACTTTGCGAAATCATGTGGGGTTCGAAAACCCTACAGGGATTTTTGAGCAACTTGGGGTTTCTTTAGATTTCTAGTAGCAGTCACACAAAAGTTTTTTTCCCACCTTCAGTTCTTAGTGCAGGCTATTAGATGGGTTTGATGTTGAGTTATGCACATTTAGTTTGCTACTGTGATCTCATCCAGTATGTGCTAGTTGCTACACATGCTCTATGCTCAAGATCATTAAGGGCCCGTTTGGTATTGATATCTAAATATCAAATATCGGATTTCAGCCCCTCATATCTGATATGTCGTGTTTGGTATGGATAGATATCGATATCACTAAGTGATATCGATATCTAGTGTTTGGTATCCCCCAGATATCAAGTGATATCTGATATCTGTGTTTGGTATCGCCAGATATCGATATCTGTGTTCGTCTTATTTGATATACTGATTTTTTGGGAGGTATCACTTGATATCGATATTACCCGATATCGATATCTTGATACCGATACCTGGACGTGGTCATGGGTTCGACCCGTCGGGTCGACGGGTCGGACCCGCCGAGTCGAGAACCCGGAGGACATGACCCGAACCCTAACTTGGGAATCCAACGGGTCGACGGGTTCCGGTCACCCAGCGGGTCGATGGGTCGACCCGTCGGGTTGTGACACGTGGCCACCCGTCGGGTACCCACCGGGTCGACCCGCCGGTTAGGGTTCGGGTTGAACGGTTTATGCGATGTTTTGTCGTTTTCTGTAATACCGTTTCGTGTTTACCGTTTACGTATTATTTTCATTAAACGTAAATAAATCAAAACTCAAAATCAAAATGAAGTTTTAATTGTGACGAAAACAACACCAAATTTATTGTTTTCTTTCAAATTTCCTTTCTTGAAATATTTTGCAAAAACATTTCAAGAAAGGAAATTTAAAAGAAAACAATAAATTTGATGTTGTTTTCGTCACAGTTATAACTTCATTTTGATTTTGATTTTCGGTTTATTTACGTTTGAGTTGAGAAAAAAGGGAGGGGGATAAGGGCTTGAATCTGTTTCCCAATTGCTTACGTATCCTCCCGGAGGAGAGAAATCAAAGCCCACATAGTTCTTTTACCTTCTGTTTGAACCCCGCTTACCTATTCGACTATTCGTCATCGTCGGATTGTCGTTCGCTATAGACGACTCCACCGTCCACGGATGCCCCGACCGATTCCGAGTCCATTCCATCATCATGCTCTGATTCGGTGGACAAGAGGTTCTTCTGAATTCTCATCTCTGCCCTTTTCCAATCGGCGAGGCATACTTGTGCTTTGAGGTTCTCGGGGAGCAATCTAGATCTCTTCTCGGTTAGAATTTTTCCACCTCGGCTGAATAATTGCTCCACGACGACGGTGGAGCAAGAGGCTCTAAGTATTTGTCGGGCGATCACCTGCAAGGTTGAAAAGCGCAGTCTTTCCACTCGGCCCCACCATTCTAAAATATCGAAAGCTTCATCTTCATCACTGCGAAATTCAGAGTTAGTAGACAAATATTCATCGAGCTCCGAGTGCGGGCTCGACAAGGACCTCGACCTCTTTGAGCCAAAGATATCTCTGGCAATGGCTTTAGTTCGAGCGGTAATACTAGTGCGAGAGCCGCTCGTGCTGGATGGCGCATGAGGAGGGTGGTTAGGCGCTCTAGAGCATGTAGAAAAATGAGTGTATAATACTTCAAGTATTCCCCTAGATCTAGCAACTATAATTGAAACATTGCAATCGGGATCATCTTGGATATCGAGCGTAGGAAAGTAGTTTTCTAAAAACTTTTGAAGCCCAGTTAATTTGTATCTAGGGTCGAAACAACAAGTTGCGATGAAAATATCAAGTATAACTTTGTAATAAGACAATCATTTCTCCCGCATGGTGAAAACAGCGTCGGAGATGCATCGCACTTGAAGCCCGTCCTGAATGGCTATGGCGATGTTCATAGCGACAAAACAGAAAACACAAGACGTAGGAATGTAAGAATGACTAAAAGTTTCAGTTGCATCATGGAAAACTTTGAAAACCTCAATCACATCTCGAGCAACCACCCACACATCCTCAAAAACGTTTGAACCTTCGACGTATTGGGTGGCAAAAGAAGAAAAAACTTATATGTATTGATAACAATCATAAATCAATTTGTACATCGAGTTCCACCGAGTGCTAACATCCCGTGGGAAGTTCTTTGGGTGCACGTTGTTTGCTTGGTAAAATTGGTGTCATTGGTGGCGAAGTTGTTTGCTTCACCACTGTGCCTGCAAAACATATCGAATAGGTTCAATAACCGTTTGTAAATAATATATCTAAACCATCTTGAATACATAAGTTTAAAATATAAGGTGCGCAACGAATATGAAAAAATCTTCCCCCTATCCCGGGTTGACAATATTGGGTTAAATCTGGGATAGAGGCGGTGTTGGCGGATGCATTGTCAATACCGATTGAAAAAACTCTTTTGAGTCAATCTATACTCATGTAAAACGTTTAAAAGGACCCAAGATATGTTACGGGTTGTGTGTATGTGCCTCGTCAAAAACTCGAAAACCTAAAACTCGTTTGCGTAAAATGAACCGTTCATCCACCCAATGGCATGTGACACCTATATATATGAGTGGTGTTGCCAATGGTCGGTCCAAATATCACTACAAATCAAAATATGTAAATTGCTAAATTTTTTAAAATATTAAATTAATTAAGCTTTACGGCCGTTATACCTTTTGATCATTGGTGGACAAGTTCTTTGTGCCCATAGACTTCATTATGTTGGATATGTCGGAAGACCCTATTGTGCCTATCATTCTTGGTAGGCCATTCCTAGCAACCGTCGATGCCAACATCAACGTCAGGAAGGGGATCTTGGCATTCACAATCGGGAATGAAGTCGTCGAGTTCCGCTTTAACCCGAAGATGAAAGAGACCAAAAGGCTAGAAGTCAAGAGCATTGACATAAGCAAGGACTATGTCCCTTGTGAGGAGTCAATACAAAGAGCTCTTACCTCTGGAATCCATGAAGAAAGTGGGTTCACACCCGAAGAGGAGTAGTTGTGCAATTTTTTTTGACGAAGCTAGGCGCTAGAGAAGAGGTTGACATCGACTGTCACCTGTCGATGTCGACCAGAGTGCTCAACATAGACCACCATCACTCGATGTCGACCACCACAGAAGCATGCCAGAGCTGCCAAGAGCCTAAGTATGGGGTTCTCACCGACAAGATACTCGACATCGACCCCTCTCTATCAATGTCGATTAAACCCCAGTTCGAAGATCGTTGTTTCAGGTCCAAAAAGGTAAGATCGAGTATGATTTCTAACCCCTCCCAGTCCATTAATGATGATTATACTAATAGGAGGGTCAAAGCTCCATGGTACACTGACACATGCAAGGTAAGGTCAAGGAAAAAGAAGAAGAAGGAGAGTGAGCTGATAGAATATGATTCGGGAAAAGAGTTTCATTAAGAAGACTCCTTACTTGCTGAACTTGGGCAATACAATGATGACCTTGATGATCTAGGAGAAAGGCCTAGCACTAAGGGGCTCTACCTTAAAGGGACGTGTGCTTAATGGAAGAAGTCGGCCTAGCGACTCAAAAGTCTAGAGCGTGTATATACACTTTATTTAAACTTCTTTTGGAATTTTAGTTTTGGATTTGGTTTTGAAAACTTTATATAAAATGTGGTTTGGATATTATGAGCTAACAAGTTTCGGGTTGCAAAAACAAGAAGAAGAAACAAAGTCTCTAAAGAAGCCATCGAGATCGACCTGATTAGTCGACATCGGCCGTACTACGGTCGAGCCATACCAAGCAGAGTGGTCGACATCGATCACCTTGGAGCTGCAAAGAGCAGTCGACATTGATGAGGCCTATTGATGTCGACCCCCATGGAGGCCCTCGACTTCGACCATCTCCTTGACAGCATAGAGTTGTTGTCGACATCGACTACACTGGTCGATGTTGACTGCTGGCAACTGATCGACAACACATGATTCTGGACCTTTGTGCATAAATCTTTGAGTTGCTTCCTTTACCCTTGTTTTTTTTATTTAATACATTCAAAGTGAAAAATTTGGATCCACCGTAGGTTTGTATTGAGACAATTGTGGTGTTGAAAAAGTTTGTTACAAGTTTAATGAAATTTGAGATAGTTTGTGACAGTTGATTTAGTGTTTATTGGAAATAGACAAATAAATTTAGAGCAATCATCAATAATTGAAAGATAGAAACAATTTCCATTTAACGAAAGAACAAGGGTTGTGCCCCATACATCACAAAAGAAAAGTTCAAAAGGCCGGTCGGACCTGCTCTTTCTTTGTGGGTGTGGGAGATTGTGGAATTTGGTATAAGAGCAAGCTTGGCATGAGATATGGGCTTGGGAACCTTTAGGGAATCGAAAACCTAGGGTTGGTAAGAGAGATTGGGTGATTCGTTGTGATGGATGGCCAAGATGTGAGTGTTAGAGATGCTTGGATAGAACTTAAGAATGAGCTTGGGGTTGTAGCGGTGGTGTGCTAGAGGGGAGAACGTATAAATCACCTTTATTGGTATCTTGAAGAAGTGGTGTCAAACTCTGCAAATCCTTTACCAGATAGTGGTTAGCAAAAACTTTAAAAGAAACATGGTTATCTTTGCAAAAATGTCCGATGAAGAGTAAATTTTTTGAAATTGAAGGAGTACATAAGAGATTAGAAAGGTGAAAGGTACGCTTTGAGGTGTAGATTGATTTGTAGCCATGATGTTAGATTGGTATGGTGGAGCCATCTCCGAGCATTACTTGCTCTATGCCATGGTACAAGAGTTGATCATGATGAAGATTCAAAAGATCAAGGGTGTAATGGTGAGATGCAACTATATCAGGGTACCATGGAGCTGATGAGTGTGCGAGATTCACTTGAAAATTTGATGGTGAGGGTGGCTAGTAGGCATGGCCAAATTTGTACTAGCACGAGAGGGTTGTGTGACCCGGCTTAGAGCAAACTAGGCATGTCGGACGATTATTAGGCTAGCCGAAGAAGTTGATGCCTCAGCCACTAGTGTATCCACATCCTGGACCTCATCCTTCGGAGCCACGACCACCACGCTAAGAGTCGCAACCGCCTCTGTTCATAGAGGTAAAGTTCAGTTCTGGATTTTGGGGTTTTTGAGGTTGTGTGATTGTGGAGTTTGATGACATGAGAGCATTGTTGGAGGAATAAAGAGATTCTAGATTAAGTAAGTATTTGAGAACCTATTGAGGTTTGGGGGAGACGGGCTGGGTTGAGAGAGACGTGATAAGAGACTCATATTCTAGGCCTAATCCGGTAAGACAGAACACAACAAACTCAAGAGTCTGACAATGGTTGTCCTATAGCAACGAGGGAGGTGACAAGGCCTTTGGCCTTGTTGGAGTACTTCGTTGCCGATTTGTCGCCGATCTTCAAGGAGGCAAGCTGTAGGCACAAGTGCACAACTTTGACATTAGATTGGGTTACAAATAGCTCTTCAAGATGGCTCTAGATCTCCGAGGAAGAGTTGCAATCAACAACCTCAGCTAGAACCTTCTCCATAAGAGTGGAGGTGAGTATAGACATCACCAACTGATTTTTTTAGACCCAGTCACTATAGGTCAGGTTAGTTTGTCCATTGACAATAGGGGGTGGACACTTTACAGTCCCATTGGCAAATGAAAATAGGCGTTGGCTTTTAAGATAGGGCTTGCTTGACTTGGAGAGACCATGGTGGGTAATTTGTGTTGGTGATTTTTAGGGTTATGAAATTTGAGAAGGTTGGATGAGAGTGGGGGGTTATTGGGTTTTGTGTTTGGGTAATTAGAGTGGTGGAAGGGAATGTGGTGGTGTGATGATCGAGGGAGATTCTTCCATGGTGATTGTTGAGAAAAAGACGTTGGTGAGATAAGAGCAATGGAAAAAGGAGATCAACTATATTCTTACGTATCTTCTCAAGTGAGATTATAAGGCCTTATATAGGCATGGAAATATGAGAACATAAATGGGACCATGAATGTAGGGGGTTAAGAAGGTGAGACATTCACAATGGTATTATAACACTCCTCTTTGAATGTGCACCTCGTAGTCTATGTATTGCCTCGTTAAAGTATTGCCTCGTTAAAAACCTTGTTTGGAAAAATCCATTTGGGACAAAAACCAAGATCAAGGGAAAAAAAGTATAATACTAGTGTAAACTACACTCCCCCTCAACTTTGCATACATCCTTCAAACAACGCATCCTTATGTCGTGTACGAGTCACTTAAATATCATTGTAAGCAAAGCTTTAGTCAACAAATCTGCCAGATTTTCACTTGATGCAATCTTCCAAACATCAATCTTACCTTTAACTTGGAGTTCATGAGTGGAGAATAATTTGGGGGATATATGCTTTGTCTCATCACCTTCAATGTATCCTTCTTTGATTTGGGCGATGCAACCTGCATTATCTTCATACAACAATATCGGGTGTTTTGCAATTGACTCCAACCCGCATGATTCTTGAACATGTTGGATAACTGATCTGGGCCACACACTTTCTTTTCCAGTTTTATACAATGCAATAAGCTCTACATGATTTGATAACGTGGCTACAAGAGACTGCTTTGTTGAACGCCGTGAAATGGCAGTTCCATCATACATGAATAAGTACCATGTTTGCGAGATGACCTTGTGAGGATCGGATAAATAACCTGCATAAAAATAGCCAATTAATTATGCACTATGTACTCTTTTGGATCTTTCAAAGTACAACCCATGCCACTTGTTCCACGTAAATAACGCAGAATGTGCTTGACAATTCCAATGTCTTTTTCTTGATGTTGAGTTATATCTTGCTAGTAGACTAACTGCAAAAGTTATATCTGGTTTGGTATTCATGACAAGATACATAAGCGTTCCAACTCCATTGAGATATGATACTTCAGGACCTAATATCTCTTCATTGTTTAATCAAGGACGAAAGGGGTCCTTATCCACATCAAGTGATTGTAAAACCATAGATATACTAATGGATATGCTTTGTTCATGTTAAAGCATTTTAGGACCTTTTCAACATAAGTTGACTAATGGATGAAAATTTCGTTTCTGATATGGTCGAATTGTAGGCCGAGACAATACATGGTTGTTCTAAGATCTTTCATTTCAAATTTCTTTTTCATGTAATTAGCAGTTTATTGATTCTCTTCTACAGTCTCGATAATGTTTAGATCATCAACATAAACTGCTATAATTACAAAACCCGACTTTGTCCTCTTTATAAAGACATAAGAGTTTACTTGGTTATTTATAAAACCATGTCTTAGTAGGAACTCACTAAGGCAGTTATACCACACGCAACCCGATTGCTTCAATCCATATAAGGACTTCTTTAACTTGATGGAGTAAGTGTGACGAGGTTTTGATCTTAATGCTTCAGACATTTCTAATCCTTCAAGAATTTTCATGTATATATCTGTATCTAATGATCTGTAAAGATAAGCAGTTACTAGTTACTACATCCATAAGTTGCATCTGGAGTTGTTGAACAACCACCAAACCAACTAAGAATCTAAGTATTGTTGCATCCACTAAAGGTGAATACGTTTCTATATAATCTGAAGAATGGAGTAGGACTGTAGGAGATATAAATATGAATACTCTAGAGGGAGGTGGGGTGAATAGAGTATGGAATCTTTTTGCAAACTTATCGCATATGAAACTTCAAGGCCTTTGAATGAATCTCAAGGTCTTAGTCCGGATGTCAAGGTTTTGAAATGGAATTCAAGATCTTGAGCAATCTCATAAACCTATTCAGTTGTATGAAAATTAAACGTTAATAGAAAATGTGGAAATTAAAGACAAATAACACACGATATGCTCACATTCAATTTCAGCCAGCTAGGATTATGACGATCTCTCCTCTCTCTAGGAAACTAGAGAGAGAGCTTCAAACCCCTTAATGGGCGTCCACCACCCGTCGAGCGGTCCGATCACCTCCTCCACCTAACTGTTCTCGTCGAGTCCGGCTTCGGAATAGCATACCCAACTTGGTAAATCCCTTTGGGGCGGTAACCCTCCGGTCGACTTAATCCGTCCGCCGGCGTCTTATTCTCCGACTTAGAGTTTGATGGCCTCCATCGCAAAATTCATGAACATTTTGCTCCAATTTTTGGGGCTTCTGCTGAACCATGTGCGAGGATCTCAGATCCGTCGTCGTCTTTAACCGATTCGCTCTTCTTGCTTTCGAATCTAGGATCTAGGATTGATTGGGTTAGCCTCTTCTTTCGGCCCTTTCATCCTCCTCTGATCATCGTTGCCTCTTGCGGCCGCCGTGGCATCTTCTTCCTGTCGACCTGGGTTAGGCGTCATTTCTCCTTCCTCGGATAGCCCTCCTTTTAATCGGCCTGGGTGGGGGTTGGGTTCGGTTGGTACGGCTCGCCGCCTCCTTCCCGTTATTATTTTTGCTCGGTTGCCTTTACCTCGTTCGACCAGTGTCTCCGGTCCGACGTCGTTTCCGTTCCTCTTTGCGGCGCCCCTGTCCTCCCTGACCAGCGCTTGGTCTGTGCTGTTGGCCAGCGGTGTATGCTAGGTGCTTCCGGGTGGGCTTGTTGATCTGCTTTTTCCATGCTGGTTGTTGTCTCCTACTACGCCGCATCCCGAGAAAAATTAAATTAAATTAAAAAAATAGAGGGAGAAAACTTAATAATAATAATTCTAATTCGGCTTGTATTTGGCCCGAATTGTCCCAAAGAAAATCAAAAAGGCTTTTAGTATATTATATGTGGAGTTATTTCCGTATTTCTCTATATATTCATATATTATTTGAGCAGATTAAAAATCCCGAAAGAGTTTGAATAAAATCATGAAAGGGATTTAAACCCCGCTCGAAAGGGCATTTTGTAAATCCCAATAGGGTCTAGAAAATATTATATGGAAAAAGGAATAAGTGTGCTCCCAGATCGTCTTGTTTGGCTCTGGGAGTCCCGTTCACATTTCTGATGGTTGGTTGATCTTCTCTGTTCTACCTATATTTGCCCCTTCTTCTGGCACCAGGTCAGTGCTTTGGTGTGGTTGCATTTTCTTTGTGTCGGATTGCAGTATCGAACGTCCTGTTTGATCGACAACGGTAATCCACACTTCCTCAGAAAGTGCACTTTCCGGCTGGGGTATTGTCGTGAGTCTTTGGACTCTACTGCGTTCTTAGCACTCGTGACGCGTCCTGGTTCTCCATCGACTTTTCTGTTGACTGACGTCTTGTATGAATTGATTGAGTTTTTCTTTCTTCTCTGTTGATTTGTGTTATTATGTATTGATTGTACTGACGGTTTCCGTCTGCCGACTTGGTCGGCCATCGAGTTTCAGGTATGCAATTTTTACCTAGTAAAAAAAAAACAATATCGGGCATACATGGGAATTTCTTCTCCTGATACATCAATAGGTCATTGGTGTCTTTCCTTCTCGGAAGAACAAATCATCGAAACTCTGAAGAATAATCAAACATTTAAGTGGAATTTCCAATTGCATTTGATCGATCATCATCTATCTTGCTGTGTAATCTAAAACGCATACGCCATATAAGGCATGTCAGGACAAAGGGAAAAACAGTCAAATTCGTATTAACAGTGATACTTTGTGCAAAGACAACCCTATTCCTTTACCAAATCAAACGACCATCAAAAGAAGCCAATGACCATAACTATTTTCATGGTTCAACTGCCATTACCATCAAGTAATCTATGACGATGCCCAAATGTTTCATGGCCCTTATATTCTTAGTTCAAGACTCAAAAGTTCCACCACAAACTGGATCTATCCGACTACCAAGACAAAAAAGTTACTCATATTCAGATAGAGGATACATTGGACGCAACCATATAACACTACGCAACAGCGCTTTGAAAGAGACATCTTGCAACCAGAGAATTCTCTGCGCCATCTTTGCCCAAGCAAAGATTCTTCAAAATGGCGAAGTTTGCAGTGAATCATACTTTCTTGATGATCTGGACAACGTCCTCATCCTCAAGTTCGTGCTCCTGAACCCATGACAGCAAATAAAAAAACAATGTACGTTATTAATTGCAATGAAAATATAGTGATTGCAATGAAAATATAGTGACTACAAATCAAACAGGGCTGCATTTTGTGAATTTCATTTATATAAGATAATAATCATCTCATCATGATGACTCCGCTGGCAAAAGCCACTAAAGGTGAAAGTTTGATTTTGGAGGATGGCCACTGGGTCTTTACCCGAGGATCCCAACCTGCAACGGACTAGTTGGGACAGGACAACACTTCGTGCGCCCATTACAACACAGGTGTGAATTCTCCCTGTCCTTGTGATAATCTTGAGGATAGTACTGTAAGGAATTTTCCATATCCATGTAAAATAATCACGAGGACAGCACTGTAAGGAATTTTCCATACCCATGCAATATTTTCTAATTTTCTGGTAGCAAGTCACCACGTAAAACAATCTGAACTCAATGACACCATCCATATTAATTAATTTCCCAAAGCAGATCCACTAAACAAGAGCAGAAATAATGAGAGATAAACTAATCATAACAGGGGAAGGTCTCCCACAGCCAAACTTCTGATGAAATAGCATATTATTATCAGTGATACAAGGTTTAAACTTGACAACTTCATCAATAACAAGGTTCAATGCAAGAGACAATAGTTCTAAAACAAACAGACCTCCTTAGTCCTTGAAAAAAAAAATTGAAGGAACTACATCACATACCTTTCCAACTCTTTGAGGTCTGTGTTTTGCACTTGATCCCCAGACGAGGGCACTACATATGAGAAAAGTGGCTCATTAAGAAATTCAGTGCCATGAAATACAATTGAAATTAAGTGATATGGAAAGGAACAAATGGAACCGGCATCTAACTGGTCAAGGCATAAATTTGAGTATGTGGCATGCAATGCTCCTTTCCTTCATGCATAACAACCTTGACGCACTAGTGATGCGACCTCTTAACTAGTTTAAATCATACACATCAAGTTTCTGTTCCAGACATACTAACATATAGCCTTAAAAGGGAAGAACATTCTCAGATATCCCATCCAGTCCACGTAATCGGGTTGGACATCCAGAAGTCTCAGTTTCTATGTTTGGTGACCCAAATTCGGCCAGCTAATCCCTGCAGATTGAGTTCTCCAAGTACAATACTTAACAAACATGTTCCAACTCTCCACCGTGACAAACTTTTCTCAATTAAAACATTTCTGAACAATCAACAGAGATAACAAAATTTTAAAATACCATAGATGTATATATTTTTCTTAACGAGCAATGGGAGCACTACTGTCTCTAATTGGTGCACCATAAGAGGCATGGCTGAGGGAGTGAAAATAATGATATCTACACTAATTCACAACCTCTGAAGCAGATATACATCTGGGGAGACTACAGAAAGATAATAACTCCAGAAAACACGCCCACTATGGTGCATTGGTGCACCAAGCACACAGAACTGTTCTTACTTCTTCGTTATGGTGACACTCCACCGAAAAAAGAACTAAAATAACATGAGATGCACTTACTACTTGAACTGCTTGAGCATATCTTTGTGAATTCTGTTGCAAAAATCCTCCACTGTTCTCCTTTTAGATGAGAGGATCACAGGGTCCTCGTAGTCTGGATTCATCCCCTTCGGTTTTGTGTAAATTCGTGTAAGATTGAGGTATTCCCATACTTTATCTAGGAGACCATCAAGGTTCCACTCCAGATGGGCACTGCCAAGTTTGCAACACAAATGCACACCTTACTGGGCAATAATTGATGAGTTCACAACATAAATGCATTTGGCAAAAAGTGATTTATAATTAATCTTTCGCAAAATAATAACCCGTAAAAACATTTCATATAATGGCAGCAGATACTTTAACAAGCTCATATACATTTGTATGAGAAATTGAGTACCTTACTGGGCAATAATGAGGAAGCTTATCAAGAATCTCCAACTCCTCAAGAGTTATCTGATCAATTTTGTTCACTGCATATATGCAAGGCATGTACACCCTGCTACCTTCAATAATATCTATAAGATCATCAGCAGTTGCGTCATAACGGAGAGTGATATCAGCATTGTGAATCCTATATTCACTGCATATTGCCTTCACTGTTTCCAGGTCCAGAAGCGTATTTGCTACTGTTGATGTGAAATTAATACCACCCTTGTCTTTCTTCCTAAAGGTCAAATTGGGTGGTTCTTTGTTTAACCTGTACCAGAAAAGAACACAAAAAACCCCACAATTAAGAATAATATCCAGAAGACAAATAAACATGCATAATTATATTTAATCTACAAAATAACATGTGATATGCATTCAGTAGAGGTGTGCAGAAAAACCCAACAGGATTGACACGACACAAAAATCCGGTGATACAACATGAAAAAACACGAAACAAAAAAAAGATACGATACGAACCAGTAAAGCACAACAGCGTGTCATGTTCAAATTAGGCATTTTCGCTTATAGGATATTAGACACGACAAACATGGCTAGGGATCGAGACTATCGAAGGAGAGGCATTAGGGCTATCAACATTTAGCTCCTATTGGAGGTTGATTCTATGTCAATCTTGCTTGTTTTGTTTTGGCACTTTCTGCTCTATTGCTAGAGCGTAGGTGTCTTTGGGCCTTATTCGCTAGTTGCTCTCCTTAACACTCTAGGTCTATCGAACCACCCTCTCGGCTTGTTAGGTGTAAGAGTGCATACGTCTCGACCCTGCTTCTTGGCAAGAAATACCAAGATGTTGTTGCTCTCTTTTTAAGATATCCAATACAACACATTTATTTATTTTTTGAAAAATGTCAGTAATATAGTAGTATTATATAATCCCTCTTAAACCAAGAAAGTGAAATAGCACACTTGGATAAGGATTTGAGTGATTCTATTAATATGAGAAAATGTCCAGGGATCGATTCCCTATTCAATCCAATTCTGACAGTTCTTCAAAATTAGGCGACCCTTTACTCCTCTCTCTCTACCAATCCTCTCTGGATCCGACGCGCTGCATGAACTTTCCATTGCTAGCGGCTCACTGGTGAGTCTTGCATCAGCTACATACCAACAAGCTCTCCATTTGTCCATGGTATCCTCCTATTCTTTTTTTTGCTCTCCCTCTCTCTCTCAAACTCACAGTCCTAAAGCTATAAGATCTAAGTTAGTAGCTTTAGAATTTCAGATCTGCAGTTGCAATCTAGCATTTCAAACCCCTAAAGGCTTAAATTCAGAGGACCGACAATTCCTCTTACTCTACTTTTCCTTTCTATCTCTCAAACTAAGTCTTCTCCTGCAAGATCTCTTTGACATTCAGATCCAGCCGGGACGTTCTCCATCTTCGGACGAGGCAACTCTCAACTTCGCCAAATGCATTCACTTCATATCTTTGCTCCAGGTCTTCAATTGCCGTCTTTTTTTCTCTGCCCCTTTTCCTGATGCACTCATTGTCCATGTATGGTAATCAACAATTGTATTGGGGAGGGTTTCCTTAATTATTCTATACTCCGTATCAATTTGTGGGTGTTCAAAAGAATATGCTTTCATCATCTCTTGAAATTGTGAACCCAACTTTTGAATGGTTTATTTTACCAATTTATTATGGAAAATTAATACAATTTTAGATTTTTCAATTTTACTATTAGTGATCACATTTTTCACTATTTGATTTAGCTTTACAAAATCAATAAATAACTAAATCCAAGCCCAAATTAATCAGTTATGTCTAACAAAATTCAAAGGCCGAACCTCAAAGTTGCCAATTGCCATAGGTACATCTAGTTATTGATTGCCTCTTTTGAAAACACCCTCTCGATGTAGTTGGGGAAGGGAAAGGGTGCATACATCTCAACCCCAAGACCATGCTTTGAGTGGAAAAACTGGGATTGTTGCTGTTTTTCTTTTGAAAAATCTGTTCGAGAATGAATTGGTACAAAGCTTTAAGGATTATTAACCCTTGCTAACAAATTCTGAAACCACATTCAAATACGACCTCGAAAATGTGCAAGATCTGCTTTAGAAACACCTTCCCTTCACTTTTTCCCTGCATGTCCACTTCTCGATCTGGTGCCTAATGTTACGTTGAGTATTTTATATTTAACATGTAATTATTTCCCGATAAGTTATAGGATAGCTAATTTACCCGAAAGTAAAATAGGTGTGTTTTTTATGTTTCTAGCTTTTGAAAGCCTTTTGTGCTTTCAAGCTTCCTAGGTTTTTTTGGTCCTTAAGAGTTATCGTCCTCTTTATATAATGAAACACTCAACTGAATAATCAAATTTGGTTTTTCCCATTCTCCATCTCTCTCCTTGACTAACCCCTAATAGGCTGCACCTCCATTAGAGGAGAATGGGGAGGCATGCCCATGCTCAAGCTGTAACGACTCAGATACATGTCAAAGAGTTATCCTAGACTCACCCCAAACAAGAACCGTAGCCCATATTTTGAAAACGGCAATCACTACTCCACTTCCGCCTTAGTTAATTAATTAGGTTACTGATATTTTATTGTTGCTGTAATTAGTTTGGGTTTGTTCCAAGGCTTGAATGTTGATTTTATAACCACTCGCTGGTGCCATGTAAGCAGCTGACAGGTGAAATTAATAGCTCTTGTAAGTTTGGTTAGGAAGTTGTATTTGTCCAAACCTCTTGGTTACCACCCAGAATTTCTCAAAACAATGTGATTTCCCTTTAATCATTGTCAACCAACGGAAGAAATCTCTCTTTTTTAATCTAGGTATGTTTTAGAAGGCTACTAATGTCATACACTAGACTCCAACCTTCGTTGCTTAGGATAAACATTGCCCAGGTTATGAATCAATCATATTTGGATCATTCAAGAGATGCAAGGACAGCATGTTTTATAACATTATTATGCATTTGCAGAGGGGTATCTCTTAGGCATCTGTTGATGAAAAGCTAGACCAAGGTTATTTTACGAACAAAAGTAATTTTATTTTTATTTCAAAAAAAAAAGATGAAAGAAAATAAAAGGCTCAACTACTGCAAAGAAATTGCAACTAATATGCAACAAAGAATAAGATAAATTTAAATTACCTTATGCCAAAACCTTCCAGCTCTTTCTCTATAAGACGCTTGTGAGTTATTGGTTTTATAGCATCAAGAACAATTATTATACAATTGCATGTCCTAGCAGTGCTGATAACCTGAATAGTTGAATTTCAATAAATAAAGCAGCATTTATACTTTCACAAAGACAAACAAACAAGTAAAATGCCAGAAGTCTATTACTCAAGAGGTAAAAGAGATTAAGGACGTTAACACCAACGAAAACTCTGGAATTAAAATGAAATGAGCTGTAATACAAGTAGTGATCAGATAATAGGTTCTCCTCTTTAAAATATACTTAAGGTTGATTTAATTAGTGTTATTATACAATATACTGAAGCAGAAACCTCTAATCCTATGTTTCGATCTCTCCTTAATTCTCTCAATTGTAAATAATAATTACAAATAATTCTCAAATTGTTAAATAATAGTTGAAACAATACTGTCCTTAAAAAAATATGTGTTTCTATGTGAATTTCTTTATATGTAAAAAGAAAATCAAATAAATATACACTTTAATACATAACTCGTTAAATTTCATTCTATAATAAATCATAACTCTAATTCAAGGATAGTACAAAATCCTTCTACAAATTCAACCTTTAATTTACTTTTTTTTCCTACCATGTCTTCACTTTTGTTAAGGAGCATTGGTAAAACTCAAGAATACATAACCCCTTTTTTCCTACCACGTCTTCAATTTTGTTAAATAACATTGGTCAAAAATCAAGTGTACAAAATCGATTTTCTTTGTTTCATGTCATCTTCTATTTGTTCTTCTACAATGTTTTTTTAATCCTTTTGAGGGCCAGTTTCTCAACAATCTCGATCATTGTTCAGCTCTTAAATAATACTCCCTCCGTCCTAGAATACATGGCTTTTTAGGCTTTTTATACTCCCTCCCTCCGTCCTAGAATACATGGCTTTTTAGGGTAATTATTACCCCGAAAAAAGTACAATAGTAAGTAAAATTAAAGAGTTCACATCTCTATAATAATAATAATGAGATTTAAGTATAAATAGGTTTCCTTAATTAACATGCGAGGGTCTAACAGACCATGTATTATCGGACAGAGGGAGTATATGTTAGGAATTGACCAATGTTAATATATTTGTACATGACAGTGCAAGTCACAGGCATTAAACAAGTTCCATATAACTTGCAAGTCACAGGTATTGAAAGTTAGTACTAATGATAATGGGGATTGAATATTATTTACTTGTCATCAACATTCTTGTATCATCAACTTGATAAAAATACACATTACTATTGTAAGAATATTAATTACTTCTTTTTCAATAATATTAATTAATATTAGATTAATAGAACAATTTTTTATTTAGGAACTATATAAATAGTTGCTAAAAAAATACTTCTTGCGTTTACTTTTAAATGTCGTCTATTATTCATGTATGCTTACGGATGATAAAAATTAGATAAAATGTCAAAAAAAAAAATTTATAATTTCATACTTTACTAATAAGTATTAAATTATATATAAAAAATTGATATTCTATATATTTTTATCATCCTTATATAGCGTGCATGAATAGTAAACAATATTTAAAAAACAGAAACAGTGGCGTTCTTGACTCATTGGATTGACCTGAACCCGCTATATATAGGTATAGGTTGAGCATTCATGTCCCATAACCCAAAATGAGCTGACTTGTAATTGACTCGAATCCGAAACAACCTCACCTAAACCCGACCTGCTGACTTGTTTGATCGGTCCTAGTAGTTCCTATACGGCTACAGGTTTCATGTTTTTTGGATTATTTACAAGAGATCTTTCATACTCTTATTTGTGCAACTATACACACAACTTATACAGATGAATCCCTCGAGGGTCATCAGTTATTGAGAAAACCTTGGCTGACCTGCCCGATAAAATGGCTGGATTGGCCTAGATGTCACTAAGCGAGCCTAAAAAGCATTAAGGTTTGTAGAAGGTGCTATTTGAATGTAGCTTGTTATTTTCGTAGAATAGCCCTTTTCCATCTGGGTATAATGAATTATTAATTTACTATCCAACACAGTTAATGGGTCGCTTCCCACCAAGTTTTTGCTCAGCTCTACGCTCCACCCTAGTCCAACCCCATCCCAACTGCTCTTCCAAACCTCCATAGATCTAAACCCTAAACACCTTACCTCTCCCTAACTTCCATGTCCAAGCTATCCATCAATGGAGAAGGCGCTTGGCTCCAAACCACGTTCCTCCTCCACCGTCATTCATGCAAAAAGGCACCGCCATTCTCATAGCATCCCAACAACTTAAATAAAGTTACTGATATTCACTGAATCCATATCAGAGTATCCAAAGAAATTTAAAGAGGGAATAAGACAGAATTACTGGAAGTAACTAAGCACATAGACCACAATTATTACTTTGTATCCGAAAATGGTTGCATGAATATGTCCTAATAGCACAAACAAGTTATTCATATTTATTAAATCCGTTTTATCTCTTAAGACTATTTACAAAGTACACATTACCTGTCTTCCTCTACCCTTTCCATCCTTAGCACCTTCAATAATACCTGGAAGATCCAACAACTACCAAAAGAACAGGAATTAGAAGGTCAAAGATGGTAAAGCAAGAGGCCATATCATTTTAGCAATCAAACAGAAAGTCAACTATTGGATCACAAAGAAGGATAACTGATTGACAGTCATTGTATATCCATACAATATGAGTTAAGACCTTAGCAAAACAGATCCACTTGCAACAACCAAGGAATGCATGCAAATAACTACATGGTAAAAAAACTGCGAATTCATCACATCCATTTGAAGAGATAACCATGATGGAATCATCAAAGTTAGGTGCCCAGAAAGGAAAAAAAAAATGGAATCCAGAAAAACTGAATCCAGACAAGAGGATAGATGTCAGACAAAAGCATAACAACATTGGTGCAGAACTATCTATGTACATTAAAAATCAGAAAAAAAGATTAGCATGAGTGTTGTTACCTGTATTTTAGCACCTCGATACGTGATTACACCAGGAATACAAGTTAGGGTAGTGAATTCATAGGATGCAACCTGTAAATAAAGAGATTATGTAAACCCAAAGTAAGCAATGCTAGAAACCCAGCAAAAAAATGAAGGAAAAAAATGACAAAATAATACCCACTTCATTTCATGGTTCAATACTGTAAAGAGGTGTAGTTCTAATAAATGAACCACTTATAAATGTAAAACCCCAAGAAGGTCTGCTAAGTCGAGAGCTGAAACTTTAAACAGAAATTTAAAATAAATTATTCAAAAATTTTGTGAAATAACTTCAGCAACCGGTCAAGATATTGATAAGAGATTGTAACAGAAACCCAAAAAGCCTAGAGTAGTGATTTACACAAACGTATTTAAGGGGTAAGAAACCAACCCAAACATAGACAGGTCCTTGTCTAAAGAAATATCATATGCTAGAGATCGAATGCTTGAAAAGAGATAATACAAGCAAATAAAACGGGCTGGTAGTGACATCTGATGCATCCAATTATTCAAGTTACATTCAATGCCATTAAAACAGGGCTAGAATATATCGTGCATATCAAAGGATCGAGATTCCCACACCTCGGAGAAAGTTCCTGTCAACTTATTCAGAAGTGTTGATTTTCCAACCGATGGAAATCCAACCAAACCAACTCTCGCATCTCCACTTTTGGTGACATCGAATCCCTCACCAGCTCCCCCGCCTCCTTTTGTTGGAGGTTCCAAAAGCTCCCTTCGTAGCTTTGCTAGCTTGGCCTGGAAGCAAAAAACAGACATGTTGAGAACAAAAACTAGCAAGACATAGCTATCAAATTTTAAATAGTAATCGAAAACAAGCATCAATGAAATACATCATAGCATAGGATTATTAAAGTGATCCCAGATAAGAAATTGGAACAGGCTTCTTAGCGTGGTAATACATTTGAGAAAGATGATAAAAGAAGAGGTCAAACTGTTCTTTTAAAAAAATATATTTTAGATATGCAAAGAAAAACTAACCCCCGGAAGAATAGGGTTCATATGAATATATGTATGAATCTGACTATCCAAGGCAACATGAATATATGTCTTTATCTCACTATTAAAAAAAATTTCTCCGTCTTTCTCTGACATGGAAAAAGATGATTTTTTTAGGGTAATGAATCTGTCTCACAAAACTTAATGGCTTAGCTATAATTATTATTAATTTTATAGGCAATGATTACTCTTTTTATAGGTAATAATTACTCCTGTTAGGTATTTTGGGCTGTAAAGTAAAAAAAAATATAGAGAGAGATTTTCTGAATAAGAGTGCATAAGCCTAAAACATCGAGTTTTAGTGATATGGAGGGAGTAACATTTATCTTTCTTTAGAAGATTGTATCAGGAACAAAAATAACAAGTTCCTTCTGTGAGGAACAATCCCATTTTTTATATTGTCTACCAGGCCGATTAACTTATCCTGTTATCCAATATAAAAAAGACTAAACAAGACTCTCTTACTAGAGACTTAACTGTCCAAACACCAAAAACAATTAGTGAACCATCTTACAGATCCAAATAACCAGTACGAGAAAAGGAAATGATAAAAGAAGCCACCACAGCTTCTCACAGAAGATAATTTAGCACACATTAAAGTTGCAAGAAGTACTTGACAAATATAAGTCTTACCTTCAGAAGCCCGAGATGATGAGCTGTTGCCTTGTTCTTTTGGGTCTTGGCCATCTGCATAAAATTTGAACACAATATTAACTTCTTCCAAAAAGATGCAAACAATCATTGTGGTAGTCTGCAATCAAACCACAAATAATAATCAAGTTGTCCATTATTTGATATATATGTGCATGTCAGTTAGGATGAGATCGCATTGGTGATTTAATTCTATGTTCATATACTGAGACAAAAATATTGACAAATTAAATCCAAAGGATACCCATGAACATATCAAAATGGATCCACAATCATCCATCAAAGTATATGCAGCTATTCTTCTTTAAAACACTAGGGTTTTTTTTCTTGTTGCAATATATTGACGGGTTATAAGGACCAGACAAAATTTGTTGATAAGGAGCATATAATGTATAAGTCGGGAGCACCAAACAAACACTTCACCTCCTGCTCTAATTCTAACCTACTTTTTGCCAAATAATTAATTCCTCAATCTTCATGTAAAACCCTAGAACACTTTAATATTTCCAACATACCCAATGAAAAGTTAAACTGCAGTAGAAGCAACGAGTTTAAGCTTCTGAGTTTCTTCATCCTCTAAAGCACAATAAGCCAATCAGTTAGCCCTGTCAGTAGAATCCTGCAACTAATTTATAACATTTCTCTGTACTATGGGGGATACTTGCATCCAAACCTGATAACAGTTTAGAATCCTTAGGTTCATTTGCCATCCTTGAATCCTTACATAAACATTGTCTTCATCACTAACCTAATGTATATTCTTTGTTTAACAATCAACCATCAAATTATGGGCGATGATCTTAGACTGATGTATGGAAGATGCTTTCAAATAATCTGCAAGACCATGCTTGTCCAGAAGCTAACTAAAATATAAGAGAATAAACCCCGTAAATGTGAATACCTCGATGGTCTCCCTATTACACTTAGAGTGCACAATTTCACCAACAAAATATTGTATATTCTGATTCATTTTCAATTATCTTATGGTAAATTCTAGCAAACCAGTCTTGGTTTTCTTACAATGAATGTTAATGGAGCAAGTCAAACAAGGCTAGCATTTACATAGGCATGCTTCCACGTGCACGATTGGCCAGCTATATTAGAGGCTACTTACTACTTTCTATCACATTAACTCTTTGGCTATTGTAAATTCTCACTTAACAGAAAGCTTTTAATTGTTTTCATATAAACCAAGTTGATATGATTCTTTGAGGACAATTTAGAATAACAACTAAAACCAAATTTTTGGACCCCAGTCATATCCGTTGCAACATGTTCATGTAACACCTTCAGAATCAAACCCCCTGGCCACCCGAGTTCTAAAATTCAAATGTAACCTAGATACTTATAACCATTTGCACACAGCACAATCATGGATTCCACCGCCCTTAGCTCAAATTCTCTATATTAAAGCCAATCCCCCAAAAAAAAACACACACACCCCACAAAAAATAAATAAATAAATAAAAATCGTTTTTCCCGTTTCTGAAAAACAAAAATGGCTCCCTGCAAAAAAAAAGATGAAGGAAACACCCCGTCTTTTTACACGTAATTACACTGAGGGTTCATCTGAGCCGAATCTACCAAAATTTCGAGCAGATGAAAGTGGAAGATAGGAAGCGATACCTCATCTTCAATATCCTTGATTTTCTGCATCACAGTCGCCATTTCAGCCGATCCGAGGAAGTCCAAAAACCACTATTGTGAACTGGAATACGAAGAAGATCCACAAAGATCTTCTCTGCCTCTCCGAGGTCGACTTGCAGGACTTCTTCTGGAAGAGTGTAGACGCGAAACAGCAGTAAAAAATCGCGAATTGCGTCGCGAGCGGTGCGTAAGACTGACAAGGAGGGGGTGAGAGATGAACCCTGAGAGGGTTTAACGAACCCCGATCTGCGGCCCATTGGACTAACCCAGCCCAATCCACCAAACGGTTTTACTTTACACAACACATTCCATGTATTTATTAGGTAACCCACAAATAATAGGCTGAGACTATTTGCAAGACGACGATACAGTTATGGGTCTTTTGCATAACTAGACACTTTTTTTTTTACTTTGTAAAAATGTCACCACTTTTGGGATAATTGTAAATGTAGCATAGGGTTCATTTGGTGCAAAATAAAAAATGGAAGGGAGCAGCCGGTTGAAGGTAAAAAAGAGCAGGAGAGAGAGAAGGTTTTGGTTGGAATTTTGGCGCCAAAACTAGGGGTGACAAGACATCAATCATTAAAAGGGAAAAGTGGAAGTAGTAGGGGCTTTCTTTCCAATTTGCAAAGTATAAAAAGAGAGTATGGGAGAAGACAATCAGTTTCTTCCTCCCATGAACAAAAGGGCTGGAGAAGAAGGTCACCATTGAAGATAAAATGTCGGCCTGAAATTCCAGGTGCAGAGCACGTGTCACCCTAAATCCATATCCGTGTCAGTGATCATAATCCCTATGTCACCTTGATTTCCCAGAAACCTTTGTTCTCAGATGCAATGGGTAAGTGTATTTGACGAAGTACTCCTAATCTATGGCAAAAAGTAGATAACCATGAACCTTTGTTCTCATCCCCTGCATAATCTAAGACAAAAGAGATGGAGAAGATGACCACCATGGAAGACAAACTTAAACACCATATCACTTTAAAATGGAATCCAGATTCCCCGTATCACCCAAACTTAAACACCATGTCACCAAAACTTAAACACCATATCACCAAAATGAAATTGGAACCCAGATTCCTCTTCCTTTTTACACTCGCTTTCCTTTTTTTCCCAATCTCTTGGCTTGCAGTTCCAGTTGTAGAGCACTTGTCGCCTTCATTCGGCTCCCTTGTCATTGATCATAATCCCCCTGTCACTTTGATTTCCCAGAAACCTTTGTTCTCAGATGCAATGGGTAAGTGTATTTGACGAAGTACTCCTCATCTATAGAGAAAAGTAGATACTCATGAACCTTTGTTCTCACCCCCTGCATAATCTAAGACAAAAGAGATGGAGAAGATGGACACCATGGAAGACAAGCTCTCGGCTTGAAGTTCCAGTTGCAAAGCACTTCTCGGCCGTGTCACCTGAAGGATTTACGTGTCACTTGTTTGATTTTTGAAGTTTCACATTTTTAGTGTGTCTGCCAATTTGTTTAGAAAATCACCCATGTCACTTGTTTGTATGACCTTGTCACATGAAAGAATGCATTGAATGCCATATCAACTCAGTCTTTAAACTAGAACCCAGATTTCCTGTGTCACCCAAACGTAAACACTCTGTCACCTAAATTTAAACACCATGTCACCCAAAATGAAACTGGAACTCAGATTCCCCTTTCTTTTTACACCCGTTTTCCTTTTTTTTTTCCACATTTCATTCGATTTGACTTGCATTAAATGTAGCAGACTTTTTTTCCTTTACAATTTTCCTTTTTATTTTTTTCCCTAGCATTTAATGCTTCACCTTTTTTTTCCTTTCCCTTTTCTCTTTTTTGTTTTCCCCTCCCATCCTTTTATTTTCCTTTTTCTTTTTTTGTAAAATAAGGGTAAAATCCGGTTAAGGGGGGAGATTTTGACTTGCACTTTTGTGCAAATTTGGGGTAAACGTGGTTAGGTGTGCTCAATTTCAAGGGCTAGGGCTAAAAGTGCAAAAAAAAAAAAATTGTGCTATTGACCTCCATTCTCTCTACAGTTATTGACAAAATGATTTTTGCAAAATTCCACAACAAATCATTTTCTGTTTAAGGATCAAAATTATATAAAATATTAATTTTTTTATTCAAATCTTTTTTAATAATCTATATATTAATTAAAACCAAAGCACCTACGCCACGTGTCGCTCCCTCGCGCAAAGTTATTTTTGGCAACATTTATCTTGAATATATTTAGAAATAGATTTTTTAAACATCTATATATTAATTAAAACCGAAGCACATATGTCACGTGTCGCTCCCTCGCGCAAAGTTATTTTTGGCAACATTTATATTGAATATATTTAGAAATAACTTTTTTGAAACAATGGGATTAATTAAAAACTTTTTTTTGATAAAGTTAATATTAACTATACAATATTATTTCATTCTATATTAATTATACAATATCATTTCAAGTTATTTTCTTTAAACATCTATATCTATATATGAATCTATCTATCTATATATCTATATCTATTATATTATATATAATAAATGAGAAGTCACTTGAGACACATGGCGGTTTCTCCTTAATCGTAGTCGTATGAACCAATCACAAATTTTTAAAATAATCAATATATGCATAAGATAAAATGTTATTCTTACTCTATTTAATCAATATATCTATATATGCTTAAGATAAAATTTGTCTCAATTTGATTAGATATGGATATATTTTAGAAGATATTAACTAATTTTAAAATATATGCATAAGATAAATTTTTATTCTAACTCTATTTAATCAATTTATCTACGCATAAGATAAAATTTGACCCAATTTGATTAGATATGGATATATTTTTAGAAGATATTAACTAATTTTAAATACTATTATTTAAGATAAGATTTTACCTATCTTCACTATATATGAACATATTTTGAGAAGATAATAACTTTATCAATTTGACCCAATTTGATTAGATATGGATATATTTTTAGAAGATATTAACTAATTTTAAATACTACAGTATTATTTAAGATAAGATTTTACCTATCTTCATTATATATGAACATATTTTTAGAAGATAATAACTTTATCAATATATTACATGGACATACTAATTAGATAACTTTATCAATAACTTAATCAATATGAAAATATTTTTAGAAGATAATTAAAAAGTGTTGACGAAATTGAAATAATACTTAGCATGATCATAATAATTAAATAAATTTATCAATAACTTTATCAATATGAAAAAAGATAAAAGGTTTTGCGTAAATTGAATAATACTTAGTCGTGTAAAAGTTATCAACTTATGGAATTCAATGAGAAAAAAAAATTTCCTTTATATCTTGAAGGTATTGATATATTTATGAGATATATTTTTGGATTTTGTACATATATAATTATGGATAGATTTTTAGATTTTGACCTATATATAGTTTAGATTGTTAATGTTATTTCACACACGTTGACATATTTTTCCTTCTTTTTGGTGTTGTTATTGCAGGTTATTTACGACTTTGTCTACGATTTCCTTAGTAAGCTTTTTAAAATAATGTGTTGATTGGTTACAAGGTATGTTATTTTGTTGTTTCCACTAATATATACTAGCTTTTCATATATTGTTTCATATGTTGTCAATAAAGTATAAATTCATTCAGATTTGAGAAATTATAGCTTTTCATAATTGTTTCCACTAATATACACTAGGAATGAGTAAGGCTAGAGTAAGGAGAAATTAGCTTAATTACGTATAAATTCATTCAAATTTGAGAAATTAGAAATATTGAAAAACTTAATTAATTGTATATACGGGTTTTATTAGCAAATTTATTTAAATTAAAAAAACCGCACATAGTGCGAGTACTGAACTAGTATTAATTAAAACCAAAGCACCTATGCCACGTGTCGCTCCCTCGCGTAAAGTTATTTTTGGCAACATTTATATTTAATATATTTAGAAATAACTTTTTTTAAACAATGGGATTAATTCAAAACTTTTTTTAATAAAGTTAAAATTAACTATACAATATTATTTCATTCTATATTAATTTTAACTTTATTAAAAAAAGTTTTGAATTAATATCTTTGTTTAAAAAAAGTTATTTCTAAATATATAATTTATTAGATATATACTATTTAAGATATTAAAGTTTTGAATTTAAATTTACTAACAATTATATATAATTTATTAGATATATACTATTTAAAATTAATTGAAAAGATATTATAATTTGTAGTCGATAGATGTTAAAATTAATGAATTATTTTTTTTCATGATTAAATTTGTTTTCTATACTATTTAAGATATTAAAGTTTTGAATTTAAATTTACTAACAATTATATATAATTTATTAGATATATACTATTTAAAATTAATTGAAAAGATATTATAATTTGTAGTCGATAGATGTTAAAATTAATGAATTATTTTTTTTTCATGATTAAATTTGTTTTCTCCCCTAGAAATAAGCAACATGATTATTTAAAATTTAAACTGATAATATTTATAACAACCATATCAATTAAAAAACAAAAAAACAACCATATCAATTTTAATCGTTTGTAAAGAAAAAAGAAAATAAATAAATTTAAAAAAAAAACACAAAATGACATGTCGATATACATTTTTTTTTATCAGCAGATTTAGATAAATATTGATAACCATTCTCGGTTGAATATCAATTATAAACATTATTAAAATTGGGTAGAGGACCTCTATAAAATCTCATATATTTGAATAACAAATTTTACTTAAATGTAAAATATTGGAGTAATTAGTAATTAAGTTAATTAATTATTTAAGGTGGGTCCAAGAGTCATGACAATTTGCCACATGGGATTTTTAAGCCTATAATTAAGGAGAGTTTACCAAGTGGCATTATCAACACCTGTTTTAGTATTATACTAGTTCAATTACCCGCACCTTGTGCGGTTTTTTTTAATAATATAATTTTTATAGAATTAATTTTTGTTCAAAACACATGATTCAGAAATTTAATTAGTCATTAAAATGTAAAAAAAAAATAAACACAATAAAATATTTTAATTAATTAAGAGTTGATCAAGTACACTCAAATTAATAATGAAAAGAGAATGTATAAAGAAAATTATAAACGTAGAAGAAAGTCACATGTTTTATCTTCAACTCTTAAAGTACCAGAAATTCAAATGTAATTGATTGATATTAGAATTATCAAAGCCTATTAGAATATACCTATTTTACATGGTTCTATCTTTGTGATAAATCTTTATAATATTAAGTAAAAATAAAGATGACTTTGTGAGCACGGATTGTCCTCGAGAACAAAGAGAACTCAGTGGCGGATCCAGGATTTATGTTAGAGGGGGGCTGAAAAGTACAAAGGACGAGAATCGATGTTTCTCATTAAAAAAGATTTATGTCCCTATGAACTAAATAAGTCATTATAATTAATGTTATTTTCCAAATCTAACAAATCATTTAAACCAAATTCTATCAATATATAAAATTCAACTTAAAACTCCCTACTTCCAATCTATAATTAAATTGATTCTCAAATTTACCCCAAATGGCTACTTAAATCCACAAATTTATTAGCAAAATCACAAACCCTAATCGAAATTTACCCAAATTGATTATCAAATTCAAAAATTCTAATCTAAATCGATTCTCATCTCAACGAATTGAACTTAAAATCAATGTAATTAAAATTCAACTTAAACTAAACCTTATCCTTATTTTATACTCCTATAAAAAAACAAATGCACAAAACCACAATTTCAAATCACAAACCACACATTCATTTCTCACAATCACGATCACAAACCACAATTCTAAATCACAAACAACAAATTCACAAATTTATTTCTCACTACAACCACAAACCACAATTTCAAATCACAAACCACAGATTTATTTATCACAATTAATCACAAATCCTAATAGAAATTTTCCCAAATTGATTCTCAAATTTACAAATTCTAATCTAAATTGAATCTCATCTCAACTAATTGAACTTAAAAACAATCAAATTAAAAAGAAAGATGAAGAAAACTAACTAACCTTGAAGAGGCTCGGGCGGCTCGGGTTTTTTATTTTCGCTCTATGTGAACCAAAAAAAAATACAAATCTAATTCTTTCACTCCAAGCAAATACTTTAGATTTTCATATATTTGGTAAACATGTCTTCACCAAATCGTATCTTAAAAAATCTCAAATCTAATTCTTTCTATATATTGGCACTTCTGATTTTTTTTAAAAAAAATCAAGATGTTTAAAAAAAACAGATGCTTTTAAAAAAATCAGAAGCTGATGTTTAAAAAAAATACAGATGGAAAAGGGCTCTTGTGAATTTTTTTTTTGAAAAAACGTTGCTGGTGTTTTTTAAAAAAAAGATGCAAAAAACGTTGCTAGTGTTTTAAAAAAAAAAAGATGCAAAAGGTGGGGGAAACAGGAATCGATCCTGGGCCTATGCGCTCAGCATTAACTTCCTACCGTTTGCCTTACCGCTGCGCCACACTATCTTTGTGATATTATTCAACTTTACTTTTATATATTACAAATTAACAAATATATAAAAAATATACTTACCTTTTTTTCGAATTGGGGGGGGGGCTTCAGCCACCCCGAGCCCCCCGTAGATCCGCCACTGAGAGAACTTATCAGTAAAAAATAAAAACAAATCCAAATTTTCAATCTCACTCTACTTAGAACTTATCCCATGATTGTATATGCGTATAAAGGATATTTAATTTAATACATTTTAGTTATTCAATTTTAAAATAATTGACTATATCAAGGAATCCACTTTGAGATTTTATATTTTAATTATTTATAAAAAAGTCTTATAAAATGAAAGATAATAAATAACCAATTGCTTTCTTTCTTTTTAAAAAACAATAATTGCACATACAAATCAAACCAAAAACCAAAATACCAAAAAAAAACTAAAATATAGATGGAAATCAAATAAAAAATGATTTTTTAACCTATAAATTTGAGACATAAATTATATATTTAAAAGAAGAATAAATGCATTGATTGTTTTGTTTTTATTTTTATAATTATTATTTTATTTTTTCAATTCAAATATTTTGAATTGAAACCATTGATTATAAAATATGTGATATTTTAAGAAATAGTTTTATCTTAATTTAATATTAATATCATATGCGAAAAATTTTAATTAGTTGAAATTTATAGTTTTAAGGGGACATTGCCAATTAATCAAATGATTCTCATTACATTATTTATATATAAAGGAGAAAAATAAAAGAAAAAAAGGAGTGGTTGATAATAAGAGAATCAATCTTTTATATATGGAAACAGTGAATAAGGGAAAGAAATCATAGATTAATGTAATTAAGTTAATTTAAAAAAACAAAAAAATGACACATAAGCATGAAGAAATGAGAGAATGCCACATAGGATCAGAGATTATGGAAAAGGTGACACGTGTGGAGTGTACTCCTTCTTTAGTGTTATTATTATTATTATTATATAGATTAGATATTAGATATAGATTTGTTCAATCTTAATTTCAAAAACACGCGGTTAGATTGCACGACATTCCATTAGCGCTAATAAAATGCAAATATAGGATTGAATCCCAAAAAATTAACCCAATACATGCAATTAGCGCTAATTGCAATACGTTTGTCCATCTAGATTAGCATCGTTTGGATTAGCCCTGATTGAATCAAGACAATTAGCTCTAAATTTCACTGCACGACGTTCATCTATCAACTAAGGCCAATTAGCGCTAATTCTAATTACACTATGCTAGATTGAATCCCAAATTTTTTTTTTTTTTAAAAAATATTTTGCCTTGGGTAAATCCAAGACAAAGGGCGTTTCTTTGATGAAGATAGACACCCTAAATAAATACTCCGTTCGACAAAACTTGTCATTTTAGGGTGTTATTTTTTTCAAAAAAACTTGTCATTGTAGGTATTTTATCCTTCACTTTACAAAAATACCCTTGATATGATTGATGGTTTGTTAGTTGTAGTTTTCAATAAAGTAAAAAAGTAGAGTAATAATTAAGGGTAAATTAGTACATTTGTTAATTGCCTTAAAATTTGTGAAAGAAGCTAAAATGACAAGTTTTGCCGAACGGATGGAGTAGAATCAGTAATTAAATACACCTACACGGATGAGGTTGAATCCAATCCTCTCAAATCACATCAACATTATGTACATATGCTTTGCAAATTATGTAAATTAATATTTTTAAAAAATAATCACATCGATAATTAGGGCTTTTAATTTTTGTAACAATTATATGAACATGACTTTGGGGGTGCTTGGGCCGATAGTGTAGTGGTTGATGTCAGTGTGTCAACGGTGATGGTGGCTAGAGGTGAAGCAGTGGTGGTTTAGGTGAATTTGCAATGGGAGTAATCCATATGCCAAAAGAAAGAAAAAAGTTAATCATAACCTTTCCCGAATAGTTTAGACCTAAATGGAAAATGACTTGAAATTGCAATTTTGGGAAATTTGCATAAAACCACTCATTAAATAAGATCATTTGGATAAAACCACTCCTTAAACTCAAAATTGAAGAAAACCATGTACCCGTAACACTCACTTTGTTTACAAAGCACCACCCTCCTTGTATCTCGGTTAGGGTTTAGTTTAAAAACTAGCAACTTGACTACAATACTCCTCTCTCCATCTGGTTCTTCTTCCCGTTTTCTTCTCCTACTTCATTTGCAGTTTTTAAACTCTATCTCCACTTTCCTCGCAGTCACAACCCTCCGTGATTTCCGTGTTCTTCTTGCCTACAATCACGGACCTCTATCTCTTCTAGGTCTTTCTTCATTCCCCTTTTCACCCTATTTCCCTACTTATGAGTATGTAGCCAAAACCCAACTTTTTCTTCATTTATCCTCTTCATGGCCCCGTCATTCTATGGGTCGTTGTGTCAATGTCGTTTCACCACATAATTTAGGGATTGTTTCATCTGGGTGGGGTTATTTTTCTTTTGTTGAAATCTGGGTTATGATTTGGGGTTTCAATTGGCTTGATTTGGATGGTAATTGTATTTTCAAGGTTTTTTATTTGATCAATTTGGTTTAGGATGTTTTCGAGTCGATTTGGATCTGTTTGTTGACTGGTGTGTCGTGTTCGATTTTGGTTGTTGATTTCGTTAATTGGATAATGGACAAGTCTTAATCTCTAGTTTCATTTTTTTGATAAAGGAAAGAAATTAGGTCCGACTACAATTTATCTGTAGTCCAGCCTAGAACATCCTTTCATATGTTCTGTATCTGCATCGAAGTTAGCGTTAGGAGTTAAATGTCCTAGTTCGGCCAGCCTGTCCACAACGCTATTAACTTCTCTGTAGACATGACGAATGTAGACTGAGGAATGTTTGAGGAGGTCCAGACGGGAGTCAGAAATAATCATTTCAATCTCCCAAGGGCAGTTCAAAGTACCCATGAGTGCATTAACAATGCAGAGGTTATCCCCATCAATTTCGATATTTTGGATATTTCTAGTGATGACTTTATTTTGCCTCTATACAAAGTCGTATCTTCTACACCAATGACAGAATTGTAGTTGTTTAACTTGCTTTTATCAACTTTGAGGCATATGGTGCGTGCATTGTGATTTTTGATAATATAATCGATGGAGGTTTCTCCGGAGTCGAGTCTAGAGCCATCAAAATTCAATTTGAAGTGATTTTTCTTAGGTTTTTCCCATTTAATATTCTTTTTATTTCGATCTGTTGTTGGTGCATCAAGGGGTCAATTCTTAGGTGCTTCGTCCTCTTGTTCTTTTTTTAATTTATCCAATTTAAGATGGTTTTCTTTGTGAATGTTGTTATCATTTTGGGTTTCCCACTTCGTTTCTGAAAATTACTTGATTTATAAAGTACCGCGTGCTCCATCATTTTGGGTTTCCTACTTCGTTTTCTTTGTGAATGTTGCCAATTTGGTAAAACGGTTTATCCCTAAAGCTTGTTTTAGGTCATTAACCACTTCTCTACTTTTTTATTATCACTTTTGTACTTGTTGATGACTCTATATAATCTGGGTTCTAGATCATTTGTTATAGTCTTCAAGCAAGGACAATCCAGGAGAATGTAGAAAAGATCTTCATGTGGGTGATTTCAAAATTCAAACTGAATGGTGATGGAGGAAAAGTCATCGTTTCACCTCGCCAAAAAGAATAATATTCCCAAATAAAGAAACTAGTATAGTATGCAAGTAAAGGGTCGAACCCGTAGAGAACCAAATATTTCAATTGCAATGTGTATTTATCAATATAAAAGGAAGGATGACATATGAATGCAAATAAACAATAAAAAATATTAACAAGAGCGAATAAAAGATAGAAGAAAAGTGGTTTCATCTACGAATTCGCAACATTGGTTGGTATACTTGATCATTGACTTAATTTCTAGTTATTTTTTCTCAATTTATTATTCCAACATTGGTTTAAATAGATTGCCACTCCTAGTGGATATGACAATCCCTTACATTCATATGCAACCCTATCCATTCATGATTTAACATATAAACAACACAAATTCCCAATGTGCTTGGCAGAATGGCGGTACCAACCCTTCTAAGAAACTAGCAGTTGTCGATAATTGTCATCTCATCAACCTTGGCAATTTAAAAACCGATATTTAACCAATCTGTCATCTTCCTACATACATTTAAATTAAACAAAACAAAAGTTGATAACATATATTTAAAGTAAACACAACGAAAGTATGAAGGAAATTATATTTTTATTTTGAATACTATTTACAATTGTTTAACTTGTACATTGAAAGACTTTTAATAGGTAAATAAATAATCAACTTGAATACATTTAGAATTACCGTTTTTAGTTTAAAATATTTAAAATGACCCTTGATGTTCTTCAACACCTCTAGAACATCTTCACTAAGATCTCTATACCCACGGTGTAACGACCCAAATATAAATATTCGGGTTACGTTTAGAAGGTTGGATACCTTCGTTCCAATCCAAATACGGGTTGAGGTTTCAAACCCCAAAAGTTAGTGTTTTTAAAGAGGGGATTTCATACCCCAAATCATGCGAAGGGCCGTTGGATACCCAGAACCTGCCCTATTCGACTAAGTCGCTCAAAATCATTTGAAGTTCCAAACTGAAATCAACGGAAATCAGAGTACAATGCAACTTGCCACGACATAGTCGGGTCAAAACCAAGCAAACGAGTATAAATCATCCAAGTATGTAAGTTTGGTAAAAGTCAGTGTCTCAATCGATAATGCGCCAAAATAGAGATAAACCCGCCATGAAAGCATTAAGCATGTAAGCAAGCAAGGATCATATACCTGAAACTAACCACGAAGTCAGGCCAAGAGACGCATGCGGGCCTTAAAAGACCTCATTGGGGACATATAATACACCTATGCCTAAATAAAGGATGTATCTAATGTAGTATGGGAATTTAAATCACATAAGCATGCTGATAGTTTATATATATGCAAAAAGCAATTAAATGGATCCACATAGAATGCCAAGTGGTATATCCCTCTTCTACCCCTACACCCATTCCCGTTAGTGCAGATACTGGCTAGTCCAATGCTATAGCATGTCCAATCCATAATAATAAACGTGCATCAATAATCATGCTCATATCGTAATCAAGCTCATATAATGAATCAAGCTCATCTCATATCTCGTGATATAAATGTCTTGATGAGGACAAACCCGATGAGGTTGGGTTGTCCTATAACCCTAACAAATGACTCTAAAGACTCACAGATAACGACCGTTTTGTTTCAAACACATAGAGAATAAGGATGCTCATTCATAAGTGCAAGTCCTAAGCATGATACTACATGACATGCGATATGCAACACCTATATACTATATGACACATCAGGCATGAGGTCCGGTCACTGACAGGGGTGATATTCGAGTCGAACAAGCCGAGCTTGACATTTTCAAGCTAGGCTCGAACGGGAAACGAGCCCGAGCCCAAAAATTATTCGAGCATTTTTGGCGCTCAAGATCGGCTCGCGAGCCTAGGGTGAAACTCGAGCTCGGCTTGTTTGAGCTCGAACAAGCTAAACGAATGAGCCTGAGCTCGTCGGTTGGGCTCGTTCAAGCTCGTTCGACTCGTTTTGTATCTAAAAGCCTAAATTTTTCAATCACCATAACTAAGTTATACAAATTTCTAATCAAGCAAATATCCTTCAATTTCAAGATGTACAAATTTCTAATCAAGCAAAATTTGAAAGTCTTACAAATTTCTAATCACCTTAAGATGTACAAATTGCAAAAACGTTCAATCTCTATTCCCTCGTAGCTGTATAAATTTCAGACTACCAAAAATTTTCAATCTCTATGCTCTACTCCCGCAGTTGTACAAACTTCAGGGAAATCCGAAAATACAAAGTACCAAGAAGATGAACAAGGAGGGAATAAGAGGAACGAAGCTTTCTCGTGCTGATGGAACACGCCGGATCTAGAAGCTTAGACGATGAGGGTGGCTGACCAAGTGGCACCGGATCTGGAAGGCTCGGATCTGATGAGGAACACGCCGAATCTGGAAGCTTAGACGATGAGGAGTGTGGCTGACCAAGCGGCGCCGGATCTGAGCAGGAAGGACACGCCGGATCTAGAAGCTTATACGATGCTGATGAACAAGCTGGATCTGAGCAGGAGAGACGATGAAATCCGATGATGGAGGGATGATGAGGGGAAGTGCAAGATCTGAGCAGGAAGGATATGCTACTCCTTTCTCAGTTTCTCTAGTCGCCACCAAGACGTACAAGGACCGAGTGAAGACGCCAAAACTCAAGAACGACCGACTTTGAGAAACCCTAACTCCTTCTATCTAATAACACTAAGGGTATTTTAGTAATTTCCTATACCGAGCTTCCGAGCCCGAGCCTAAAAATATGTTCAAGCTCGACTCGTTTCCCTTATAAATGAGCTCGAGCTAAGCTTCCTCGAGCCGAGCCCGAGCCAAGCCCGAGATGTTCGGCTCAGATAACAACCCTAGTCACTGAGTAAGCTCTCGTAGAAAACTTACCTGAAAAGCCGAACAACAAAAAGTAACCGCAAATAGCAGAAGTCCAAGCAATCACTAAGCACCTAGTATATATGAATAATAAAGGATGCTATAAGTTAAACAATCCCACTAACTAACACAGAGGAATCACACTCAAAAGCATTTTCAAAATCATTCGATAAGTCAAACAGTCGAAACACGAGAAAACATCCGAAAGCGGAGATATCCAAAAAGGTTTACCATTTCATATCAAATGCTCATAACCATCACCAATAATATGTCCAACATCTCAATCTCAGTCCAAGGTCCAAATCCATTCATATAATAGTCCATCAGTTCAATCAATCAGAAGGCAAGGTACGTACAATGTCAAGTTCAGTTAAACAGTCCAGGAAGTCCGGTAAAGGAGGTCCAAAGGTCCAATAGCTCAAGTCAGTTCGTTAAACAAGGTTTGTAAAATATAGTCAATCCACAATCATTCTCAAGTTGTCAAGTCTAATAAATTAGTCAAAGTTATCGTTTAAAGGAATCCCGACATCTCGGTTTAAAATCACAAAACCCTTCAAAAAATTTCAAAACGCCCAACGCATTTCAATACATTTAAAGCACATTTTATTTCTTTAAAACCATGTTATAACACATTATAATAATCCCTTACAACATTGCATTTAAAATCCAATATTAAAATCAAAAACCATAATAAACCCAACATAGATTGGTTCAACCCAAAATCGAACCAAGGGTTCAAAGAATCAAGGGAAGCCGGCCTCGACCAAGGCACAGGGCTAGTTTCGCCGCGGTGAAGTGGCCGCTCGTCGTGGCGAAACTTTCCATTTGGCTCCCACGAAGAAGAGGATCTCGCTGGCCACGAGAGGCCCCTTTCACCACGATAAAATGGTTGCTGACCGCAGTGAAAGGCCTCCTTCTTCCTCTTAGGTTCCAGTTCTAACTAGTCGCGACGACCATGGTTTCGCCGCGGTGAGATTCGAACGTTTTGGCTTGCTTTTGCCTTGAATCAACTTTGTTCTTTGTCAAACCAATTCTAAACTAAAGCATGATCCTCCCAGACCCCGAATAACAAATCAAGATTCAAACGCAGACCAGAGGGGGAGAGCGAAAGAGGGATTACCAAGGGTCTTCAAGGGAAACTTTCGAAGTTTCAATGGGGGGTCCTCCAAGCTCCAAATCGACAAGGATAGTGAACAAATGAGTCTAGGAAAGATAGAGGATGAGTAAAAGTCCTCTTTTATGAAGGTTTGAGACTAAAACAAATGAAAACGAGCACAACCGAGCTCACCTTCGGAAAACGGGGGAAAGGAGGGTGTGAGGGGCTTGATCGTGCACTTCCAGGTTAAGCTCTTCTCGACATTGGAAGGTAGAGGAGTCAATAAAGGTTCATCTTTAAGTGGTTTGAAAGAAAAAGGAAGCGAGGGGAGGGAGAATGGAAGTTATTACCGTGAAAATGACAAACAGGGTCACCTTCTGGGCTCTTGGTCGTTGTGGCGAGTACGATCTCGTGGCGGCAAAATCTCCTCTACAACTTCTATTTTACTTGGATCGGTGGCTGGCCTTCGTCTTCTTCTGTTGATCTTCAAAGGGAAGAGTTGGGAGGTGTTTGTGGTGATGTTTGAGTTGGAAAAAACAAAAAACAAAGGATTTGAAGGTGGGTTTGAAGATTGGAAATGGAGGAAAGAGGATGAGATGAGGGTTTCTCCTCTTGAATTCAAAATGAGAGAGTGTAGCTAGGGTTTAGTGTTTGGTGGGTCAGATTTTGGAGTGAGTACTAGGCTTTAGGGATTGGTGACTATTTATATAGAGGCAATAAATGGGTTTTATGAGGGTTTATGAGGAAGAGGACAAAAGAGTGAAGGTGGGAGCAATAGAGAGATGGTCCTACAAGGTCCGACTTCGAATCCTGACAATCTAACCCGAATCCCGACTCTCGAAAATTCAAATTGAATTTTAAATCATTTCAAAATGAACAACTAGACTCCTAGTTTTCAAATCCAAATGACGGGAGCGGAATTAAATCCGTTGAAATCGAAGTTTCAAAAGGATGTTGGAATTATTTTCCAAGGATTTTCCAAAATAGTAAGTTGCTCGAGAACAAGTTTTCGAAAACTTTCCAAATTGAGTAATTATATTATTTAATAAATTTTGGTCTTTACATTCATCCACCTCTAAACACAAGTCTCGTCCCCGAGACTAAAACCTTCAAAACCAAGTATAGCCTTTCAACTTTCAAAACCATTCCAAAGCCTTTAAAAGCTCAAGTCAGTCTTTTCAAAACCGTTCAAAATCCTTCAAATCCAAGATAGTCAAGCAATCCTCAAAACTCAAGGGCTAGAATCATCCACCTCTAAGGGCTAATCCCATATTCTCTTTATAGTTTCCAGTCTCATAATCAGTGTCAATTCTATCAATCTCAAGTCATATCATGAATCATAAGCCATAACTCATCAAAAGCGCATAATCTTATACACCAAATAGTCAAATTAACTCTAGAGAGTATATCATACGATGAATCACATCATGTATATCAGCATCATGCTAAGAGTCACGTCAAATATATCGACATACCATCATAACTAACACATCAACACACATCAAGAGGGTCCATCACCAGCCATATCATATCAACACAAAATCTCCACAGAACTACCAACCATAAGCACATCAAGCATAGAGATAACCTTCAACCCATAACTAAAAGAACTAGACAAGACTCACCACTATCTCACGACGTCAAGGAAAGGTCAACACTCGGGTCGATATAGGAAGATAATAGCTCATCTACAACATCCCCATAACTCGCCCGAAGGCTATCCTCAGTCACCCACGTCGCCTCCTCAGGACTCCTCCTAGCCCACTGAAGCAGAAGTAGAGGAACCTCCCTGTTCCTAAACTTCTTGACACGACGGTCAAGCACCCTAACTGGACTCTCTACGAAGGTATGGTCATGCTCTATCCAGAGATCGAAATAGTAAAGGATATGACTCTGGTATGGGACATAACGACGAAGCTAGGATACATGGAAAACATCATGCACGCCGGCCAACGATGGGGGTAAGGCTAGATGGTAAGCTACCTCACCGATCCTCTCAAGAAACTCAAACGGACCCACAAACCTAGGGCTCAGCTTGCCCTTGATGCCAAAACGACGGATCCTTCTAGTCGGTGACACTCAGAGCCAAACATGTGATCCAACCTCAAACGCAATCTCTGTCCGTCTTCTATTTGAATACTTCTTCTATCGGTCCTAAGTGATCCTCATATGCTCTCTGATGCTTCCGATCTGGTCGATCGTCTCTCTAACTAACTCTGGAAATGAAGTTGTGGTGTTGGCGGGCTCATCCCAATAGACGGGTGACTTACAACACCTCCCATACAGTGCCTTGTACAGAGACATCTCAATCGACGAATGGTAACTGTTATTGTAGGAGAACTCAACCAGCGCCAGAAATCTAACCCAACGATCACCCCACTCTAGAACACGGGACCTCAACATGTCCTCTAAAGTCTGAATCGTCCCTCTCACTCTGATTTTCTGTTTGTGGATGGTAAGTTGTGCTGAACTGTAGCCGAGTCCCGAAAGCCTCGTGAACCTGCTTTTAAAATCTCGAAGTGAAGCACCCACCTCTGTCAGAAACTATCCTCTCGGGAACTCCATAAAGCCTCACCATCCATCTGATGAACTCCTCTACTAGCCTCAAAACTGGCCAATCTCTTGAATGACAATGAAGTGGGCCGACTTGGTCAATTTGTCAACCACAACCAATATAGCATCGAAACCTCTGACGTCTCTCCTCAACCCAGTGACAAAGTTCATGGAGATATCTGTCCCTTTCACTCAGAAACGGGAAGTGATCTAACGAGTCCACCCCATCTATGGTGCTCAATCCTGAGCTGCTGACAGATCTGACATCTGGTAACGAAATCTGTAATGTTTGCTCGCATCCTCTGCTACCAATATGATCTCCTCAAATCCTGGTACATCTTATTCATCCCTGGATTGACAGAATAAGGGGTAGTGTGTGCCTCCTACATAATCCTCTGCCTCAGATCTGAAGTAGATGGCACCACGATCCTACTCTGAAATGTCAACAACCCGTCGGCTCTCTCTGAAAGCTCACCAGCTCGTCCCTGTGTGATCCGCTCTCTCAGAGCTGCTACCTCTGGGCACTCTGCCTGACCTTTACGAATCTCATCAGACAACTCCGATTGAATCTCCAAAAATAACAACTGGTCGCTCTCCCTCTAAAGCCACACCTCAATGCCGCACAACCTTAAATCCGTCTGCAATCAACTCTGAGCTATCAATCTGGCCATAGTCACCTTCTGATGAGTCTTCTGACTCAATGCATCTGCCACTACATTAGCCTTCCCTGGATGATAGGTGATGTCCAAGTCATAATCCTTTAGGAGCTCCAGCCAACGCCTCTGTCTCATGTTGAGCTCCTTTTGGGTAAAAATGTACTTCAGGCTCTTGTGATCCGTCATCACCTTACATGAATCACCATACGGATAATGTCTCCAAATCTTCAGAACGTGAACCACTACTACTAGCTCTAGATCATGTGTGGGGTAAGTCTCCCCTCCAAGCTTCAACTGGCATGAAGCATATGTTATAACTCAGTCCCTCTGATGTAGAACACAACCCAAATCATCTTGTAAGGCGTCGGTGTAGATCACAAAGTCCTCTGTCCCATCTGGTATTGCTAAAAAGTGGTGGTGGATTGTGTTTGAAGTTGAAAATGGTGAAGATGGGTTTAGGGATAGTGATGTAGGGGCTAACTTAGGGTATAGATAGTGATGGGTCGGAAAAAATGGGCTTTTTGGTCAAAATTTGGGCGGATGTGGCTGGAATAGGGTGGAGGTCGCCAGTGGTGATTGTAGTTATAAGGTTTTGTGGGTTTTGGTTGCTTGGAGGAAGGGTTTGAGAAAATAGCGAAAAAAAGGAAGATGGGTTTTGTATTTATATGGAAGAGAAGATAGATAAAGAATAAAAGATAAAATTTTGTGGTCCCATGTTCCCCTCCATTCGGCAATTCATTTTCTGAAAACCTAGGGGCAATGGGTGCCGTTACGTTAGTAGCAGCAGGTGTCGTGGTAATTGGCTGAGCGGCAGGAACCGTTGTTCTAGCGGGGGGAACCGTTATTGTCAGTGATGCTTACTTCGTCTCTCTTCTAAATCATTCGCTTCCTACAACTTAGCTCAACAAATAATATCCGACGACAATGCAAACTAAAGAGAATTTATCCTATTTTATTGAAAAGGGAAAAACAATTGCTAGAATTGAAAACATAACTACTGACCTCGGGTTGCCTCTCGAGAAGCACCTCTGTTTCACGTCGTTGGCCCGACATACTGATTTCTTACTAATTTCCTCCACCTAGGTCACCCATGCATATCCTTTATTTTTTTACAAGTGCAGGGACCATTGGAAAATGTTTCGTGTTATCCATATAATCTAACCCATCAATTAGCCTATTCTCATGTTCGTGAGTTGGCCCTGATGATTGGCCTGCAATAACAAAAGCATGCATACTATCGGGAAATAATTTCTCATAAGGAAGAAGTATAGGCTTTTGTGTTTCATAAAAGCTCTCAATGTTAGGTTTGACTTCTTTCTCCAAAAGATAGCTCATGTAGGTTGTTAGATAAAATAGAATTAGGAGGGCCCTTAACATTAGGAGCCTCTAAGGTAACCTACGATCATTGCTGCAATCAATAGGTCCAGCATCCAACATATTCACCAAATTCACAGGACGGTCCTCAGAAGGTGCGTTCATTAAGCCAAAGATGGAATACTCAACCTCCCTACCATCAAACTCCATAATCATGGAACCTTCATAACAATCAATACTTGTCTTGGCATCCTTAAGAATAGCCTACCCAATATGATAGGCTTCTTCGGAGCACCCTATTCCATATCTAAAACAAAGAAGTTTGAAGAGTATATTAATTCATCAACCATAACTAACATATCCTCTACAATACCTCTAGGCTGAATCTGTGACCGATCTACGAGTTGCACTACTACTCTAGTTTCATTTATAGCATCAAGACCCAAAAAACTATATAGATTACAAGACATGACATTGACTGAAGCGCCTAAATCTAGCATAGCTTGCTTGAATATATTGTTTCTAATCATATAAGGAATAGTAAATATATTTGTGTCTCTGCACTTTTCTAGTAAGCTCTTTTGAAGCACAGGGGACACGTGCTCACTCAAATTGACCTGCTCTTTAGTCTTCATTCGTTGTCTTCTCTTGATTGTGCATAACTCTTTCAAAAATTTAGCATAGCGAGGCACCGATTTGATGAGATTGAGAAATGGAATGTTTACCTCGCACTTGGCGAATGTATCATAGAGCTTCTTCTCACTTTTCCACTTCCTATGTTCCTTTATAGCTTCGGGGAAGGGTGTTTCGGGTCGAAAACATCAAAGGAAACATCATTTGAAGTGCTTTATAGGCTGCCTACAGAGCCGGTGGCGGGCGCCGTATATTTGGCGGTGGGAGTTATCCTTTCTACTCGAATGTCATTTTACTTGATCACATCGTTGCTGGCCTTGGAATCTTCATTGGTGTCTTTTTCTAGAGTTCTTACCTCTTTTCCTCTTCTAAGAATCATAGCACTCATGTTCTATTTGGGGTTCACCACAACTTGCGAGATGGTAGCTTTCTAGTTTCCTTAGCTTTGAGCTCTCCTATCTCTTGAGCCATTTGGCTAAAAAATTTCTCTTGGACATTCATCTTGTCCAACAAAAGCCTCAAAGCATCATTCATCCTATGGAGGATTCCTCTAACGATTGTCATATTGGCCCCTTCCTTGGTAAGGTGCTTGATGTTGCTGCTGATTCATCCTGTCATTGAAACCAAGTTAATAATTTAAATTGTAGTTAGAGTTATAGAAATAGTTACCATAGTTTCGACGAGGTCCATAATCTCCCATAGCATTCACATTAGCAACTTCATCATGAGATCTCCACATACTCTACAGGGTCTAGGATGTTGCATTTGAGCCATCTGAACAGCCATGTTCTTCACAATGTCAGTGAGCTTGTCAAGAACATTCTTGTGATTTCCTCTAGGGTTGTCCAATCTATGGACTCCTCAAATGCCCTGGTGCTTTCCGTATTACTGTGAAGCATTATACAGTCCTTTAAAATTTTGCATGGCTTCCTCAGGTGTCTTGTCTAAAACATCTCCTCCACTTGTAGCATTGATGACACTACACTCATGGTCAAGCAACCCTTCATAAAAATAGAGGAAAAGATCATCCCTTGGTATACCATGTTGGGGGAAACTTGCCTTGAGCTTCTTGAACCTCTCAACATACGCATAGAGACTCTTCGTGGGGGATTACTCTATGCTAATCAATTACTTCTTGAGCTTACTCATCTGAGTGGTAGGGAAATACTTCTGCAGGAAAGCCTTCTTCAAGCCTATTCAAGTAGTAATGTTCTATGCTGGAAAGTAGTAAAGCTAATTATTTGTTGCATCCTTCAAAGTAAAATGGAATACTCTCAGCATGATTTGATCACAGATCATGCCCTGGGGTCTCAGTCTATTATAGACATTGGTGAACTCTACGAGATGCTTATTGAGTTCCTCTCCATCCATTCCATGAAAAACTGGCAATATAATAGCCCAGTTGGACTTATACTCAAACTTTGACCCTTCAGGGAGCGCTGGGAGCCTGATCGCAAGCGATTATGATCTCAAATTTGGATCCTTCAAAATTCCTCAATGTTCTCCTAGGATGAGCTTCAATTTCCCCATCATTTTTGTTTTCATTGGGGTTCTCATGATTTTCTCCTCTAGGGAGATTATTGTTGACGTTCATCTCTCATGTCTCTTCTTGGTTGAAGTCCAGCTTTCTTCTCAACCTAGCAAGTGATTTTTCGATCTTTGGATCAAGAGGCAAATGAGATGAATTAGTAGCACATGTGTGGACAATGCAAAGTGGTCCATACCAATGTTAACAATAAAAACACACAAAAACTAAAGTAATTCTCCCTAGCAATGGCACCAAAATTTGTTGGAGTAAAATGTCGGTGGTTCCTTGCCAAAGATAATCTGAACTTACTAACTAGTATAGTCGGTAAGTCCGGAATTGATCCACAAGGAGAGCTATTATTTATGTGTGCTTTTGTTGTTAACTAAAAGTAACCAAGTAAAAAGATTGCAAAGTAAATAAAAGCAATGAAAAGAATAATTATGAATGATTTGATAACAATAGGAAAAAATGTTTTCGCCTACGACTTCTCAACAATGGTTGGTATTCATGATCCTTGACTCAATTCCTAGTTATTTCAATTGAATTGATTATTTTGACAAGGCAAATTTGCATAACTATACCAAAAATATTGAGAGTTTGCAAAACTAGCACTGCAAGTGGAAACTTTGCAAGAGGGGGGAGAAATGCTATTTTTGCAAATATTTGGGTAACCCTTTCAACAGGTTACAGGTTTGGGTCACCCTTAAATTTTAATTGTTTTAAACTAATTTTCAATCATTTTCATTAGTTAAAATAAAAAAATAAACTTATTTTGAACTTAATTTAATTTTTATCTATCTATAGAAACCCACTTTATATATGTTTATGGAAAAAATATTTTGAAGTGAGATTATTTTCTGGGCAGAGAGATAAATATGGGACTTACGTGCCAGTCAATACATTCTTCGTGCCACTAACGTCTATTTATGTGCCACCAACATCTAAATTTGTGCCATAAAAATAAAATTTCATGCCAATGATATTTCGATGCCTACGAATCGCTAACAAATCCATGAAGTCCACAAATTATACAATGGGGGATCTTAAGTTGCTGGCATGGTTTAGCGTTTGGTCGACACACAATATTTAGTTGGCTGGCATGCAACTGATCACTGGATTGTCTCTGTTCCTCATCCTCCTACAATGACACCATTCCACTTTCCCTCTCTCTCCTCTGCGAAAAGCTGCTCTCTCTCTCCTTTTCTTTGCCTTAAATCCCGCACAAACAAACCTCCGAAATTTCAAACTCCCGCCAAAAAATTTAACCCACTATAATGGGTAAGGGTAACCCGCTATTTTTGCAATTTGTAAGGGGCATTTGCTACTTTTGCAATTTTTTCAGGGGGAGGGTTAGTTTTGCAAATGGCTAGGCATTTTGGTATATTGGATGCAATTCTCTCTTTTGACAATTGTTTAAATAGATTGCCAACCCTTGTGAATATAACAACCCCTTACATTCATATGCAACTCTATCCCTGCAGGATTTAACATACAAACAACATAAATTCCCAATATACTTGGCAGAATGACAGAAATTATTTTTCTGTTGGTTTTGCTGTCAAAGAATCAGAAACTGATCTGTACAGATCAGTGGCTGGGGTTTTTTCCTATATTTATAGGATTAACTAACTCTGTTAACAGAGAACTGACTCTTAACTGTTTAGTTAACAGAAAACTGAATAACTCACAGACAGATTTCCTCTATAAATAAAGAGTTTTTTCACAGAAGAAAATAAGAAGAAATTCAAATTTGTTGTCTGAGATTTCTTATTGGGCTTTGTTGTATCCTAGAAGGTGAATTTGTCTGAAACCCTAATAACAATTAAAGGGGACAAATATCACTTTAAAGATAGTGATCTTTCACGCCTTAAAGCAATAGAAACCCTAATTTACCAACAATTTTAAAGTGATATTTTGTCATGGAGGCCGGATCACAAGCAGCAGCCCTTACCCTCATGAATCAAGATTCTTTCAAACTTGATCGGTTCGATGGAACCAACTACAACCGTTGGAAGGATCAGATGATGTTCCTGCTGACCGCTCTAAAGATTTCCTACGTGTTGGATGACAATTCGAGGCAATTCCAGATCCAACAGAAGACAAAGATCAGGAGATCAAGGACCAAAGAAAGAAGAGAGATGAAGATGAAGTTTTGTGCAGAGGCCACATTCTAAACCGCCTCTCAAACAGACTTTACAATCTGTTTACTACAATCAAGTCACCAAAGAAGATCTAGACAACATTGGAGACAAGATATAACAACAAAAAGCAAGGGACATATAAGTTTCTCATCATGAAGTATTTTGAGTTCACTATGAATGCAGATAAACCCGTTATGGATGAGGTTAATGATCTGCAGAGTATTGTCAATCAACTCAAGGAGTTGAAAATTGACATTTCCAAGGCTTTGCAAGTTGGGGCTATAATTGCTAAGTTGCCCAACTCATGGAACAACTACAGGAAGAAACTCCTGCACACCACCGAGGAACTTTCCTTAGAGCAAGTTCATAAACATCTAAGGATCGAAGAGGAAACAAGGAGACAATACAACACACAAGTTGAGTCTGATTCCAAGGTCAACATTGTTGTTGGTGAACGCTCTAACATGAGTGGAGGAAATAAAAGGAAGAAGCCCAACGAAGGAGCCAACAACAACAGGAACAAAAGGCCAAAGAAAGATGGAAATGATACCAGACCCAAGTGCCATTTTGTCACAAACCAGGACACTTCAAGAGGGAGTGCAGATTCTGGAAGAAAAAGCAACAAGAGATGGAAAACAAACAAGCTAACATGGTTGATAAAGATGTATCTGAAATTGTTGCCATAGTTTCTAACTTACAAATCGACATGGTGACTGAATTAAACATGGCCACAATAGTGATTACCAAGGACTGGTGGTATGATTCTGGTGCTACAGTTCATGTTTGCAATGATATTTCCCAGTTTACAGAATACAAGGCATCTGTGAAGGATGATGGTGTTCTAATGGGTAACAACAGTGTGGTTAAGGTTGTGGGAATGGGAAATATCCAGATTCAGTTTAGTTCTGGGAAGATCATGAAGCTTCTAAATGTTCTACATGTTCCTGAGATTAGGAAGAACTTAGTTTCTGCAACTCTCCTATGTAAGGTTGGTATAACGGTTGTCTTAGAATCAGATAAACTGATTTTAACCAAGGGTGGAATGTTCATAGGCAAGGGATACTCATGTAATGGAATGTTTAAGCTCAGTATTATAAATAAATCTTCTAATTCTGCTTACAGTGCCTATGAATCTGTTTTTTATTTTGGTTACAGCTTCTATGACCCTCTTACACCTTCATATATTAGAGGAGAACTGTCACCAAATCTATTTTGGCTTCTTATTAGCCTCTATAGAGTTTGTGCTTCCATTTTCATAGGGTTTTCCTTTGGTTACAGTGTCTATTTCCATGTTTTCATAGTGGTGACAGTGTCTATTTCCATGTTTTCATAGTGGTGATAGTGTCTATGACCCTTTTTTCATTTTGGTTACAGCGTCTATAGGGTTTTCCTTTGGTAACAGTGTCTATTAGCCTGTTTTCATAGTGGTGACAATATCTATGACCTTGTTTTCATCTTGTTTACAGCGTCTATGACTCTCTTACCCATTCATATATTGAAGGAGAACCGTCCACCTCATGTCTTTTGACATCTCATTAGCCTCTTTAGGGTTTGTGCTTACCTTGTCCTAGGGTGGTGAAAACAATCATCTCTTAACGACGTACTGTACTTAACATTTTACGGTTTAGGGTTTAGGGCCTTGGCCCTAAATCCTAAAGACTTAACCCTAAACCCTAAACCATACTGTACAACGCATGTTCTTTTGGCTTCTCATTAGCAACCTTTAGGGTTTGTGCTTCCCTTCTGGTAGGGTTTTCTTATGGTTACAGTGTCTATTTCCATGTTTTCATTTTGGTTATAGTGGCTATGACCCTTTTTTCATTTTGGTTACAACGTCTACATGTCTATTACCCTGTTTTCATAGTGGTGACAGTATCTATGACCTTGTTTTCATCTTGGTTACAACGTATATGACTCTCTTACCCATTCATATATTGAAGGAGAATTATCCACCTCATGTCTTTTGGCATCTCAGTAGCCCCTTTAGGGTTTGTGCTTACCTTGTCCTAGAGTTTTCTATTTGGTGACAGCAATCATCTCTTAACGACGTACTGTACTTAACATTTTAGGGTTTAGGATTTAGGATTTAGGGCATTGGCCCTAAACCCTAAAGACTTAACCCTAAACCCTAAACCATACTGTACATCACATTTTCTTTTGGCTTCTCATTAGCCCCCTTTAGGGTTTGTGCTTCCCTTCTGGTAGGGTTTTCTTATGGTTACAGTGACTATGACCCTGCTTTCATTTTGGTTACAGTGGCTATGGCAATCTTACCCAATAATATATTAGAGAATAGGTGTTATCACATGTATTTTGGCTTCTTATTAGCCCCTATAAGGTTTGTTCTTCCATTTTCACAGGGGTTTACTTTGGTTACAGTGACTATGACCCTGTTTTCATTTTGCTTACAATGCCTATGACCCTGTTTGCATTTTGGTTAAAGAGTCTATAGGTTTTCCTTTGGTTACAGTGTCTATTACCCTGTTTTCATAGTGGTGATAGTATCTATGACATTGTATTCATCGTGGTTACAGCGTCTATGACTCTCTTACCCATTCATATATTGAAGGAGAACTGTCCAACTTATGTCTTTTGGCATTTCATTAGCCCTTTTAGGGTTTGTGCTTACCTTGTCTTAGGGTTTTCCATTTGGTGACAACAATCATCTCTTAACGACGTATTGTACTTAACATTTTAGGGTTTAGGGTTTAGGGCTAAACCCTAAAGACTTAACCCTAAACCATATTGTACATCATATTTTCTTTTGATTTATGTCTTAGGGTTTTGGTTATAGTTTATTTGACCCTGTTTTTATTGTGGTTACACCATTGACTACCCTGTTTTTATTTTGCTTACAATGTATATGACATTGTTAGTCATTCATATATTAGAAGATAACTGTCCACCACCTGTATTTTCATCATGACATGATTCATGGTGACAGGATTCATGGTGATGACGCCATTCGTCTCTTAAAGATATAATGTACTTAACATTTTTCCATTTATAAGGCTTTGCAAAACACTAATGTTAGGAAAAAAACTGAAATATGGTGGCAGATTACATTCTGTTTAGTGTAATGAGCTGTTGACATTGAACATTCTATTCCATATAAGAAAAAGATAAAGTAAATCTTCTCAAACTTATTGTACGTACCATTAAATCTCTCTAGCTCTTGTGAATCATCTTTGATGCTTTGCCTTTGATTTCTCCAGCTGAAGGCTTTCTTTTCTTTTGAGGCCGACCACATCTTTTACGTATCATTGGTGGGTAACATTTCTGTCTTTTGATGTCTTCTGGTACAGTCCACTGTTCTTCCGTTAGAATTGGATATATTGTCTCATGATAAGCCAATTTCCAAGCTTCATTTTTGTAGTAGCTGCTGATGTACCTCAGAACACTCATTTTTTTGTCCCTGATGACAGCAAGAGCATGTACACAAGGTATCTTGTCATAATCAAATACCTTACATGAACAAGATTTCTCCTTTAAATCAACCATAAATCTATTCATCCCACCGAAAACCTCAAACTGGAATTCATTGAGGTGCTTCACATTGTACATTCATGCTTCACTATTCGGAAGCTCAAAGCTGTTGGTTTCAGATTCATTTCTGCGGTCATTGAACCATTTTGTTAGCTCTCTGATTGCATTCAGTAAGCCTATAATTGGGAATGATCTATCTTCAGCAAAGACATTATTATTTGATTCTGCATTATTTGAAGTCATCCTATTGTACATGTCAACTTTTGAATAAGCTCTTGCCCATTTCTCAAACTGTATTTCTTCAAGATATTTCTCCATCTTGGTGTTTGTATTATTGATGCACCCAAAGTAGCTATTGAAATTTGCTTCTATGTAACTGTTTGCAGCATTTTCAAACCACTAACAAAGTATATTTTTCTTGAATTTTTCCATTATAGTTTGCTTCAAGTGCCATATGCAGTAATAATGCTTAGCATTTGGGTAATCCAACTCTAAAGCTTTTGCAATGCTTTAATGACGGCCAGAAACAAAAACCAGCTCTTCACTTGATGGGATGACTGTTGCTAGCTTGTTGAAGAATCACTACCAAGAGGCGTTGTTTTTTTAGTCAACCACTGCAAAGCCAATAGAGTATATTTGATGATTTGCATCTTGTGCAGAAGCTGTGAGAAGAGTCCCTATGTATTGTCCTTTTAGAAATGTACCATCTACCACAAGCTCCTGTACAATTGAATTTTATTCAGTAATTATTTGGTGACAATAATTTTTTCTTATGAAATGAATATGTACATTTCGTAGGATTGGGAATGCTCGGATACATGGTCCAAAGGCAATGAACACATACTTGAACTTTGATTTGCTGTCAACTTCAATGAAGGTGACAGTTCCAGGATTTGCTTGCTTCAGGACCCAACAATATGATGGTACTTATTCATAGTTTTCTTCTGCTGTTCCCATTGTCATCACCATTGCTAAATCACGAGCCATCCAAGATTTCCAGTAGCTAACATTTAGCTTGAATTCAGTTCTCATCGTGTTTCTAATCTGGCTTGGAGTTGGACCCTTTTTCTCATCTTCAAATCTGTACATATTATGTAAAAGAGTAAATAAAATATGAAATGAAGAATGATTAAAGTAAGGTATTGTAGTATATTTCACCTGTGTTTGATCTTTTCAGCTACGAGTCTATAAGTTGGAGGGCGCTGCTTTCCTATTCTTACTTCCATGCTATAGGTATGTTCATTAAAGTATTTCTTAATTTGAAATACAGATGAGCCACCCACTATGGCACCATGAATTTTCAAGTTGCAGCTCCTATCAACACAAACTGTTCTATAATAACATGGTGTTGACTTTGTCACTCTGTAAGCAAACGCTTCTTGTGCAGCCAACAATTCAATAACATTTTTGAGATCTTCCTTTGTTCTGAACAGTTGTCCCAAAAATATAAGAATTCCCCCCTTTCTTTCGCTTACAGATGCTGCTGTATATTTTGGTGACATTGTACTACCACTGATGCGACTTTCAATTCCTATGTCATCTTCATTATCATACATATCACATTCATCATTTATACATTCTACATCTTCATCCTGCACAGCAAAGTTGTCTTCCATGACATTTGTATCCTTGGCAGAGCTGTAAGCCTGTAATGTCAATTGATTTTCATCATTTATAGATTCTGTAACCTCATCTTCAATGATTTCATTCGCACCCGTAACATATAAAGGCAATGTCCAATCTACTTCCTTCAATTCACTAATTTGCAAAAAACTCCTCAAATCAGTGTCATTCTCAATCAAAAAAGGTTCAGTAGTTTTCTTAAATGGATGCAAGTGACTGAATTGAAGATGAGGAGACAAATTCTCACGGGTGGTGAATCTGTTCAGTATCTCACTCTTCATCTTATTCAGGGTTATAGTCTGCCTGATGATAATTACCTTTGATGACACATCCCCAGCAAAAACTAAATCACCATCTTCCAATTTCCATTCTCCTCCAAATTTCACTGTTAACAAATTGGCCTCCATTGAACCTGATCATTGGTGACATCTATTAGATTTCATAAATATACTTTGATTACAGATACTACATTATTGACTTGCATTACTTTTGATTAAAAATAAGAATTACATTGATTACAGGTACACAGATGTACTCAAACTCAGCTATCAACATTTATGTTACAGTGCAATTTTGGTTATAGTAGTATAGTCACAGAGAGATTACAAATTACAGTGCAATTTAGGTTACAGTGCAATCTTAGATCAAACTACATCAACCATGGAATCTAGGTTACAGTTCTTTAATCACAAAATCAGCAACGTAGATCAAAATCGGCAACTGAGATCAAAATCGATGATAGGTATTCATATTATACCAAATTTCAGATTTTGTTACTGTAATCAATTGTTCTCCAAATTGTGTTCCAAATCCGCAACTCAGACAACAATTGTGCTCTCAATTACAGTACTATAATCAAAACATTCGTATTAGACAAGATTACATATTATAAGAAAACTACCTCTTTTGAAAATCGAATTTTGGATGACAGGGTTGTATTTGATCAGATTTGAACAGATTTATCCTCATATCTGATTGTAGAGCTCAAAATCGTCGATCAATGGTGCTGAAATCAACGATCGAGATCCAAATCGGAATCGCCTTGCTCTGCTGTTGTTGTTGTGATATGGCTTTGCGTGAAAATGAAGAGAGAAACAGGGAAACGGGGAAAAAATCAAGCAGGGACAAAACTGTCATTTTGGGACATTCACCCAATTTCACTATATAAATGGACAAGGAGCTAATTTTGGCCTATAATATGGACACATACCAAATTTTTCCTAAATTTTAATATTTTTGAATTACTTCAAAATCATTAAATCATGAATTTTGATTGAAAATTGTAGAAATCAACTAAATCAAAATTGACCCGAAACTGGATCAAACTTGTTATTTGAATTAACTTGGATTTATCCGAAACCCGTTTAACTCGAAACCCATTTTATTTAAAATTTGATTTCACCTGACTCGATTGACTAAGTCTAACAATGATGTCTTGCACACTTGCACACCTTAGGCTCTTAGTTAAACCGTGAGCTTGCGGCAGCAAACACTACGTGCATTTGACTATTGTAGTAAAAGCGATCTATAAACTAATTATTCAAGTTGAATTTTAATTAGAACAGAGTGGACGAACTCTCCCTTTGCTGGAAAACTCCCTTTTTGCTGTGTCTCTCCGGTGGCCATATGTGTTTCTCGATCGATCTAGAGGTATCATCCGCTGGATGTTTACCTTTAGATTTGATCAAACCCATCCCCAACCTCAAATGATGAACAAAAACCTTATTCAAAGACCAAGAAAAATCCAAACCCAAATCATTTCCACCAAAAAAATCAGATCAACAAAGGCAAACACAAGATTTGAATTAAAACACCGGATCTGCATTGAAAGCTCCTTGGACTCTCTGCATGCAGCTCGTCAAAACAAATTTTTTAACTTTACAAGGCTGGGATGTGAGTTCCAAGACCACAATAATCCTTCAAGTCCTTGGAAATCTCCAGACAAAAACCTTTATGGAAAAAAAAACTACTCCTCCAAAGCTTTGCAAACAACCGTTACCAAGCCTTTTACTGTTACAATTAGCATTAATAACTATTTTAATTGTTGTAATTATAGTACTAATGAGCATGCAGGAAGCTGGATTGGTCTGTGGTGGGCGGTAAACACTCCCACTAGCCGCCTCCTTGAAGACGCCTTCTTGGTCTCTGAAATCCCTAGCTCCTCCGAGAGACAAAATCAATCTACCAGTAAATACCCCATAGAAGCTGAAGGGACGACCTTGTTAATAGATACAATGGATGGCGTGTCCAGCGCTCCATGCACAACTCTCGGAGACTGGATGATGATTACATCTATGAATTCTATCATACCACCAGGTATAGTCTCTCCCGCTACCTCAGTAACGATGAATCGATACAATTTGTGCGTTTTGGGCTACCAATCTGATGCTATATATATCTACTATTGGACTGCTAATAATCCTCACATGCAATCAACAATCACTTTCTTTCTCCCTGATTTTAATCTTCTGTTGTGTTTTCGGCCCTTAACCCTTTCCAATTTGTTTGAGGTTCTCATGGATCCTCAAATGTCCTTTGTCGAAGCTCTCATTAACACCACTGGACAAGGAAACTCTCTGGGAAACACCTCAAGCTCCACCCAAATGACTAAATCCATCCTTCCGCTCACTGTGGGTAACCAGGATATTGCTTCTCATGCTTCTGAGATTCAAGCCTTGTCTGTCCCGCCTATCACCACCATTCCACCTATGGAATCTGTACCTCTTCAAAACAACCAAATCACTGATCTCTACTCTGTTCCGAGTGTCCGGGACCTTCATAACAAGCTGACTGAGTTCAGCCTTGTGGGAAGGTTTGTCCAGACCCACATCGACCTGAAGCAAGTGATTGGCAAAATGAAAGTTGAATGGAAGTCCTTGAAAGGGAGCTGGGGAATCGATACAATAGGAAACGACTGGTTCATATTTCGCTTTGCGAACAAGGAAGACAGAGGCGTCGTTTGGAACAACAGACCCTACCACGTTCAAGGATCGCTGCTCGCTCTTTACCCCTGGACGGAGTCTTTCAACCCTGTGGAGGAGGATACCCTGACGGCGGATATGTGGATCCGCATTCCGGGGCTCCCACATCAGTTCCACTCCCTTGATGTTATTGCTCATATGCTGCATGCTGGTGGAGTTGGAACCCTTATCCGGATCGATCAAACAACAACCCTCAAAAATAAACTCAGGTTTGTGTGTGCATGTGTCAATGTCTCTTTTCACTCTAAGCTCACCTCCTCCATTCTGATCAAGAAAAATGAAACCGAGTCCATCAGGCTGAGGATTTGGTATGAGGATTTTTCTGATGGGTGTGGTTGTTGTGGAGGTTTTGACCACACCCATGATGAATGTCCTCTAAATGCCCCTAGAACTAGAAAATTCTCCCTTGTGCTTGATGAGAATCCAACTGTTGACCTACTTGCTCCAAATAGGAATGCCCAGGATGCTAGAAACCCATACCATGTACCAAATGTTGGTCCTAATCCTCACCCTGAAGTTGATTTCAATGTCACCCATACCATGCAGCCTCGACAGGGGGACTTTGGGCTCCTCTCTATGAGTAACCTTCCTCCTATCCAAATCAAGCCTTTCCAATCTGTACCGCCCCCCTACTCCACGGAGCTGCTGAACCACTTGATCAACTTAAACAATGCCCATGTGAACAAGCTGGCCCAAGACTACCCCACCCCGCCTTTTGCCATAGCCCCATCCATTCTCCATACCATCTTCTCCTCGGCTAACCCAACTGCTTCCAGTTCAAATCCTCACAATGAAGGCACTCTGGAGGACATGCTTCAGGCACAACTGAAAGGGAAAATGATAGAGATAGCTCATGAATCGTAAGAATCGCGCCTCTCGCTCAAGTCTGATAACTCAGTTGTCAAGAAGATGGGGGGAATAGTGATCAGACAGCAGACCGAAGAAGACTCCACCATGAACCAAGCCGACCCGGGAAAGCACAGAGAGGAAGATGATCAGACTGAGACCTCCTCCCCGGCCACCAAAAAATCAAGGAAGAAGAAGAATTGAAGATGATCGTTATGAACCTACTGATGCGAGGCAATTGGGAGCTGACTAAAGCTCATAATGAAATAAAAACTACCTGGAAAAATGCTGAATTTATGTTGCCTCCTTTCTATTTCAAGTCTAATTTGCATCTTAGTATTTTGCTTTACATGAGTTGGTCTGATGAACTTTATGTTTGCATACCCCTTCTTCTGGTTGGTGTTTGTTTGAAGATGTGGGTTTATAATCTAGCTATCTATTCCTATTATTACATGTGGTTTTTATATTGCACTACCATGAATGATTATGCCTATTATGACTCTAAAAAATGTTGTTTGGCAAGACGTAGGAAGATCAGGCAAAACAGCCAGCTTAACCAAAGGAGTTGTTGTATTCCTATTATTAGGAACACTGTCACCTTCAAATGTTTGGTTTTTTGTCTGCCCTTGTTTGTTTCAAACAGCCTTGTTGATGGAGGTCCATTCCCTTCAATGAATGCTCTTCTTCCTTACTTCTTGTTCCAGGTTTGTTCTCTTCTCTTTTGTTTAGTACCTAATTTATTTTCCTTTACGTTCTTTTCTGAAAAACCTTTGTTGCAACCCATAGATACTTTCTGGTATCTTGTGGGGGGCAACTACAATAACCCTTACATTCAAAGTTTGTATATCAACATTAAGACAAGCTTTCCCTCTAAAAGTTTCAGTAAAAAATTTCCAGGTTCTTATGGAAGTTGTGACCCATACTTGAAACTAAATAAATGGCTTTGCGGCTACACAATGAAACAAATATATGAGTGGAAAAAATACGAACATTTCAGAACGAGTCTCCTACGCAATGAATACAAGATGGCCTATTTTCAAAAACATTCACACGTTGAATTTCACAAAGAAACACCAGAAAGCAACCAATTCGCCCAAAACTACAAGCCTAAAAGGCATAATAAAAAAAAGACCTTATGGTTAATATAGGCTATTGGAATATTCGGGGCTCCAAAAGGACCCTCCTCCGGGAGGAAATTAAGCATATCCGTCGCATAAATAAATTGGACATCTTAGCCTTGGCTGAAACGAAAGCCTCGGAACCGCCAACAACAACCGATATAACAAATATGGGGTTCCATCTTTGCTCTTTTATCCCCTCCTCGGGCTTAAAAGGTGGAATGTGGATCCTAACCAGAAATTCAAATGGCTTAGACAACTTAGTGATTCTTGAACAAAGTGATAGAATATTCATGTGTCAAATACAACTAAATAAGTGCAGTGTTGCTCTTCTATTTGTATATGCCCCTTCGGTTGATAAAGAAAAAACAGAATTTTGGAAAGAAATTTACCAAATAGTCAACAAGCATGCGCTACCAATCATCTTGATAGGGGACTTAAATGACATCGAAAATGATACTGAAAAATTGGGTGGGGTTACGCCATCCTTAAATAGATTCCGAAGGCTCTTAGAGATCAAACAAGAAATGAACATACACACCTTACCCTTTATAGGATCACCTTTCACTTGGAGGAAAAACACAAATGACATAAATAATACATATGAACGACTTGACCGGATTTTGGTACACCAGGATATACTAACACAATACCAAGGGTTGCTAGTTCAGCATCATCCCTTCACTACCTCTGACCATTGTCTCATCACTCTTAAGCTTGGGAGTGATGTCAGCAAAAAAGGTTCACCTTTCAGATTTGAAATGGCTTGGACAACTAATCCTAGCTACGAAAATCTCATTCAAAAAGTATGGGAAAACAAGTTAGATGGATCATTTGCCTACAAACTAATGAAGAAACAAAAACTTTTAAAAAAAATACAAAAAAATGGTGCCAAAACCACGGAAATAACAACCAAAGGCAACTACAAAAAGTTGAAAATGATATCGCTATACTTCAACAAAAGCTACCCTGGGGAACAATCACATACCAAGAGAAATCTAGACTCTCTAGGCTAGAGAACAAGAGACATCAACTATTAAAATTCAACCACCTCTTTTGGCAGCAAAGGGCAAAAGTCAAGCATCTAAAACTAGCGGACAGAAACACCAAATATTATCAAGTTACCGCAAAAATCAAGGCTTTCAAAAATAGAACAAATACTTACTAGACAAAAGATGGAATTACTTTAGACAATAAAGAGGAAATATTAAAAGTTATAACAAATGAAATGAAGGATAGATTTAAGATACAAAATAAATCACCAATAAATCTGGAACAAATAAGAAATATTCAATCTGAAATCACGCGAGAAGAAAATATAAGACTGATAAAACAGCCTACGAATCAAGAAATAAAAGACACGATAAAAAACATGGCAGAAGATAAAACACCGGGCCCGGACGGATACCCACCGGAATTTTACTATAAATACTAGCATATTATCGGACCTTCGGTCTGCAGAGCGATTAAGGCCTTTTTCCATTCTGGAAAAATGCTCTCAGAAATAAATCAAACCTTTATTGCCCTAATCCCAAAAATTGACAATCCGCTAACTATAAATCACTATAGACCAATTAGTCTATGTAACACTATCTACAAAACAATAACAAAAATCCTGGCTAACAGGTTAAAATCCATTCTCCCGCGAATTATTAGCCCCTTGCAAAGTGCCTTTGTTGAAGGAAGGTCAATTCAAGACAACACTCTTATAGCACACGAAATCTTCCATAACTTCCACAAGCCAAAAGGTAAAAAAGGATTGATGGCGCTCAAGTTAGACATGGAAAAAGCAGATGACAAAATCAATTGGGACTTCATCGAAAAAGTGCTAACAAAGTTTGGTTTTCACCCAACTTGGATCAACTGGGTTATGACCTGTATCACAACCCCCACCTTTTCGGTTCTCGTCAACAACACCCCTGGGACAATGTTTAAAACACAACGTGGAATTAGACAAGGTGACCCCTTAGCACCATACCTATTTATAATTGCAATGGAGCTTCTTTCTAGAGAACTTTATCAAGAATCCATACAGGACGATCCCCTTATTGGAATAAAACTCACCCCGCGCGGGAGGCCGATTCCATTCCTCACCTTTGCAGATGACACTATAATTTTTGCAAAAGCATCAAATAAAAGCCTTCACACAATACAAAATATGTTAAACAATTTTTCAAATCTTTCAGAATTAACCATTAACTACAACAAAAGCTCATTACAAGTCTCAAAAAACATTAGTCAACAAAAGGCAAGGGACCTAGCGCAACAAATGAATATCCCTTTATCTAAAACAATGGAAAAGTATCTTGGAATACCAATAATTAATGGTAGAATAAAAAATAGCGTCTTTGACGAGGCAATCCAAAGTCTTTCAAAACAACTATCAAATTGGAAAGCCTCCTCCCTTTCCCAAGCAAGAAGGGCTGTTTTAATCCGAGCAAACCTGAGTTCAAAGACTAATTATCTTATGCAGAGTTTTTTACTCCCCAAAGGGGTCTTGGAAAAAATTGATAAAATAAACAAAGATTTCTTTTGGAATAAATTGAGATCACAAAGGTATACCCCCCTAATTAGCTGGGGAAAACTGTGTACTCCTAAAGAATCAGGCGGACTAGGTTTTAGAAGAGTAGAGGACATAAATATCAGCTTACAGATGAAACTTCTTTGGAAAATTTACACAGACCAGGACAATTTATGGGTTAAAGTGATCAAGGAAAAATACCTACAAACTGAGACAATCTTAAATAAAACTAATTATAATACATCCTGGCAATTTGGACGACTACTCAGTCTTAGAGACAAATTCAACAAAGGACTCCTTTGGATTATTGGTAATGGGAAAACAATAAATGTATGGAATGATCCATGGATAGATAACCTCCCTCTAGATTCTTTTAGGGGACAACATGATGGAAACCTTAAAGTTGCAGATCTATTAGACTCCAATAAAAAATGGAATAGGGATCTACTTTATGAGCTATTCCCACCACAAATAGTCAAGACCATCCTGGCGATCCATATTCCGGATTGGGATACACCAGATAAATTGATTTGGAAATTAAATCAAAACGGGACTTTCTCCACAAAATCAACACAAAAAATCTTAAATACTACAAGTCGAGCCGACGAAGATTACACATGGATTTGGAAACTAAATCTTCCACCAAAAATAATGAATTTTTTATGGAAATTGATAATAGATGGACTTCCAACGAAGGAAAGACTAAACAGGTACTTTAATAGAGTACCTGCCCAATGTTGCCTCTGTAACACTGCTAATGAAGATACTCAACACTTGTTTCTTAATTGCCCAATCTCTAGCGCCATTATAACCAACTATACTCAACAAACGGGACGGTGTTTCATCAACTTGAGACATAGCAACGCCAATCCAGAGGATATTTGGCGAGGTCCATAATCTCCAATAGCATTCACATCAGCAACTTCATCCTGAATTTGAGGGCAACGATCATTTAGATGAGATGCATCTCCACATACTCTACATGGTCTAGGTTGTTGCATTTGAACTATCTGAACAACCATGTTCTTCACAATGTCACCGATACTATCAAGATCATTGTTGTGATTTCCTCCAGGGTTGTTCAATCTATGGACTCCTCCAACGCCCTAATGCTTTCCGTATTGCTGCAAAGCATTAGCCAATCCTTCAAAAATTTGCATGGCTTCCTCAGGTGTCTTGTCTAAGACATCTCCTCCACTTGTAGCATTGATGACACTCCACTCATGGTCAAGCAACCCTTCATAAAGATAGAGGAAAAAATCATCCTTTAGTATACCATGATGGGGGCAACTTGCCTTGAGCTTCTTGAACCTCTCAACATACTCATAGAGACTCTTCGTGGGGGATTATTCTATGCTTATCAATTACTTCTTGAGCTTACTCATGTGAGTGGCAGGGAAATACTTCCGCAGGAAAGCCTTCTTCAAGCCTATCCAAGTAGTAATGCTCTCTACCGGAAAGTGGTAAAGCTAGTCATTTGTTGCATCCTTCAGAGTAAAATGGAATACTCTCAGCAAGATTCGATCATCAGTCATGCTCTGGAGTCTCAGTCTATTGTAGACATTGGTGAACTCTACGAGATGTTTATTGAGCTCCTCTCCAGCCATTCCATGGAAAACTGGTAAATTTTCTCTATTATAAATTCAAAAGGAAAGAAGGCATAAGTAACGCAAGAGGTCATGAGTTGAAACTCGTTGCTTACTTTTTTTCACTACTTTTTATTCCTACCAAATTTTCTCTATTATAAATGTCATATTTAAATCAAATTTTATAGTATTCTTTTAATATTTTCATAAGATTATTCATTATGTTACAAATATATGTTAAAAAATTCTTCTAATTTTTATTCCTATGAAATTTTTTTTACTATCAATGACATATTTAAACCACAATTTATGAGTTTTTTTTGTCACACTTTTCAATCCTATCAATTTTTTCTATTTACAAATGACATATTCTCTAAAAAAAATATAATTTTCTTTCGGTATTTAAAAAAAAGTCTTAATCATGCTACACATATATAAATTATTAAATTTTATTGTATGAATTTTTGTAATAAAATATCATATATATATATATCATAATTTATGGTTTTATTTCAATATATTTTTTTAAAAAGCACTAAAGATAACTTTCGTAGGATTGGCTGTATATCCACTTATTTTCACCTAATTCTCTCTAAAAATAAGATAAGGAGAAGGAGGAGATAAGTTCAACTCCTTAAAAAAAGCACTAAAGGTAACTTTCTTTAAATAAAATATGTGCATGACTAAGTAATACAAAAGATAGAAGTTTTCATAAATAGAACACTAACTAACATAGAAATTTTCAAAAATAAGACTTCTAAAAATAATAACATAGGATAACCAAAGGTGAAAACCAAGCCTTGGTCAAAACCTAGGCGTCAAGTGCGTGAGGTTGCATGGGCTCACAAAGTCAACCTGTGCTATCGGGCGCTTGCACTCGTGCAAACGTTTGCGTGAGCATTGCCTCATTTGTCATTTTTCTTGGCTACATTGATCCAGCGAGGTGTTGTGGGTGGCTCTATTGTAGCTCCTAGACGTACAATAAAAAATATTGCATCTTGAATCATCTTAGTCCTAACTCGAGTGATCGGACCATTAAAAAGCACCTTCATATTGTCCTCCATGTTTTTTAGAGTCATCGGAGATCCTCATGCATAAAAAATATTGAGCAGGTGTGTCCAAGGATAAAATTCTACGACTTTGAACTTTTCCCACTCTTTTAACTCTTTTTTCGAAACAAAATTGAGATGTTAATCTTCTTCTTTGAATTAGAGATGGTAATCTTATATGTTCTTCCTCGACGTGGTTCTGTTGGGGTTGTGGGTAGTCTCACATTGAAAAATGAGGTGAAAACCAAACCAAAATATAAGGGGAGGTGAAGTTCCTACACAATGGCTTAAGCTTTTGTGTTAGAAATGTAGATCCCGACCTTATAATAAAAAACAAAATAAATTCGACACGACTCCCGTTTTCTAACGACTGGATTCAGAATTTGACAGGTTCTTATATTCTAAAATGAAAAACCTAACAAGTTAACACCTGCACTGTTAACACATTAAAGAATATATTTAGTCTTGCCATTGATTGGCGAAAATGATTATCTAAAACTTTCAACCTCGAAAAATATTGGAACATATACTTTTCGTCAATTTTAGAAAAGTGAACTGCTTAAATAATTAAATAACACAATTGGGTCATTCTATTTGTGCCGATAATCTTCTCATCTCATCCATCTAAAATTCTCTCCTATTAAAAAAAAAGAAATTGGATAAAAAAAACAGCAGTAAAGAGTAGAGACATATTGTGTTGTTCCACGTATAAAGATAAAAAAAAGTTGTATGTGATGTATAGAAAGAAACACAGAGGGTGAGAAAGCACAAAATCACATGATACCATAATGCCATTTTGTTATTTTATTGGCCGGTATCACATCTTAATCCAGCCGTTGGCAAGCCTGTTCCCAGCTGTAATGGAGGATACACACAAGTTGTAATTGCACCTCCCTACCCCATCTCCTCCTTATATATAGTAATAGTATACCTCCATTCAACTCTTTATACATCCCTTGCAAGCCTTGCATATTATTATTATTATTGTTGTTATTAAAATATTTTAAGCACCCCTTCCTTCAACTCTCCTCAAATATTAATAGGAATGAAAATTACCTCTCCACTGAAAATTTACTGTAATACCATAAAATCATCATTACCATTCTACTTGTAGACAAGAAAATCAAGCATTAGAATCTTGTTAACAACTCCACGTCACCGTATCAGTTTTGTATCCGAAGCAATTAATAACAACTGATGAGACATGTGGCCAATACTATCTTGATTGTTGTAAATAAAGAGCGATTATCCAAAAATTGAATAGGAGACATTCAGGTATTATTCTGATATCCTTTTCGACTCGACTAGAGTACTACCATGATATCTTTTTCAGCTCAACCAACACGACATGGTTGGGCGATACTATATCAATAACATTATTATCAAGCAATAGCCCCTTTAAGACCAATAAATAAATATATAAATAAATAAAAATAACAGCAATTAACAATAGAGAGAAAGAAGGATAAGGTACCCAATAGGCAATAGAAAGGAGTAAAACGATTAATGAGAGGTTCCGATTTGATTCCTATCTCCGCCATCTCTCTCTCTTAGGTGAAGAATTAAGTTCATGTTACTTCTTATACTGGGTCTAATCATTGGGTTATCCTCATTATTAAAAGAGAGAGAAAGAAGGCATCCATTCATCAAAACCAAAATCATCGCTGTCATATGTTACACTTTAATTCATATCATCCACAAGCAGGAACAAGAAGGCATTACTTATTTAAAAACAAAAAAAAAACCTAGGGTAGAAATTACAAGGCCATATAGAAAACAAACAAACAAACTTGGATTAAAAAGAATCAAAGAGTAATAATACTGTAATAGGGAATCGAGAAAATAGAAAACAATTAAAAAAAAGGGAAAAAAAGGAAAAAGAAAAAAGAAGATGGTAGTACAATAGAAGAATAGCATACACAGTTTAATCAGTGAATGAAAGTATGAACTGCTCCAAGGAATGAACAAACAATCGGCAAGAATCAATATAGAATGCACCCCTGTGATGTGATGCAGTAATGTGTTGTTTCATCTCTTCTCAAACTTAGGCCACAGACATGATTCAGATTCATCTGGAACAGTAGCTTCACTTACCATTTATAGTGACTCTTCCAGATCTGGTTCCTGTGTTTTAGCCGAGGTAGAACGACAAATCTCCTCAATACGGGCTGTTACATCTGCCATGGTTGGACGGTTGTCTGGGTACTGGGCTGTACAGTCCACTGCTAGCTGTAACAGCTGAACCATCTCTTCCTCTACATTCTGGTATCGCAGAAGTTCGACGTCAAACACTTCTGAAGACCACTCCTCTCGAACCACCGACTGGACCCACCTTGGAAGATCCACTCCTTCCTCGTTCACTATTGGGGCCTTTGCAGTGAGTAGCTCCAGGAGGAACACACCAAAGCTGTAGACATCGGCCTTCTGTGAGACCTTGCGAGGATCTGTGACCTCAGGCGCACGATAGCCAGCAACTCGGTTGGGTGCAGCGGCAGGGCTCACCACCTGGGCAAGCCCAAAGTCGGAGACACGGGCTTCATAATTGTTGGATAGGAGAACGTTTGATGACTTGATGTTGCCATGGGAAATTGTTGGTCCCTGCGAGTGGATATATTGGACACCACGGGCAGTTCCAAGGGCGATCATAGACCTTGTTTCCCAGTTCAGTGGTGTTCTGCCACTTCCCCTGTTACCTGTTAAAGGAGCAACAGAAATTAAAGCAAGAATAATCAACTTCTAGGACTCAGCTAATTCCAATTTCCTCAAAACTACTAGCATTCTAACAATCGGCAACTTCGTCTGTTACCCATTAAAGGAGCAACAGAAATTAAAGCTTGAATAATCTGCTTCTAGGACTAAGCTAATTCAGTTTGCTCAAAACTACTAGCAGTCTAATATAGTCGAGTTTCAGGGCAACAGCAAACACTTCACCGCAAGTTCAAACTTTTACCACCACAAAACCATACCAAATGTTTACTGCTCTAGTTTAAAAACCTGCAACGGGGCAAATTTATGCAAAGTGAATCATGGGTTCACAACAAGATGCCAAATGCAGGACGTGGGCACGGTGGGCCGAGTGCAAAAATTGAAATGCAGGCACATGGAAGAAAAGAGACAAAGAACTTAAATAGATATCACTAGCAGCAAATCGAATCCATGACCATATGGTCCATATCACATCAAAAGCTTCAGTTCAAAATCATGCCTCCAGCAACATGGAATAACAACGTTATAAATTCAAGGTATCTGTAAATTAGATACAAACTAGAAACCAATATTCAGATGACAAAAAAAAAGAATACTGTACAGAAAGGTTTACATTAGATCCTAATTTTGCAAAATGGGTAACTAACAACTGGGTTGATTGTCTGAATTTTTGTCATACTCATTCATCATTCAGGAAGAAATCAATCAGAAATCAGACATACACGGTTCCATTCCAAATTGATTAGGTAAAAGGAGATAAAGAAGGGAGAAGCGAAAAAACTGACCGTGTAAAAGAGCAGATAAGCTTCCGAGAGGCAAGTAATCGAACACAAGAAGCTTCTCATTGCCATTGGCATGGTAGGCTCGGAGGCAAACCAGATTGAGATGGTCGAGCCTCCCAATCTCCTCCATCTTGGACTTGAACTCCTCCTCCGTAACCACCACATCCTTCAACCGCTTCACCGCCACAGCTACACCGGAATCCAGCGCCGCCTTGTATGTCGTACCGTAGGTCCCCTTTCCTAAAACTTCCGCCGACGCCCTCAACAGATCCTCCAAATCGTAAACCCTAGGCGCGTTACCGAAGAAGACTAGGCTCCTGTTGTTGACCCCCGCACCTTTCGCCGAAGGTGGAGGGGGAGTCGGCGTCGGCACCACGGCGTCCGAGCCGAACCTATCCTTTTCCTGCTCCGCGGCGGACTTCTCCCCTGCCGCCGCTCCTGCGGCTGCCATTTCCATGTCCAATTCCTTGGCCGGGACTGCATTGACTTCCCTGGACTTCACATCGTCCTTCCTCCTCCTGCAGCAGAGGCAGATCAGGCAGAGTAGAATGGCTAATGCCACCACCACAGCGGCAATAATAATGCCGGCAATTGCTCCGCCGGAAAGCTTCTTCTTCTTGTGCTCATCTCCGCCGGATCCGGAGGTGCCGTTGCCGTTGGTGCAGGAGAGCAAAGGAGGTCCACAAAGCGAGTTTCCATCGAAAGAGCTAGAGGGGAAGCCTGCCAACTTGGCAGGAATGGTCCCATTGAGCAAATTGTGGGAGACATTAAACTGCTTGAGATTAGGAAGGTTGATGTCCGGGATCTGGCCGGTGAAGCGGTTTTCCTCGAGGAACAAAGTGGCAAGCTGGGTGAAATTGTTGAAAGAGGAGGGGATCTGGCCGGAGAAGTTGTTGCGGGCGAGGTTGATGCGGAAGAGGCCGGGGAGGGAGAAGATAACGGAGGGGATCTCGCCGGAGAGGGAGTTTCCCTGAAGGTAGAGGTAGCGGAGGTTGGTGAGGGACGGGAAATCGCGGGGGAGCGTGCCGGTAAGACCGTTGAAGCGGAGACTGAGGAAGTTGAGGGCGGTGAGGTTGCCGAGAACGCCGTCAGGGATGGAGCCGAAGAGGGAGCGGCCGGGCATGTGGATCTCAGTGACCCGGGAGTCTTTGCAGACAATGCCTTGCCAGTTGCAGAAAGAGGTTGTATCGTTCCAGAGAAGAGATCTGCCGCGGAGGGCTTTCTGCAGGGCAAGGAGGGCGGCGCGGTCTGAATTGAGGTCGGCGGAGAAGGCGGCCGAGAGGAGGAGGGAGAGGAGGAGGAGGAGGAGAATAGGGGGGTGGTTGGGGCGGCGCATCTTCACGGCGGTTTGGGGGGAAGAAGGGAAGGTGGGGAGGGGGTTAGACACACAGAAGCACTGACAAAGAGGGAGACTTAAAAGGAGGCCGGCAAATGCCGAAGTGGTCGGAGTTTTTATTATTTAATTTAATACTGCAGTACTGTGTATTTCGGTGTAGAATTGTAGTAAAATATTCATGTAAGGATTTCTTTCTTGAAAAAAAAATAAGAATTCGAAAAAGCGTAAGGTAAAATATTTATTTAAGGATTTTTTTTTAAATAAGAATTTTTTTTAGGAAAGATTTTATATAGGTGAGATAACTCTATTCAAGAAACCTCATTTACTTTCCAAAAAACCTATTTGGGACAAAGAGCTAAAAGAACTCATATTAGATCTATTGACACAAATACAAAATATTTTCATCGAGTTGCAATGGGAAGAAGAAACAAAAACATAATCAAATTCATAAAAACTCTTGCCGGGATTTCACTAACTTCATACAATGATATTAGACGAGCCATTAAAGACGACTTTGTTAAACGTTTTGACAACCCACAAAGATCGAATCAAAAGCAATCTACTGGATAATATTAACCTTGAAATCACTGCCTCGGATAATGACTGACTCACTAGACAAGTTACAAAAAGGGAAGTAAAGGACGTTGTTTTCAACCTTGCAAATGAGAAATCTCCGGAGCCTGATGGCTTTCCGGCGGGTTTCTTCAAAACTTATTGCCACATTGTGGGGCCGATCACCAAAGCTGTCAAAAGTTTCTTCCTCAGTGGAAGGATTCTTAAACAAATAAATCACACTTTCATAGCACTCATTCCTAAATACGAAAGCCCCACAACTACCAACCATTACAGACCTATTAGTCTTTGCTCGACCACCTACAAAATAATAAAAAAAAAGTACTATATACAAGGCTTAAAAAATCATCTCAAGAATTATCCATCTGTTACAAAGTGCTTTCATTTCTGATAGAGCCATTCAAGATAACATACTAATAGCAAATGAAATTTTCCACTCCTAGCCTTTATAAAAAAAAGGGCAAGATTGGCTGGATGGCAGTCAAACTTGATATCGAAAAAGCTTTTGACCTGGTTGATTGGGATTTCTTATTCACGATCCTCGACAAATTTGGCTTCTCACCATGTTTTATCGCATGGATTCGAGAATGTCTGACCATAGTCTCTTACTTGGTCTTAGTTAACAATGAGCCTACAGAGCAATTTGTGCCCAAACGGGGCTTACGACAAGGAGACCTTCTCTCCTCTTACCTATTCTTGATTCTCTCTGAAGTCCTTGCTAGAGGCCTTCAGCATGAATCACAGATACCTGGAAGCCATTTAGGCATATCTATCACCCGCTTGGGCATTAGAATCCCCTTTCTAGCCTTCACTAATGACATTGTCATGTTTGCTTCTTCATCAAAGAAAGCTTGCGACCAAATCAACAAAGTCCTACACGAATTTTCTAACCTCTCGGGTCAAAAGATCAATAGGCTTAAATCCAGTTACTAGATTACAGAAAACACTAACGCCTACCTAAAAATAGTTGTACATAATGAACTAGGCATCCCTTTCCCTACCAACCTAGGAAAATACCTAGGCTGCCCAATCTTTACTAGCAGGGTCACTTCTGCTTCCTTCTGTGATCTTTTGGAATCAAAGAAAAATAAACTCAATAAATGGAATGCTAGCTCACTCTCTAAACAAGGTAGATGCACTCTCATCAAATCAACATTGGCAGTAAAACATTTACATCTTATGCAATGTTTCATGCTTCAATCCTCCATTCATACGGAACTTCATAGAATCAACAGGAATTTCCTATGGAACAAAGGACGTAGACATAAACCTTTGATTAGCTTGTTTAAGGTATGTAAGTCCAAACAAAATGGGGACGTTGGTCTGCGAAATTCGAAAGACGTGAACACTGCCTTACAGCTAAAACTAATATGGAATATCCTAGCTGAACCGACTAACCCATGGGTTACTATTATCACACAGAAGTACCTCAAAAAATGACACATATTACAATACAAAAGGAAAGGAAATTTCTCATAACAATGGACAAAAATAACAAATCTAATACCCATCTTCAAGAACGACATTCGTTGGTCTATTGGTAATGGGGAGGATATTAACTTCTCGCATGATCGTTGGTTAAGCAACGATCTACTTATACATACTGCAAAGGACATACAGAACATTGATCCCCACCTTAGGGTCAGCCAATTTATTCAAGCCAACAATTCTTGGAATGAACAAAGCATCAATAATTTACTCAAAAACCAACTTGACAACGCCACCATTAACTCCATCCTACAAACACCAATCCCAAAACACATCCACCGGGATAGACTATACTGGAGATGGAGTAAGAACAAATGGTTTTTCACTAAATCAGCTATTGACATGCTTCAACACACAAAGCAATATACACGGTCTAATGTGTATTGGATCTGGCAGAGAGACACACTCCTAAAAATCAAAGAATTCCTTTGGTGCATTTCCAAAAATGGAATTCCCCTATCGGTTAGATTAGCAAACCGGGGTGTAGGAATATCCACTAACTGTCCTCTTTGCGACTCATGTTACGAAGGCCTACCACATTTTCTTCTACAATGCCCAATCGCCACCGCTACCATAAACCATCTAGACCCCATTTCGGGAGCCAAACTACATTCCCACCAACTCCAATCAAAAACAGCGTTGAAGTATTAAACAACTTAAAAATTTCCCTGGGAAATTCTCTTTTCTCCACGCTCGCTATGGCTTGGTGGAGCATATGATTCTTCATAAACAAATAGCTTTTCGATAAAACTAACCCTGATCCAAAAACCATAGCAAGATATACAACTTCACAAATTAAAATTTGGAGAAAGGCAAAATCAATGGATGATAACATAATAGAGTTTCAAAATAATATTAAACCCAAAAAACCTAGACAAAACACCAAATGGTATAAACCAGGGAACGAGTTGCACAAACTGAATTTCAACGGAGCTCTATCCACTAAAAATAAGAGTACTTTCGGTTTCATAATTCGCGATCATCGGGGCACCCCCGTTTTTGCTGGAGCGGGTTCTTCACCCCTCAACTCAGTAATTGGTGTTGAATGCTTTGCATTTTGGAAGGGTATCCAAGCTGCATTTGATATGCACCTTCACCATCTCCTTATTGAGGGGGATGATATCATTGTTATAAATTGTCTCAGAGGATTATGGTCCTCCCCTGCAGAGATTGAAATGCTCATTTCGGATGTTTCTCTTTCTCTGTGCTATTTCTCTTTAGTTTAGATCAACCATATTTACAAAGAAGCAAATCAAGTTGTTGACCGCCTTACGCACCTCGACCTACACTTCTCAGGTCCTGCTATCCCAGACGACTCTGAACTTCTAGATCTCATCCATTTGGATGCTCTTGGCTAGCTGAGGTCTCTTCTCGACCAAATTTTTTCCGTTTAAAAAAAAAGAGCATTTTTTAGATGAGGTCAAAAAGATCGAAATTTTTGGAAATATCAACACTCTAGATAAAATGACAAAGGAGTGCAACCTTGTCTATCACTTTGTTGCCCATACGAGGAATGTGATTTAAGGATTTTTTTAAAAAAATTAAGAATTTAAGACAGACTATTGTTTGATCAATCGTGAGACTGAAGAAAACAACAGACAAATATCATAAGATGTGGGAAGGCTTTAATGTTGGTTAAGAAGATGGGAGAAAGCAACCATCACTAATGTAGCACCGTTGTTTAGAAAGTATACCAGAAAATGATATCTTATGGAAAGTAAAGGCAGGATTATAAGAAATATCTTTCAAAATCAGAGTTGGATCAAATATATCACCACAACCCCGACCCAACACAAATAGTGCCCCAACAACTTTGTCATGAAAGGATGAAAACTAGGGCACGCCAAAACTTCCACCCTCCACTGAAACCTCAATAAACGATCAACTCTTTCAAATAATTTGATTGATTTCAGAATTTGGTACAAAAGGAAAGTTTTTTCAATTTCTATTTTTTCACGTTTTACAAAGTAAATCAAAGATGTCATTCTAAAATTTTGTCCTTGTGGAGCACACCAAATGTAAAAATATTTCAAAGAAAAATAGACTCAATTAAACCCTAGATCTAATGCATAGGCCAACCATATCTTAGTATAAAAGATAGACTTTGCCTAGTTTCATAATAAAATAAAGTAGGGCTTGCACAATACGGTACCGTGGAAAAATTTTGATTACCACATATCGTACCGATACCATTCAGTATGTAAATTTTCTTACCACGTACCAACTGAATTTGTCGGTAGTCGACGTTGTTGCCAACAGAACAAAAGTCAATTTTTATTTACATAGTTTAATATATGGTAACCGATGGTACCGACAAAATTGAAACAGCGATTTGCTTTTTCATTTACGTGGTACCGGTGGTTTAATATATGGAAACAACAATTTTCATATAAAGAAATACTCATTGACCGATGGTACCGTTGATTGAATGAAATAGATGGTTGAGATTAATATGCAATTTTAGTTTTTTTCTTTAATTAAACATCAATGGGACCCACACCTTTTTTTTCCCACTTGCTGGCCAGGGGCGAGTGTACAACACTTGCGGGGTCCGGTTTTTTTCTTTACATTATTCGATGGTATCACTGGATTATTGGATCGTATTAATGGATTATGTGATGGTATCAATGGATTACTGTAATCGTCCGATTCCCTGAACTAAAAATTATTCGATGGTATCGCTTGCTTATTCAATGATATCGCTTGATTATTTAATAGTATCGCTTGATTATTCGATGGTATCGCTTGATTATTCGATGGTGTTACTTTACTATTCGGTTACTTATGTCATGTTAACAAATAACTAAAAATTATTCAATAATATCACTGGATTATTCGATCGTATCACATGATTATTCGATCGTATCGATGCATTTTTCATTAATATGACCGTCAACATAAAAAAAATCATCTTATGAAACATAAAATCGGTCCATACATATGAATAATTCGCACAAATATTGTAGATCTGACTTCACACAAATCAAACGTAGAAGACCACACAAGGTCTTGAGCACCAATGACCACTCTCAATTTCAATCAATACACCAAAGCACTATCAACTCAACAAAAGGAACACAATTAACCTTAGATTTCACTGACTTATTGAAAAAACAATAAAAAAGATGACAGTGGAGTGGAAGTTGACATAAAGAAATACTCATTGACAATCACAAAGATCACATGGATTCTCCAAAGTGCAATCTTCATCATGATGCATCAGCCATGTTCTTCTCTACCCGAGGATACACAAGCAACATCTACCATGAGTTCAATGATGGCCTCATCCCTCTGTACATCATTTCTCAGCAGTTCAATGAACGACGATTGTTGGAAGGCAAACTACCATGAGTTCAAATGTCGATTCAAACCAAAATTCAAAACAAAAAAATAGCAAAAAGAAGAAATTGCTAGAAGGAAAACTAGGAAGACCAAATTACCTCCTAATATTAATCGATTGAATTCAAACTAGAAATCTAAAGGCCAAATTACCTCTTGATATTGAAATTGATTGAAGGCAAATCAACGTACTCTATCGCTTTAAGTTCATCATCGCCTTGTCCCACTAGCACTCCATCGCGCCGTTCTAAATCTGCCTTCATCGTCTACCTTCGTCGCACCTCACGGCTCCGCCTTTGAATATCGGAAAGAGACTCGTTGTCGCTGTCACTGGAGTCTTAATCGTTCGTCCAGTCCTCGTCGGCCCTAGTCCTCGCTCGATCGTCTCTTCTTCTCGACCCTAGTCCTCGCCCGATCGTCTCTTCTTCTCTTTCTATATTCTCTAGGGTTGAAAAGGATCAGTTATGGGTAGGGGTGGGATTGTGCTACACGCGCAATTATAGAAGTAGGGTGGGTTTTTTTTCCGGTCCGGATATTTCCACCGCTAATTTTTACTATTTCCACCACTAATCACCGTAGATAATCACAGTGGGGTTAATGACGTTTACCGAAAAACCACCGTTGTATAGTACGGTCTGTGGGATGCACCGTTGTATACAGCGGTGGCGTTGAATTGACGGACGAGAAGTCACGGTGGGCAGAGGCCACCGTATGTTCCAACGGTGGATTTCCTTTGGAATTCGAAAAGGTCGAACCCACCGCGACCGATTACGGTTGATGAAAATATGAAATTTTGAACCCACCGCAACACAAAACGGTGTGTCTAAATTTTGAAATTTGAACCACCGCAACAGATTACGGTGGGTTCAAATTTTGAAATTTGAACCCACTGCATGTCGTGACGGTGGATTTCGGCCTGTTAGGTATCCACCATAAAGGGATACGGTGGGCTCCGGGTCCTATGTAAAGGCGTTAGGGACCCACCGTATCCGCACAAATCCCAATCTCCCATTCCGTCCTCTCGTCGTTTTGTCTTCGTCGAAATTCCAAACCTTTTTGTCCCGACATTCCTAGTCTTTTGTCCCATTTCCTTTTCTTCGTTATTTGTCCTTTTGTGATACACAATGGTGAGTGAGAGTATTCAGGATGGTGCTCGAGGGCGAGGTCGTGGTGCGTGGACGTGGTGATAGAGATCCATTACATGTAAAATATGAAATATTGGAATAGTGTATTTTAAAATTTATTGAATTAGAATAAGTAATTGATAAGTATTTGTTGATTTATGAAATTTAGCCGGCTCTGATTATTCAGAGACGTGGACGCAGTCGACCTCGTGGTGGGAGAGGGACGGTGGGCTTACCGGCTGTGGGGCTACCAGAGGTATGACTAATGCTATTATATAGTTAAATTTTAGAATAGAATTTAGATTTTATAATATAGTTTAGTGTTCTAATACATGTTATAGGTGTGAATAATGATATAATATAGAATAGTGTAATACAACGTAATTTTAATTCTAATACATGTTAGAGATGTGAATCTCTGTAGTAGTCGAATGTTTATGGAATTTTAGGTCCTAAAAATATTTCGATATTTAATCGATAGGAATTAGAATTTGTTTGTTAATCGTATACAAACATTATCGCGTGGATTAGAGTATAGGGTGGTGTTGCGGACCGCCCGTAGCGCTGCTGTTAAGGGAAGACAGGCGTTGCGCGAGTCACATGCACAGATTGAGTCTATTCCTTTGCGTATGCAGGGTGTAGATGAGCGTTTAGATGCTATGGTAGTAGACGGGGGGGGGGGAGCTCTAGTCACGCAGTTACCGACGTAGCTGACGTACGACCCCATGTGGACGATGCGATGACAGAGGCATCGACCCAGATTCGGTTGGCAGCATTAGAGGCGGTTGACGACGTGGTTGCCGAACGTCCCCATCGGGACGAAGCGATTACAGAGGCTTCGACCCAGATTCGTTTAGCGGCATTAGAGAAGGAGTTGATGTCGACACCCGGGGAGGTCGTATTGCAGGCGGGTGACCAGCCGATGACCAGCACACGACCTACGTGGAGTATTTTGGCACTGCATTTCAGAGCGAGCATCTGAACTCGTACGACGACACTGCACCGTTCGTTGAAGATAGAGGGCTTGGGGGGGCACTTCTACTCATGCCGCAGAGGGTGCTGGCAGGACGATGTTTGTGACGGATATCAACCTCGACGACATTGATTTCGTGGGGTTGACACCGAGTGAGACTACATAGCCATGTGTATCGCTAGAGTCTCAGCCTGTCACAGTCGAAGATGTGAGGGGCATTGGAGTCGGCGAGCGTGACATGTATGACCCTGAGCATGAGGTGGATGATGGACAGGAGCAGAGGGGTGAGGACCAGTCTGATGATGTGCACGTAGACGCATAGCAGAGATTCGAGGCGAGCGGATCACGGCAAGGAGAGAGTGTCCGGCAGTGCGGTGAGCCGAGCGACTCAGGGTCAGCTGGCCCATCATATGGAGGAGGTCCGGGTCGGCTATCGTTTCTGCATGATTACGGGGCGCACATTGCTGAGGCTATTTGGAGACAGGATGAAGCCGCCTTGGTGAGGGTGTTGCGTGTGCACCGTAGGGGTCAAATGGTAGTACGTGCTGAGGCCTTAGTGGAGGAGGATGGGGAGGATACGTGGTTCACTGCTATTTGGGACAGTGGGTTATGCCAGTTGCGAGACTTCTCGTGGAGTGCGTGCACCATAGTCTCATCAGTGCTTTTATTGAGCACTGGCACCCTGAGACTAACATTTTCCACTTTGCTTGGGGTGAGATTACGATCACATTGCATGATGTGATGTTCATTATGGGTTTCGCGATGGATGGGGATGAGTGCTCATTTTTCGAGGTGGACGAGGTTGGGAAGACTCTAGTCGGACAGATGTATGGGTTTACGCCGCTGCAGCAGAAGAATTTCGAAGGCCACGGAGGTTCGAGTGTTAACACACTCTTGGAGGCAATAGAGCCTATACGTCAGAGGGTTCGGGAGGGTACCCCCCACCAGCATGATGAGGAGCGGATTGTTGCCGCAGTTATGGGGATTCTTACGTCGGCGACGCTGTTCATTGAGAAGTCGAACAGCAGAGTGCGACCGGAAGTGCTACTTCGGTTCACACAGGCCCACCGGATTCCGCAATTATCTCTGGCGGCAGGTATCTTCTCCTGCTTATACTGGGGATTGGGCGAGGCCACGAGACAGCTAGCGAAGGACATGGATGGTTGTACATTGCTCATGCAGGTACTTTATCGACCGTGGTCAAATAGTACATGTAGACATTTCATGTTATATGAAGTAATCGTCTGATGGTCAATGTCGTTGTAGGTATGGATATGGCTTTATTTTCCGTTGTTTAGAGGCCACATGACGCTGAGCTGGAGACTTGTGCGGGATCCACGTCACAGCGTGCGATATTTGGAGTTGGCGACGCCGTGGACGTCCAACAGAGATGGAGGGCCCCAAGTGTTGCGGTTGCAGGAGCTGCGTCGGAGGTTAGACGAGATGACTGTCGATGAGGTATGTCCAACATATACGTTCGAACTCGACATTTTCTATGTATACTTTTAAATTTACATTTACAAACTAATAACCACTGTCTTATATTTGCAGGTTGAGTTCATGCCCTTTGGTAGGAATTTAGACTTCGACAACCAACTCCGTCCGTCACGGTACAGGGGCACCATCCGTTGGTTGTTCGAGGAAGAGCCGTAAATGCCAAACCGAGTGACGTGTCAGTTCGGCCGTATACAACACATTCACTCTAGCCCGATTAGACCCACGAGTGTATACAGACAGAAGTCACTCAAGGGCAAGAAGGAGGCGGCCTTCTCGCAGCAAGACAACCATTGGGCGAACAGATTTCATCACTTATACGACATGTCGGAGCTCCCGCATACTAGCAGTGAGTACCCCTACGGTGTTGTCGATGGTTATCTGTAGTGGTTTCACGAGATCAGTCACCCTTACCTTCTCCCTGACATTGAGCGATTCGAGCCCATAATCCCGCCTCCACCACCACCCCCCCGCTGTCGGAGTGCCCCCACCGCCATCTGATGCCGCGACGCCGACACTAGAGGAGATTCGCTACCGCGCGGCCGGTGAGGAGATCAACCGGCTACTGTCACAGGGCGTACCTCTCACGGCCCATCACATTCGACGCATCTACTAGCATTATTGGGTACCCCTACGGTGTTGTCGTTGGACCTTTTTTATTTCGTTTTATGTTGGTTATGTTTGGTTGTATGGACATTTTATTTCTTTGTTTAGTGACTGCTTTTCGTTGTCAGTTTATATAGATATATATTTTTTTCATAAATGTCGTTATATTGAATGTAGAAATACAGGAACCATATATATAGATAATGAACTTGCATACTACATTGTCTAAACGAAGTACATACGAATACTACTTAAACAACAACGACAGTCATAACAATTAAGCTTTACTTTGACAACTGAACGGTTAATTTCTTATTCTCATCTTCCAGCGCGGCGACATGCCTCTCCAATATATTGATACGCCACCGTTATTGCTGGTTTTCAACGAGCAACGAACGATTCTCCTCGCGTAGCGTCTTTATCATCGACTCCACCGTCTTCGAACGTGGGCTCCCACTGTACATCACTGCTTCAAATTCTTCAAGTGCCCCACGGCGTATTTCATCGTTGCTGGAGTTGTTACTACTATCGTCTGACAGCTTCCTATTTTGCGGCGTTCCTTCGCTCCTTTCCCCCCTTTTGTAGCAGTCTTGCTATTCACCGCATGTGTCTACGGTAGGCACTGTATACACATGCGGTGACCACCGTTATGTTCGACGGTCGAAACCGTAGGAACATACGGTGGACACCGTTGGAACATACGGTAGACACCGTATGTTCCTACGGTAGGGCACACCGTCACTTCAAACGGTAGCTATCCCTATAAAGAGGAAGCCCCGTTGTGTTCCACATATTCACAACAACATGTCGGTTAAAACAGTACGATTTACGGGGGAGACGAGGAAGGGTAAGCGGTTCGAAATAACCGTCGACAAATATACTTGGCCGGTGGAGGATTATTTCTGCAACTGCAAGCATCGGAAGTGGATGGAATTTCCATGCTGCCTTTTTCGTGTCGTCTGTTTTGATGGGGAGAGTTTCTCGTTTTCAGAGCCAGTTGATCTGAATTGCTTAGAGGGAGAGTCGATGTACACTGCTAATCCGGAGGGGTACTATTGAGATGTTGTTGAGAAGATCAAGGACCTTGTCAGTGAAGCTTTTGATGATGTCCGGTTAGCTTGCGCATGGATAGCGAAAGTCGCAGTGAATGAAGTAGTGCGTCCTGCGAACAAAAGATTAAAGAAGTACGCGTGGAATTATCTAGAGATTCAGTTATTGAAGGATATGGTGGAGGAGTCTGTTGGTAATTGTTCTGTAGGGCCTGGACTAGACTAGATGACAGTATTTTCGATATGTATTGTCGAAAATGTTGTACTGTTTTATCGTTATTAATGGACGTCTTTTCTGATGATTATTTAGCAGCGTAATGAGAAATTTCCGCCACAATAAACCCACTTAAAACACTAAATATGTCGTCTCCAACCTTAGGGTTCGACTTACCTACTGTAGGTAGCCCTCCGATGTGATTCCAAGCACAAATTTTCTTTCGATGTGATTCTACCTTCACACAAGAGATAAGACAACACAATATCGATGTGATTCCAAGCATTTTCTTTTACTAGTAGTAACATAGATCAACGATAGCCCTCCGATGCAGGAGAGCTTTTGTCGTATCTCCAACCTAGGGTAAGGGGTTACGATAGACCGTAACCCCTAACGGTGGTCACCTGTTAGGGTTACGGTGCACACTAACCCTGAACCTTTAGGGTGAAGGGGTTACGAACCACCGTAACCCCTAACGGTGGTCACCTGTTAGGGTTACGGTGCACCCTAACCCTGAACCTTTAGGGTTAAGGGGTTGCGATCCACCGTAACCCCTAACGATGGCCACCCTTTAGGGTTAGGGAGACCACCCTTCATCGTCACGGTGCGGATTTTGCCACCGTGTCCACTGACGGTGGAGTGGATCGAAAAACGAAACACCGTTGTATGAAAATCACCGTTGGTATACAAACTATGACATATTAAACCAATTTCGATACGAAACCATTTTCGACCAAATTTTCGATGACCGGTATAACGTGGCAACTAGACTTTAATTTTTTTTAATGACATGACATCCATGTCATTATATTTTTTAAATGAATAAAAAAAATGAATTTGTATGAATTTGGGAATGAGTTGAACCCTAAATTCACTATCGTTGTTAAGCAGAGAAGAAGCTCTCAGTTCGACCGAATTGAAGACATGGAGAAGACAAGGGCGGTGTGACGAAGGTTGAGCAACATTCGATCAGGAGAATTCTTGTGGCATTCATACAGTCTTCTCCTCCGAATTTGATAGGTAAATATAGCAATTTATTTTCTTGTTAGGTTTTGAAGGTAGAGAAAGATGTTTGTGTTGAAGCGAATCGTTTTTTCTTTAAATATATTTGGGTTATTTGAATGTTGAGAATGAACTTAAAATTTGAGGGATGTGTTTTCTTCTCTTGATTTAAAATATTAATCTTGAGATGCCTTTTTTGTTTTCGATTTTTTTTTTGGTTGTGTAAGGAGAGGAAAATGGATGCTGAAGATATAGATGATGTGTATGCATTGAATGACCCTGTGAATGGTGCTAATGAGGATGGAAGAAGGGCCTTTGAAGAATCTGTTGAATGTAACATAAACTGGGAAACATTTCTACTTGAGGGTGTTGTTGATAAATCATCCGATGATTCTGATTATCAACCTTCAGAGATCCCATTGAGTGATGATACTTCAGACATTATTGTGAATGAGGGGAAAAATGTGATAATAGATTCTGAAAAAGATTCCGATGAAGAAGAGCTGGCGGATGATGGTGTTGATGCACCTGATATTGACTCTTCAGATAAGGAGTTGAAAACTACAAGAGAAAGGGTTCAGAAATACAGAGAACAACTTGAGAAGGAAAAAGAGGCTCAGTTAAGTGAATATGAGGACTCTAATGGTGATGTTCAAATTTTGTCCGATAATGAAGATGATGACAATGCTAAAATGAGGAGGAGAAGGAGAAGCAAGATGACTGTTGTTGTTGATGGTAAAATTGACTACAAGAATTTTGTGTGGGAAGTTGGGATGAGATTTCCAAACATGGCTATGTTCAAGGAGCATACAAGAAGCTATGGTATTTACAATGGATTTAACTTGTCATTTGTTTTGTCTGACAAGCAAAGGATGAAGGTTGGAGTCATGTGTAAAGAAGGCTGTCTATTTAGGGTTTATGCATCATGGCATCATAAGGAGGGCTATTTGATGGTAAAAAGTATTACGAATGAACACTCTTGTGTGAGGGATATGCAAAAAAAATCGTCAACTTACATCTAAGTGGCTTGCTCAACAATATCTTAGTCGCTTCAAACATAACCCCAATTGGCCAGCTGAGGAGATGATAGATAGTGTGAGAAGAAGGTATGGTGTCATCATACAAAGATGGAATGCATACAAGGCAAAAACTGATGTGCTGAAAATGTTACATGGTTCGGTTAAGCAACATTATAACAAGATCGGAAGGTTCATTGAAGAATTAAAAAGGTCGAATAGGGGTAGTACATTTGAGCTTCTGACTATCCCATCAAACCCTCCAGTTTTCCAGAGATTTTAGGTATGCTTTAAAGGTTTAAGATGCGGACAACTTGAAGGATGTAGGCCCTTTATTTGCTTAGATGGATGTCATCTTAAAACATTCTTGGGTGGTATATTACTTGCAGCAGTAGGAAGAGATGGAAACAACCAAAAGTTTCCGATTTGTTGGGCTGTGGTGGAAGGGGAGACTAGAGATACTTGGGAATGGTTTTTAAACAAGCTGAAATCTGAACTTAACGGGTCTAATGGAGAAGGTTGGACCTTCATGTTTGATCAACAAAAGGTTAGATGTCAACTAGATTCATATTGTTTACATTATTCAATTTATTTTCATAAGAATATTTATGATCTAATTTTTATGCGTGCAGGGGTTACTTGCAGTCTCTGCATCAGTTTTCCCAAGTGCTTATCATAGAAATTGTGCAAGACATATCTATGCAAACTGGCATAAGATGCACAAAGGAGATGAACTGAAAATGTATTTTTGGAGGGCTGTTAGAGCATATAATGAGACTGATTTTGAAGAGGCGGTGGAAGAGCTGAAAAAGATCCAGTAAAGCTGCTGAAGATTTCTTAAAATCAAAATCCAAAAGTATTTTGTAGGGCTTTCTTCCCTGGTATAAGCAAATGTGATGTGGTTGTGAACAACATGGCAGAGACCTTCAATGGATACATCTTAAAAGCTAGGGAGAAATACATCATTGATATGCTTGACACAATAAGGTCAATGCTCATGGAAAGGATGGTGACTAAAAAATGCTTAATGGATAAGAAAGGAGATAATGCTATTTGCCCAAGAATCAAACTGAAACTAGAAGAGGAGAAGGTCAAAGCATGGGAGTTGTCAGTAATTCCTTCAACAGTAACAGTTTTTCAAGTGAGAGAATTTGTAGATGTCTTCAAGGTGGATGTTCAAGAACAGAGTTGCACCTGTAGAAAATAGGATGTAACAGGCATACCATGCCATCATGGGGTAGCAGCTTTGTCATTTCTCAAGGTCGCACCAGAAAATTACGTCGATAATTACTACAAGAAGGATAATTACTTGAGGGCATATCAAGGAAATTTGAGTCCATGTGTAAGTGAAAAGTTTTGGCCGAAGGTGAACTTTCCATTATTCCCTATTAGAATCCTGGACGCCCAAAAAAAAATAGAAGGAAGTATCCACATGAAGATCCAAAGAAACCAGGGAAGCTTACCAAACATGGGGTTTTAATGACTTGTAGTGTGTGCAAGTCAACTGAACACAACGAGAGAAGGTGTCCAAACAACAGTAATAGTAGCATACCTACTGAGAAAAGGTCTCGAGGTAGACCTAGGAAGCATCCCAGGGAAAATGCACAAACCCTTGTAGGTGAAGTTGGTGGAGCTTCTGGTAAGATTTCTATTTAACAAAAAAACTATGGAAATTTAAATGTTTCAATTTTCAGGTCTGATTGTGCACAAAATTTTATAGGTGAAGTTGTTGCAGAAACAATAAGAGGGAGAGGGAGAGCAAAAGGAGGGACTAGATTAGCTACTGCAGGAATGGGTATTATTTATGACGAAGGGGGTTCAATCCTATATAGATCTAGTGTCTCTAGACCTGTGGTGGAATTGAATCCAGGTCATATAAGGTCTTCTCAGGTATATTTTGCAGCACAAAAAGCCAAACAAACACCTATTCTGATTTTGAGGAATTTGAATCCACTTTTTTCTAATTTATTATTATGCTTTTATGACATCTTTTGAGGTATCTCAAGAGGTGCAACACTTTGCACCTGTTGTGGACAACTAGACATGAATTTGAGATATTGACAGAAGGGGAGGAGCATGTGCTACTGACTTTTTGGTTACAACGACATTTTGACTAGACTTTATGGCTCTCTATATATAATGTATATGGAAGAACATGCTTAGGATGCTCTCAGTTGGCTACTACTTTATTATATTCATTGTAAAGGTCGCACAAGAATATGCTAACTTTTGTAAAGAATTTAACTCCCCAAAATAGGTTCATGTATGCTTGGAAACTTCATTTTGTCACATTTTACTATTAGTCATATGTGTGTGCATACTATATTCAAATTTCATGACATTTTATTATAGAATTAACAAATGACGAATTTTTAAATATGTAAACAGATTTTCTGACACAAATATAACATATTCAACACTTTTTAAAATCTGTACACAAATTCAGCACATATATGACATATTTAGCACTTTTTGCAGCACATATATGACAGATTCAGCACATATATGACAGATTTTTAAATCTGTAAACAAATGACAAATTCGGCCCTTTATTAAATCTGTACACAACAATCTATAAACACATTCAGCACTGTATTTTCCACCACCAAATGACAGATTCAGCATATTTAAAATTTGTAAACAACAATTTTTTTGTTAAAATTTGTAAACAACAATATATATGACATATTTGGGCAAAAATTCAGCACATATCTTTAAATAGCAAATTTTTAAATTCGTAAACAGCAATCTGTCAAAAATTCATCACTTAAAGGACCAAAAAAAATCATCACTTCAAATCTGTAAAGAGCACTTTTATTTGGTTAAAATCTGTAAAACAACAATTTGTAAAAACAACAATTTGGGTAATCTATAAACAACTCATTTTTAAATATTTAAACAACAATCTGTCACAATTCAACACACTTTAAAATCTACAAACGGCAATTTGTATGACATATTTGGGCACTTTAAAATCTACGAGTATTCAATACCAAATCGACCAAGAATTCAATCTCTAAATCTGACAGGGTTGCATAAATGAAGGCCAAATGCCATTAGAGGCATGATTTATTACCATTAATTAGATAGCTAACAACACAAAGATTGTATCCAAGTTGAAATTCCATGACAGTAGAACCAGCCACTTCTCCATAGCTAGTACATGACTGTTACTACATTATATTTTCAACAATAAGATCACTAGCAGTACAAACATCAAACCTACTACAACTTTTAATACTAAATTCTCTCCTTTTATTTTCATAACTTCTTGGCTTGACTTGCCTCCAGAGTACACAATTGAAGGGTTTGAAAAAGCGTAATCAACATTGAGGCTTCCCAAAGCATCATCAACCCATCTGAAAAATGACAATTTTGTCCACTCTGCAATTGAATTAGAAAAATGGTTAAATTTGTGACTAAGTGACTAGCATTATAAACCCTAATTTCAAACCGTGAACCCACTTTCAATTAAGTCAATCGAATACATACCTGCCACAAATGGACACCCGTAAAATTGTCTACCAATATTGTATCCTTTCTTACAAGTTTGAATCGTCGAAGTATAGCCATGGAAGCATTTCTGAATGGATGAATGATGAAATCCCCTTCTCTGCGAATTTGTACTCCAAGAGTTCATACTTGCCTGCCCAACCATCTCTACCAAGATTTGCAAGTCCAGTCGTCTCGACTCTCCGACCAGGCCGACCCTGTCTTCACACCGCCCTTGTCTTCTCCATGTCTTAAATTTGGTCGAACTAAGAGCTTCTTCTCTGCTTAACAACGATAGTAAATTTATGGTTCATCTCATTCCCAAATTAATACAAATTCATTTTTTTATTCATTTGAAAAAATATAATGACATGGATGCCATGTCATTAAAAAAAATTAAAGTCTAGTTGCCACGTCATACCGGTCATCGGAAATTTGGTCGGAAATGGTTTCGTATCGAAATTGGTTTAATATGTCATAGTTTGTATACCAACTGGTGATTTTCAAAGTTCGTATTATTTTCGGTTCACGACCGATAGTTTGTATTATTTAGGGTCGTTTTTCCTTTATTTAAAGGACAAGTGGTACCGGTCTTGGCTGGATAGAACGGACAAATGACCTACTACCCGTAGGTAGATGTACCCATTCGAGAGATTTGCAATTTCGAAGGGGCATCTCATGGGATGTTTATAAAATAAGGTATAACTCAATCTTGACATGACTTTACCAGTTTTTTATAAGGTAATAATGCAAGAGCTAGACAGGTCTGGCACCTCGAGAGGCCGATAAAGTCGACAGACGACGAACCATCAAACATACAACCTAAAAAAGAATGGTCTAATAAAAACAGTGATTCAAACGGATAAACGAATCTAACCCTAATACGTTGGGGACAACATAAACTACGACCTGACACCAAGCGTCGTCAAGCACTGACACCGCTGGCCAGTGGTACATGAGTGGGCAGTGAAGATGATCCTTCAAGGAAATTTCTGGATCATGGAGTCGCCTCGATACACACCATCTCAACCCCAGCCAGACACGACATCGGACGCCAAAGCCCCAACTAAGAATAGAAAACGCCAAGAACACTTAGAGATGCAGCCAAGAACCACCCTAGTACAACGCATCTGAAAGTCTTTTCAGGATTTTATCGAGGTCCTTACGGGATTTTGATCATCCATTTCGCGATGTTGTTTGAAGCCCTAAAAAGGTTTAATTCAACCCCATACATGCTTTTTTTTTAAATAAAGGTTGTCAAAACTTGGCGTGCAAGGGAGAAACATCCTTACACACCAAGGAGTATCTGACATGCCCAGACGAAGAGTAGGCGCAAGACAAATCAGAATCAAGCTTCGCGTGCAGAGCAAAGGTTGAACCTGTACGCCAAGGAAATGAAGCCCAGCAGCACACCAAGGAGGGTGGCCACCAAACCAATAAGCGACAAGAGGGAGACCGGCACCGGCGAAGAGGGCAGGCGACGACAGCACTAGGACGAATTGGACGATTGAATAGGGAGTTTTCAAGGCTCGACAAAACCAAAGAGCGGGGGACCATGAAGGTGGAGGAGCGCGACCGCCAAAGAGGCACATAGGAGCTGCCACCGTCGGCCTCGGACCACAGACGAGTTGAAGGCGGAAGGAAGACCGCCATCAACAGACAATAAGAGGAAGGGACGGTGATCCAAGAAAGAAGAAGACCGCCCCACCAACAAATTAGGAAATTGCCGATCAAGCAAGAAAAATGGAGATTAAGAAGATGAAATTGGACACAAATAGGAATATGGAGATTATCTAATATTGGAGATTAGGAGGATGATTTCAGGAGGTTTAGGAAAATAAGATTACATTGATCCTAAAACAACCGAAAGAGACACAGAGGACAAGAAAAACTTGCCTGATTACAACACAAACAGGGATGAATTTGAAGGTGAGGATTTGGGGCACCAAAACGAGAAATTCATCCCCTCGGGCTACATTCACAAACGAGATTAGCGGCGCTGAAGGGATTTACACAAAACACACTCTCTCTAAAAACTAGAGAGAAGAGAGTGTTTTTTCTTATTTTACTCTACACTCCCATGACTTTACCATTATTTAAGACACAACTCAATAATAATAATAATAATAATAATAATAATAATAATAATAATACACAACAACATATTTTATGATTACTAATTCACAATTTCATCCTAGGTGATCACATAAGGTATATTATACACTTTAAAAGCGATAGAGTGCATGAAATAAAGTAATGACAAGCATGGATATCTAAGACAAATAATATACCACACTTAACTAGCCTGAAGGAACAAAATGAACAAATCATGTTTTTTAAGATGTTCGGGTATTTTAATGTAATTTCCTCAAATACTGGGATTAAGATATAATTATCCGAGTTTTCATGATATGTGAGATTAAAGGATTGATAAATAGCAGCAAACAAATCTAACTTGCATATTTATCACAACGGCATAGGATGGAATTGATAAAATACACAAAACGCAAATATTGCGAAAAAGGCACGAAGTTTGCAGAAATGCACTGATTGAACCAAACCACTTGCCTTAAACCGAGGAAATGCTTAAGCGTGGTTGATGGGAATAATTTGTTATTGTACCTGAGATTTTATAGAATGCAAGAAGGATGTTAGTAACTTTTCATAAATTATAGAAATGGCACCGTAACTTTTAAAAGTATAAAACTTACCCTCACCCTTCTCCAAAGCCCACCCGATTCTGTACCCACTCAATATCAAGGAGTTAATATAATATCACATACTTAATCGAAACTCGATAAATTACGATGAACATAACGGATCTTACCCAAACGGGACTCGAAAGCGTCAAAATTTCGATTCTACGATCCCTTGGTATGGTATGAATCCGAAAAGAAAGGATTTTTATGAGTTAACAGCCCTTGAATCAAAGGAATGAATAAAACGTACTAAAAATCATGTTTTTCTGCACAGAGGAAAAACTGCTCAGCAGTCAACTTCGGGGCTGTTGTGTGAGCGCCTCAAAGTATTTCTGAGCAAGGGAGAAATTGAGATCGATAGGAGCTGATGCAGAGCCCACGCATATGTTGAAATCGGAGTCTTCAGAGAACTTTAGTGGCGGTGGAGTGACCCGACAGAGGGGCTGTCGAACACAGTTCTGCAGAAACTTCCGGTGGCGATTCCTGCCACTTCCCGAAGAGCTGCTGTGTCGGGGCATTCAGTGTCGTCTCCTGGGTGGTTATAGAGCATATTGGGGGTTGTCTTTGGCCTTGGGGTCTTCGTATTCGGGCTCGAGCGCAATTGGAGCGGGTGGAGCAATGTGTGCTTGGGATGGATACTTTGAGCGACTGAAGAGGATGGTTGGGTGAGTTAAATGACGACTTTGAGATGTATATAGATAACCTACACCGTGATCTTCACAGTTCAAGAATCAATTACCGTGATTTGGGTGATTGTGTGTGTTTAATAAGGCAAGCAAATCCCCTGTTTGCACACGTTCTGGAAGTAAACGATTTTTGGAAAAAAAAAAAAAATTCGTCTGCGCCTGTGCCTTGCGGGGAAGGAGACTTGGGATGGGCCGCTTTTGTGGGCTGGCCTGAAGATCGGGCTGATGAGGTAAGGATGTGTGTATATATGTATTACTCGTATACCTATACTTATATCTACACGTAGCACATATATATACACATAAATGAATGCATATGTATATATATGGTGTGTGTATATATATATAGTTATTCACTGATTTACCCATAAATAATATACAAATATTATTTGTGAAACTTTATTTATTAAATAATTTAAATTAATTAATTTTTCACATTTTATATTATAAAATGTGAAATAACTATCTCGCGAATTTTGACACATTAAATAATAAGAATAATAAGCACTTTCTACCTTTATTTAATCAAATTCTAAAATTAAATAAACGAAAATACGAGGGTATTTCAGGATTGAGTTGAGAGATGTATTTTAAAGCCTAAACACATTAAGAACAAGAGAGAAACATATCATTCTGGTGAAGTTGGACTAAATTTGTCTTGGCTATTGGATCGATTATGTACTTGCTAGGATGTTTGTTCTCTTATTCATGACTCCTACTACTTGATATCGTGAGGGCTGATTTCCAGGTTTATTCAATTCAATATTATTTTATCTCTTTTGTTCTTCATATTATGTTGTTAGTTTTGTCTTGAGTGATTACCTCGACGGAGTAGCTTTGCGCTAGGTTTCTAATTTGCATGCAGGGAAGTTGATACCACTATAGTAGCCAGCATATCCTTGTGATGTGTAAGGAGACTACTTCGGAAATAAGTGATGTCTGAGTTCACAACCCAGGGCCTCGAGACATATATATTTCTTAAAACCGGAGCAAGACGTTCTCTATGTAATTTGGGAATTATTGCTTCTCGAACCCTATGCAAGAGTTTAAGGAGTTGATAGTGATTGAATCAGGAAACTATACAACTCTGTGCACAAACCGACACTAAGATAGTCAAGCATAACCAAACAACCCGATGATCATAAATCTACCAATTTTGCGAATAAAAGTGAAACTATCTCGTGACTCAACCCAAAATATCTCGTGACTCAATTAATATAAAATATAATTTATCCAGAACCTAAACCCGACTCAAATAACCCGATTATGATGTATAAGTGACGAGCGGTGAACCGGTCGTTAGGTCTCACCAAAGAATTAATCCTTAACTCAAATACTACTATAACAAATAAGTCTAGGTATCGTACCACATAGAGCGTGAATAAGTATTATAATGTAAAAAAATTTAATTGAAAAAAATCAATATTTTATATAGTTTTTAGCTCCTTAAACTACGTGAAGAAAAATCAAATGACTTATATTAAAAATCGAAGGGAGTATGTTGTAACCAATATGGATCGTTCTACCCTTTCAATCTTAAATGATGTAGCCAATTGAACTGTGGTTGTTATAAATATAGATTCATCCAAATTTAATTTAAACATACTTCAAAATTTCAATTGCGATTACTCTTGAACCTTTTGGAATAAAAACAAAATGTAACTCTTTTTAGTTTTTTCCCCTTACATTCTCTTTACAAGACAAATGTTAAATTATAATGGGTGGTGTAGAATCTAAACACAGACGTAGGGGATGTGTAGATTTGTTCATAGAGGACACACCAACAACGACCAACGGTTGTGCTTACCTCTGACGTCACCCTTTTGATTTGACTCATTGCCTTGGAAATCGGAAATTCCTACCGCCACCAACCCTATATCATCTGTTCTCATCCTCCACCTCCACCGCCTTATTTCATTCTATAATATAAAATCCTGCCCCTCTCCCCCTTTTCCTCTGAGGATTAACTTCTTCGAATCGACTCCTATCCCTTCACTATTTCCCTCTTTCGAGCGGCGTCGACGGCGATTGACCGGCGACCGGGTACCATCCTCTGTCCTCTCTCTCAATTTTGCGATGTTTTTCCTTTTTCGGCTTTCCACCTCTTTTCAAATGCCTTTTTTTGATTGAAAATTGCGGGAATTAAATGATTAGGGTTTTGTTGTATGATGTCGATTGTGGCCCCAGACCTTTCATTCTTCCAATTTTCAGTTCTTTATCTCATTCTTGAGGTGGCATTATATTATTGATTGATTATGCTGAAATGCCTGCACTGACCTTTTCGGTTATCGTTGATGCTATTGCTCTACATGGTACACGCTGTGTTTGATTTTGTGTTCTGCATATGTTGTGCTCCACTTATATGTTTTGTTAGATTTGTGCTTGTGCTGTAGTTGGACCTTGCACTAATCATTAATCACTATCTTGGGGATAATTGCTGTTGAGATTTATGTTCTTTGGGATTGATTTGGTCTTGTGTGATATATATTTCTGCAGTATAGATGTTAAGTCCATACTATTTTTGGCTAATTTTTTGGATCAAAATCTTCTTGCTTTAACTTCTCTTTGTTTATTGAGCTCAACATTCCACTGCTGATTGCTACTATAAAAAATGAAATATTTTAGCTGTACATGTTTTTACTGAATTTCTTTTGGTAATAGGTATTCTTTCAGATTGATGAGCTATATTTTCACCATTATTTCAGGTTTGAACTAGTTCATCTCCGGGATTGGACAAGTTAGTGCCAGAACCTGGAATGATAACCGACATTGAAGATGAGAACTTCATCTCAAAGCCCCTTGGGAGATGGCCCATCTTCTATTATGGAGTCGGACACATGCTCAATGATATCACTTCTGCTTGCTGGTTTACCTACCTCTTGGTCTTCTTGACAGATATTGGACTTTCACCTGGGTATTTTGGTTTCTTTCCTATCTCTATGTTTGTCAAAATATAAGCAATAATATAGACAGTTGATGGTGCTTGGATATACTTGAGTTGCATCAGAAACTTTCTTAAAAGTGTATTTCGTCCCTTACATAAGAGTTACAGGGACATCACTTTCAGATAAGAGGAGTCAATCCTTTCATGAGCATACTCAAAGAATCCATGAAAAAACAAGAGAACAAATTTATATATATATCATACAAACTCATTTAATGCATCCAATATGCATTTGTGCATGTCTCAGTGTGGTAGGAAAGCAAATCTGACAATGCCACGTTGCATGTGTAGTAGACACAATTTACTTGGACATCTCTAAGGCTGAAGATTAACTAGAAGTACAATTTCAAAAATATACATATATTGGAACACCATAAGACTATGATCAAACAACACAAATTAGTAGTTATCAACTAATTTGATACTTGAATAGCGGTGTAAGTGTTAGTGGGGTGGTTAGTGGAGCCGTGACGGTTATAATGATGATGTGGTGAAAACAAACGAGTGGAGGTCCTTTAGACCATCACATGGAGAGGGAAAGGGAATGGATGATGTGGCAGCCTTCATGTGACGACTTGTGGAACGGAGGTTTTTGATGCTCCACCTAGGATAGCCCTGCTTCTGCTTTTGTAATAGTAATAGATTGTTATCCTTTGTGTTGAACTGTTGATTCAAAAATATTGTGTTGTATAGAATTCTCATTGAACACTGCTGTCATAAACTTATGCAATGTTATAAAGCAGAAGAATACCTTTCATATATGTCTTCCTGTGGCTCTTGAACTCCACCTTGTTTTGTCCCTATTTGTTTATTTACTTTTCCCAAACGGTTCTGGTTGGATGAAATGATTCCTCTTTATGGTTTTCCTTTTTTAAGAATGGGATGGTTACTCAGTTTACATTATTTGGAAGACAGTAGGGGGGATGACTATCAAAAGAGGAAAAATTCAAGCGACGAGAAAATAATACAAGAAGATTCATCTGCCACTTACCTTCTTTCATTTTCTTCAGTTATACCAGTGTAACAGTGCTTCATTTGTTCTACTTTATGGCATGGCTTGTGTGTCTCATGGAATCCTTTTTTTTAATTGAAAATTTGGAATCTCATTTCAGCGAGTTCTTCATAGCCCCGTTTGCTAGGCTTGTTTTGTGCTTCTGTAGTAATGAGATCTGTAATTGCATGTTCTGACAACTGAGCAATATGGCGAAGCATTGATTTGGCTGAGTTTGTTAACGAGCATTTGTGGGATCAAGACCGTCCCTACAATGTTGACACCTTCTTGTTCATTGTGGAACATTCTTTCTTTATATTCCTTTTTTCTTTTTGAGAAAAAGTGATCTCATCTTTTAAACTAATGTTTATATATATAGGAAAAAGCTTGTATGGTACTGTCTGTATTTTAAATATGAGTTGTTCCTGTTTAATTTTTACAGGAATGCAGCTATTGTCATGCTTTCAGGTCAAGTGGCAGACGGGTTTATGACCATATTTTGCGGTGAACTGGTAACTTTGGAGCTTATATCTTTTGCATTATTAACATTACATGTCATACTTCACCAATTTATGGGCAAATAATCATCGTCTTCAAAGAATGGAACACTAAAGTTGCCATCATCACAGTGGTTTACAAATCTTTTTAATTCTCTCCCTACATGCACTTGTCACATTGTCACCTGAAACTAGTGGAAGTTCATGAGACCTATTCCTCAACCATGATGTACCTGGAAATGTCTCTTTGAGTGTGCTTCCTGTCTTGGATTCATAAAGAAATGGCCCACCCACAGGGACATGTTAGAAGTGCAGGGGAGACGCCCTACCCAATGCCCAGTTCACCAGCCAGCACTGCTCAACCCATCAGTAGCAAGTTATAGTTCCCAATCTCATCTGCTTCTTCCTCATCGTTTCTCCCCGTCATCTTCTTTTTTCCCTTCTTCACTTTGCAGTGCTCTGCTGTTTACTGCCAATGATCCACCCACTACTGCCATTGGCCACCACTACCACTGTGAAACGTTAATGAGCTCACAAGTTTTGCTTTCATTCCTTCATCTGTTTGCTGTTGTTCAGCATATTAATGGATTTAGTTACTGCTGGTTCTGCCCTTCTCTTTCCTTTCCTTGGTGCTTCACTGATTGAGATACTGCTGTTGACTGCCAATGATCCACCCACTACTGCCATTGGCCACCACAACCACTGTGAAACGTTAATGACCTCACACGTTTTGCTTTCATTCCTTTCAACTGTTTGCTGCCTGTTCAGCATATTGATGGCTTTAGTTACTGCTGGTTCTGCCCTTCTCTTTCCTTTCCTTGGTGCTTCACTGCTTGAGTTCTAATCCGAGCTCTTTCTAGGGTTATGGCTTGTGGACTACAGGTCTGGGTTTCTGTCTCACTTTTCCCCTATAACAAACAGGAGTCAAAACTTTTAATTTTTTCCACAAGGCCTTTGCCAACTCTTTACATGCTTTCTTGTGGAGTGTTCTACTTATTACATATTTCTTGGGTTGTCAAGTCTGTTTTCTCGCTGGTTGTTAATCTTTTGAAATATTATATTATGTTATAGCTTTATTTCATTCTTATTTTGGTTTGAAATTGTCTTAAAATATTAAATATTTTGATGTGATAAGTATAATTTTGGTAATATATATTTACTCCTCTTGTTTAGACATGTAAAATAAAATACTCCCTCCTTAATTAATACACTGTGAGTCCTGTAAGCTTCTAATTAGGATGCTTATGAAAGGATTGATTCCCTCTTGATTAATTGTCATTTTGTTGTGAAACTGATAACTGTATTAACAGATGATGATAAAATTGGAAACTTAAATAGTGAAGCTATTGAGTCCTTGGAACTAGAACGGTGTTGTGAATTTAAAAAATTTGTTTTCCACCTAGAAAAGGTGAATCCCTAGTCACAAATTTATTAATGTTTTCAGGGTGTACATGTGTCTACACTGTTGATAAACGTACATAGAGGAGAGATGTATTATTGTGCATTGTGTATAAGAGATAAATAAAATTTACTTTTGGTTCATTCTAAAAGCATGTCCAAAATACAGAGAGGAATGGTGTGGCCAATTTAGTCCACCTCCTCTCCCACATCAATTTTGACATTAATAAGAAGCACATTTGAATGCTCCAGTCGTTGAGTATGCAAGTGCGAGGGCTTGGTCTTTGGTAATGCCTGTCATAGCAGCGTTTGTCCCAATAAGAGGTGAAGGGAAGTTGTCAAGCAAGATCCTACCGCCATTGTGCTCACAAAGGACATGGATGAGGACGGAGCACACTCCAGGGACACATGAGACGGAGCATTCAGGTGGACGACACCTAGGCTGGAGTTAGAGAGGGAGCTTTCAGGTCCTAGAGTGTAGGGTTTCGGTAGGTAGAGTGGGTTCATTTTAGGGTTTCACTTTGTGCATTGCATTTATTTGTTCTACCTGTTAGGCAAGTGGCTTGGATTAAGGCTGTGCTTGTGTGGTTCTGCCTGGATGGTTGTTTTTGTAAAATTGTTAACATTAAAGTCTTCTTCTTTTTTTTGACAAAAAATTGTCCATTATACATTTACATCAATGTTGCATGTCTTGCATAATGTAATTCTATAGTCATTGTTAATATAATTTATTAAGATCCTTTGGTTATTCATGGATTGAGGTGCAAAATGGATTGGGTTTAAATAATGGTGAAAGAATAGTTTGCTTTGTGCTCACTGCATGGCTGTGTATAATGGATTGGATTTTGTAAACAGATCGAGAGAAGAGAGGAAAAGGTGAGAGATTTTATGGTCGTAGGGCCGGGTTGCAGGGATGTGCATTAACTTACAAACTTTGCTCTTAATAAATCTTTGGAATGGCCAAGGTGAGGAGTAGAAAAAAAGAAGAAGATTTATCTGAAAGTAAAAGAGAAGGTTGGAGAAGAGAAAAATCTGTTCTAATATTTCTGAGAGAAGGTTACAGAATATATAGAGACTAGTCTAGAAAGCTTGTAAGAGAAGCTAAAATGTAACAATGGTGCAGGAAAAGTAATACCTATAAAAGCTGTAAAAGCCTATCTGTAAAAGCCTATAGCATAACCTAGAAATAAAGTAATAATTACATGCATGCAAGCATGCTAACACTCCCCCTCAAGCTGGATGGTAGAGGTCTATCAATCCAAGCTTGGAAGTCAAATGATCAAATCTGGAACAATGGAAGCCTTTTGTCAATAAATCAGCAAGTTGATCTTCTGATTTAACAAAGGATATCCTAACAAGATGATCCATGAACACTCTTTGGAAAAATAGAAGAATTCCTTGGGTTAAAGGATTATCTTCTGAGTTGGTATTTTTAAAGTTGGTTGTTTTCTCGGCTATTGTGTGGTCTTTTTTTAGGGAAGTTTTACCCATTTTGACTTGCAAATAATTGAGGAACTTTAGTTTGTTTCCTTATCGGTTAACAGATTCATAATCTCTGTTGTTATTTTTCCTTCACTTATATTTTATTATTGTAGAAGGAGAAAAAAGTATAGGCAAGTTTTGTGGCTAATAAATTCAAATACTAGTGATTGCTTGGTCACTATTTATGAAGCACAACATTGTTATTTTGCAACTTTTGTTGAAACAAGCTTAAACATTTAATTTTTCAGATCCTTTATAATATTTATGCTCAAATCACTCTTCCAATGTATGTGACAGATTGACAGGCTTGGACATTTCAAAATATGGCATGGTGCTGGGTCCCTGTTAGTTGCTGTTTCATTTTCTTCTGTTTTCGGTGGCTGTGTCCTATGCCAAATCCTAGGCTCGGATTCTTCGGTTTCCGAAACTATTGGATACAGCTTGTTTGCTGCCATCTTCAATATTGGTTGGGCTGCTGCTCAAGTTTCACACATGTAAAGTCTGATAGAAACACCTGTAGATTTATTCGTCCTTACACATTTGAGTATAGTTTCTGTTTGGAGATATTATATTATTTGGGATCATCACAAATAATATATAATTCTTGCATTCCTTGTAATTAACAATTATGTTCTCTTAGTGATGTGTGCTGATTAAACATGAATTCAGAAGTCAATTTCTTGTTGATAGATTCCCTTTTTTTCTATCCTGAAGGTCTATGGTGAACTGCATAACATTAAATTCAACGAGCAGAGTAGTTTTAGCTAGCTGTCGCAATGCCTTTACTATGGTAAGAAACCAGAGAAATTCTCAAAGGTTTGTCTATGATTGGAGTATTGCTTTCTTTTGAATTTCATTGAGAAAGATATCTTTCTATTTTATTGACATATTTCAAAGGTTGCCAACCTAGGCCTATATGCAGTTGCTTTCATCGTTTTTCATTTGAGTACTCCAAGGAATCTTGTTGATATTGAAAACCAGGTAATTTTTTCAAGCAGTATTTTCTCCCTTGGTTGTTTAATTATATCCTTTTTGGTGTTCTAAGTCTTTTTGATTCTTATTGATCAGTATCGTTGGATTGCGTATACATCAATTCTCATTGGATGCTGCTTTGTTTGCATCTTCCAGCTTGGTACAAAGGAGCCCAGGTACTATTCGATTAATTAATTCCTTTGTTATTAATGTCATTGCAGTGAACATATGGCTTATCTTTGTGCAACGAATAATTTGTTTTACATTTGTGGGCAAGCTCACTGTGATAATTTCTGCATTGCACAACTGTGATGGGTCCTTTGAAGAATTTGATTGTGATTCATGCGTTTTTGGTTCTCATCACGCTTTCTATAAATCCTTCTATATCCTCTTTTTTTTTTTTAAGGTTAAAATTGTAATAATAATAATAATAATGCTTACACAAGGAAAACTTTTTTTTTTTGGGGGGGTGGGTGGGTGGGTGGGAGGTGGGCACCCCTAGCTATGTGTTGGTGTTGATGCCCGGTGACTTAGCTAGGGAGAACCATACAATAAGTCCTAGACTAGGAGTATACACCCCGAAGTGAGGATACAACCATAAAACGGGGCATGGAAGCATCCACATCATCAAAAGGAAACCATAGTCAAACATATCTATTACAATTACTAACACAATAGGCCTAGGGATATTGCAATTTGGCCGTCCAGGACAATTACCCGCGGGCCGCGGGCATGGTATGGAGAGCCGCGGGCACGACCCAGGTTTGCCGCGGGCGTGGCCACAGCAGTAGAACCTTCAACAACTCTTCGCTGCGAACAATGTCGATCAGCTTGAGGCTGCCAAGATACAATACTCCGAATGGCCCTTGAGAGGACCTAGTCATGAGGTGGAGCCACTAAATATTGCTGATGGTCAGTAGGAAGTCTTCAATACAAGGGGTGCCACATGCTCCACACAAACAGCCCACTCATGAACTGATAGATCAGTGGGAAAAAAAAAATCTGAAGTACAACACATCATCTATTTGCACTTAGAAAACAACTAGAATATGAATTGATTGATGAACTGATAATCTTAAATGAATAAAAGTCAGGAAATAAGGATGAATAATAGTGTCAGGACCCAGATACCGCTGAAGTATTTATTATGTTTTAATGAGGGGTCCAATAGCAGATTAACAGGTTTTACCCTCATGGGGCTTGGTGATTACTTTCAGAAACGTATTACAACAGGAAGTTGCTCTCAGATATCCTACAAAGGTTGTGGTGCCGAACTAAGGCAGCCCTTACACATTTACTATAGCAAGAAATTTGAGAAGTCACATCCAAGTCACATGACATCCAGTCCTTAAGCGCCATCTTTATTCTATGTGACTATTAGTCTCTAGATAGCTCTCTTATCATCCTTATCTAATCTAGATATTTTCACTTCATCCTAAGTACCCCCTAGAATATTCTTTTGCCTTAAGGACTGGGCTTTTATCATCTATAATAGCCCGAAGAGCCAACCCCGCCCCATGTGGGATTCATTGGATTGTTGTTGTTGTTATAACTAGAAGAGCCATTTTGTAAGATATATTTTGTCAACCAATCAAAAACCTCCTCATTGAAGCATCCTTCAATTAAGTTGGGTGTTAGATTTGTGCACATCACCTTCATAGATCCTCCAATCCTATCATTTGGTTAATAAGCCATGTCAGTCCGACATGGTTAATACCCTAGTTTCTCCATTCCTCCCCACCGATCTTCCAAACTCACCAACGACAACCATTACTATCCCCTTCCTAGATTCCTTGACCATTTCTCTTGATCTCATTTGGAGTTTTGTGCCCAATAAACTGATAAGGTAGTACACAATATGTTTTGCCATTTGTTGTCTGCCTCAAAATTTATGCCCCTTACTGTCAAAAAGAATGAGTATCTTGCTTAAAGAAAATACCAGAACTTTCTTCCCCCATTTGAAGCCAATCATCAAGGTTGGTTTTTTGAGAAATCAAACTCATAAAGTTTCGCAAGGAATTTCTGAGCATTGCATGAGTATGTGTCACTCCCTAGGGGAGTAGTGAATTGGACATGTGCTCTAATGCAATTTGAAGTGCTTTGACCTGGTGGGTGCTATTTTTAATCTGCTCTTCAAGACCATCTACTGAGCTGTTTGAGTGCAGCTTGAGTGTCCCAACTCCCGAGTTTCATAACGTACGACAACTGGTCTGAAAGAACTGTATCTAAGAAAGCTTTTGAAGGCTCATATGTTACCCTCCATTTCTCTTAGAAGATGGCCTTAACAGGTTTGTAAGCAATCCTTATGTGATCTTCCTGTTTATTAGTTTGTGTAGAAAGCTCCTCCGTACCCCCTATCAGTTATAGTAGCATCTATAGGAAGCTGCTGCAATTTTTTTGTATTAGAGGCTGAGTATGGATCAGAACTTAATTTAGCATCATGGTGGAAACGACATTTTGTATACTGCTGTTGAAGTCTCCTAGGATAAGCCTTGAAGTCTCCTAGGATAACCCAGGGCTAATTGATCAATGTAGACTGCAGGTTACTAATAAAATCCCAACCTGAAATCTATGTTGTTTAGTACGAAAAACATAAATGAAGATGATTGAAAATCTTAACCTATTGGTTTAGGGGAGAGACTGCAGTGAATAATCTGAGGAAGAACATGGAGACAGATGATATCCACTAAATTTGGATTCCCAAGAACCACAACATACATATATCATTATTCTTAGTAAAACCAAGGTTAGCGTAAACAACAAATCTTGGGAGGATCGGGAGGAAGAATAAGGGAAGTCTTTTATGTTCTCCATATTGTCTTATTTTATCATTATTGGAGAAATCCACTATTTAAAGACAAAAAGATGACCTTCGAAGCTTACAAGAAAAGCTCCAAAAGTCCAAAAAGTTATGCTGTAAAAGTAAAATTTTCCACTAAAGTCAAAGCCTAGAATCTATAGCATCACCTAATTCCTAACATGATAATGAAGGATAAACATAGCTAGGGTAACCTAACACAAAAAATAATAATTTCAACATAAATAATTCAACAATTGATCAAGTTTTAGATTTGATCACATTTTATTAAACAAATATATATTTATTTCCAAATTTAACGTTTTTGCCCCAAAACTAGGGATATGTTTATGATGCGATTTTTGTACCTATCCTTAGGTATTTAAATAAGGGTATTTTGATCACCAAAATAAAATTTTATCGAAAAATTAAAAAATTTGGTTGGAAAATAGATGTTGGTAGTTCATATAAAGTGCTTTTGTTCAATTATTTTTAAAAAATTAAGGTGTTTTATTAAAAAAATCTATTTTATAAGGTTCCTATTTAAATAAAAGTCATTAGTAAAACTAGAGCATTTTGGTCATAGACATAAAATGTCACCGGAAAATTGAAATATTTGGTCGGAAAATAGAGGTGGGTGCTTCACTTACTTTTTGTAATTATTCCATAGATCTTGTTACATTATTAAATGTATGTTTCTCGTTTAAACAAATCAATAAACAATTTGAGGAAAAAGTATTTAATAAAAATAAGTTTCAATAAAATCTCGTAACTCAATGCTAATTACTTGTCAAAAAACCCTAAAACTACATCTAAAGTTGATTAGAGGAAGTATTATATAAGGTGTATTTTAGGTAAAAAAAAACCCCATATATATGTATTGTATATTATATATTTATATATTATATATATACATATATTTAACACACATACACATATATATATAATGGAGCTTTCTAATGCATTTCCCTCTTAGAATGCACACGTGAGAACATTTTTTAGCCATTGGATTGATGTATAATGGATGGATGAGATTTATTGAGTGAAGTAATTATTGATGACTATTAAGCCTTTAATTACTACTCCCTCCGTTCGGCAAAACTTGTCATTTTAGCTTCTTTCACAAGTTTTAAGGCAATTAACAAATGTACTAATTTACCCTCAATTATTACCTTCCTTTTTTACTTTATCGAAAACTACAACAAACAATCAATCATATCAAGGGCATTATTGTAAAGTGAAGGGCAAAATACCTACAATGACAAGTTTTTTTGAATAAAAATAACACCCTAAAATGACAAGTTTTGCCGAACGGAGGGAGTATTTTTTAAAATATATTTGTAACTAACTAGATCTTCATATCTATATATGGATATAATCTTTCTCAATAAAAAAATATATGGATAAAATCGTTAAGAAAGAAAAGAAAAACCAATTCAAAAGACCATTTGTACGGGTAGGAATGATATCACAAATCATGGGATTGATGGAGTAGAATTTTCTACTTAATATATCGGCTCCAATCTCCCATAGAAACAATTGGTGATTTAGTTTCGTTTTTGCGGTAATATAATAAACGAATAATGCATATCAAATTTTAAAATATTCATCGTGTGCAACTTTTATATTCGGATGAATTTTAAATGAATAACTGAATATTCATTTAAAATTAATCAGAATATTCATTTGAATATTATTCGAATATTCATATGAATAATATTAATACGCATACATACATATATATATATATATATATATATTCATTTGAAAAATATTCATCCGACGATTCATCTAAATAATATTCATCCGAATATTCATCTGAATAATATTTATTCGTATATTCATATGAATAATATTCATTCGAATATTCATATGAATAATGTTCATCCGAATATTTATCATAACATTAACTTATTAGTGGGTGATAAAACGTTTTACTTGATTAGAATGAGAAAATTCAATGATATGGAGATAGAAAAGATTGTTCTTTCTTTATTTATATTCTTTCTCTTAAAATTTTTATATGGGTAATATTCAAAATCCCACTTATGGTGGAATTCACTTTTTAAATCTACCCCTTCAATTAGTATCATCCAACGGTCCAAGAATGTTCTCACGAATGCATTCTAAGAAGTGAATGCATGTGATAGTCCCCCTATATATATGTGTGTGCGCGCGCGCGTCGGTTGGTTCTTCAAATTTCATTGTAATCCCAATCTAACTATAAACAAAAAAAATCATAATCCCAATCGCCGTGTTGCACAAGATAAATCTTCTGGAGGTTGGGTAGGTGGCCATGGAGGAGATTTTAAAACCAAACTCAACAGGAAACAACAATCCTGACTCAAAACGATTCATAATCACAACCTATGTCCAACAATTTCAATTGAACTGGTGTACATCCTGCTTGAGTTTCCATGAAACTCAAGCAGGAGTAGAGCTTTAGATTTTGTTTGGTTGTGATTTTCTATGGGCCATGCTTTACCTTTATGTTAGTCTTTGGTTGAAGTAATTATGCTTGATGTGCAAAGGTTGATACATTTTTATTATATGACCTACAACTTAAGGGAAGTTCAATATAATTCATATGAAGCATTAAGTAATTGTCTTGCAGGTCATCATTTATAAAGAAAATATGTCAACTTTACACCAATAAAAAGGCAAATGTGTCAACTTATCTCTAACAAATGGAGGCAATAATCATGGATTGAGTGAGAGTTGTCACTTTACTTGAAATAGGGAAGGGTGAATCTGTTACTACTTTGCCATGAGATTTTTTTGTAGTGAATTGCCTCCTTGCCATATCTTATTCTCGTCTCTACTTTGAATGTGGTTCTTGTGTATTACGCTGCAAAATTGTGGTCACTTACTATGAAGCATCTTCCTTTCATTGTTGTTTACCCATGCCAATTTTGTAATGTCCATTTTGTCTTTTGATGTTCCCTGATAATCAAATTTTGAGAAATTGACAGGCCTGGCATTTTTTTTTGGTTAATATTTTGGCATTCTATCTCTCCTGCCTTTTTTCATTAACAGTGTCTCTTCTCCTAATCAGAGTTGGATTACTGGTAATAGAATCGCTTAGATTTGAAAACCTAAATATAAGCCTTTCTTCTGATTTTAAACTGTAAAGTCAACATTTGATACTTGGAGTTGATTGATGTGATTCAGCAAGGGAGTTGATGGAACACATAAATCAACTAAATACAAGTCTTTAGCATTTTACATGGATGGAAAACGAGTTTTATTTTTTTGTGGGAAGTTGTAAAAGAATCTCTATCCCCCCAGATCCTCCTCCCAAAACCTGTCTTTGGTATTGCGACTCATTCAGTGATTTTCTTAGCAGCTTGATCGAGCTAACTTGTGCTTCTTCTTTTCTTATTTTATTTTTCTAGCTTGAAACAAGACATTGAAGGAAAAGGCTACACCAGAATCATGTGGACTTATTGGTTCCGTAAACTTATTTATCATCAGGTTGCTTTTGTTTATGTGCTGACTAGAATGGTCACAAATATTTCACAGGTCAGTGTTGTCTTTTACATTATAAGTTTATGTTAAATGATAGTGTGAAACGGGTCTAGGGCCATTAGATTATATAGATACCTTGTGAGAAATGTGATTTTATGTAGGCTTCTTTTGAGTTGTTTGGAAAAAGAGAGTTATGTAATAATGTCTTGATAGCTTTGCTACTTGATTCTTGCAGGCATTTCTTGCATTTTATGTCGTCAATGACCTACAGATGGCTCAATCATCTAAAGCTCTGGTAACAGAAAAATTAAATGTTTTAATATGTATTAGTTACCGGCTTGTGTGCTCTTGTTTTGCTGGCTCGTGAGATTTGATTAATTTTTTTAATATGGGTAGGTTCCCGCAATCATCTTTATCTGCAGCTTCATTGTGTCAGTCCTCTTACAGGTATGAAATGTAAATGTTATTTATGTATTATTTTTTTAACACTGTTAGAAGCCATTTAATAGTCCTAGTTTTTTTTTTCTTATAAACTAATTTTCTCCGTTTTGTTATTTTTACTTGTAGGAGATGACTTGGACGTCCCAGCGCATTAAAATAGTTTATGCTGCTGGAGGCGCTCTATGGGTACTTTGTGGAGTTGGGATTCTCTTTCTACAGCCAAGCTTGAGTCCTTTGATGTACATCATCTCTGTTATTGTTGGTATTGCAAATGCTTTAATGATGGTATGTTTAAACTTTACACATATAGGCTATAAAGTAGTTTGGATTATTTCCTTTAGCATGTACTTTTCTGGGTGGAAATGTAAATTAAGAGAGATAACAGACAACACAGGGGACATTTTTTTAAGATATGTGAATACTTGTATTAGGATCCCTCATATAAAACCATTTAATCGTTGATTCTTTTAGATATGTTTTATGTTTTTCCTCTAGGTTTTGTTGATCCTACAATGTTTTTATAGGTCACAGGGGTGAGCATGCAAAGCTTTCTGGTTGGCCAAGATCTAAATGGGTGTGCATTTGTTTATGGATCATTGAGCTTCTTGGATAAAATGTTATGTGGGCTTGCATTATACTTTCTGGAATCTTACCAAAGTAAGTCAATATTCTGTTTTAGAATTTCACTTATTTTTCCCCCAACCTATGGTTTGTTTTTATTGCTGAAATCTGCATCCACCCTATAGCTTTACTGTCCTGTTCATCAGTCAGTTCTCCCTTTATGTCTCGTATGACATGAATTCTCTATTGTTCCATCTTATCTACCGACTATGCGGTATGAAAATTCTACCTTGAACAAAACCTGTCAAAGCAGAAGAATTTGATTACACAAACTAAAGTATTGAGGTAGGGATCAATTTTGAAGAAATTATGTGAATTTTCTAACACAAATTTTACAAAGAGGATTCTTAGGATCTCCCGATTTTCAAGCTGGTGGTCTCTTTGGAACCATACCCATACCATTGTGTTTGGAATGATCCTAACAACACTGTACTTTCAAAAATAGACTGTAGATTCATTCACTTAATATTTGTTCATTGTTGCTTGTTGTTTGGCGGAAGGAGGATTGGTGTTTGGGGAGGTCCTACTACTAATTACACTCAGGCTGCACAACCATTATCGAAATGATAGGTTATCCCCATTCTTTCTGTTGAGCCCATTAATCATAGGATCTATTAACATACTATTTGTACTTTGTACATCTATATATTCTGAGAGCACCTTGACTTGATTTCTGGATGATAACGTATATGCACAGAAACTTCTATTCATCCTCATTTATTCTCATTCTTTTTTCATGAGGTATGTGCACAGTAAACTGATATGAAGTCTTTACTTCTTGATAACTTGCTTACCATGGTTAAAATGTCGTAGATAGCACAATTAAATTTTTTTTTTTTAAAAAAAAATCAATATGCACACAAAAACGCCCCAGCGTCCACATAAAACTTCCTGCATCTGGTACTAATTGTGATTTTTTTTCTTTTCACCATGGTGTTGTAGTTGATTATCGAAATGTTGGAGTGTCATCAGTTGTAAGCTTTTCGATTACAAGATGCGCCGTTGGGCTAGTTCCGGCTGTATGCGCCTTTGTTGGTGCTGTTGTGACTTTCACGATGCAACTTGAGAAGCCTGCTCCAAAGCCCTTGATGGATCCCCTCTTATCATAGCATTCCACAGGAGTTTGTTATTTTAATTAAAAAAAAAATTATACAGGAACAAAATTTAAAAAATCATCAGGTACTCTTGTCATGTGTATATTGTTGGTTAAAGTTGGTGAGGAAATGATTTGTAATGTGCGTCATTTCTTCTTCTTCCTAATTCCTAAACAATCTTTCATGGCAAAAAACTTGATTCCCAGTTCTCAATCCCTCATCACATCACATAGTCAGATTTTCTTTTCATGGAAACTTGTTACAAAATGAAAAATGATATTCACTTTCAAAGTGGACTATTGTGCAATCTGTAAACTGTTTGCGATATCAACTTGATTGATGTAGAACTCGAGCAATATAATTCAAAATGAATTGATTTCACTTGCGTTAGATTCCTAACTTGACCTAGTTTATTGTGTTAATAGGAACAAGGTAAATTCGAAGTGGTTCATTACCAGTTTTGGAAAACACTGAAATGCTGTAAGCATTGTTTCTTGTTTTTGACATGTCTACTTGTTTCTTGTATAACTTTGGCATTAATAAGGCCAATGGCTTAAATGAGAGTGCATTCTGAAGCTCTTGGTCTTATTTTGACCATAATGCGACCTACGTAATGTTTTTATTTTGAACCAGTGGTAAAACCCACTTGTAAGTAAGGCTATCGGATAGGATCAGTGGTGGATCTAGAATTTTGTTTGGGGGGACTAAATTTTTTTTTCGGAAAAAAAAGACTTTACATAAGTACACAATCCATAAGAATACATAGTTTCATAGGAAAAGAGATTACAAAAATTTTGAGTTCATTGAGATGAACAATAAAAAAAATACTTGGTTTTGGACACAGTTAGCTTAGGGCTTTGTCTTTGGATTTTGGAAACAAGCATCGTGGGGTAATATCATTGGCTTCAACCTTGAGCTTGTCTGATATTTTCAGTGCATTTGAACGAATGTAAGTAAGGGGTAGATATTTAGGGAAGGAAATTAAAGAAAATCATACGGTTCTAGTTTTCTCTGCATTGAATTTTTCAAGATATGGATACCAAATAACAGTAAATGGTTAAAACAAGCAAATAACAAAGTTGTTCTATCTGGGAATTTTGACTGAAATCATAAAGAACAAAACAAATCCACAACACAAACCAATTCCAAAGCCCAAAGCACAAATTCACAAATTTATTTATCAAAACCACAAATTACAATCACAAACCCTGATCGAAATTTTCCCGAATTGATTCTCAAATCCACAAATTCTAATCTAAAGTGATCTTATCTCAATCAATTGAATTTAAAAACAATCAAATGAAAAGCAAGAGGAATAAAACTAACTAACCGGGCTAGATCGGAGTGAAGAAGAAGTAGAAGAATGAGGATTGCTGACTACCGAGGGACTGCGACTGTGCGGGAGGGAGACAACAGACTGCCGAGGCCGAGGGGCTGGGTGCTGTGGCCGGTGCGCCAGTGCCAGAGCCAGCCGAAGGTAGACCTGGCGGTAGCGGGCGACTCGGGTTCGCTTTCGCTCTCTATGTTAATTTTCGCTATCGTTGTTTGCTATGTCTTTCTAAAAAAAGGCTTTGATGTTTTGAAAGAAAAGGTGGAGTGCACGGGATTCGAACCTAGGTTTTCTCATTTAGTTTAAAATTCCTCCGACCCATTCCATGTCTTTACTGTTGAGCCAAGTTGCCTTTTTGTTTCTTAGACTACTTCACTATATATATTACAAAAATCACAGATATACAAAAATATACATATAGCTTTTTTTAGGTAGGGGGCTTCAGCCACCCCGAGCCCCCGTGGATCTGCCACTGGATAGAATCATTCCTCCTCTTGTAAGACCATGCGCAACCATAAGGTTACAATATCTTCTCCATTTTTTCTTCTCTCCTTATAATATTTTGAGACCTCATTTATTTTTTCTTTAAAATAATCTAACACTTTATCAATCTCTTTTTTCATTTATTTATATCCACCATATAGTTTCCACCAATCATAATATTATTAGTTAAACAAAAAACATAAAAATAAATAATTCATCATGTTTTTGCACATGATCCAAGACACTATCTATCTCTCCACACCAAGGTAACCCCTTTTCTTTTTTTACCTTAAGATTTTGCTTACAATCATGGGGTTACCTTATAATACTTAAGGTAATGAAAACCCTTGGTTGTGGATGCTCTAAGACTTTTGTTCTGCTTGGGATAAGGCCATGAATGCCATTTGATGTTTTACATATTTGACTAGGATTTGCTAGGGATGGTGATTGATTGGTGGTAGGCCGACACATGCCCATGGGACATTCGTATAGGACCTCTGATTTTAAAGGGACTCATTTTACTAATTTTAGTATATACTAAGAGGGTAGAAGTGAGTGTTTGCCGACTTTCTATGGTTCGAATTAGGGTTGGGTAAAATGTACCATAACAAACCAACCAATTGCTCACCAACCAAATCAATTTAAATTGGTAAGCAATTATATTGGTACGATATTATTGAATCAATTCCTTAAAGTTGGTTGGTAATGGGATGAGTTTGATGAAGTTAGTATTACCATTACACACATATATATATAGAGAGAGAGATGTTGTTTCGGTGTATACATGCTTTATCTTGTATACAAAAAATTATTCATCTATTTTCACATGATTATTCGTCTGTAGAAAGAGTGTAAAAATGTAAATTTTACTCTAACGAATAATCGTCCAATACCATCGAATAATTTCATTCCTGTGAATGATCTCCCAATACCACATAATAATCATAAGTTATTTTTAATCTCATCCGTTGGTCTTTTTAATTCAATGACCTAGATTTGTTAACATGATACACCACAAAGGGTGTGTACATATGATCCTCTGTGTGTGTGTGTGTGTATATATATATATATATAGAATACGGAAAAAATGTTAACAACTCTTACGGTGTTAAATGTTAACAAATCAATATTCGGCAAAATTTATCAAATATTCATCACTTTCACTCAATTATTCATCAAAACGTTTCGACAACATTTAAGAGATTCATTTCAATTAATAATTATTGTCAATTAAAAAAAATTATCACCCAAAAAACTCAAACACTTGCGCGTGTATTCACCCCCAATCCCGTAATTGTGTTACTGTGATGAATATTTCTTAAATGTTGCTGAATATTGATGAATATTTGGGAAATTGTGAATAATTGAGTGACTGTTGTGAATATTTGAGTGACTGTGATGAATATTTGATTAATTTTAACAAAAGCTTTGATGAATAATTGAGTGACTGTGATGAATATTTGATAAATTTTGCCGAATATTGATTTGTTAACATTTAACACCGTAAGAGTTGTTAACACATTACCCAACCTCTCTCCCTCCCCCCCTCTCTCTCTCTCTATATATACATATATATAGAGGTTGAATCTCGTGTAAACAACCCTTACGGTGTAAATTGTAAGTAGTGAAATTATTCTCAGGTACCAAACAATTATTTGTGCATAATAATATAATTATTCGTATGTACCAATAAGCGTAATTATTCGTAGGTACCAAAGGATTATTTGTATATATGTAAATACGAATAATTACATGGTACCTACGAATAATGTCACTGTTCACAAGTTACTTTTAATCTCAACCGTATGATCTTCTTAATCCTACGCTCCATATTTGCTCATAAATTACACCGTAAGGCCTGCTTCCACAGGATCTAACCTATACACACACAAACACACCCACACCCACTTAAGAAAGCACACAAATGCAAATGCAAACATACTTAAGAAAAATCGGTGTTCCCCGATAGTGGCACCAAGAATTTGGTGCAACTTCAAATATCGTGGTTTAAAATCCCCCAAATAGTACCCAAGCTCACTTTCTAACTAACAGGTATTATAGGTAAAGTAAAGGGTCGATTATATCCCACAAAGAACACTTACTACTCTTAAATCCGTATGCAATGCAAATTATTAAAGCAAAGAAACAATGTAAACAGAAATAGAAATTTAAACTAGCAATGATTGAAATAGAAAATATGAATATGATGAATATTATAGCTTTACTTACATTCACAACAATGGTAATTCTATGATCATTGGGTTATTATGCAATAACGGTTATGCAATTATCCTAGGGTCGGTTTAAGTACATAATTAATGTAGGTTGAACCTACCGATAACACCACCTAACTCCCTAAACTCTTGCATATTGGGGTGAGTAGCAATAAGTCCCTAACACATAGAAAATAAACATTATTTCTCCTGTATATTCGACTTGTCACATGGTTTTCATCTCCAACTATCGCTTCCACTAAAAGAAATAACCTTTACCTGTCAATTCTCCTACAGTATCATGAGTCAATACCCATCACTACATGACATGCTGGTTACTTATGGATTAAGGTTCGTAATAGCGAAATGAAGCTATAATCCTAGCATGATGCAAATCTATCATAATGGCTAGTTAAGATAAACAAACAACACTTATATAATATCAGAACGAAGAGAATTGAAATAATCATAATGCATAACTCAAATGTGAATCAAAGTAACATAATAACACATTTCTCACATTTCCTAAACCATTGTATTGAAATGCCAGCAAAATTATAAGCGAGGTTAGCCAAGCATGGCTTACCTCGGAAAACTAACCAAACTGAATCTGAAATCTGTCTCTAATTGGTGTGTTATGTCATGTTCGTAACCCTAGGTCTAATGGGGTATTTATAGGCATCAAATTAGATGAGAAAACCCTAGTGCTGACGTCATTGGAGGCTAAGCAAGATCTTTAAAGGATAGGAATAAATATCCTTTGGATAAAGATCCGAATCAGCGTGTTTATCCTGCTTCGGAAGGCGCCTAGACAAGGCCGGCGGGTGCCAGTCCTTGGCGAGTGCCTCATCTCTTCATGCAGATGCCTAACTCGGCGAGCGCCTAGATCTACTGGGTGGGCGTCGCCTCAACGTCCTTAGTATTCTCCGCTCTTCTTCACTTGGATTCTCTTTAGCTTCTTCTTTGGTCTTTTCTCTTCTTCTTCAAGCCATTCTAAGCTAGCTTTAGGCTCCATAACCATCTCTTCGATATCGGATTCATAAATCTGTAAAGTTAAAATAGAAAATTGTAGATTCCGAACTTCAAATAAAAAAGGAATAAAGATGCGACTTAACACTAAACTCCTATCTAATGTAACCTAAATTACCCTAAATTTGCCTAGAATACCTATACAAAATATGCATTATCAAATGTACTAGAAGAGCAAGTTGCTCTTTGGAGTCATTTTTAGGCCTTATTCAAAATACACTTCTTTCCTGCATTGCACGTAATATTGTTTAGACCAGTTATTTTATGAGGGCATTTTATATGTTTATTTATATTTTATATGGATTATAAACATTGTTTTTTTTCTGCAGGCCAGTTTATTTTTCTTACAACATGCAAAAGCTATGGAGAAAGATCTTCCTTCAAGGGAACCTCATTAATTGTTTCAACTACGGATGGTCATAGTGTGATACCATCAGTCCGGTCTAAAATGTGCCCATGGGAAAAGAAAATGCATCAAACACACAGAACCATGTATCTACCAATAAGGAATCTCAAACTTATTCCTTAAAAGCACATGCATCAAAATCCAGTTTTTTTTATCGGTATTCTGCAAGAAATTCAGCGGTGGTGCAATAATAAGTTTGTAAAATGAGAAAAGGTTAATCGTGGGTTAAGTTATCAATTTTTGAATTGTTCAAGACCAAAAGCCTGACATTATTTTATAAAGTCCATTAATTGGAAGTACAAGACACGACTTCCAGTTCTGTGTTGAGGTACATCATTTGTATTTCATTATGGGACTTTAATCACTTTATTTGTTAGGCTGGTTTTTGGAATAAATTTTTTTTTCTAATAATACATTATAATTTCAACGAGCTCACTGATGAGGAGCATAGAATGGCAAATTTTTGTTGTGGGGACAACATCCTGAATAAAACACTTACTGAAGCTTGTGAGGTGTTTGTAGAGCTGTTTGAAGGCTCCACACAATTCAGAAAGAGTCCCCGTGCTAGAGGTGTGCTCGCTATTGACTCCATAATTTCCGCCTTACAAAATGATGTGGTGGAGTTGAAAGAGATGATAAAAAGATTTATGCTCTAAGGAACACCTCATTAGCTAAAGACATGGGGACTATGCACAGATACATACCATCCCAATGACACTTTCCCACTTTTATAGGAGAAAAATGTTGAGTTGAATGCAATGGAAAACTTCGTCTCTCAGAGGTCCAGGTTTGGTAAAAATGCTCATCCTAAATACTTCAATAATAATTATAATGTAGGTTATCGATAGGGGCATAGCTATGGCAATCACCAAGTCCCTTTCAATCTACAAGGAGGACCACAATATAGGCCATAACAACAATTTGAATCTAGGTAAAGAAGGCCTCCCTTAGCAGATGAGTCTTTTGAGGACCCAATCAGGGTCCTCTGAAAGATACTCATGAGACAAGCTAAGCGCACCGAGAACTTGGAGAATCAGATGAGCCAAATCGCTCAAAAACTGAGCGAAAGAGAGGCCACTCCTTAAGGTTATGACACTGATGTTCTCCTTGGGATTCACCACCAAACGGTGGTGAGCCCCAAGGACAACGTTAGTGCCATAACCCTAAGGAGTGGCAACGAACTAATTGGGGCTCCCCTAAGGTGAGGAGGATAAGAGCTTAGAAGAGGAAGACAAAGATGTAATGAAGGTGTAGAAATCCGAGTTGCAGCGTCCACGATCAAAAAGTTGTGATCACCGCAACAACCTTATAAAAAACCCACGAAGAGAAGACGTGAACGCGATAGGAAAGACATGACTATGACAGGGTGGTCGCGACTGCGACACTGTTCCCCTAGAAGATTTTGTTGACCGTGGTCACGAACTTGTAGACCTTCCGACGTTCCCTCCACTTGGCTCCAAAAATCCACGACTATGACATGGAGAGATGATATTTATTTCCTAGGTTTTAGGGACTTATTGTTACTCGTTCCCCATGCTAGAGTTTAGGGAGTTAGATGATATTATCGGCAAATGTTTGGTCTATCTAATTATGTGCTTAAATCGACTCTAGAGTAGTTTGCATAACCAATTGCATTATCATAATAACCCAATGATCATGGAATTACCATTGTTGCGAATGTGAGTGAAACTATATATTCATCATTATTATCTATCAATCAACCATTATGAGTTTAATTAGTTTCTTATTACGTGCTTTCATATTGCTTAATTTACTACATTGTTACTTTGCCTGCAATCGCATTTAGAAAGTCGCACGCACTCTCTGTGGAATCGACCTCTACTCACCGCTAATACTACCATTTAGTTGTTTGAGTTGGAGATATTATTATTTAGGGATTTGAACCACGTCATTCAACATCAACCACATTTCTTGGGACAGACCATTCAACACTTTTCTACTTTCTTTTCATATTTTGTTAAGGGACAACCATGTTGGGCTGGTCTCCTTTGTTTTCTTAGCGATTCAAGGATGGTTTGGTGTATCATGAGGGCTAGTTCTAGGTTTTATCTATCCATATTATTTCCATCTTCTTTGTTCTTAATTGAGTTATGTTGTGATTGTATTTAGAGTCATGAACTAGATATAGTTGCATCAAGATAGGGTTTTGTCTACAACTGCTTAGCAGGTTAAATCTGTAGTATAGCTAACACATCCTGTAAGAACGGGTAGGGAATCTGGATAGTGTAAGAAGATCGACATTTGAGGAATATCACTTTTAGTGTAGGCAATGGCTACGATGACAAACGGTAGGGAATCTGGATAGTGTAAGAAGATCGACATTTGAGGAATATCACTTTTAGTGTAGGCAATGGCTACGATGATAACTAGGTGGCAACTTGCTAAAACGGGAGTGGTATTGCTTAGGTGCTAGGAGATTGGACTTAGTGCTACCCGACCCCCAAAGGTAATAAGAAAAAACCTAAGGATCGAGAAAAAACCTAAGGATCGAGAAACCAACCAATTACTATTGCTTTAATACTTTGATTGCTTCTACTATTTCTCTCACTAAAAAAGATGTCTTTGTTTACTTTTTCTACTGTTTTTGTCTTTATTGTTAGCAAGAAAACTACTGATCACATGCTCTCTATGGGATGATACATGGACTTATTTGCTATACTAGTTTTTGAGTTTAGAATTAATTCTTCGGCGAGATCCAATGATCGTTTTTCCCGTTCGTCAACATTCCCTGATGACACATTATTCGCGGTGTCTATAGTGATGATGCCGCGACCCCAGCTCGAAAGAGTCGCGATTGCGACAAGGTGGCTGTGACCGCGACATTTTTTAGGCGGCATATGTCCCTTTGGCTGACTTAATTTTATTGATGGGCATCCTCACACCCCGACCCTGGTACTCAAACTTGGTGAACTTTTTTGTCATTGGGGATTTTTCACCTAACTTCACAAAGGCTCAAAAGGACTAGGTACATCATGATTCTCGCTTCTATGTTTGGGTTGACCCCTATCTTTGGAAATATTATGCAGATCAAGTGATTAGAAGGTGTCTATATACGTGGCAATGAGGTACAATTTATCTTTACTTTTCGTCATTCATACGCTTGTGGAGGCCACTTTAGGCCTCAAAAGAATGTTAGGAAGGTATTAGAAGGAGGCTTCTGGCCTCATTTGTTTAGAGATGCATATGCTTATTGTATATTTTGTAAAAAATGCCAATGGGTTGGGAACATCTAAGGTAGGAATGAAATGCCACAAACTCGCGTGATCTTTTGTGAAATTTTTTATGCTTGGAGATTCACTTTATGGGACACTTCCCTAACACGTTTTGGTATTTTAGATTTCTCTTGCGGTGGACTATGTCTCCAAGTGGGTAACATTTTTGCAAGATTTGGGGTGCCCAAGTCCCTGATTAGCGATCGGGGGATACACTTCATCTATAGGACCATGAGAAAGTACAATGTCATGCAAAGAGTGTCTACAACATATCCCCCTCAAACCGATGGTTAGGCAAAGGTGTCTAATAGCGAGATTAAGACCATTCTGGAGAAAAAGTGGCATCTAATAGGAAGAACTAGAGCCTATGAATAAATGATGCTCGGTGGGCCTATCGAATAGCTTACAAGACTCCCACTGCGATATCTTCTTACCAATTTCTCTATGGAAAATCGTACCACCTTCCTGTTGAGCTTCAATATAAAGCATATTGGGCAGTAAAGAATTATAACATGAGGTTGGATGAGGTAGATGAGTTCAGAAAGCTCTAATTGCAGGAGTTAAATGAGTTGTACTTGGATGCCTATGATAATGCACTGATCTACAAGGAAAAGACGAAGGCATGGCATGACAAGCACATATTGAGGAAAGAGCTTAAAGTGGGGGACAAGGTCTTCCTGTTTCATTCTCACCTACAACTCTTCCCAAGTAAACTCAGCTCGCGTTGGAGTGGACCATTTGTGATTACAAGATCTTCCCCTATGGCGTCGTGGAACTATACGGCGCCAGACCTCATGAGCTTTTTAAGGAACATGCGAAGGTTTTGATGGGACACTTTGGTGTTACGAAGACATTGCAAATACTACAAGAGCACTTCTATTGGCCAAAGATGTATCCTTATGTGCTTAAATTTGTGAATCTTGTGTTACTTATAGGAAGGGAAAGTCAAGAGTGAATCCACATGGGTTTTACTCCCCTCTTTCTATACGTATGGCTCAATGGGAAAACATATATGGAGATCATTGTGGGATTTCCTCGGTCTGGAGGGATTCTATTTTTTTTGTTTATTGATCGTTTTTCCAAAATGACTCACTTTATTACTTGTCATAAAATGAACGATTCCGAGGACATTATAGGCCAAGATTGGAACATATTTGATTTTCTCCATGTTGTCTCATCCTCAAACCAGTGGCCAAACCAAGGTCATGAACGGGATGCTTGGGGCATTAATTCACTTTATCTTGAAGGCCAACTTTAAGTGGTGGGAGGAATGTTTTCCATTGGTGGAATTTGCTTACAAACGTTCAGTTCATTCCACTATGGTTGTCTATGGGTGTAACCCCTCACTCCTCTTGATCTTGTTCCTTCGCCACTTAAGGAGCAAGAGAACATAGAGGGGAGCCAACATGCAAAGTTCATCAAAACACTTCATGTCTACACCTGTTCTCAATTAGAGAGACGATCCCAACAATATGCTCATCATGGTAACAAAGGGCGTAAGAGGATAGTGTTCCAACCCATTGATCTGTTATGACTTCATTTATGGAAAGAGGACTTCCCTCTTAAGTGCAAGTCAAAGCTCAACTCTCGTGGTGATGGACCTTTTAGGGTCATTGGCCAAATTGGTGACAATGCCTACAAGCTTGAATACCCCAATGACTATGGCGTTCATGGGACATTTAATGTCACCAATTTATCTCATTATGTGTTAGATGACTTTTTCGATGATGACTCGAGGATAAGTCATATTCAAAAAGGGGAGAATGATGGAATCGAAACCAATGGGAAAGATCTTTGAAATCATGTAGGGACCTTCCTACATCAATCACGCCTGGAGTCAAAGAGTTCCACAGCTCCATGGGGAAAGATCTTTGAAATCATGTAGGGACTTTCCTAACGTGATCTGAGCTTTCCTGGGAAGAGTTTCAAGCGTGACTGATATAGGAGAACCGTGTCCCCTACCTTGAGCACTTTCCGTAAGATGTGCTTGTCATGTCTTGTGTTTGTCTTTTCCTTATAGATCAACGCATTATCATAAGCATCAAAGCGCAAATCCTTGAGCTTTTGTAATTGGAGCTTTCTAAACTCTTCGACTTCATTTATCTTCATATTGCACTTCTTCACAACCTAGTATGCATTGTGCTAAAGTTCCACATGAAGGTGACATGCTTTGCTATAGACCAATCGGTAAGGAGACATCTCAATGGGAGTCTTATAAGTTGTCTGATAGGCCCATAGAGCATGATTCAATCTCAAGCTCCAATCCTTCCTATTGGGTGCTACTATCTTCTCCATAATGGTCTTGATTTCTCGATTGGACACCACTGCCTGACCATTGGTTTGGGGATGATATGTTGTAGACACTCTTTGTGTGACATGATATTTCTTCAATAAGGCACTCGCAGTCCTGTTACAGAAGTGTGTCCCCTTGTCACTAATCAGGGCCTTTGGCACCCCAAATCTTGCAAAAATTGTTTCTTTAAGGAAATCTACAACTACTTTAGCATCGTCAGTTCTGGTAGCCTTTGCCTCCACTCATTTGGAGACATAGTCCACCGCAAGCAGAATATAGATATTTACAAATGAACTAGGGAAGGGACACATGAAATTAAATACCCCCAATGTAAAAAATTTCAAAAAAAATTTATTTTAGTTTGTGGAATTTCATTCCTACTCGATATATTCCTCACCCTCTGACATCTATCATGAGATTTACAAAAAGCATAAGCATCTCTAAATAAATGAGGCCAGAAGAAGCATGCATCTAAAATTTCACAAAATATTATTTTAGTTTGTGGCCTTCACATTCATGTGAATGACAAAAAGTAAGGACAAATTGTACCTCATTATTGGGACACACCTTCTTATGACTTGATCTGCATAATGTTTCCACAAATAGGGGTCATCCCAAACATAGAAGCGAGAATCATGACATACCTTGTCCTTCTGAGTCTTTGTGAAGTTAGACGAAAACTCTCCAACAACCAAGAAGTTCACCAAATTTGCGTACCATGGTCGAGGTGTATGGACTCCCATCAACAACGTGAAGGCATCTGACTAGTTCCTCTCGCTTATCCTCTCCTTGGATAATTCTACTCAGATGGTCCACCACGAGGTTCTCTGCACCTTTCTTGTCATTGATTTCGATATCAAACTCGCTTAGGATCAGGATCCATCCATCAATCTTCGTTTTTCTTCCTTCTTGGTTGACAAATAGCGAAGAGTTACATGGTTAGTAAGGACAATTACCTTGGATCCTAGGAGGCAGAAGCGGAATTTCTCTAGCGTGAATACCATGAATAAAAGATCTTTCTCTATAGTGGAGTAGTTCTGTTGTGCTCCAGTCAGTTTCATGGAGGCATAGTAGATGACATGAGAACTCTTCCCTTCTTTTTGTCCCAAAACTGCACCCACTGTATAGTCGCTTGCATCGCACATAATCTCAAAAGGTTGAGACCAACTGGGTGCCTGGATGATAGGGGTGCTTGTCAGGTGATTCTTGAGCTCATCAAAGGCATTTTACACTTTCCATCAAAATCAAAAGCCACCTCCTTCTTAAGCAACTCACACAGGGGCGTTGCGATCTTGGAAAAGTCCTTGATAAACCTGTGATAGAACCTTGCACGACCTAAGAAGGAGCGTATCTCACGTACGTTAAGTAGGATAGGGCAATGACTGAATCATATCAATCTTTGCCTTATCAACCTCAATACCTCTGTTAGAGACAATATCACCCAAACAATGCCTTGTTCCATCATAAAGTGACATTTTGCTTAATTAAGGACCAAGTTAGTCTCTACACATCTTTTAAGCACAAGTGATAAATGATGCAAACAAGTATCAAAGTCATCCCCATGGACAATGAAATCATCCATGAATACTTCTATAAAATGCTCTACATACTCAGAAAATATATTTACCATGCACCTTTGGAAAAGTACTGTAAAAGCCGGAGTCTTAAGAAGCGTTAGTCCACGCCACCTATCCCTTTCAGGTCCATTGTTCTCACTTTGAGACTGAAAAGGAAGAGCTTTTGTGATATGGGTAGGTCTTGAATCACTTATAAAGCACTCCCAACATCCTTATGATATCCAATGTGGAACGGGAGGTTTGGAGCTTGAAAATGAAGAGCTCTTGTGATATGGGTAGGGCTTGAATCACCTATAAAGCACTCCTAACATCCTTATGATATCCAATGTGGGATGGAAGGTGTTACAATCCCTCCCCACTTAAACCACCGACGACCCCGTCAGGCCCAAGGGACTACCCTTCGAGAGAAGCATAGCCGAGCATACTATCGGCGCACCTTCGAACCTGAAGTCGGCTCTAATACTATCTGTAAGACCCGGGGTCTTAAGAGATGCCAGCCTATACCACCAAGTCCTCTCAGGTTTGTTGTCCTCACTTGGAGCCTGAAAATATAGAGCTCTTGTGATATGGGTAGGGCTTGAATCACTTATAAAGCACTTCCAACATCCTTATGATATCCGATATGGGACGGTGGGTGTTACAATCTTCATACACGCCCCATCAAGTGCAACGGGTTTAGCCATGAAGTTGCACTTGCCACATGCACTTAAATAGGAATCAATGCGCGCGACATGTCAACAAGGCCAGCAACCCCACTAATTCGAAGTCCAGACCGATACTAGTCGAACCTGGCTCTGATACCATTTTAAACTTGGTTGGGCCCGGTGGGGCTAAGATAAGCTGGAGGGAGGTCATGTGTAGGCCCACGTACAGAAGACACGGACAACATACAAACCCAATGAGATTTCATAGCCCAAAAGGCATCTTGTGATAAGCAAAAGGGCCAAAGGGGCATGTAAATGTAATTTTCTCTTTATCTCCTGGTGCAATGGGTAACTGAAAGCAACTTGAGTAGCCATCTAAGAAACAATAAAATGAGCGTCCCAGCAAGGCGCTCAAGCATTTGATCAATAAAAGGTAGAGGAAAGTGGTCTTTTTGGGTTACTGCATTCAATTTGCGATAATCAATACACACTCTCCATCTAGTTTGGATCCTGCTAGGAACCAACTCACCATCTTGATTCTCAATGACGGTGATACCCCCCTTCTTGGATGGCTTAACATCATCCTCTAAAAGTATCCTATGCATGCATAGGGTAGGGCTAATTCCCTTGGTAACTATGATAGTCCACCCTAATGCTTCCTTGTTTTCTCATAGAATAACCACCAACCTTTCTTCTTGGTCCCTAGTAAGTTTTTTAGAGATGATTATAGGTAGAGTATCATTCTTACCAAGAAAAGCATACTTTAGATGACTAGGGAGTTGCTTCAGCTCAATCTCTGGTGCCTGCACAATAGAAGGAAGAAGCTTTTCATTTGGCATAGTTAGTTCAATGCGTTCTTCCCTTATGGAACAAATATGCGATGTCGATTATATTATGCTAACATAGCCTCCTGCAGGTTAGATTAAAAAAGAATAATCTCTAGAAATTTCATCTATAGGGGCTTGTAAAATGACCTATAACTCATCATTTTGTTTTAAATCAAAGCAATCTTGAGACATAGTGTCAATAGCATCCATAAAACATAATGAATGATCATCATATGGAAACTTCATGGAATCATATATGTTATATTCAACTTTTCTACCATCAAATTCCATAGTAAGTGACCTTGAATAAACATCTATCTTGGTCCCAAAGTTTTCAAGAAAGGTCGCCTCAATAGAATAGGAGCTTCATTGTTACTAGGATCCATATCAAGCACAAAGAAATCAGCAGGGAATATCAAATTGTCTACCATGACTAAGACATCTTCAAGAATCCCTTTCGCATAAACTGTAGAGCGATCAGCAAGTTGAATCACTACCCTCGTATCAATTAATGGTCCTAATCCAAAGGCTTCCTAGACAGGAGAAGGTAAAAAATTGATAGATGCACCTAAATCTAACATGACTTTATCAAATTTAGTATCACCTATCATGGAATTGTAAACATGCCGGGATCACCACACTTTTTAGGCATAAGTTTATTAAACACAGTAGTGACATGTTCACTTACCTTAACCTTTCGCTTACCTTTTATCTTCTGGTTCCTATTGATAGTGCAAAGTTCCTTAAAAAAATTAGCATATCTCGGGACACTTACTAAAAGTCTTGAAGATCTCCTTATCATTTTCCAGCCTTCTTATATCTTTTAGGGTTTTAGAGAAAGGTGGAACCAGCTTTCGAGAGTCAAGAGGAGAGGACGTTGGGGGCTCGTCAGTAGAAATGCGACAGTCGCCGCTTTCCTGCGGCGGTCGCTGCGTCTTCTTACGGAGATCGCCGCTCTTCAGATTTTTCAACCTCTGTCACAACTTTATCTTCTTCTTTTAGACGTGCGTCTTTCTCACCTTAGGGAGTAGCAATCAGTTCCTTGCCACTCCTTAAGCGTTAGAACGTTCACATTCTCCTTGGGGTTCCCTATTATTTGTGATGGTAGCTTCCCTGATTCATTTGCTTCTTTCGCACTCAATATTTGAATGAGTTGGCTCATCTAGTTCTCCAACGTTTTGGTGTGCTTAGCCTCGTTCCTGGAATATTCCGTCTGACTCATGACTATTCTCGTGAGGGCTTGTAGTAGATTCTCAACAGACGCATTTGCCTAAGGTGACCCTCTCTGTCGAGGGTCAAATTGTTGATGTGGTCTTACCTGTGGCCCCTCTTGTGGATGGAAAGGGGCTTGGTAGTTGACATAGTCATAACCTTTCCGATAACCTGCATTATAATTACTATTGAAATAGTTGGGATGTGCATATAGTTACCTTGCTTGGGTCTTTGTGGAACAAAATTTCCCACTGCATTCAACTCGACATTAGGTTCTTGTAGAAGGGGGCTAGTATCGCTAAGATGGTATGGATCATCACATAACCCACACGCCTTCAACTGTTGAGGTGTTCCTTGAAGCATAAACCTCTTCATCATCTCTTTCATCTCTTCCATATCACTCTGCAAGGCAACAACTGGAGCGTCAATAGTGAGTACACCCCTAGCACAAGTTTTCTTGTTGAATTGCCTTGAGCCCACAGATAGCTCCGTGAAAACAACTCATGTTATAGCTGGTGTTTTGTTTAGGATGTTGCCTCCACAACAAGAGTTCACCGTCTTGCGCTCTTCATCAGTGAGTCCATTAAATAAGAAAAGAAGCATGTCTTTCTTAAAGAAACCATGATATGGGCAACTGGCGCAGAATTTCTTAAAGCGCTTAAAGTACTCATAATTGTTCAGTTAAAATTGTCAGACCAAGACAAACTTGAGTTTACGATTGTTCATTTAAAATTGGCATTCGATATTTTAGTTGTGTGATAGATTACAAACTCGAGTTTACGATTGTTCATTTAAAATTGGCGTTCGATATTTTAGTTGTGTGATAGATTTAGAATAACATAGTGCAAAATTTCTCTAAAAGTTGGTGGGGTTTTTCAAAAGTTGCCGACTTTTTCATCAAACGAAATCATTAATAAATATCAATTACATGATATGGTGTTCAAAACTTACTCTTAATTGTCGTGGAGAGGCCAGCATTCATATACTTCATATGATATGATGAATTACAATCAAAGGTTGACCCACAAAAGGGACTATTCAAAAAAATATCATATATGTCAATTAAGAGTTTTTTTAGAGAAGGAGGAAGAGGAAGGAGAAAACATGTAAATATAAATATATGAATAGTTAAAATCACGAATGATTTCAATTCACATTTCATGTCGGGCTTCCCACGTACTCAGAACGATATCCCTCCATACAGCAAGAATAAAGATTTAAAGGGTTAGAAATGGGAGGACTTGGTTGATTTCCAACCATTTGAAATGAAGTGATATCTTCCTCACACCAAACCGCCCTCATATAATGCATTCAGCTTTAATTTGTAGGTACTTTCTTATTGGCCGGTTAACAAAAATAGGAAAAAAGCGAATCTTTGATATATCTTTGTTCCACATTTACTATGCCAAAAATGGGGATTCTAAAATTAATCACTTGAATTGAACGTACATTCAACATTTTTGAACCACTTACAATTTTTATATATATCCATCATTCATATAACATGATATGATATGTGATATGATATATCCAACTCATGTAGTACAATTTTAAATTAAATTTATGGAGGTAAGAAAATGGAGAATAAGGGAGACGCGTGTTCTTCTACATCATCATACACTCTCATTCCTCTATCTCTTTGTATATATGTATACACACTTGCTATTAGATACAAAACCAGAAATTAAAACTTAGATGAGTTAAGTAGACTAAATTTTTCTTATAACGCATAATGTTTTTTAACAAAACTATTTAATAAATAAATAAATAAATAAATTTTTTTAATGTTTTTTACCTATTATTTTATTTTAATTAAAATAAGGTAGGCGGTAGCGGTTCTAGCTAGCTCATGTGTTTGTGTATAAATATAACAAATCCACATTTCTTGGTTACCCTAACTTTTCCATACGAAATAGCTCACAAACATACGTATTTGCAAATTATCTTTCAATCTCATCTCATGTAAGGTAGCTAGTGTTCATATATGGTGCATTCTATTAATTAATTGTTTGAAGCAATCAAATCTCCTCATTTCTTTCTAATCTCCGAAGCGCGATACTTTAATTTAGTGAAGTGATGATCTTAAAATGGTATGTGATAGTTATAGTTGTACGTTGTGGTTAATGTGCATGCAGTTGTATTAAGGTGATAAGAATTTGTAGATCGAGCAAGCAAATCAAATGGAGTACCAATACAATCAATATTCTATGGAGCTCTTCAAAAAGGTATGCAAAATTTTCCCACATATTAATTAGGTATTGTTTCTTTTTATTTATTTATGGAAGTGTGTGTATATATATATATAGAATACGGATCAAATTTTAACAACTCTTACGGTGTTAAATGTTCACAAATCAATATTCGGCAACATTTATCAAATATTCATCACAGTCACTCAATTATTCATCAAAGCTTTTCGACAACATTTAAGAGATTCATTTCAATTAATAATTATTGTCAATTAAAAAAAATTATCACCCAAAAAACTCAAACCCTTGCGCGTGTAACCACCCCCAATCCCGTAATTGTGTTACTGTGATGAATATTTCTTAAATGTTGCCGAATATTGATGAATATTTGTGAAATTGTGAATAATTGAGTGACTGTGATGCATATTTGAGTGATTGTGATGAATATTTGATTAATTTTAACAAAAGCTTTGATGAATAATTGAGTGACTGTGACGAATATTTGATAAATTTTGCCGAATATTGATTTGTTAACATTTAACACCGTAAGAGTTGTTAACACATCCTCTATATATATATATATATATATATATATATATATATATATATATATATATATATATATATTATAGCTTAAAGTTGTTACCCTTTACTTGAAAAGAAATGACCTCATATATCTACATTACACTGTGCCAGTTACACATTCCGGCGACGGACTTAACCCGTCGCCTGATAGTCACTATAGTCGCCGAAATATTCCAGCGATGGATACCCCATCGCTTGAAGTGGCATCCCAAGAACACGGTTCCTACAAGTATGAGGCGACGAGGTAGTTAAGTCCGTCTCTTGAAATGTATTGAAGCGACGATCGACTTTGATCTCGTCGCTTGGAAATACAAATGGTCTTGGGAAAACCAAACCCTATATTGATGACCAAGTGACCACTTACCTCCGTCGCTTTAATGTATGAGTGATCAAATATTTTTAGCGACGAACCTAGAGTTGTGGAAATTGCATACTATGTTCGTCGCTTGAAATAGTTGTTCGTCACTGGAATGTAAGCTTGGACAATGTTGATTTGTAATGTAGCGATATGATTGTATTAATCCATCGCTTGAGTCTAATTTGTTTTAAAAAATCGAATATGTAATTCCCACCTGCATAAATGCACATTCACAACACAACCTATCTATTTTCATTTTGCATTCGGACAACCTGCACTTCACACAACCTCACAAACACACATCTTTCCACGGCACAACACACATTACGTACATTCACAAATAGTGACTCAAAAATTGCGAAAACACAATATGACATTAAAAAACCTTGCACTTTATAGGTTTGCATTTTTTTTGCACAAAAATCTACATACAATTTGAAAGCATTTACATGATTTCATCTATTTTCACCAAAAAACATGCATACCCAAAGGTTTGACAAGCTAAATGCCCCGAACCTTCATAAGTCATAACACTTACACATCAACTGTTTTTTTTTCACCCAAAACCTGTCATGTTCAATGATAATATATGTTCACCAAAAGGTAACTACATACCTATTGCGACCGAAAAACTTACATGCGAATGTTGAGTTCAAGAGGTAACTACCTCAAAGGTTGGTTGTGAAGGGGGGAATTTTTGCACAAGCTACTCCAAGGCCTCTATACGCTTCTTCATAGCTTCACTCTTACAAATTATCAGGTCGCATTTGTCGTTAGCATGCTTAGCGTCCTCTTCCGCCTTCTCTGCTCTCTTCTCAGCCTTCTCCACTCTCTCAGCCTTCTCTGCCCTCTCCTCAAGTTATTTCCTCTTTACAAAACCCTCCATGCTCCAACCTCCCCTTCTTTTCTTGGCAGGCTTGCTCATAGCTCCTCTTATCCCCACCCAATCTCAGTGAAAGCAAACAGTCAGACCCAAAAATTTATGTAGTATAGACTAAAACAGTTAATCCTTTAAGAAGTGATATTATCACGAGCACAAATAATTTTATACAAAATATACTCTCTCTCCATATTTTTTAGGGAAAATATCTTTTTTTTACAAATTAAAATTTGAAAAAAAGGATACTACTACTATTGTTATTATTACTACTACTATTATTATTACTCCCTCCATTATATGTCATTATAGAGTATTATTTTATTCAAAAAAATATATCATTATAGGTATTTTGATCTCTAATTTACGAAAATCTTGAAATGATTAGTAGATTGTTAATTATAACTTTCGAGAAAGTAAACAATTAGTGCAATAAATGAGGGATTATTTTTGTTGTTGTTGTTACTTTTATTATTATTATTATTATTATTATTATTATTATTATTATTATTATTATTATTATTATTATTATTATTATTATTATTATTATGATTAGTAGATTGTTAATTATAACCCCCTCTCTTAGCGATAACAAAGCTAAGTCTAGTAAAAATATAAGCTACAGTGCGAGCCCCAACATCATGAGATACCGGTAATTTCTTAATCCACTTCAGCAAGGCAACAACATCCGTATCTAACTCCCCCAATGAAGAGAATGAGAGGGATAGGAAACCATAACCAGCCGCCATGCACAAATCCCGATACTTGGCACACTTATGCTGAGTATCATCAACAACAACACGACTGGGCACAAAGTCAGAAATCCCAGACAGAGTCAAAAGGGAGGATCCTGTCAGATCGGCACACATCCCTCCCTCTGTCCCAAGAATAAAGGAGCAAATCCTCCGGATGAAGGGGCTTATCATGCCCATCAACCAAACCGATATCAACCTCCTTACTGGCAGAAATCCTAGACCTGTAGCAGATATCCAATAAGGTGTCGTGAAAGAGGTTATGTCGATGTTTAATGCCCACGGAACCAGCGTAGGACACAACATGGTCACCATAGGTACTGCGTTCAACCAATCCGAGAAGTGAGCACCCTGCTAAGACTTCCATAATGCCACCTGTTGCGGAGTCAAAGAGAAAAAATAGTCTGATGTAGCAACAACCTTCGCGAAATATATATCTACCAATTTCGTCATAAGTTTAGGGGCAACGATGTCACTAGAATCACGTAGAAGATCTGAACTCGTGGTTGCATTAAAAACGCGTTAAGCAACATCAAAAGTAGAGCCAACAGCAATGATACTAGACTAACGTAGAGCTTAGCCTGCAACTCAGTAGATTGCAAATGGGACGCCAAAAAAGCATAATGTAGGATATCTCCAGCAGCATACACTCCTAACCCACCAAAATCAAAAGGGAAGGTCGTAAGTCGCCACTTCCATTCTCCAAACACAAGCCTAGATGCAGTGACGATACGTTCAAAGCTAGAACGGAGTGCCACATCAAAAGAAAGCTGAGCCGACCCAAAGACATGCGGGAAACAAGTGCGCAAAGCAAAGCAAAGTTTAGAAATATCCGTACAAGCCCGAAATAGAAGCAACTTACACTATGGATCGTCAATCCTCGTGACAGGGCACGCACTGACAAGACCACCCAGAAATGTGACACCACGCGAAGGCCGAGCAATAGAGGGGGGCACCAGGTAGCCGACTATTGAGGTCTTTTGTATGCCAAAAAACCTCGGTCTTATCAACAATAAGATGAAGGCCAAATCGGGGACCATCCTCCATTAACAGATCCAAGACCTTCCCCACAACTAAAGTGTCCTCAATAACAGTGTCATCATCTAAGTACCAAGCTTGCAAACTCAAGTCAAAAGAGTCTCTAATCTTACAGACCAAAGGATGCAACACCATAGCAAAAAGCAAAGGGAGTACCTTTTATTTTTCATCAAATCTACCCCCATTTTATGTTTTTAACTAAATTACCAAAATTACAACTTGTAGAAATTTTTAAAATTATAGGTATTTAACAAACTAAAAATTTTAAAATAAAATACCCCTTGATTTTATTAAACAAAATAATAAAATTGGACAAAAAAAATAAACCGCTTAATTTAAAATAAACTAAGCAGCAGCTGAAACAAATATTTGTATAGGAGGAAACATGTCAAAGAGAGATTGACTATAGAGGGAAGAGGCATAATGGGCTACATGTGGCTTGCCATGGACGGTTTTACCATCAAAACAATTCCCGAGATTCAGGCGGAAATTAAAAATGACTTTTCTCGTCGATACTCGGCTCCACCTAATTCTCAAGGCCATTGTTGGTTACTTGATAACATAACCCCCGAGGTTGCTTCTTCGGACAATGCTTGGCTTACACAACCAATCACCAATACAGAAATCAAAACAGTTGTATTTTCTCTGGCTAGAGACAAACCTCCTGGTCCCGACGGTTTCCCAACAGGCTTCTTCAGATCCTACTGGCACATTGTCAGCCCTTCTGTCATCAAAGTGGCTAAAAGTTTGTTCTCTAGTGGGAAACTGCTCAAACAAATAAATCATACGTTTATAGCTCTTATACCCAAATGTGACAATCCACAAACTGCAAATAACTTTAGACCTATCAATCTTTGCTCCACTATTTACAAAATCATTTTCAAAATCTTAGCTACCAGACTTCGACATGTCCTACCTAAACTAACTCATCCACTTCAGAGTGCCTTCATAGCAAAACGTTCCATCCAGAACAATATTTTAATAGCCAATGAAATCTTTCACTCTTTTCAACAAAAAAAGGTAAATCAGGTTGGATGGCGGTTAAGCTAGACATGGAAAAAGCCTTTAATATGGTTCGATGGGACTTCCTATTTGACATTCTATATAGATTCGGTTTCAGTAACCGTTTCACCACTTGGATCAAGGAATGTATAACAACGGTCACCTACTCAGTACTTGTCAACAACGAACCAACTGACATGTTTACCCCATTTAAAGGTCTCCGTCAAGGAGACCCATTATCAATATACCTTTTCCTTTTAGTCTCTGAAGGGCTAGCTCGTGGGCTGCAACACGAATCCCTTCAGCCTAGAAGCCATATTGGTATTTCTATTACACGCTCATGCTCTAAGATTCCTTTCCTAGCATTCACTGATGACATTATCATTTTCTCATCTGCGACTAAAACGGCTTGTGTCCAAATCAATAGAATATCCTGAATTTATAGCCAATTTTTTGGACAACGTATTAACCTTCATAAATCAACCTTCCAAATTACTCCAAATCTGGATAGTCAAATTAAAACTACCATACAAAATGAACTTAATATACCATATACCACTAATCTCGGCAAGTACCTTGGATGTCTAGTCATCTCAAGCAAAGTCACAAACTCAACCTTTGAAGATATTACCATCTCCAACAGAAACCAACTTTCCAAATGGACTGCAAACAATCTTTCCCAAGCTGGTAGGTGCACCCTGATGAAGTCCAACTTAGCCGCTAAACCCCTCCATATTATGCAATGTTTCTTGCTCCCATCATATCCATTCACAAAGAATTAGATAAGATTAACAGAAATTTCATTTGGAATAAAGGACCAAAGCACAGACCGCTTATTAGTTGGTTTGAGGTTTGCAAGTCACGAATGAATGGAGGCCTTGGGCTTCGATCCTCAGAGGATATGAACAAAGCCTTACAACTAAAACTACTCTGGAAAATACTGGCTGAACCGAGTAACCCGTGGGTCAGTCTAATCATGCAAAAATACCTAAAAGATAAAACTATCCTCAAATACACAAAAAAGGAAATTCATCTTGGAAATGGACAAAACTTATTTCTCTTCTGCCCCTCTTCAAATCCGGTTTGCGTTGGGGGATGGGTAACCGAGATTCTATTAGCTTCTGGCATGATTCCTGGTTCGGTCATGCTCCCTTATGGACCCAGGCTTCTGATTTGATGCTAACCGACCTCGATCTCAAGGTCGGTTACTTCATTTTAGCTGACAAATCCGGGATATCAACAAACTCGAAACCCTAATAAGTAACAACCTAAGTACAAATATTATTAATTCAATTATCAAAACACCAATACCCAAGCACATTCACCAAGATAGGATTTATTGGTCTTGGAGCAAAAATGGTTGGTTTTCCACAACCTCAACAATTGAAATGATCCACCACTCTAAAAGCCATACCACTTCGGATTTCAATTGGATATGGAAATTGGATACATTACCTAAGATCAAAGATTTCTTGTGGCGTGTCTCTAAGAACGGTCTCCCCACTTTCGCCAAACTGGCTAGCCGTTGACTTGGTATTCCAACTGACTGTCCTCTCTGTAACATGCACCATGAGGACATCGATCACTTCCTTTTTCAATGTCCGGTCACAAAAGCCTCAATCCAATTTCTCTCTACAAAAATAGTTGACAAAGTTCAAGCAATATATGATATCTTCACTAGTACAGTTGATGCACTGATAACCCTTAAATCGACAATTGGGAACCTTGATTTCTCCACTCTTGCTACTGCTTGGTGAAGTATCTGGTTTTTCCAAAATAAAACTCTCTTTGATAACGTCAACCCTAACCTCACTGTCATAGTCTCCTTCATCAAAGAGCAAATATTTATTTGGGATAAGGCAAAAGATATAGACAAAGACACTTATTCAAGTATACCAAAGTCAATTACATCTCGCCATCACACACATCATCAGCAATCTAATTGGTCAAAACCAAGGCCAAACTGGTGCAAACTAAACTTTGATGGAGTCGTCTCCAACAATAACATTAGTTCATATGGATTTCTCATCCGCGATGACAAGGGATTTGTCTTGTTCGCGGAATTTGGTGAATCTCCTTTCCACTCTGTCATTGGTACAAAATGCTTCAGCATGTGGAAAGGCATTTCTAAGGTTATTGACCTTAACATCAAAAAAATTTGTATCGAAGGTGATAATATAAGCATAAGTAATAGCCTCAAATCTGGGTTTCGTGCTCCGGAGAGATTGAGATGCTCATCTCTGACTCTCTTTTTTCTCTCTGACTCTTTTCGGAAATTGAGATCTCTCACGTCTTCAGGGATGGCAATCGGGCAGCTGACCATCTATTTCACCTTGGGATTCCTTTCTCCTGCTTCTTTCCCCCTTTAGATGTCGTTTTGTGTAGTATCATCCGCAAGGATGCCCTTGGTTAGATTTGCCTTGACAATCTGCCAAATTCTTTCCTGTTCAAAAAAAATATATATCATGATATTTGGTAAAATTCTAAAAATATAATTTGAAAAAATAATTAAATACTAATAAGCATCCGAAAATGCAGTACATGATACTAGGGATAAAAAAATAACGAGTCATATAATAAGACCAAATTAATTAAATATCCATCATCCAATAATTATTAACTAAATGGCCATCGGTCAACCCTAAACCGCTGTCCGTTTTCTTCCCTTCATGTAAACGCCCCCCCCCCCCCCCCCGCCCCATCTCACTCAAAAATCTACCATTTTTTTGTCATCACATTCGTTTTGTCCTCTAAATTCATTTGATTATTTATCATTTGTCATCATAATATAACAACACATATAAATTCATTTGTCAGCATATTTATCCTACATATATAAAAGCATAATATCATAACATATAAAATTACCTTGTCAGCATAACCAACACAAATTAGACAACTGTTGACTATACATATTAAGTATATATATTCCCTTGTTAGCATAATCATCACAAAATATCATCACAATGATAGATAGCTGACAACACCTAAGTTGAAAAATTGGTTGATATTTTCAAATAAACGAAGAAACATAAGCTTTATATATATTCCCATGCATATCAGCCCGTGCCTTTCAATGAACCAAACTCACTCAGCAATCTCTCATTCCCCTCACCTGGCGAATGTCAACATCCAAATTCCGCAACCAAATTTCACTTATCGATTTCGAATGTCATTCATTTATAATCATAAGATCAACATATACATACATACATACATATATAATATATATATATATATGGTGTGCTTCGGTTGTACATACCCATTAGGATGTATCTTGTACACAAATTTGAGTCTTTGATTGAAAGAAGATGGAAGGCTAGGATTAAAAGAGATTTTTGTTTTTTTCTTTAAATAAAAAAATGGTGGGATCCACGTTCAAAAGGCTGACGCGCTTTTTTTTCCGGATATGATTTCGCTGTTTTGAAAAAATGACCAATTCCACCGAATAATGTTTCACATTCTACCGAATAATGTTATGTTTTCTTATTCCGTTCAGTTCAGATGAAAACTTCTCAATTCCATTGAATAATTTGTAACATTTTACCGAATAGAAACCTCAATTCTCTAAACAATACTTACAATTTATAGGAATAATCCTTCAAATTCCACCGAATAATGCTTCACATTTCACCGAATAATATTTGTGAACAAGTTACAAACCTAAGGATTGTGTACAAATGATCTATATATATAGACAATAGATCAAATGTACACAACTCTTATTGTGTATCATGTTAACAAATCTGTGCCATTGAATTAAGAAGATCAACGGATGAGATTAAAAATAACTTCTGATTATTTGACGGTATTGGGAGATTATTCGGTGGAATGAAATTATTCGGTGGTATTGGGCGATTATTCATTAGAATAAAATTTACATTTTTTACACTATTTTTACAAATGAATAATTATGTGAAAACAGACGAATAATCATGAACAAATAGACGAATAATTTCTGAGTACATGATACACGATAAGGGATGTGTACACCGGAACTAACCTCTATATATATATATATATATATATATATATATATATATATATATATATATATATTAAAAAGGAAGTTAAACAGTCACACCCTTGTTCGTGCATGAGCAGAAACCCTAACAAAAGAATACGACATTGCAAGTAAGCTAACCTTCACATGTCATTATTGTTAAGTAATAGAAGCTGAAAACGATGATCGAGAGTGAAAGAGAAAATGATGATTGATCAAAAGCAGCAACACGAAAAACTCAAAAGCGAGGGAGAAACAGAACCACGTCTAATAAATGACTCGATGACCATTGGATTAATTGGTTAAGTAAATTGGGCTTCATAATACTATTAACATTGCACGAACGAGCTTAGGGGAATGTGCGAAATCTATTCCCATCCCATTCCCGAGGGACAAAAATACATGTACGACGTACCAACTCATCAATGGGCTTTGGACTCCATCCCACTCCCACTGGTTTGTTACTTTGATTTGTTTTCTGGTCTCCCATCCTTACTCCTTTAGTCGGTGGTTTGGTAATGTAATGCCAACTCTTTTTTAACTGTGTCGGGATTATGTGTACCCTATTACGAGTCCCATATTGTTAAATACTATATCTATTAATTAAAATATATGTCATTTTAAAAAAATTTACATTTTAAATATATATATATATATATAAATTATACCCCTAATTATTATTTTACATTTTCACTTTGTTGAAAACTACGACTAACTTTTCTCTAATTATTATTAGAAATTTTTTTTAAAAAGTGAATACAAAAATATCTAAAATGATTTTTTTTTTCTTAACAAGATTTTATCCCGAAAACAATACGAGCTAGTATGTTTTTTCTTAACAGATGGAGTAATATGTGCTATTGCTCTACTTAATTCCTATTTCTTTATTTCATTAATAAATTTATAATTAAATGATGTATAGTCATATTGATTTATAATTATGATCATAATTATAATTTATATTTAAATCATCATTAGCAAAATATGTAAAAAATTTATCCATTATTAATAATGTTCTTATATGTGTTAATAATTTATATGATATTTCAATGTATACATAGTATATCCACATTTTCAATTGTATTATCATCTATAAAATATTTTTTGATTGAAATATACAGTTTAATAAATCAATTGATGTATTTTTACAGCATTAATAGAGTAATATATGATAAGATTTTACCCAATTTCGTTAGATATTAATATATTTTTATAAGATTTTACCCGATTTTATTAAATGTGAATATATCATATTATTGGTAATATATGAAAAAAATTTACCCAATTTCGTTAGATATTAATATATTTTTATAAGATTTTACCCGATTTTGTTAAATGTGAATATATCATATTATTGGTTTCAATGCTGAATTAAAAAAAAAGTCTTTAAAATTAAAGTTGTAGATATTCTAATCCTTTTTCAACAAGGTATTGTACGACTCGATTCAATACAACCTCCTACCCGTTTTACCGTGACATCCTAAGCTGAAAATCTCACTTGAAATAGATGAACTCATCTTCACTTTTTCGATCATTCTCTTTATATGAAAGCTCATTTTAGATATCATCGTTTCTACATATTATATTTACTCGTTCATAAAAAAAATTATATGCAATATATAAATAAAATCTAAACATATCTATATAAAATACTAAAACCGAGGCCAGAAACGGCCTCTGGTGCGATCTGACTTACGTGGAATTTTCTGGATTAAAACGGGATTATTTTTGCTTACGTGTCATTTTCTGAATTAAAGTGGTATTATATTTTTGGCCCATCAATTAATAAACCAATATAGTTAGGTAAAAAACTTATCTTTTTAAATCAAATAATTTATCAAATATAACCTTATATCTTAATTAGATTTTTTTATGAATATTTAGCCATGTATCTAACTAACTTTTTTGTTCGATAGTGTTGTTAATTAATTATATCAAATTATAAGTATATCAAATTATAAGTATATACTCCGTATTCTTTAGATAATTGAACTCCATATGACTTAATGTATGATGGATATTTTGGTGTGAACCGTCCCACATTTACTCCCTACGTTATATATATATATATATATATATATATATATATATATATATATATATATATATATATATATATATATATATATATATATATAGGGTTGCGCTCCGGTGAAAACCAAAATTGCGGTAAAAACCTGTGAGGATCGGCTTTTTAGCCCCGTTCACTAGCTTTATAGCCCGGTTATAAATAGAACCGATCTATAAGGTCACATATTTTAGCCCGGTTCTGAATAAAACCGAGCTATAAAGTCACTAATGTAATTTTAAAACATGAGTTTTCAGCACGGTTTTTAGGTTTAACCGATATATAAAGTCATGTGTTATTTTAAAATTGGAGTTTTTAGCACGATTTTTAGGTTGAACTGAGTTGTAAAGTCACTATGTAATTGAGGTTTTTAGCACGGGTTTCAAATAAACCAAGCTATAAAGTAGTCCTCATGGTTTTTACCGCAATTTGAGATTTTCACAGGAGTCAATCCCTATATATATATAAAATACTAAAACATCGGTCTGAAATGGCCTCTGGTGCGATTCGGATATGTGACATTTTCTGGATTAAAATTGTGTTATTTTTTCATACGTGTCATATTCTGAAGGTATTATTTTTTTGAGTCATATCAATTAATAAGTCAATATAGTTAGGTTAAAAACTTATCTTTTTAGATAAAATAATCTTATCCAATATAACATTGTCTTAAGTAGGTTGTTTATAAATATTCAACCTTATATCTTAATTAGATAGAAAACTTATATCGTTTTAGATAAATCTATCTAAAATTAAATTAATATAACCCATCTTTGAACGGGTAAAAACTGTTATCCATAATTAATATTAAACGTAAATAACAAAATTGGTGTAAATAGTAGATTCAATGCGCTAACATATTATATGGATTAATTCAATGCGATAACATAATATATGGATTTCATTTATTGATTAGATTAATTCATCTAATCAATATATTATCTATTAAGACACGGGTAAATATAATATATGGATTCAACGTGATAAGATAATATATGTTATTTATTAAACATCATTTTATTAAGATGGGAGTAAATATATTATTCATTTATTGATTAGATTAATTCATCCTATCTGGTGCGATTCACATACGTGTCATATTTTGGATTAATATGATATTATCTTTTTTATATCTATATCAATTAATAAGTCAATATAATTTTTGCCATCTCAATTAATGAACCCACTTATTTTAAAAATATTCAACCTTATATTTTAATTAGTTAGAAAACTTATCTTTTTAGATCAAATAATTTATCAAATATTTGGTCAATTATTGTATGTTTTAGATCAAATTGATATAATATCAATTTGCCCTTTAAATTCCAACAACTGTTTATCAAATTATATGATTAATCTATATTCAAACATGTTTACATTCTAAAAAATATAACACAACTGAAAACTGTATATTTACTTTATATGGAGTAGTAATTTATATTAATTCAAAGATGTTTTACATAATAAAATTTATTTAAAAATCGCACAACGGGCGAGTAATAAAACTAGTTCTTTTCATATTGCGTGGAAAAAAGTAGATGATTAACATGATTATATTGTATTTAGATTAGATTTGGGCATCCAAACATCTGAAGAAAATAAACAAATAGATTTAAAATTAGAAATAAATAGAATAAATAGAGAGGTGGAATAAAAATGGAAGAGGAACATTGTGAAAGGTATGATCAAGGTAATAACACACTGAAAACAGTGAAAATCAAGTTGCAAAAGAGGCTCAAAATGGAAAGAAGAAAATGCAGCTATGAACCTTAGTACTTCGTAAATGTCAATTGGCGGCAGAGGTCTTAAATAAGGGCTGCAATCCCTAGAAAATTGAGGAATTTATATCACAATGAAAGCTTATATAGTCCCTAAGAAACACCACGTGAGAGGGAGCATCCCATAGCTCACAATGGTTTTATTATAACAAGAGAATATAACTAAGACAAATAACATAAAACTACCCATATTCTCTACATTCCCTCCTCAAGTTGGACTTGGGGAAAACCAACAAGACCTAACTTGGAAGAAAGAAAGAGATGTTGTTTTTCAACCAAAGGTTTAGTCAAAACGTCAGCAATTTGAACACCAGTTCTAATATGTTGAGGAAAAATGATGCCATCCATTAACCTCTCACGTATGAAGTGACAATCTATCTTGAGATGCTTAGTTCTCTCATGGAAAACTGGATTTTCAACTATATAAATAGCAGCTTTGTTGTCACAGAATAATGGAATAGGTAAAGAAAGAGGGACAAAGAAAGCCTGCATCATGCCCTCCAACCAAACAACCTCACTAGTTGTCATGGACATACTCATATACTCAGCTTCAGCAGAAGACTTGGACACTGTATTTTGCTTCTTAGTTTTCCATGAAACAAGTGAATTTCCCATGAAAATACAGTAGCATGTAAGAGACCTAGCACAAAACTGGCAAGAGCCCCAATCTGCATCACAATATGCAGTTAAAGTGAAGGAACAAGTAGCAGGGTAAAAAAGACCCACAGAGGGAGTGCCCTTGAGGTATTTAACAACATGAATAGTTGCATCATAGTGAGGAACCCTTGGTTCACTCATGAACTGACTGAGGTGTTGAACAACATATGAAATGTCAAGTCTTGTCAGATTGAGAAATAATAACCTTCCAATGAGACGTCTGTATCTCTCAGGATCACTCATGATCATGCCTGAAATAGTAGATAATCTGAGACCTTTAGGCAAGGAGAAAATAGATGGTTTACAATCCTGCAAATCACAATCCATAAGCAGATCAAGAACATACTTCCTCTGATGAAGATAGGTGCCTGTGATTGTTCTTGAAATCTCTAAACCTAAAAAGTATCTAGCTAGGCCTAGATCTTTAATGGTGAATGCCTTATGTAAGGCTTGCTTGGTCTCAGCAATAACATTTTCATCATCCCCTGTCAATAGCAGGTCATCAATATAAACAAGTGCCACCACTACACCTATTGACACCTTTTTCACAAACATAGAATAATCTTCAATGGATCTGACATAACCCAATTCAATCAGTAATTTTGACAGTTCAACATTCCAGTGTCTAGAAGCTTGTTTCAAGCCCTAGATGGATTTCTGTAATTTACAAACCAGATTGGGTTTAGGTAAAGGATAACCTGGAGGAGGTTGCATATACACTTCCTCTTCCAAATGCCCATGAAGAAAGGCATTATTAACATCTAACTGATGAAATGGCCAATGTTTAACAGTGGCAATGACCAAGAGAAGTCTAACAGAAGTGAACTTAGCAACTGGAGAGAAAGTGTGCTTGTAGTCCTTACCTTTAATCTGATTGTACCCCTTGGCAACAAGTTTGTCTTTGAACCTCTCTACCTAACCATCAGGTCTATACTTAACTTTATAGACCCATTTACTTCCAATAGCTCTCTTTCCCTTAGGGAGCTCTGTTATGCACCAAGTTTGATTAGCCTCTAAGGCATGTAGTTCTTGATCCATAGCAACAATCCACTTGGGATTTTTAATAGCCTGACCATAGTGAGATGGTTCATATACAGTGGCCATGTTACAAAAAGATGTAATGTGCTCAGGAGTGTGATCATGCACATGATTGAGACAGTTGGAAAGGAAGGATTGAGAGAAACACTAATTTGTTTGACGTCTATGACAGACGTAACCATTTAGCCTCCTGGGCAAGACATTTTCTTTGGTGGATCTTCTTAAAGGAGGAAATGCCTTAAGATCATCAAGGAAGGAGTGATTGTGGGAAGTATCAAGGACAGGTCGTTGATTTGGGGAAGGTATAGAGGAAGAAGCTGTGGAATCAGGAGCAATAAGATTAGGGGAAATCTCCTGAGGTGAAGAAGCAGAAGATTGGGTATGAAGAGGAGGTAAGTTATGTGTTTGGGAAGGAGAAAGGATGTTTGTGGGGGTATATGAGGGAAAATCGTCAGCACGATTAACAAGAGGTAATGAAGGTGAACTTTTAGTTTCTTGGACCGGTGAAGACATAACAGTTTCCATAAAAAGAAAAACTTCCTCATGAAAAATCACATCCCTGCTGACCCTCACAGATCTTGAATCAAGATCATAAACTTTATAGGCCTTTTGCCCATGGGGGTAGCCTAGAAAGACGCATTTCTTTGCCCTTGGTCCCATCTTATCTCTCTCAATAGGCATTACTGGAGCAAAACATAAGCAACCTAAAATTCTTAACTCTCCATAACTTGGAGCCTTGTTGAATAATCTTTCAAAAGGTGTTTTCCACCCTAAAACCTCAGTGGGCATTTTATTGATCACATGTGTAGTTGCAAGCGCACATTCTCCCCAAAACATGATAGGCAGACCTGAATGCAGTCTCATTGCTCTAGCAATTTCAATAAGATGCCTATGTTCTCTTTCTACTCTCCCATTTTGTTGAGGAGAATATACTGTACTTTTCTGATGAATAACTCCTTCTGAAGCTAGGAAACTTTGACATTGATGTGAGGTGAATTCAGTTCTATTATCTGTCCTGACAACCTTCACCCTATTGTCAAACTGAGTTTTCACATAGGCAACAAAATCAACTATGGCTTTGAACACCTACAACTTATCCTTTAACAGAAAAGTCCATGTGACCCTTGAATAATCATCTAAAATAGTAATAAAGTAATGGAAACCATTATAGGCGGGTGACTTGTAAGGTCCCCATAGATCCATATGGATCAAATCAAATGCATTAGATGTAATATTGTCACTTGTGGGAAAAACCAATCTATGATGCTTTGAAATTGAACAAACTTCACATTTAAAATCAGAAGGAAATTGTTGAACAACCATTGTCAAATATCTCAACTTGGATAAAGAACTGTGTCCCATTCTGGCATGCAAGATATTCAAACTAACACTAGCTTTATTACAACTGCTAGAAGGAAAAATAGTCTTTGCAAAAGATTGAGAATCCATAAGCTGTGAGTGACTCCAACTCTGTGCCTGACTTGATCTTAACAATTTATATAGCCCATGCTTTCTGACCCCAGCCAACAACACCTTCCTAGTTCCAGGGCCCTGAATCATGCAGAAAGTTCTAGTAAATACGACTATCAAATCACAATCATCAAGAAGTTTGCCAACAAACAATAAACTGTGTTGAAAATCAGGCACTAAGAGAATGTCATGAAGCATGACATTATCTGAAATCATGTATTTCCCAATCTCTGTCGCAACTTTAATACTACCATCTGGCAAACCTATGTGAACTGGTTTATCAAGAGTTATCTGCTCATAGATACAATGATCTTTAGGCATCATATGATCACTTGCCCCTGTATCAACTATCCATTCTATCTTAGAGTCAGCTTTGCACTCAATATTTGCAGATGAACAAGAAACTTTACCTGTAAAATTGACTGAAGACATCTCAGTTGTGCCTTCCCCTTTCATTTTCTTCAAGATCTCCTGATAAACAGCATTAACCATCGCACTATCAATGTGGTTGTTAGTGTTTCCTTTGTCAAACATGTCCTCATCAAGAGGACTATTCTGCATTGATGATCCCATGGATCCAGCAGCATTAGCAACACCTTTGGAATTTGAATTGAATTTATCTTTAGAGACCAGTTTCTCCTTATCCTTAAGCTCCTTAAACCAATCAGGGATCCCATGCAATGTGAAGCACTAATCAACAGTGTGAGCATATAAATCAGCAAGAGACATAGATCCCTGTGTAACATTCTCTATTTTCCTTCTAATCTGATAAATCAAGGGAGCATTTGTGTGACTAAACCTTTCTACAATCTCTTCCCACAACTGTCTAGTTGAGTCAACAAACATGAAAGCCTCAGTAATATTTTTAATCATAGAATTTAAAATCCAACAATGGACCATGAAATCTGCCCGTATCCACCTTTGTAAATCATCACTCTCAGCTTCAGGTCTAGCACAAGCACCACTGATAAACCCCAATTTATTTTTTGCCTTAAGATCCATCATCACCCCACGACTCCATGTCATGTAATTACTCCCATTAAATGGAATAGCCACCAGTTGAGCACTCGGATTATCAGAATTTGAAAGATGTAAAGGATCACTGAGATTACCTTGACCAGATTCAGCTCCATGCTCTCTGCTACCTTGACTCATACTGTCTGAGATACTAAACATCAATGTCGTAACGACAATTCAAAAAAAATGGAGAACATGACTGGATCGACCCACTACAGCTCTGATACCATGTGAAAGGTATGATCAAGGTAATAAAACACTGAAAACAGTGAAAATCAAGCTGCAAAAGAGGCTCAAATGGAAAGAAGAAAATGCAGCTATGAACCTTATTAAATGCCATTGGCGGCAGAGGTCTTACATAAGGGTTGCAATCCCTAGAAAATTGAGGAACTTACATCACAATGAAAGCTTATATAGTCCCTAAGAAACACCACGTGAGAGGGAGCATCTCATAGCTCACAATGGTTTTATTACAACAAGAGAATATAACTAAGACAAATAACATAAAACTACCCATATTCTCTACAAACATACACTATAGATTATCCCATTTTCGAATTCATACTCACGTATTTTTGAATTGGAACAAGCTAGATCGATTAAGATGGGGTTAGTATCCAATTCAACACTAATCCCCTGTTTAGACTACTTGCCTCACTGTTCTAAAAATCGTGTCTAGGCGCTAGACGACTTCTCTTCACCTAAAATTAGACGGATGTCTAGACACGTCTAGGCGCCGCCTATGTGCCTTCTAAGTGCTAGGCGACCCCTCACCGCCTAAGATCCGCATATCACTTTTTAGAACAATGAGCCTAATTCCAAATTAAAATCATATATACTTGGTTTCAAAACAACAATATATACTTATTAATATATATCTCATGAATGGAAAACAAAAATCATACATATACTTGATGGCCGATTCTAGACATAGAAGAATAGATCAACGGCGATAGAGACCCACCAGTGGAAGGAGATTGACGGTGGCAGGGACTCAAACCAGCGGGGAAACGTTTAATCGAATTACTTGAATATCGTCTAAACCCTAACAAAAAAAACTAACATTTGGTAGTTGAATTGGTTTTGGGCGATTCAATCCTTCCTCAACTGGTGTGGCAGATTCAATTAGTTGAATTCCATCTAAAATGGTTTGAATCTGGTTGATCAAAAGAAAAAATGCAACGATAATATTTTATTATATTCACTAGTTCAGTACCCGCACTGTGTGCGTTTTTTTTTAATTTAAATAAATTTAATAATATAACCCGTTTATTCAATTAATTCATTTCTTCCAAACTTCTGATTTCTCAAATCTGAATAAAGTTATACTTAATTAGTATAGTATCTTCTAAAAATATATCCATATCTAATCAAATTGGGTCAAATTTTATCTTATGTATATATTGATATATTGATTAAATAGAGTTAGAATAAAAATTTATCTTATGCATATATTTTAAAATTAGTTAATATCTTCTAAAAATATATCCATATTTAATCAAATTGGGTCAAATTTTATCTTAGGCATATATAGACATATTGATTAAATAGAGTAAAAATAAAATTTTATCTTATGCATATATTGATTAATTCAAAAATTTGTGAGTGGTTCATACGACTACGATTAAGGAGAAGCCGTCATGTGTCTCAGGCGACTTCTCCTTTATTATATATAATTGATATTATGTTAAAATGAATATATATATATATATATGACTATTAGATTGTTTGAATCTTTTTTTTTGGTAAAAGGAGAGGCGGAGCTCTCCGTCCCCTCAAGGGGGTTATTATTAAAACGAAAAAAAGGCTATGTAGTCATCAAACGAGGGATAGCCCGACCCCTAACATCATAAAAAAAAAGTAAAGAAATCCCCTCAGGCGGGGCAAGCAATACATGAAAACCTATCGAAAAGTCATAAGCAATAGCGGCGACGCGATCGGCAACCAAATTCGCCTCACGGAAGATGTGACAGGTTTGGATAGACCAATCCCTACTAATAAAGCCTTGGCATTGAAATACCAGGCTAAAGAGCGGGTGACTCTTATTCATACGCGAGTTTAAAAGCTTGATAACGAGTTGAGAGTCGGATTCGATGATCACTTGACGATGCCCTCTATCCCAAGCCAGCTTCAAACCATCAAGGATTCCGCAGAGCTCCGCCATCGGCACATTGCACGACCCAATGTTGTGGACAAAGCCTCCTAGCCACCGCCCATCGCTATTCCGCAAGAGACCACCCGCAGAAGCTCTACCACCACTATCAATGGCGCCATCTGTATTAACCTTGACCCAATCCTCCCTCGGACGGCTCCACGAGACCTCCTGCACTTTCTTAGCAACACTATTAATAACATAACCCTTACCTGCAGTCAAAGAATACTCCTTCACTCTGTCCTTGATGAAATCAGTTTGCTTGCAGTGGCAACATCATCTCCGGAGACTTTGGCATTCCTCCATTTCCAAATCCACCACAGAGCCGTAGCAAAGGTATCACTCCATTCGATGGCCTCCGCCTCCATCCTTTCTAAAATGTTCTCTCTTATCCAGCTCAAGAAAGGGGTCTGAAAGAAATAAGAAAAGCTAGGCGCAGTAATAAGATCAACCCAAATAGAACGTACCTGAGGACAGTCACGGAACAGGTGCTCGAAAGTTTCATCACCGGAGTTGCAGCAGGTACAACTAGCATCCTCCGTCAAGTGGCGCCTTTTCCTTTTTGCATTAGACATGACACCCCCCTTTCAAGCCAACCAGACAAAACAACGAACTCGTTCCAGTGCATTCAACTTCCACACCTTCCGGAAAAACAGCTCGTCTACTCACTGCTCAGCAGCTCTACCCTGGGTAATGAGGTATCCCGATGACACAGAATAGTTGCCATCCGGGGTAAGCCTCCAACTCAGCATGTCCCCGTTCTCCCCCGTAGCCAGCATCACTGAAACCGCCGCAAGCTTCAGCAACAATTGAGCATTGAGACTTTCGGCCAGCAGTTCCCATTTCCACCCCCTACCGTCCTCCCAAAACTCCTTAACACAAAGATCAAGCTGAAGGACATTAATGGACCGTTCGTGTGAAATTTCAATGGAGTATCCATCAACCAAACATCCTCCCAAAACTTGATCGAAGCCCCGTCCCGCAGCAGCCATCTCGTGCCATGGTTAACCACCTCCTCGAAACTAGACTTAATACTCTTCCAAATATGCGACCTCGCAGGCGATCTACCGAGAGCACTAGAGACGTATTTCTCCTGTAAAATCGAGTTCCAAATGCCACCCTCCTCGGTGATGAATCTCCAGCTCAACTTGCCAATCAGAGCAAGATTAAGATCCTTCATATGACGGATTCCAAGCCCCCCTTGAAATTTAGGCTTAGTGATCTCCTCCCACACAACTTTGTGCATCCGGCGCTGGCCGACGCTACCTCCCCAAATAAAGGCTCTATTCATCTTATTAATCCTCTCGCAAACGCCGGAAGGGATGACAGAGGAAGACATGTTGTAGACCGGGAGCGACGCCAGAACCGACTTCGAAAGGGTGATTCTCCCGGCGAAATTGAGAAATTTAGATTTCCAACCCTCCAATCTCGAACTGAATTTATTCAGCAGGCTGGTGTAAGTGCTTCTATTAACCCGCTTGTGAATAATAGGCATGCCTAAATAGCTACCGTGGTCCTTAATGACCACAAAACTACTCTCGGCTTCCAAGCGTTGGACCACCTCAGACCGGACATTGTCGGACACATATAATCTTGATTTCTGAGTGCTGACTAGCTTTCTGCCCCGAGGCTTCTCAAAAGACCCGTAAACACTGCTTAATAACCCGGATTTGACTAACCAAGGCCTTCGCAAATAACATGATATCGTCCGCGAAGAGGATGTGTGAAAGAGGGGTCCCATTCCGAGTCAACTTAATAGGTCTCCAGTCACCGCTAGCCACCAACCCGTGAATAATGTGACTAAGTCGTTCTATACATAGAAGAAATATGTAAGGCGATATTGGGTCTCCTTGACGAACCCCCCGTGAAGCCGTGAATTTAGAAGTAACCTCGCTGTTCCACAAGACTTGCATCCTCGGAGAGGTAACACACGCCATCACCCAATCAATCCAACGCTCCGAAAAACCAGCAACGTGCAGCGTCTCTTTAACGAAAGGCCAACGCAGCCTATCACAAGCTTTCTCAAGGTCCAGCTTAAGGATCATCCACCCCTTAGCACTCTTTCGACGCTTCATTGAGTGCAGTCGAAAGAGTGCTAAAGGGTGATGGCGTGTTTGAATCTTATTACACAATATTTTTCATTTCACTACAGAACTTTTACCAATAATTAATACTCCGTATGTTAAAATCAGTTGTGTACAAATCTTAAATATGCAATAAATCCAACATATAAATTTAGTTAGATTGTATATTTGACGTGGTATAACCCCCATACTCTAATTTCATAAAATTACATTGAACGTTTGAAAATATAATCCAGAAGCCCATGTTCCTTTATTTATTTCATATATTGATATTATAACATATACTTTATATAGGGTAAAAACTAGACCGGTTAAAACATGACTCGATCTACAAAATTCGACTCGAACGCTCGGTAATATTTTGGGTTTGAATCCAATGTTTTAGAACTAGGATCCCAAAATGACCCGAACCCGAATAACTGGGGAATTTTGAGAGTCGAAACAGGCACGAAACCAGGAATGAAATTTGAGGTAGGCTAGGATTGCCTTATAAAAAAAATTTAAAGAGTTATTAATATCATGAATATAACACATGTATTTTTATTTTAACATAAGTATTAATATATATCACACATAACACTTATTTTTTATTTTTTGAAAGAGTGATTAATATGAAATATAAATTATTTAAAAAAAAAGTGACATATAAACACCTAATCAATTATCAATTAATAATACTAAAGGAGAAGTCGTTTATGTCATGTGGCGGCTTCTCCTTTAATATAGGTTGGTTTTTTAATTAAATAAATATTTTTTATATTTAAATAAATTATTATTTTTTATAAATCAAATTACATCTTTAAATAAGTAATTAATTAATTCTTTCCTTTTTCTAAATCTTAACTGATTGATTTTCTTTTTAAATTACTTTTTCCAATAATAACATATAAACTTTTGTAGTTTTGATTAATGTGATAATATATAAATAATGATTAGAATCATTTAATAAATTAATTTGTTATAATTTGATTATATATTTACTTTAATTAATTGTTCTCATTTTAATGATAACAATGAAGGTTATATATATGTGTATATATGTATATATACATATGCGTGTGTGTGCATATATAGTATAATCTATAGTCATGAATAATAAGTCAGGTAATAAATTACTTTATTATATTTATGAATAAAAAAATTAGTTTATTTTAGTTTAGTTGTGAAAAATAATAGATTTAGGAGTTTATAATATATTATTGAATTACTGCAACTATAATAAAGGAAAACCATTAGTTGAACGGGTATTAATATGAAATTTATTTAAATTTTAAAAGGAATTTATATAAAGTGATAAGAATCTTACTCCCTCCGTTCGGCAAAACTTGACGTTTTACTATTCACGCACGTTTTTTTAGGAGCTAAAAACTATATAAAATATCTAGTTTTTTTAATAATTTTTTTAACAATTTTGTAGTTATTATTAATAAGTACAAACTGGTTAAAAAAATTTTTAAAAAAAAATATTTTATATAGTTTTTATCATTCTAAAAAAGCGTGCGTGAATAGTAAACGACAAGTTTTGCCGAACGGAGAGAGTATTGTATTTCAACTTATATAAATGTTTTACATATGTTTAAAATTATTATATAAAAAGAATTCGCACAACTATGCGGTCAATAATCTAGTTGATACAATATATACGTTGTAAAGATAAAAGGGGAAAAAGGAGCTTTTAAGGATTCGAACCTATTGAGTGCCATATTTCTTCCTATTTCTGATCTTCTGGATTTTTGGGTGGGGTGCAACAAAGTTTAGCCCACCCCTAGATCTGTGCCTAAGTCGAGGTCTAATAACCCGTTGGGTCAAAATCGAACCAGTGAGTTAGCACCATGTAGATGCCATGCAAGTACCACATACACCCCACACAGATTCGTCATGAAATTATATCCGTTAATGTCACTAAAAAGTTAAATAACTTATATATTTTATAATTATATTATGTTTAGAGCATTTATTTGTATAAATGTGATATGTTTTATGCTTACACTATTTATATAATATTATGAATATAATATTTATAAATTTATTTATAATATTATTATTTATTTTCATTTGACAAATTGATATTATAATTTATTTTTGATAATATTTTATATTCGTACAAAGTCTTTAAAAAATTTTGAGTTTTTTTACTCATTTGGTCGACCAGAAACCGAGACAAAACGCTCAACCTGAAATGACAAGTGACCCGATTGACCCGAAATCCAATTTATCCGAGACCCGAATGATCCGAACTCGAACGCGACCTGAATGACCCGATTGACAGGTTTAGTAAGAAAAAATAGATATGAATTAAGTTGATAGATTATAATGATGTGATTATACATTTGCGCCTATACTTTTTACTATCTACACCCCAAAATCAAAGCTTTTGATTTTTTTTAAATAAACCCTACGTCTCTTGAGTCACAGATGTGTGACTCAAGAGACGCATGCAAGGTATATATATAGAGAGAAAATAGCTACGCCTCTTGAGTCACGCATTTGTGACTCAAGAAACTTAGGCTTTATTTTTTAAAAAAAAATAATTTTGCATGTAGATAATAAAATTTATGGTGTAAATAGCAACGTCAACTAGTTAACTGAAGGCTAGTACCATTTCTCATGTTATATGATGTGCTTATGTAAAAGAATAAAGTTTGAAATCTTTTAGTTGCTCTATCAATCTTCACCATGAGAAAGCGTGAAATCTCTACCAATAAGGATTCTAAGAACATCCACAATGGTTGTGTGCAAATGTGCAAATGTGTATTTTTTAGACATTTTTTAACTCCATTGGTTGTTTTGGGTGTGTGCAAATGTACACATTTGAGCATGTAATGTGCAAATTTGAGCACATCACCTCCCCATGTGCAAAAACTTTTACAAAAAGCAAGACAATTTCATTGGTTGATTTTTTTATGATTTTATTTTCCTTTTTATTTTAAATGAATTGTATTTGAATGATGTGTAAAAAATGCACATTTTACCAATGGAGCAAATTGTTAAAAAGTGATGTGTATTTTTAGACATCTTGTGCAAATGTGTACATTTTACACAAAATCATTGTGAATGGTCTAAGGATATGATAAAGATATATTCATGTTACATGTATAAATTTTCTTTTTATGATAGTAAATAACGACCCCTCGACCGTCAACACCCTTTCAATTGTAAGTGAACGTTGTGGGCCGAGTGGCTCCGAAACCATATGCTAAGATTGGGCAATGTAGGGGACAGCGTAGAAACATTATCGACGGGGGGGTTTTCAAATTGCTTTGCTCTAAAACATGATCGAAACAAAGGACTGAACAACGTACATTTACATTTGCTGGGGTGCTGGGGACATCGAAACAAGCTTGCGTTTCTATATGTTGGGAAGCCTTGAATCATTTAACTACTTCATAATTACGTGTGTGTCTTTGTCGTCCTTCTGGTTCATTCTTAGCTCAAGATTTTTCACATCCAAATGAAATCCCTACAAATTAATTTTCTTTTTATATGTTTGTCAGCGGTGAGGTTATATGCACCCATACCCAGAATATGCAGATGCTAAATGTATTCATGACAACAAATCTAAGATTCGTTTAAACCACATCTTAACGTGTAAAATAATAATTGCATTTGACAGTTAAAAAACTACGAACGGATGTATAATTTGTTCTAAGGAATTCAAAAAACTAGACACAAAAAATATGAACGAATTTGTAATCCGTTCTTTAAATTATTTTTTAAAAATATTATTGTTTTCGGAAAAAATATTCAAAATTTTGTTGGTGCTTTGGATTTTTTTTTCAATTTTTTTTATGAACAGTTTGATCAAAGATCCGTTTGTATAAAATGAACTGTACAAGTGAATCCTTAATCCGTTCGTGATTTTTTTTAACCACCAGAAGCATTTAATACAATGTGTCAAACGAATTGCATGAACGGATCTTTAATTCTTTCTTATGAGTATATTTTATACGGCTTAATATATATATATATAACTTACTATTTTCTTCACCTATATATATTTGCTTACTTATGAATCATTCAAATATAAATATAAATATAAAGAAAAAGGTGTAAAGTTATAAATAATGGATCTATCTTTTTTTTTTTATTAAGAAAAAATTCGGGCGAGCGAGCTCTACTCGATAGCATCCTTTCGGATGAGGTCTAAAAGACCAAAATCGTTGTGAATATCGACTCCCCAAGCAGAGTGGCAAAGATGTGCAACCTTATCCGCCACTCTATTGCCTAACCGGGGCACATGAAAGAAGGAAACTTCTTTCAAAGTCGATAGAAGAAGTTTAACGTCTGACAAGATCAGTTCAATTTCCCATGGACAATTAGATTTTTGATTGAGAAGGTTTATAATTATACTAGAATCTCCTTCAATGTGGATTTTCTCAATACGAAGTTGAATAGCGTATTGGATTCCCATTTTTAGAGCAAGCGCTTCCACTTTCAATGGGCTTTGTTTTCCTAGTTTTTGATAACATATGCATATTGGTTGTCCTTCCCAATCCCGAATTATGGCTCCTGCTGAGCTGTCGTTATTTGTTGTAGTGGATCCATCAAAATTTAGCTTGAGAGTTCCCCTCGGGGGTTTACGCCACTTAATCTTACCATACTTATTTTTCTTCTTTGGGTGATTAGGGCTTTGAGCGTGTAATGGAAAATCCTCATCTAAACTATGCTCTATTTGAGCTATTTTATTCCAATTCTCCTTATGAGTTTTAATGATACGTAACGAAGTATCTCTGAGCGGGATGGGAACCTGCCTAAACACGTGTTGGTTCCGAATGAACCAAGCAGTCCACCAAGCAAAGGCAAGCTCTGCCTTGGCCGCTGAATAAAGGTTGTTCCACCATCTACCCCCATAATGTAGTCACTCACGGTTTCTTCCTTGTTACCAATTTGGGGGCAATCTTCTCTACTTTGCAGAGAAGAAATTGTAATCCAACTATCTGTCCAAAATTTGATAGTGTTCCCCTTTCCAACTGACCAAATGAGCTCCGACTTAAATTTATCTATGAGACTTGTAAGTTTGGCCCATTGCCGAGATGCATCACCACTTTTCTTGTATTCAAGTATGTTAGCATAGCGTAGGTACTTGTATTTAATGAGAGTGACCCAGACATTATCTGGTTCAGCCAAGATTTTCCATAGTAGCTTCATTTGAAGGGCTTCATTCATCTCTTTTGATTTCTTGAGTCCTAATCCCCCACACTTTTTTGGTCTGCAAATCCTATCCCAGCTAATAAGCGGCCGGTATTGGAGATCTTTATTCCAGAAGAACATTCTATTAATTTGATCAAGCTCTTTATGTATCGAATCTGTTAGTAGAAAGTTTTGCATTGTGTACAACGGTTTAGCTGATAAGTTCGTATTGATTAGGATTGCACGTCCCTGTTGTGATAAAGCATTTGCACGTCATTTACTTAGTTGTTCTTTAGATTTACATATGATGTCTTCAAAAGTATGTTTGTTTACTCTACCATAAATAATGGATCTATAGCAAAGTGCGAGGTGCATGTCGTGACCCTTTCGTATCCGAGACCAATATTTTTACAAAAATGTGAGCAAATTAGCCAAATCAGAACAGATTTAGGGAGGGAGACACGAAGAAGATGATTAACAAAAGGGATTTGACGAGAAAAATTTAGAGCTGGCGGATAGGCAAATGAGAGTTTCTCTCTCCTAAGAGAGAAACTCTCTTTTCAACCACTATGAATGATGGTGCATTTTGTCTCACATTACATATTTCAATTCCTAGTTAAGTTGCTTTTTTTTCCTTTTCCTTTTCCTTTTCAATCTCTCTATTTTTTGAACATGTTCGAAAATTGAGTTTGTTTTATTTGTATCAATAAACAGAACGAAGAGATAATGCGAAATTCCTACTATTTGCCTACTATAAAAAAAATTGTAGAATTAAAAAATTGAGTTAATTATACATTTACTAGTTTAACTAGTATAGTTCCCCTTGTATGTCAGAACGATGTAATTTTAATATTCAATTGATAAATTAATTATTTTGTCATATATTGAAAATGAATAAATATGATAATTTATCATTGTAATTTTTATTGTATAAAATTAAACAATGACACATGATATAATATTTATAATATATACTTAATTATATATTTTAGTTAAGAGTTCAGTTAAATACACTAAAAATATTTTAATAATGAAATAATAATTAATTTAGAAATTCATTTTAAAAATTAGTATTACATTAATTGTCATTTACCACCCGTTAAAGTTGGTAATTGTTTTATATTTATTATTATAATAAAATATATTTATTTATATGATTTTTATTTTAAAGGGATATATTATAAAATAATATATTTTTATAAAAAGAAAGTTTATAATGAAAGAGATATATTTATATGATTTTTCTTTTATACCGATAGAATTTATTTTTTTATAGAAGAAAAGTTTCACATATATACTTTTATAATTATTAGTTAAATAAAAGATTACTTTTTCCTTTTTAAATAATAATAATATGTATATATTATTTATTATTATTATTATGTAATAAATAAAGTATTATTTTAATTACTCCGTATTATTTAGAATTGAGAGAATGAGTAACCTACACGTAGTATTTAATAGAATATACGGAGTATATAGTAATTGAATTGATTAATTATTTGATTAGTGATTGATAACTCGTCCTACATTGTCATATCACTAAACATTGATATTTGATTGATACTGCAATACACTTTTCTTGTAATGTTAAGATAGGGGTGCTATTATATCTTCTTCCTTTGGATTGTTTTCTTCGACCAATTCCTTGTGATAGGGATATTTGATGCATAAATCATTTTTAAGTGATGTTTAATCACCAAATAAATCTTCCGAATTTCTTATTTATAATTTCTTATTTATTTACCGAAAATAGACTAAATTAGGATAAAGTAAAATAAGTGTATTTTTTTCTTGAAAAGACAAATAACTCCAAAAAAGTCCCTAAATTATGACTGCCGAGCATTACTCATTTTATCATTTTTTTTAAAGTATAATTAAATGCATCACTAAAATGCACTCAAAATCATGAAATAATGATTTTGAGATATGGATGCAGCAATGTAGTCCCCAAATGCATCATTAATAACCCCAAAATAACACTAACACTAAGACTTTTTTATAAAAAAAAATGCAAGATAGGAATTTGAGTGATGTTATACTCTGTTGGTCCATCATTAGTGGTGAACTTAAAGAGTTCGGAGTGGATGTATCCCCATTTAACCCGAAAGAAAAAGCTAAAAAATTATACATATATATATATATATTATTAATTTTAGAGATAAATTAGTAAGTATTCATAAAAACACTAAACTAGTTGAGTATTTATTACCTTGAATTATAACTACTTCGCGGAAACTTACATTATAACTACTTTGAACTAGGGGTGTTATTCGAGCCGAACGAGCCGAGCTTGGCATGTTCAAGCTTGGTTCATTTGTTAAACGAGCTCGAGCGGATCCGAGTCGAGCCCAATTTTTAAGCTAGCTTTTTTTTTCAAGCTTGACTTGTTTTAGTATATAAACGAGCTCGAGTCGAGTTTTTTTCGAGCTTTAAGTAGTTTTACTTGGTTATAACATACTATTAATTTAAAGAAAATTTTAGTAACTCTATAAAAGTCGACCTATTCGAGCTTAAATCGAATGAGCCGAGCTTTCAACCGAGCTTACAATCATGTTCAGGCTTGACTTGTTTAGGTAAGTGAACGAGCTCGGGTCGAGCTTTTTTTTGAGTCGAGCTCGAGCTGTTCAGCTCGTATAACAACCCCACTGTGAACATTACCCAGTTGTTGATATAATAATATGAATAAAGAGTAATTAAATGCATCATTAGAGTAAAATGATTATTTTGGGGGGTATAAATTGGCTTTTAAATAAATTGTGGTTTAAAATTAAAAAAAAAAAATGTGCCGTTCAAAATTCTCATCTTGAAAAAGAAGATTGATTTGTTGTGAGGTGGGGAAAGAAACGGTGATTGGTTGGGCCCTTTGGGCCATTAAAGAAACATAGCTTTCAACAGTGGGGCCGGCCCAGTCCAGTTCAGTTCGGCAAACCCTCTGGCCCCGTTTTTCTTACTGATTATAATTAACCGCCTCTTTCTTGGCATACAAGCCACAAGCGTAAACCCCCGATCGTTTCGGACTTTATTTACCCCCCCCCCCATCCCCAACGGGCCCCACCCCGACAGCTTCCAGTCATTTTATTTTTCACCGCCACTTAATGAAGCAAATATAAATAGGTCGACTAGGAATTAATGAGCACGCATCTATACAAGCTCCTGCACACAAAAAAAATAAAAACACACTTGTGATTTCCATTCAGGTGTCGAGGCCTATGGATCCTAACCCACCCTTCGAAGAGGCATACAAGGCCCTCTTCGACGTCTCGGAGTCGTCGGATGCCGGCGTTTTCAACGAAGAAGCAGCAGGAGGAGTGGCGGCGGCGGAGGAGTGCGAGCTTCCCTTGATAGACCTCGGGGAGCTGAGCGGCGAGGACGAGAGTGGGAGAGAGGAATGCAGGAGGAAGATCGCGAGGGCTTCGACGGAGTGGGGGTTCTTCCAGGTGGTCAACCACGGGGTGTCTTCAGAGATACTCGAGGAGATGAGGCGGGAGCAGTTGAAGGTGTTCAGGGAGCCCTTTTGGAAGAAGCAAAACGACGCGTTTATGAACATGTCTCCGGGCTGCTACCGCTGGGGGACGCCCACCGCCACTTGTCTCCAGCAGCTCGCCTGGTGCGAGGCCTTTCATATCCCCCTTGATGACGTGTCTCCTGCCGCCATGGACGGTGCCACCTCTCTTAGGTGCGTTTCTTCCAATTTTTTTTTTTTGGCTTTAATTTATATCGTTATGGTCTGCTGCATTAAATAACGGGATTAGTTATTTTAGTAATTTAATTATTATATTGACGGATTTTCCAGTATGCTTCCTTTGATTTCTTGCCCGTTAGGTACATAATATTGAGGTCGGTGCACACTTCCCAGTTCCCATGCACATAAAATTAGATTTATTTCGTTTAAATATAAAACAAAATGCACGATATTAATATGAGGTGACTAGTCAAAACATTTATTTTATTGACAATGATTAAATTTTAATTTTTTTTATATAAATCGAATCGAGAGTAAAAGAAAAAATTATGCCATATTCGAATATTTAACACTTTTAATAAATTATTATTAAAATCCTACAATTAAATATTCAGAAATAATGCAAAATTCGTAAAAATACCAAATTATAATTCTGATCGGTTCATCTTCACGTTACTTATTTAATTAATTATTTATGTTTCAAAAAATATTTTTCAATGTAAAATTAAAAATGATTCAAGACATAATATTTCCATTATATTTATCTTTGATTATTGGGATTTGGAATTCAAGTCGATCATGTATTATTTCATATTTCATAATTCATGTTTAGAGTTGCTAGGAAATTCTTGAAAAATAATTATCTTAATGTTTTATTTTGTTAAATTATAGTAATATATGTAAACAAGTGCACAAATTGATAAATTAAGGTTGTGTTGTGTCATATTTAGGTTCGGTTAATCAGGTCGGTTAGGAGTTGTGTCGGGTTGAGAGTTGGGTTGGATCTGGGTCAGGTTTGTCTGTGTTACTGTCTGTTTCAAGTTGGGCCAGATTCAGGTTGTGGATGACGCTAGATTTTTGGGTTTGGTCAAGTAAAAATTCAGGTGAGTTAATCGGGTTTCTTGTGTTGGGTATAATTTTGTAAGCTCTACACTCTAGTGATTAATCGATAAGATTGCGTCTTTAATCATATATACACTCTCCATATATACCCAAATAATTGATCTTTTAAAAAGTTAAAAATAAAAATAAATAGTTAAAATTTTATCAAATAAATAATATAAAAAATGGATCAATAAATATGAGAAATTGAAGTATTAAAATAATATCCTAAGAATCAAATACAATCAATAAGATAAATTTAAAAAAATTAAAAACTTTTATTGGTAATAGTGTGAAAAGAGTCAAATACTTTATTAAATATTGAAAAAGTGCTAAAAAAACCAACTATGAATATGAAAGGAGTTAGAGGCAGACCCAAGGGGGTATGTGGGGTCACGTACACCCACCCTTATCTTACAAACCCCCTATATATTCTCTTCATCGATAATTTTGTTTTGATATATAATGCGCCTTAAAATTGAGGAATAGCCTATTAATGATTTTTCTAAATAATACTACCTCCATTAAACCATATAGATCCTTTTAGATTTTACACATTTTTTAGAAACCTAAAAAATATAGCAAAATATTAAATTTTTATCAAATTTTTTTAATCATTTGATACGTATTAATAATAAGTACCAAATTATTAAAAATTATTGATAAAAAGTTAATATTTAGATATATTTTTATAGATAGTAAATTATATAAAATATTAAATTTTATAAATAATTAATATTTCTTCTATTAATCAAAATATATCACTTTACTATTCATGCACTTTACTTAATAGCTAAAAATTAGATAAAATATTATTTTTTATTAAGACATGAAATATAAAATATTTTAAAAATTAATATAAAATTTAGTATTAATATTGCTTTATCATCTTAAAAAAGAATTTGTATAAATAATAAATAATATATTTTGTTAATACTCGGGGTAGTAAATAAAGTATAATTTTAGAATATTAGGGGTAATAAATTTAGGGACGGGGATACGACATTAAATAAATTGAGTTGAATCTGACATCCTCACATATATACGACCAATGAAAACATCCTCTGGGAAGTCTTAAATAAGTCCATCAGCCAGTGCAGGGAAAGGAGCCAGTGCAGGGAAAGGAGGTACCTGGGATATGATGGGACGGACTATGGGAGTTGATTTTAGACTTTTACGAGTAAATGAAAATATGAGTGTAAATCAAGAATTGAAGATGCAAAGTGAGGATGATTGAAGTGGCATATATATATATATATATATATATATATATATATATATATATACGCGGTGGTGGCATGAAATGATTGAATTGCATATATAGGGGGAGGATGATTGAAGTGGCATGACCTGTCAAAAGTAAATATGAAAATGGTCACATGGTGAGAGGATTGATCGGAGGATGATTGTCATAGCAACTAGTACTAGTGGCAATATTGGACGACTAGTGTTACTCTTTATTACGGAGTACTCCGTAGTCCGTAGTAGTAGAAGAAGAAGAAGAGGCCGGAATGACTAATGAGGGTTCAAGAGAAACATCCTTCCGCACGTGCCGTACCCCACATGCATGTGCGGTGTGCATGCCTCTTCCCTAGCTAGCTAATATAATTTTATTGGTTGAAAAGATTAAAATAAACTATTACTAAATGTTAACATAAAATAGAAAAAGATAGATTTGATAAAGTAAGTAAAAACTGTATGAAAAATGTGTAAAAATTATATGAAATTAAGATTTAATTAGAATAGGTTTATTGTATGAAATAGATTTAGAACTATTTTTTTACGTTTTGAATAAATCCCATCATTTAAAAAAAGCATGAAATGATATTGTCTAATTAATATGTAGTGAAATAATATTTTATAGTTAATGTTAACTTTATTAAAAAAAGTTTTGAATTAATCTCATTGGTTAAAAGTGTAGTATGAAATGATAATGTGTAAATAATATTAGATAATTTACATACCATAATTAGTGGATATGATATATGAAAAAATAAAAATGAATTGCTTCAAATAACTTCGCGCGAGGAGATGACATGTGGCAGAAATTGCTTTAGTTTTAATATATATATAGATAGATTATTAGATAAATATTTGGCATTAGGGTTGAAATATGGCATAATCATAGTGGATAAAATTTTGGGAAGGAAACATTTTCATCGAAAATCGACATGTGGTAGAAGGAGTAAACATGTAGCAGAACCGGCTTCTGCTTTAATATCTTATAAGATAAATTAATGTTAAAATTTCATATTTTTTTGAAACAATCACTCACAAGTTTATAATATGTAGATAGATTTATGAAAAAGTCCTATTTTAAGAATGATTTTGTGTAATTTATCCAAGTAAAAATACTATAAATGAAAATTTTCTCAATCTCCCGACTTAGGCTAAAACACTCAACTTTAATTTTTTATTTTATTTAGTGAATTATGCACTCCTTTAGTTATATAGATTGACATGCAATAAAGTTTCAACTAACAAAAAAACGGAATAAAAGAAAGAATTCCTTTTTAGGTGATAATAAATAATTTTTCATTAATAAAGAAAATCTAAAAAAAATGTGGCATATTTTTAAAAAATCTCCTTTCAAAAGTGTTGCCACTATGTTTTTTTTTTTATTCTTACCAAAAGTTTCAAAGAATAAAAAATTCAAATACATACCCTTATTGGTCAAGTAAGAAATGAAAGAAAACATATGATAATAATAATTATTAGATGGCATAAGAGTATACATGTGGAAGATTATAATTGGTAAATTTTTTTTTGGAGGGACAACAATTAACCACATGGTGGCATGGGTAAAAAAAAGAAAAAAATAATTTTAATATTGTATAAGAATAAGATAATTAATACTCTAATAGTTTATTTACTTATTTTATTGTAATAATTGAAAGAAAAAGGTGAGTAAATAATTGAAGAGCTATGATTGATTGTATACTTATACTAAAATAGACGAGATCACGTGAGGCAGGTGTCTTCTTCTCCTCTCTCTCTCACCTCTTAAGGGATGTGTATATATCTAGTAGAGTGAAAAATAAAATATGGTTATAAAAAAATATAAAATATAGTGCAATGGTAAAACAAATAAATATTTTATTATATGATATTATTTATATACCTATAACATAAAAGGAATAAAATCATAATCATATTCACACATCGTAATATTCACAAAATACAATATTTATAATATAACACACTATAAAGGCCAGCCGACCATATTTAAAATAATGAAGTGATCTATATATTCAGTATAAAGTACAATATGAGAATTAATTTAATAATAAAAAATGTATGGAAAATGCAAAAGTAATCTAGATATAAATAAGGGGCATTTATCAGGCCATATATCTATATTTTTTTGTCTATTTTTCCAAAGTATCCACCAACCTATCCATATTAGCTAAAAGTCTTCCCTTCCATTTCCACCATTTCCTTCCATTCCTTCCCCCCACTTTCTTGGATTTCTCTCCTCTTCCGTTCTCTTCCTTCCTCCTTCTTTCCCTCATTTAGACCATCTGCAACAATGGGAAACCTCTTTCCCCTTTTCTTCCCATATTCCCATCACAACTTTACACCTCATTTGTTTTGTTGTTTAAAATTATTTTCACTTTTTCTACCTCTTTCTAAAAGGTTTCCTATGGGAAACCTCTTTTACCCCTTTTAAAATTTATTTTCACTTTTTCTTTTCCTTTATATATCTTTATTTTATTACATCGAACTTAAAATTAACAAAGTTAGATACATTTGAGTGACTCCCTTGAACACCCGGAGAATGCTCAAAAGGTTGTTGGTTCGGAAAAAAAAAGAAGAGGATTGTACACATTGGTAGGATTATGTGGGGTATAATTTGGATATTCAGGTGTTGTATGCTTGTTAAGCATTTGTAACATCACTTGAAATTGGGGATTTTTTAGAAGATATGGATCAAAAGGCATATTTGGAATGGGTGGAGTATTTGGATTATTGTGATCCATAGTTAAGAAAGTAGGTGAAACTACAATAGATCAAGATGTAAGTATATATGGTAAAATTGGGCTCAAATTATAGAGAAAAATAAAAATAAACCAATGGAATATTTTATTTAAAAAATAATGAAATATAAATATATTTTTTATTTCATTTTAAACATTATTACAATTAATAAATATGAATGGAAAAGGGAATAGACTACTTTTTCATTAAAAAAAGGAAAATAAAATTAGAAAAGTAAGAGGCCAGTTACCTCTCTCTACCAAGGTAACCTCTTTCATTAGCTTACCTTAAGGTAAAACCCACAACCATGAGTTTACCTTTTAGTAATCTTAAGGTGGGCAAAACTAATGGTTGCTCATGCTCTTATCTACTCTTCTATTCTCTTCCTCCCTCCCTACAAAAGTTAGACTCACGGATAAAGGTGTAGCAGTTCCACTTTCCTACATCTTTCAATAAGGCGGATGAAAACTTTGAACACTTGTTCACAAGATGCAACCACTCACTCCAAATGATATCGAAAATTGATCGGAGGATTAGACCAATCATTCAAGGTGTAACTGTAATAGATCGATCAATTAGACAAACTACAAAGGAGATCTTTTCAAAACTAAATGAATCTAAGAAGACAACATTAGCCATCATATGGTGGAGCTTATGAACCATCAGAAACAAGATTATATTTAATGATCGATGACAAATCAAAGAAAACAAGAGAATATCTACGACCACAACTGCAACAACTAAAGAATTCTAAAAGGTTGTATTGGGAAGAGAATGAATAAAAAGAAGTACAACCAGAACCAATACCAAGACAATATAATTCTCCTATTGTTTTCCCTCTTAATTATTAGTAAGAAACATATAAGATTCTAAAAATTTTGGTCATTAATGCAAATAGAATGTTAGTCATTTGGGTTGGAGAAGCTTCGTTCCTCCACAATGGCGATGAATACTCCTTGACAACACTAAATCTGGGGTGGACATGCTTCGTCCTCGACAATGGTGGGGCTCAACAGATTCATGATTGAGAGCACATATTCAGATGAGTGGGGTAAAAAGGTGGACTTTTAATGGGTTGATGGACATTTAGTTAATCTGGACTATTCAAATGGACTCTAGAGTAAATTTTCTCTATAAATAATTCATTCTACCATAAAATAATATAGATATAAATAAAATTATAACTATCAAATAATTAATTTTGATATAAATAATTCTTTCCACCAAAAACTAATTTAGATATAAATAAAATAACTTCTATCAAATATTTATCTATATTAATAGTTTTTTGGTAAGTATGACTATGAAATAGTTTTGATTTGTATTTTCACTTCAGTAAAATAGATACATAAATAGATTGCAGTTTTTTGATAACTTTCTATAAATTATAACAACATATTATTTTAATAAATATTTTTTGCAGGAATTTTTTTTATCTTGTAATCAATCACACTAAGCACCACAAGATGCTAACATCGATTTTAGTATATGTATATAAATAAGTAACTTCTTAAAAAATCTTGTCGAAAATTCATATGATTTAATTATACCCTTTCTCATTTGCCACATTATATCATTTTTAATCCCGTGTACAATTTTTAAGAAAATCAACATCGATACTATTTTATCCTTCTTTAATTTATTGCACTACTTATAAATTTACTTTATTGAAAACTATAACTAAAAATTTACAAATCATTACAATGACATTTTCGTAAAATAAAACAAAAAAAAACTTATAATGACATATTTTTCTAAATAAAATTAATATTCTAAGTTAAAATGACCTATTTTTGTGAGTAACAATTTTAAACTTAGGAATTAAGATTGAGTTTCTTGTCTGCCTTGATTTCCATTGCTTTCATCTCTCTTTTGGTGGTCTTTCGTTTGATGAGTTTTCTTTAACCTCTTGCCTTCTCAAATAACGACTGATATTTCGGAATCTTACCTTAAAAAAAAGAACCAAAACAAAAAAGGGAACATGGTGCGACTGGTCGCCTACCTCCCCACCAGCCAAGTGTGATGAGTCTCCTGTCGTACAAATACAATTTGTAAAAAGGGAGTGAATCAGAGGATAGGAGATAGGAGACCCCCACCCCACCCCCATTGGGGGTCGAAGAGCCCCAACCCAAAGCCAAGCCAAGTCAGGCCCGCTGTCTGTTAGATTGGAAACCAGGACAAGTATTATCATCAACTGGATGAGTAGTTGTACGTACTAGTGCATCCCCGGGCCTGACTCCTCCGATCCTGGCTCTCCATCTGTATCTGCTGCTTAATTAATTACTGTTGTTTCCATATAACTGGATCCTGATGATCATCCACGTACTGCGCGCTCCCACTTGATTGCTGGCTCTCCTACATAACGTACGTACATCATGCACCATCTGTCCTTTCATTCCCGGCCATTCAATTCATTCATCAACGTGCACCTATCTACACTTTTAATTCATTACGTAGTACAATTCAATAGTACTACTCCACTCTACTACAGTACTAGTACATTGCCCAGTCGTTGCTGTCTCCCTCAGATCAACTCGGTTTTCTCTCATTATAATTACTGCCCGGGATTCCTGCCTTTTTGGATTGATCTATTAATTGCTAAATTTACATTAAATTAAATCACCCATTATATACAGTAAATTTTTACACTTAACCACTCATTAAAGACATTATTATAGAAAATCACCCCTTAAATACATGTTGTTTACAAGACACCACCCATAAATGAAATAAATGACTAAACTACCCTACCCCCCACCCCCCCCCCCCCCCTTTTTTCCTTCTGATTTTAGTACTACTAGTATCAGTCTTGCGTCTTATGATCAACTTGATTTAAATTTATCAATTTATATTTGATAATATATGGAGTATTTATTAGTTGTAATTGTAACTACATATTTTAGGTTATAAATTAAGGGATATAACAATAATTTGGAAAAATAAAAATAATAAAACAAAGAGATGAATTATAATTAGAAAATAGTTTAAAATTAACAAACATCTATATATATATTTTATACTTGAATAGTGAGGTTGTTAGTTAGGATGTGGTAGTTACAACAGTAGTGGGGGTTAGTGGGATATAGTAGGGGTTGTGAAGAAAGGGAGTAATCAGTAATGTGGCAAGATGACATGGATTAACTTATGATGAGGATGTTTTTTATTGATTCACTTAATGATGGGGAAGTAAATGGTTGACATATGACACATCTGAAGAATATTTGGACATGCTGTAAGTTTCTGCCATATGAAATGGAGACTTTTGGTGATGCCATGTGAGATGGATTTGATTCGGATCTAATACTTAATAGTAGTAATATATTACTCCTTTATAAATAGAACAAATAAGGAGTTGAGCTTCGACTAAAAAAAATAAAAAATAAATAAAGCATGCATTTAGTGGGTGGTCACTCGTAGACAATATGCATTTAGTGGGTGGTTTTATATAATAATGTATTTAATGAGTGGTTACGTGTGAAAGTGTGTATATAACGAGTGATTTTATGTAATTTTTTCTTAAGTTGGCCTGTTCATTTTCCGTTTTTAATTTACCTGGTTTTTTAGTCATCATCTCAAGTGGTTGAATCAGATTGAATTGAGTGTACGTGTTTGGATTCCACAATGCATTAATTATACTGCAATTATTTTACCTTAATTTATGTGATTGTTTTTTTCAATTACAGTAGTATTTTATCTCAATTTTGACGAGAATTTTGGTTATATATATAACTAAAAGCTCACTTAAACCAATGTAAAATAATTATATTATAATTAATGCATTGTGGAATCCAAACACACCCTAAGTCCAGTAGTAATTAAAGTCCTAATTATTTTTTTTAAAAAAAAATAGTAAATTCATTAAAAAAATATAAAACTTTTTAGACATTTACACATAAATCATATACATTTTTTTGTCAGAGGCAGAATCAAACACAATCTTTTGCATTAATCATGATTTTCATATGCTTGAATTTTAACCGGGTTGTTTGGGGGTTTGGGTCATGAACTTATGTTGGTCAATGGATCTTTTAGGGATTATGATTCCCATTTATAAATTTCCATGTTGGTTTGTTTGTCGTACAATATATATGCTTATTATCATCAATCTGATTGTTTATCATTTTAGCTAATTTTTAACTGGTCTAGCTAGCTAGCTAATTAAATTATAATTCCAGAACAACAATGAGCAAATTTGCAATCACAGTGTCGGAATTAGGGTTGCGGTTAGCAAGCATTTTGGCAGAAAATCTTGGGCAGGAACCAACTTTCTTCCAACAAAACTGCTTACCAAGCACTTGCTACCTGAGAATGAATAGATATCCTCCATGCCCAAAATACTCTCATGTCTTCGGCCTCATGCCTCACACTGATAGCGACTTCTTGACCATCCTCTACCAAGATCAAGTTGGGGGTTTGCAGCTTGTCAAAGACGGTCGATGGATCGCTGTCAAGCCTAACCCTCAGGCTCTTATCATTAACATTGGAGACTTGTTCCAGGTGATCCATTGATCCGTCATTACCTCAATCTGTATCTAATCAAACATACATCACATCTGCAATTCATTGTGAATTATAGGCATGGAGTAATGATGTTTACAAGAGCGTCGAGCATCGGGTGGTGGCTAATCAAAAGGTGGAGAGGTTGTCAACCGCGTATTTCCTGTGCCCATCTCAAGATGCTAAGATTCAGAGTTGTTGCAGTGAGCCACCCATTTACAAAAAGTTTAGCTTCAGAGAGTATCGACAACAAGTTCAAGACGATGTTAAGAATCTGGGTCACAAGCGAGGCCTCTCCCAGTTTTTGCTTGCAACACCTGATTCTGGCATTCCAATCCAAGACTAGCTATAGCTAGCTATGCTAAGTTTGCCGAATATCAACTTAAATTATATATCAATATCTACATCTATATATATATCTATATATATTGCCCGAAAATTAAAGGGAAAAAGATTAATTAAGTTGCTAAGTAATAGTTGATGTTTTAGGGATAGTAACATATTAGCTTCATATATGAAGTGGCCGGTATTGTCTTAGTGTCTTTGATTTTACCAACCTCATATTTTTCATTGATGTAAGTGTAGACAATTTAAATACATTGGGATTGTTGCTAATAAAGTTTTACATTCCAGTACATGTATGGGAGAGAAATTTGACGTGTTTAATATTGTGATAGAGAAAATTAGGTATACAATTCATATTTTGTTACCATAATTAACTAATTGTCCACTAATAAATTCTTATTAGATAAAAGTCCACTAACCATCTCTTTTCTCAAACCCTTCCCCAACCTCTCTCTCTAACCTCCACATGCATCTCTCTCGTGTGTGAGCCCCTCTCTCTAACCAGTTGATCCTCTCCGATTGATTTTCTATAATCTCTCTAAACTCTCTCTCCACTCACGTAATCTCTCTCTCTCTCTCCGATTGATTGTGTGTTGGTTTCCCTATTGTAGGAAAACGATGACAATTCTATTGATTTTAACCATCTTTTGATCTCTCTCTCTCTCTCCGATTGATTGTGTGTTGGTTTCCCTATTGTAGGAAAACGATGACAATTCTATTGATTTTAACCATCTTTTGATTGATAAGTGTTGAGATGTGAATGTGACACTAGTACAAAATCAAGAATATATCCCGGGCGTTTTACCTCATATAGCCCGGATCTGACAAAGGAATGCCGCACTAGGCCAGATTGACGCTCTAGACACAGACGGGCTTTTAGTCGTCGCCTGAATGCACTTCAAGGGACGAACATAGCCTGGGTCGTCACTTACAATAGGACCGGATGTATACCCATCCAAGAGAGCCTTTCAGGAGACGAATAATTAATAAGTTCGTCGCCTGAATAATAAGTGGAAGTTGACCACACCGTTGACCATCGATAAACATGGTGATTCAATAAGGATTGTCAGATGCCAGTCATGCCATCATCATTGAAGGGACGAACATATATAAGTTCGTCCCTTGAATCAACTTTACTTTTAAATAAAACATGTGATTTTCCGTGTTTGGCATATCGTCTTCTTCCGGACAGTGGGATTATTTTGGCTGAGAGTGGTATAAGGTACAAGGGATGAACATTGTCCATAGTTCGTGGCTTGAGTGATTTCACTTGTGGCGGAAAAAATCCCGCCAATTTTTTTGGTTGCTTGATTACATATTAACTAGTGCTATATATATTTGTACAAATACATATATGTACTATCTTTATATACTATAATGCTATGAAACCATAATTTATAATGCTATATTTATATAAAACCATATGTTAGAAGTGCAATTTGACCACATGTTGACCACATCATTCAAGGGACGAACATTGTTCATAGTTCGTGGCTTGATTGATTTTCACTTGTGGCGGGATTTTTCCCGCCAATTTTTTTGTTGCTTAAGTAAATATTAACTAGTGCTATATATATTTGTACAAATGCATATATGTACTATCTTTATATACTATAATGCTATGAAACCATAATTTATAATGCTATATTTATATAAAACCATATGTTAGAAGTGCAATTTGATCACATGTTGACCACATCATTCAAGGGACGAACATTGTTCATAGTTCGTGGCTTGATTGATTTTCACTTGTGGCGGGATTTTTCCCGCCAATTTTTTTTGTTGCTTAAGTACATATTAACTAGTGCTATATATATTTGTACAAACGCATATATGTTATATTTATATACTATAATGCTATGAAACCATAATTTGTAATGCTATATTTATATAAAACCATATGTTATATTTATATGTTATATATGAATTTTCAATTTTCAATTTTGGGTCGTTTAAGATTTTCACTTGTGGAGATGGAGATTGAGATCGAAAATCAAGATTGTGATTGTGACTGGGATTGAGATTGAGATCAATCTTGATATTGAGATTGAGATTTTTGTTGTTAAATATAGATTTTGTGATAGATGTTATATATGTATTTTCAGTTTCCGTTTAAGATTGATACAAAGTATGAATTTCCAACTATCATTTGAGATTGTGATCAACATTGTGATTGAAATTGAGATCAAGATTAAGACCGAGATTGAGAATGAGATTTTGGTTAATATATAAATATAGATTTTTTGATAGATTTCATATATGAATTTCCAATTTATGTTTGAGATTGAGATTGATATTGAGATGAAGATTATGATTGGGATTGAGATCAAGATTGTGATTGAGATTTTGGTTGTTAAATATCGATTTTGTGATATATGTTATATATGAATTTTCAATGTCAATTTGAGATTGAGATTGATATGGAGATTGAGATTGAGATTGAGATTGAGATTGAGATTGAGATCAAGATAAGATCGAGGTTTGAGATTGAGATTGAGATCAAGATTAAGATCAAGATTGAGATTTGATATTGAGATTAAGATTAAGATCAATATCGAGGTTTGAGATTGAGTTAAAGGTTGAGATTTCAGATTGTGATTGAGATCAAGATTTGAGATTTGAGATCGAAATTTCAGATTGAGACCAAGATTGAGATTTGATATTGAGATTGAGATCAAGATTAAGATCAAGATTGAGATTGAGATTCAGATCAAGGTTGAAGTTTGAGATTGAGATTGAGTTAAAGGTTTTGATCGAAATTTGAGATTGTGATTGAGATCAAGATTAGAGATTTGAGATCGAGATTTGAGATTGAGATCAAGATTGAGATTGAGACTGAGATTAAGATCAAGATTGAGATTTGATATTGAGATTAAGATTAAGATCAATATCGAGGTTTGAGATTGAGTTAAAGGTTGAGATCGAGATTTCAGATTGTGATTGAGATCATGATTTGAGATTTGAGATCGAAATTTCAGATTGAGACCAAGATTGAGATTTGATATTGAGATTGGGATCAAGATTAAGATCAAGATTGAGATTTGAGATTGAGATTGAGATTGAGATTTAGATCAAGGTTGAAGTTTGAGATTGAGATTGAGTTAAAGGTTTTGATCGAAATTTGAGATTGTGATTGAGATCAAGATTAGAGATTTGAGATCAAGATTTGAGATTGAGATCAAGATTGAGATTGAGATTGAGATTGAGATTGAGATTGAGATTGAGATTGAGATTGAGATTGAGATTGAGATTGAGATTGAGATTGAGATTGAGATTGAGATTGAGATTGAGATTGAGATTGAGATTGAGATCAAGATAAGATCGAGGTTTGAGATTGAGATTGAGATCAAGATTAAGATCAAGATTGAGATTTGATATTGAGATTAAGATTAAGATCAATATCGAGGTTTGAGATTGAGTTAAAGGTTGAGATCGAGATTTCAGATTGTGATTGAGATCATGATTTGAGATTTGAGATCGAAATTTCAAATTGAGACCAAGATTGAGATTTGATATTGAGATTGAGATCAAGATTAAGATCAAGATTGAGATTTGAGATTGAGATTGAGATTGAGATTCAGATCAAGGTTGAAGTTTGAGATTGAGATTGAGTTAAAGGTTTTGATCGAAATTTGAGATTGTGATTGAGATCAAGATTAGAGATTTGAGATCGAGATTTGAGATTGAGATCAAGATTGAGATTGAGATTGAGATTAAGATCAAGATTGAGATTTGATATTGAGATTAAGATTAAGATCAATATCGAGGTTTGAGATTGAGTTAAAGGTTGAGATCGAGATTTCATATTGTGATTGAGATCATGATTTGAGATTTGAGATCGAAATTTCAGATTGAGACCAAGATTGAGATTTGATATTGAGATTGGGATCAAGATTAAGATCTAGATTGAGATTTGAGATTGAGATTGAGATTGAGATTGAGATTGAGATTGAGATTGAGATCAAGGTTGAAGTTTGAGATTGAGATTGAGTTAAAGGTTTTGATCGAAATTTGAGATTGTGATTGAGATCAAGATTAGAGATTTGAGATTGAGATTTGAGATTTGAGATTGAGATTGAGATTGAGATTGAGATTGAGATTGAGATTGAGATTGAGATTGAGATTGAGATTGATCGAGGTTTGAGATTGAGATTGAGATCAAGATTAAGATCAAGATTGAGATTTGAGATTGAGATTGAGATTCAGATCAAGGTTGAAGTTTGAGATTGAGATTGAGTTAAAGGTTTTGATCGAAATTTGAGATTGTGATTGAGATCAAGATTAGAGATTTGAGATCGAGATTTGAGATTGAGATCAAGATTGAGATTGAGATTGAGATTGAGATTGAGATTGAGATTGAGATTGAGATTGAGATTGAGATTGAGATTGAGATTGAGATTGAGATTGAGTTGAGATTGAGATTGAGATTGAGATTGAGATTGAGATTGAGATTGAGATTGAGATTGAGATTGAGATCAAGATAAGATCGAGGGTTGAGATTGAGATTGAGATCAAGATTAAGATCAAGATTGAGATTTGATATTGAGATTAAGATTAAGATCAATATTGAGGTTTGAGATTGAGTTAAAGGTTGAGATCGAGATTTCAGATTGTGATTGAGATCATGATTTGAGATTTGAGATCGAGATTGAGATTTGAGATTGAGATTGAGGTTGAGATCACGATTTGAGATTAAGATTGAGATCTAGATGATGATCAAGATCGAGGTTTGAGATTGAAATTGAGACAAAGATTGAAATTTGATATCGAGATAAACACTGAGGTCGAGATTTGGAATTGAGATTGAGATTAAAGTCCTAATTGTAAAGATCCGGAATTTTGGAAATAATATTTTTGAATCGTGGTTTAATTTCAAATTTTTGATAATTTCGAAAGTTTTGAATTCACCAAAATTATATATATAAAAAAATATAGCATACTTTCATTAAATTAAATTATATATTTATTTTTATTAATGCAGAAATTAATATTGTGGTGCTTTTGATTTAAATAAAATTTATTAGGCTGTATTCTATAATTTTATGAGGGTATATTTTTTAAAATCAGAAATAGCGGGTTATTTTTGTAAATTCTCTAGGTTAACCTAATTGATGGTATATAAACCCTTGTAGTCTTATACCTTACACTTGGAGAGCCGCCTATCCTCCTTGTTCTTTCTTCATCATTTCGGATCTGAGCAACAGCTCTCCACCTTCGACCTTCTGCCGCTCCCATGGCTCCGCCTTCGACCTGCAAGCTTCCTCATCTGAGCTACCATGGGACCTTCCCCCTCTGTCACTCGGTTCACTTCTCATCCTCCCTCTATTTCGTCCTCCTTCAACCCTCCTTGCCTCGCCCCTTTTTCTTCTCGCTATCGCCGACGCAGACTGAGCTTGAGCTCGCCAGGGCGCTAATGGCGTCGACTCTCTCTCTTGATGCCAATGACGCCGAGTCCAGCCGTGCCCTCCTCGCATCTCACTGAATTCGTGCAGTCGAACCAGTGAATCGACATCGGGCTCCGTTCTTCGTCCGATTCGACTAGCCCAAGGGCTGAGAGTGTCGTCGATGGTTCCCGATGGTCAGATGCGTCTCGACAAGGTCACTCCCGACACATAAAGCCCAGCTGAAGCTGCTGCACGTGAGATCTAGGGTTAATTGTTTCAGATCTAGGGTTAATCGCTCCCCCTTCTCCCTTTTCAGATCTGCACAGCCAATGTACTTCTTCTTCTTACTTTCTCTTGTTCCCCTTCTCCTAAAATCAGATCTAGGGTTAATTGTTTTTTGATCTAGGGTTTACAATTTCGATCTTGAGTTTATTTCAAGTTTTATGTTCCTATATCTTCTTGCTATGTAGGTTGAAGCTGTCCTGGAATTCAAAGAAGTTATGAGACGCTACATGGAGTCGCTATGTGCAGATATAAGACTCAATAAAATCACAAGCGTGCAAGCAAACAATGACAGGGTTAGTACAAGATGTTAAAGAGTCTAAACTTGTTTTAACAGATCTGTTCCAAATTAGTACTTTACTGATGACTTAAGAGCAATCGAGTCCTATCCTATGGAGATATTACTTAGAAGCAGGTCTTTCTATGAAAACCTTGATTTAATAGAATCTGGTCATTTGTTGCTAGTTGTATTCCTTGCAGTTCTAATTATCTTTGTGGTCAATATAATTGCTAGTTGTATTCCTTGCAGGTATTTCCAAGGTATTCTATGTGTTGCTACCGAACAAATGCAGAAAGCGGCCAACTTTGCTTAGGAACAATTGAAGGCTAAGCATCAAGAAGAAAAGATATGGTTGTGTGTTTGTATGTAGTTTGCAAGTTTGTGTGCATTTGTTTGCTTGGTGTGGAACATGTGTATTTGCTTGGTGTTGAACTCTATTTTGTATGCAGTTTTTGTGTTACATTTGGTTTCGGACAGGGAGCATCAAAAAATGCAGTGTATATTTTTTTTAATTTTTTTTATAGACTCAGGCTACAAACCTAAAACGACTAAACTCCTATTAACTGAAGCCACAAATATTTTGAACCCAAAGTTGATCCCCAAAACTCTCAGGTCACAACAAACACTGTCCGTTGAATGGTCTGAAGGAGGTTCAATAACCAAATGTTCGTCACGTAAAACTTTGAGAGACAACATGACTAACCAAATGTTCGTCACCTAAACACTTTGAGGGACAACATGAATAACCAGATGTTCGTCAAGACACAACATTAATTCACCTTATGTTCGCCCCCTCAGTTATCAAGACACAAACTTTAGTGGTGGCCTCAACAATATCATGTCTGACAATGGCCTCGTGGGTCGGTCGCTTGGATGTCAAACAAGGGACGGAGGTTCAATTGGTCCGTCTTTTAAGTGCTCTAGGGTCTCTCTACAAGGCACAGACCTCAGGGGACGAATGTACGTCCCTAGAGTTAGTAGGCGTCCAAAACCCTCTTCAGGGGACGAAATTTGCCCGTGTCTAGAACGTCAAACTGGCCTAGTGGCTCCGGGCTTCAGGTTGGTTGAGCTAAAAGATACGTGTGACTTTATAGCCCGGATGAAAACAAGCAAATTTTCCACTTAAATAACACGCCCGGGGTATATATTAGTAATATCTTGAGTATATACTTCTAATATCCGGGGTATATAATCAAGCAAATTTTAAACTAAAAATAACGCCCGGGGTATATACATTTAATATCCGGGGTATATACCTCTAATATCCGGGGTATATAATCTGTCACATTTTCAACTAAAAATTACGCCCGGGGTATATACATTTAATATCCGGGGTATATAACTCTAATATCCGGGGTATATACTCTGGCAAATTTTCAACTAAAAATTACGCCCGATGTATATACAATTAATGTCCGGGGTATATACCTCTAATATCCGGGTTATATACTACATCCAATCCGGATTTAATTTCGTATATCCGGGGTATAAAACTGAAATTACCCGGGGTATAAACCTCTTGTGAGCTTATTCTTGTCATGTATATAGCCCGGAGCTATGAATAAAAATCCGGGGTATATAATGTTTTATTTTTAATTTTTTTTCAATACCCATTATCGTATATTACCATATTAAACCTCTCATTTAACCTGTAATTCTCATCCATTCAGATCAATATATAAGCAACCAGAAATCCACAATTGAATGGCACATGAAACAAATCTGTTTATCAATTTCAATCTTCAAAGTACCAAGCTAGTGCTTAAAGTTTTCAAGCCTTCTTTCAAATTTGGAACAAACTAAGGTAGTGCAAAACGTAGTACATGTTCAACAACACACAAACAGTGTCTTACAAAATGCTAGATTTCAACCTACATAGATGAAACATACCCCTATAATACACCGAGGAAGATGACTCTAAATGTCGTGCAATCTTGTTTCTGAATGAACACTTCCTCCATACCAAAGACACCGTAATTAGCCTTGCCTAAAAAAATAAGAAAAAATGATCAAAACATTTAATAAAACTCGGTTTACCATACAAACATGTTAAACAAGTTATAATGCAACATGAATCCACTTAATGACATATTTGCAAAAAAGATTAATATATATTTGTATTCATGCTCAAAGTTACATAAATGATATATTTGAGGATACTTACTTGAAAATAAGGGTAAATAGGTGGTTAAGCCATTCTTTTCGAAGTTCATCAATCTCTTGTTCTTTGTAACTAGTTTTGTTATCGAACCACTATAAAATAAAACATTTATTATTAGTAGTAGTAGTATTATCGTAACCAAATTTATGAAAAGACACAATGGTAAGAAACTAATAAATGTATACCTTAGATGGGATAACTATTTTGCCTTGGGATATTACATCTTGCATAAACTTCAAAACGTAGTATCCACAATCAACTTCATTCGACGGATGCGGACACTGAAATACATATAAAACATGCATATACTAGGTGTCACTAATGATATCATAAAGATGATTAAATTGAATGAAAACATGCTTCAACCACAAACATGGAATAATTCAATGACAATACGGATTTTAACCTTTGGAAAAGTCCACAAAGTCTGTATTCGAGGTTTTTTCTTACCCAACTTGGCATACTTTAACCTGTAACTCCTATTGCAACTACAAACATAAACATGGAAGTCAAATGTGAGATTAATATAACATAGCACTCATAAATCCTTGTCATTATAGAAAAAGAACTTTATCAACAAAAAAATACTCACAATGCAACCAATTCCTCGGCATCATGTATTATTTCTGTGTGTAATGGATCAATCCAATAAGCACGATCCAAATGAGGATTCATTACAATTAAAATCCAATGATACCTATATGTATGTTTTGTGTGAGAATGCATGAATATCATAGGTAACAATAGCAAAAAAAAAAGTAATAGTAAAGACTCGTTACCTAGAATGATAAGGTGCTAAAAACAGCTTGTTTTCTATGTTTTCCTCCATGGCATCTGAAATATAGGCAGCCCTTTCTTGTACGGTCCCATTAAGAGGTGAAATTTTAGCCGGGCATAAAAATTTAAACTTCTCTTTATCACCATCTGAACAAGTGTTAAATAGATATCTACAAGTACATATTTGTATCATATTAATTCTCAAGTATATGTAAGATTTCGATATGCAAATTAAACTAATATACATGCAGATTAAATTCACCAAAAACTAATTTTAAGATTATTATTAAGTTCTTACCTCATATATAATGACACTTGACACTCTTTTATCTCAGTCTTATGGAGCCATGTCTCAATATGCTCCTTCTCAAATGTGAGACCCTCGTGTTCATAGTGGAAAATTTCACTTGATATTTCAACTTCCAACTTCTTATTCTCACTGAATTCTTACAACACGTGTTCATATGACTCCAATTCACTTGCTTCACAAGTAACATCTAGACCAAAGCCAGATTCGTCCGTCAAAGCTTTACTATTCAGCTTCTTCTTCAAAAAAATCATTTTTAAAATCAGGCATAAGGAAGGTCAAAGTCAGCATAAGGAAGGTCAAAATCATTTTTTAAAGTCAGACATTAGGAAGGTAAAAAAAATCAGCATGCATAAATTAACATACCACAACTGGTCGCACAAAATCAGCAGGCCAAGCAATAAAATATCCAATAGCTTCACTCACTAGCCGAACCTCATCAGTAGGGCAAGGCACCTCCTTGTCACCTATGATAGGTGTGTGGCTACTTGAACTCTTACATAACCATCTTGTAATGGTTGATTGTGTAGTACCCCCGAGGATAAATGATAAACTCTACCCCTGGCAACCTCCGTGTCAAGAGTTGGCCAAAATAGTTGACATGGTTCCCATCCCTATATGTATAAAGTAATAAGGTTACTCTTTTGCTTACAAAAGTTATATTTAATATAGTCAACATTCCATATTATACTTACTTCTTTAGTTGCTTCAGTCGAAGTCGGGGTACTCTTCCGAAGAGAGCACGAGGCTTTGCCACTCGGGAAACAAGCATCATTAAGTGGCATAGTTCCTGCTTCTTGGTTCTTGTTTACAATAGTGGAATCTTCATTGTTTTTTTACCAACAAGATTTTTAATGATCAAATCTTCCAATGCCTTAAATCTTTTTTCCGAAGGAGAACTCCATGGCCTTCATATTTGCCATCATTTCAGCCCTAAGATTATCTTCAATTTCCTTCCTTGTGTCAATTGATCCCTTAGACAAAGATGCTTCAAGGGATGTGCCTGACCAATATGTCCTCATTGTTACATCTTGACCAACCCCTCTAATGCGGCCTGGGTGTTCACATTTACCTAATGCATGTGTCAACAAATCCTTTTTTCTTGTTATCACGAGTTCACCAGAAGCTTCTTTGTCTAGGCAACTTTTCTGGTGAACACAAACAATTAATCACAAATCTTAGGTCCTTAGATTATACTTTTCTTAACGCACCTAAAATACATCAATTCATCAACCCACAAGTTCAATCTATATCGAATTTACTTCAAACTTAATAACCTTATTTTCAAAAACAATAATATATCAAGTGAAGAAGGATTTTCGACACACATACTATTTTGTTAATTATCGATCGTGCTTTTTCTGCATACTCCCCAGATTTTTCTTTTCTCGCCTCCATCCACAAGATCAATCGTCCCGGGGTGGAATCCATATTGTGCTCAGCTTTCTATAGAAAAACAAATTGAGATTTTTACATCAATATGTTGCAATGGACTGGTTATTAGCGTTAATCACCGAAGTAAGATACATGTATTTAACTACTTACATATTGTTCTTCAATTCCAACATAGCCTTTACGACCGCCTCGGTAAGATTGATCAGATTGGAGAGAGAGTTGTCGATACTTCTCACATTTCTCCTATGCACAAGTGAAAACAACTAATTAATTTGTGAAATATAATAATATGTATGGAAAATTCGTAGTATATAATAATATGTTTAAAGTACTTTAAACTCATCCGATTGTCGTATTTGAATAAACCGTGTCCATTGATCTTGTGTGATGTATGAGTCATATATGATTGGAGGACTAAGGTTGACCGCACTCGTCTCCTTGTCATGCATATGGAACAATCCCAAGTCCTTTTTGAATTGTCTCCATAAATCATTAGCTTTTTTCAGCACCCAACTCTTTGATGTAGGCGAGAGTATAAAAGCTTCCTTCAAAGTAGAAAAACTTACATTAGACCCTTGTACATTCACTATATTAAACTAAAATATAATTATAAAATTGCTCCAATTCACTAACCACAATGTCATCCCATACAACATCCTTTTCCTCTTGAGAAACAAGCTTCCAATTGTCCGTAGTGATTGGCACCCACTTCTTCACTATAGTGCCAATGTATATGGACAACTTTGCTCTATTCGGTCCAATCGGTTGCCCTAGATTGTTGAACTCTATAGGTAGTCGTTCACCCTTTTCCACCCCTTTTTGTGATGTTCACCATCAATGCAGCTCCTCTTATCTTACGCTTCGCAGGTGGATTTTTACACTTTCTAGGAGCCATCTGCATGTGAAAAAATTCCATGTTAACAATTATAATTTCCATAAAATTCATAAAGGTCTCTTAGATAAGTAAATGAAGTAGCACAAAAGAGGAATACATTCATAAACATATTATAGAAAAAGTAAAGAAACAGACATATTAAATCAACATCTAAGTAAGTTTCCTCTTCCTTGATAAATGAACTTTAGTTGAGGATGAGGCTTCTTCTTGGGCAGGTTCGTTGAACCAAAGACCTTCATCATGATCATCCCTAATATACATCTCTTCTCCTTCATCTCCATCGTCATGTTCATTTTCATTCAGAGGGGGCGGTCTTGATTCTCTAACACTCTCGTCACACAATTCTTCGATGTCTTCATCAAAACTTCTGTTCGGGGTGAACATTACAATAGACCGAGTGGAGTCAAGGAGGTCAGGGACGTAAAACACTTGCTTTGCTTGGGATGCCAATATGAAAGGTTCATCTTTATGCCCCAACTTATCAAGAGAAACAGAAATAATTCCCATCTCATCAACTCAAACTCCACCATTGCTATCAACCCATTTACAACAAAAAACAGGAATCTGCAAGTTTGACGAATACAATAACACCCAAATGTTCTCAATGAAACCATAGTAGGCCATACTAGCATAGATAGGATTCTTGTCTTTAGAACTACACATATGTAAGGCTTGTGCTATCAATGTGACACCACTATTCTGTGTACAACTTTTATCATCTTTTTCTTTTGTAGAAAAGGTGCAGCGGTTAATGACAAACCCATTATAACTCATAACTCTTGACACCTTGGCCTTTTTGACCAATTTTGCAAACTTGTTGAGATTTCCTACCCTGCCCTCATCTTGTCAACTACTCGATCACGAAACCAATCCATGAAGGTGCGGTTATGCTCGGTGGTAACCCACTTCTCATTCTTGGCTTGTCTCGGATTACAACGCCTAATGTAGGCCATGTGCTCCATGACATATGGTTGGACTTCTTCAATGTTGTGAAGGACATAAAGATGTGCTTGATCTCGCTTTTCACGGGGAATCGAAATTACATCATACCCCGTTATCCCACACCATTGCAGGTCTGCTGAATATCGAGCCATTGGAAGACCAATTGCTTCGACATTTGATAGATAATTAGTACAAAATTCAACCGCTTCCTCAACTATATAGCGTTCAACAATGCATCCTTCTGGACGATTTCGATTCATGACATATCCTTTTAGAACTTTCATGTAACGATCAAATGGGTACATCCATCGCAGATAAACAGGACCACAAAGCTCAACCTCTCGAACAAGATGAACAGTTAGATGCACCATGATGGTAAAAAATGAAAATGGGAAGTACATCTCCATTTGGCACACAATCTCAACAATATCTTTTTGGAGTCCAACCAGCTTATCAGGATCAATGATTTTACTACACAGTCTCTTAAAAAAGAAACAAAGTCTAGTAATGACATGTCTTACATGTATAGGCCGGTAGTATGGATCGGATGGCACATGGCAATAACTGTTGCATTAAAACATGGCAATCATGAGATTTTGTCCCTATTAGCTTCAAGTCTTTCATAGACACAAGGCTGCTAATATTGGAAGAAAACTCATCTGGAACTTTCACATTATGAAGAAACTTACAAAACACCTCTTTTTCTTGCTTACTAAGAGTGTGGCAAGCAGGTGGTAAATAAGTACGTTTGCCTTTGACTTGTGGTGTCAATTCTTCTCTGAGCTGCATCTCTACATAATCCTCTCTAGCGTGCAATCCATCTTTTGTCTTGCCCGGAACCTTCAACAATGTACCGATGACACTATTGCAGACATTCTTTTCAATGTGCATCACATCAAGACAATGCCTCACAAATAGATCTTTCCAATAAGGTAAATAAAAAAATACTGATCTCTTCTTCCACCCTTCTTCTAATAAGCCCTCACCCTCGCCTTTGCCTTTACATGACGCCCTTTTTTTTGTTCCTCTACTCGGGGAACTTTTTTTCTTGATTTTCTTCGACAAACCATTAACCTTTGGTTTTTTTTTCCAAATCTCACATCAATTTCTCTCACCATATTTAGCACCTCTTGTCCAAGTAACGGTAATGGAGCCATTTCTTCTTCGGTTGACCCATTACATGCTTTACGAAGCCTCCGATATCGATGACCAAGAGGTAAGAATCTTCGGTGCCCAAGATAAACATTCTTTTTACTCTTAGGCAAATATATCAAAAATGTCTTCTTTTCACAAATAGGACATGCAGTGTATCCTTTCACACTATATCCGACAAGATTACCATATGCTGGAAAATCATTGATAGTGCAAAATAACATGGCCTTAAGACAGAATGTTTTCTTCCGGTATGCATCATATACTTCAATACCATTTTCCCACATGTCTTTTAGATCTTCAACAAGAGGTGCCAAATAGACATCAATATCATTTCCCGGTTGCTTTGGGCCAGAAATTAGCAAAGACAGCATCATGTATTTGCGCTTCATGCACAACCATGGAGGAAGATTATAAATCACCAATTCCACGGGCCATGTACTACGAGAACTACTTAAATTTCCATGAGGGCTCATCCCATCAGTAGAAAGTGCAAGACGTAGATTCCCATCTTCTCCTGCAAATTCAGGATACAATCTGTCAATTTCCTTCCATTGAGAAGCATCAGCAGGATGTCGAATTTTACCATCTTTCTGCCTTCCAGTCGCATGCCATGTTAAGTCTTTAGCATCTTCACAATTGCCAAAGAGACGTCGAAAACGTGTCCTAATGGGAAAATACCACACTGCCTTCAAAGGAGCACCATTACTCTTGTATCGAGGATGATTACAAACCGGGCACCTCTCCAACAACTCATGTTCTTTTTGGTATAAAACACAATCATTCGGACAAGCATGTATTTTCTGATATTCCATTCCCACCGATCGTAAGAGCTTCTTGGGCTCATATGCACTATTAGGAAGGCAGTTGTCCCCTGGGAGCATTTCTCTGAATAACTCTAGAATCGCTGAAAAGCTCTTATCATTCCATCCATTTCCCGCTTTCAAGTTGTACAACTTCAATACAGCAGACAATCTCGTGAACCTTGAACACCCGGCATATAAAGGTCGTTGAGCATCAGATATAAAAGTATCAAACATATCTGGACGATCAACCAGAAACTCTCGAACATCATGCAACATTTCATCCACTCGATCTTCTTCAAAAGTATCACCCATCCCGAGATCTGTTGTGTCATATCTAGAAGCAGAATTACTTGTTTTCTCCCCATGCCAAATCCACACTTTGTAATCAGGATTAATACCATCACATATGAGATGTTCCTTTATGACATCAATCTCATACGTTCTAGTTTAATGATAATTTTTGCAGGGACAGATAAATCTTATTGGATCAGCACCATGATCTATAGCAAATGCAATGAAGTCATCTACCCCTTTTTGATATTCGTCCGTTGTACGTTTTGCTACCATCCATGACTTATCCATTCCTATAATTTAAAACTCAAATCCTAATTCAAGAGGGAAGTGACAATATAACCAAAAGCCATCCTAATCCAAGAGATAATTGACATGATTTTTACTCTTTTCGGTGATTTTATTTAAAATATCTTAATTTATAATATATATATATATATATATATCTAAACTCAAATTATTATTAATTTTTCGGTTATAAGGTGAGAATATATCAACTTAAGATAAAAGATTAAACAATTATGTATAACTTTATCCATCCTTATAATTCATCATTTTTAATATTTTATAATCAAGGTAAAAGAAATATTCTCAAATCAAACCTCTCAACAAATTATAATATACCGATAATATAGCATGGCATCGTATGTTCAAAGTGAAATCGAGTTAACATAACTATTTGCATGAATAAGCAAATGAGCAATCTATTTAGTACAAATTCTAAATTCACCTACTCTTATATATAAAATTATTTTAAACCAACTACATTATACACAACAAAGTTATCTCTCTTTATAAATTTTCAATCTAATTTCTAACACAATAAGTGCCTATAGTATCTTATCCAATTCCATATACACAAAGAGACTTAGTTTTATCTATTCATAAAAGCCTATTGTTCATGACTCGCTTTTTCACTATAAAAACGTATATGTAATATGTAATTCCTAATTTTTTCACTTGCAAAAATAAATAAATAAAATGGGATTACCAAAGATGAGGCATTGAAAAAAAAAGGGAAGTACCTTTACAAGGAAATCCCAAGATGCGTATATGCAACCAAAGTATGTAAAGCTCAGTCAAGATCCTCTCTAGAACTAAGGGATGGTGAATGCTACTTCTTGGAAATGATGTTTTAGGCCTTCAAACCCAAATCCCTGTAAATACAAATACACCACAAAGTTTATCGTTTAAATCACCCTAATTGAAAAATACTTAGCCATAGATTACAAAATCGAATGAAATCTTTTAAAATACTCAGCTAATAATCAAGTAGAACAATAATTGCTTAAAACCTAAAGGTGATGCAAGTATGCTATATAAACATCTAGGAAAATAACAAACTATCCATAACTCCATAAGCCAACAAAGACATGGAAGTTGCATACACAAAGCATTACTTTCAAATGATAATTAGCACAAAAAGCAACATGTAGAAACATTCACCGAGAACAACAGCTTTGCATTGAAGCCTGAGTAAAACAGTTGCAAGTTGCAAAATAATAAAGCCGTAAAATGTTCAGACATATGATAGTCAGTTGAAAAATCTTCTTGTGCTTAGAAACCAACTCAACATGAGTCACCCCTGAACTAGTTCAGCACAAGTGCCTTCCTTCATTATACATTCACACAAATTTTGAATAAATTTAGCTAATATGTAACTACTGATATGAAATTGGGTGAGACTTAGTTTTACCTAAAATCACCATTATCCCACCCACCATCTCACACTTACCCTTTGGAGTGAGCTCCTGAAATTGGACTGGCCGAAGAGAGCACCTGCAGTAATGACCAATTTAGGGTTTCAGAGATCTATCGATTTAAGGTATCATAGATCTACATGGGGCTTTGTTTAGGAAGAGGATGCCGGAGGAGAGATTGGCGGAGGAGAGGACAGCGGAGGCGAGAACGGCGGCGTCGGTTGGAGCCGAAGAAGCGGCGAAGAAGATGGCGCCGAAGAGAAGAGATGTCGAGCAAAGGGGATGGCGGCTCAGAGATGGGATGGTTGCGAACAGAGGAGCTGGAACAGAGGAGGTGTTCGGTGATGGAGGCGGCACCGGAATAGAGGAGTTGCAGGTCGGAGGCGGCGAAGAGATGAGGAGATACGAATTGAAGGAAGAGGGAGACGGGACATAGGGTATTGCACATCTGAGCATTCACCTAATTCACTGCCTTTTCGGAATTAAAAAAAATTATTTTTTATACCGGATAATTAAACAATATATACCCCGGATATTTTTTATGGGGTAAAATAGTTATACACCCCAATGGTAAAGTCTCCGGGGTATATATAACCATTCTTTACGGGGTAAAAAAGTATAGCCTGGATTTATTTAAAAAAAACGCGCGGGCTATATTCTATATTTTAGGTAATACCCCTAGATAATATAGCCCGGATATGTTTCATATGGTCCGGGGTATATTTATTTTAATAAATAAAATTAAATGTCAACATACCAATTATGACATTATACCCCATAAAAATGAGATCCGGGGTAAAATCCCACGGGCTAAAATCATGATTTTGTACTAGTGTGACCAAAAAGTGTGCCACATCGAAAAGTTGAACATAACAAACTCTAGTATATGAGTCGGTGAGCTACTCCTTCTATCGCAAATTGGTTTTAGAATGGAACCTCACTCGACTTGTGTGCTAGGCTACTAGCGCATGTGTGCCCGTGCACACGACCACCAGTCATTGGTCCGAGTCGGATTTTGATATGGTATCAGAGCGGTTCGCCTAACGGCCTGTCTTTCGATCCTGGTCTAGGTTACCAGTTGTCTGGGTTACCAGTTGTCCAAGTGTCAACTACTTGATCATTCCTAGTTGCACTTGCGGGGGCGTGTTAAGAGATGTGAATGAGACCACAATAGAGTCCCACATCGAAAGTTGAACATAACTCGCCTTAGCTTATAAGTCGGTGGGCTACTCCTTCTATCGCCAATTGATTTTAGAATGGAACCTCACTCGGCTTGAGTGCTAGACTACTAGTGCATGTGCGCCCGTGCACATGACCCCCAGTCATCGGTCCGTGTCGGACTTTAATATGGTATCAGAGCGGTTAGCCTAACGGCCCGTCTTTCGATCCTGGTCTGGGTTACCAGTTGTCCAAGTGTCAACTAGATGAGTCATTCCTAGTTGCACTTGCGGGGGCGTGTTGAGATGTGAATGTGACCAAAAAGTGTCCCACATCGAAAAGTTGAACATAACAAGCCCTAGTATATGAGTCGGTGAGCTACTCCTTCTATAGCCAATTCATTTTAGAATGGAACCTCACTCGGCTTGTGTGCTAGGCTACTAGCGTATGTGCGCCCGTGCACACGACCCCCAGTCATCAATCCATGTCGGACTTTAATAATAAGGTTGATGAAAACTCCATTGATCTGCCTATTTCCTATTTCGTGAGAGATTGGTGCACCACTGCTTCACCTTCTTAAGATCGACATAGATTTGAGCACTAATGACGTTGTGCGATTGATGTTTGGATGACTGCAATGGAGTAGATCTGGAGTCAGTGGAGGAGCAGGTGAAGAAGGCGGTGCAGGTCTTAAGAGGGATCCATCATTTTGCATTCACTAATTTCTTCCCTGAAATCTCTCACAACAAGGGGTTGGGATTAAGAGGAAGCAAAAGAAAAGTGATGATGATGTTCAAGGGATTGCTCATGGGTGGACCAAAAGATAAGAAAAAGCTTTGTGGAAAGCATATTTTGTAGCAAAACCAACAATAAATTTATGGAAGAAGTCACACTACTAGAATACTGCAATTAGACATCATGTGATTTAAGTTTGAAAAAAAAAAGAAGCAACCGATCTTAAATTAATCTATTGCATCAGTTTTTGTGTGACATTTAAAACAATTTAGACAACTGTCAAAATATATGGACATACTAGTTAAGTACCTGCACCATGTGCGAGAGTTGTTTAGTTTAAAATAGTTATATGTGTATTAGTGTATGTAACACTATATATATATATATATATATATATATATATATATATATATATATATATATATATATATATATATATATATATATATATATATATCATGCATACCATGGGATTTGTTTTAGTTTTAATCAATTAACAACTAACAATTCTTATCAATTAATAACAAACAAATCCTAACATATCTTTTATTTTTTAGCAACTAACCACCACAAATCCTACGCCATATCTTTTTTTTTCAAGCAATTAATTTAATTTGCATTTTATTTTTATTTTTAATCTAATTTATTTTTATTATAAATCTAATTAATTTAATTTTCAATTAATCCAATTAACAAATTAACAAATCCTAACAAATTAACAAATCCTAAATAAAAAAATTTAAAAAAACCTACTTTAAAGGAAAAGTCGTCATATGGGTCAGGCGACTTCTCCTTTAGTATTATTAATTGATGTGAAATTATTGGTTCTGAAAAAAAAATATGCGCGCTTAGGGAAAAAAGGCGAGATCAAAATATTTAGAAAAAAATTGGAGGGTTTTCAAATTCGGAGGTAATTTTTGACACTTAGAAAAATTTGATCCACTTTATAAGTAGGTTATAACACTTAGAAAAAGCTGACCCACTTTTTTAAAATGCTTTGGAAAAATTTATAACAATTAATAACATTTCTATTTGTCTCTTCTCTCACCCCCTTACATTCAATTACCCTCTCCTCGATTAAAGAACCCACCGAATCTCCAAATCCCCAACTCTTCACTTGCTAGCTATCTCTCCGGGTCTGAGCTTCCTCTAGCTAGCTCCGACAAACCTCCTCCTCCGTTCACTAGTACCTTCTTCCTCCCATCATGTCTCTAAACCCCATCCCAACCACGACCTTGTTGTGACAAATGGATGGGAGTTGAAGAACCCTAACTGACTCCTCTAGGTATTTGGCCTCCCTGTATGGCTTTATTTGGTTTCCCATCTTCGTCCTCCTTTATTTTCTCTTTTCTGTGCCTAATTCCCTAATCCCAACTCTATGGTCGCAGAAGAAGGCTCTCGCTTCTGTCAGTCCTTAGAATCGTAGGCTCCCTTAGGTATCTGACCTCTTTGTTTGGTTTGATTTGTTTTCTCATCTTCTTTCTCCTTTGTTTTCTTGTTTATTTTTATGAATCCCTAACCCTATATGTGTTTTCTTAGAAGAAGGCTCTTAACCGATGCTTCACTCGTTCTCTTGTACTCGTCTCTTTTGTGGCTTGATTTCTTATCCCATCTTCATCTTGCTTTTTGTTGTTGTTGGAGGGCAAATTTTTGCGAAATAAATGAATTCATGATTTCATAAGCAAAGTCGTCACATTTTTTATATATTGAGAAAAGTGATGATTTTACCAAATTCAATAAAAGTTAGAAATGGATTATGCAAATTGGGTTACATGCTTAAAATATATAAAAGGGCTCAATTAGCCCATCAAGAGCTGCTTTACATTGCAGTTAACAGAGCAAAGAAAAATGGCAGTACGTGGGATGAAAAGGGGTTTTAATTAACTTCCCCCATCTTCCTCTCTAAAAGGCTACAACTGTTGGCTCTTGGTCCTTCCTCTCGGCTGGTTTCCTTTTACAGTTTCCTCTATTTTCTTCTTCCTCCTGGGTAGCCATCTGCAAATAGTACCGCCCACAAAACCAAAACAAAAACAAATTCAGCAGCACGAAAAGCATGCAGAAAACAACCAAGGTAGCAGTTTTAGTCGATCCATATTCTGTTCTCGGAACCCCGCCCTTCAAAACCTTACGAGCTTTTCTCGTGGCCTGGGTTCCAAAATCACCAAATCGCTTAAACTGTGTCGAAGTGCTGTCGAAAGTTTGTCGTGTGTCTTTTTTATTCTCGTAACCTCGCCCATGAAAACCTTAAGAGCTTTTCATGTGGCATGGGTTCCCGAATCAGTGAATTGCTCCAAATCAGGGCCGAAAGGCTGCCTAGTTTTGGTCAGAACAAAACTGATTCATCAAAAGCTTCCTTCATCAAGAACCTGTTTATGATCAAGGAAAAAAAAGAAAAGGGGAAAAAGGTAACCACCAGTTTCAACGCTTTACGCACAAAAAAATGACAGTGAATGAACCTGGACCAAAATGGTTCCAATTAGAACCTCAGACCAATGTCACCATGAATGCAAAATCAAATTGGGAAAACTAAAGTGGATTTCACTCAACCAAGAGAAAAAAAACGAAGGAAGCCATGATACAAACAACACCATATCAAACAAAGTTTCCTTTAATTTGAAGCCTTTAAAAAATTACAAGCATTCCAAACTTTGATTCAAGACTCACAAAGTGTTGGATTGTTGAACATTACACATCAAAGGAGAAAAATCAACTCAAAACAAAACTGTAAAACCAAAGATCGAGAAAAGAAACCACAAGCAAGATCACGAACACAACGATTTTACGTGGTTCGGCATAAATGCCTACATCCGCGGGGCCTCAAGAGTTGGTTGAATCCACTAAAGAGAGTTCGTACAAGGGATGATCAAACAATGAAGGTAAATAACCCTAGATCTAACATGCATGTGAATCAGGAGTACAAAAGGAGAAGAGAAATACCCTGTATGGGATAACCGAAGATCGAAGTGTGATTCGATCTTCAAAACCCTAAATCTCAGAAGGCACAGGAGAGCGACCACCCAGGAGGACGTCGGAGCTCTAAACACCTTCCCAGAGAGATAGACAACAATCTTCTTCTCCGAGCGCTCTCAAGCCGACAGCAAGAGTTGAGAAACCTCAAACCCTAGAAACCCTAGTAGAGCGTTTGTGAGGAGAGAGAATGTGGAAGCTGAAGTGATTAGCTCTGGCAGAGGAAAGGAGCTTATATAGCTAGGTCAAGCCCGAGCCTCCAAAACGCAACACTTCAGAAGAGGCAAGGTAGGTGGTTAAGGTTCGGGCTGTCCATGGGCTACCTACTCAAATCCAAGCCGAGACATAGGCCAGATATTGGGCTTAAGGCCCAATATGGTATCTCCTCCTTTTCCATACTCTATACATATACTATATGTTATATGTTATATAATATGTGTTAACTCCACTATTACTAAGTTAATCTCATTAGAGGATCAAGCCTAAGAAGCTCAATTCAACTCAGTCGAGACTAACTCTGATAGTGCATCACATATACATAACATACATTATATAATACATCTATAGTCATCATACACACATACATGTCTATACACACATAAAACAATATTACATGCCAAAGTAAAAGACTAGGAAAGTAACACATAACATTACAAATACCACTCTACTTTTCTAAGTCTTACACTGGGTAGACTCAAACTCTATAAATAAGTGGATTCTTCATGCCAGGTCTATCCTCAGCCCAATCACACATCACACAGAGTTCATTGAAGCTCCTCCAAGAGGAGAAAGTTCCTGTAGAACACAAACTAATCATGAGGAACAATCTTTGTGCCAAAATCTGCAGGGTTAACTCTACCATCAATTTTCTTAACATGAATGATGTTATCTTCAATTGTTTCATGAATGAAATGGTACCTAACATCAATATGTTTAGTACGTTCATGGTACATGGGATCTCTACACAGATATAGAGCACTTTGGTTATCTATATGCAAAACAGATGTGTAATGCTTTATTTCTACTTCTTTCAGAATAACTTGTAGCCAGATAGCTTCTTTACAAGCTTCCGTTGCTGCAATGTACTCTGCTTCAGTAGAAGATAATGCAACTATAGGCTGTTGTTGGGATTTCCAGGAGATACAGTTACCTGCCCATGTATACACATAGGAAGTAATTGATTTCCTGGTATCCTTATTACTAGCATAGTCAGCATCAATAAAGCCATACAATTCGGATGCAGATGAATGCTCATAATAAAGCAATGACAGATTAACAGAGCCAAGAAAGTATTTTAACAGATATTTCATGGATAACCAATGCTTTTTAGAAGGATTAGACATGAACCTACTCAGAGTACTGATAACAAATGCCAAATCATGTCTAGTGCAAATCATGGAGTACATCAAAGACCCAGCTGCATCATCATATGGAATAGATTTCATAACTTTCATCTCAACAAAAGACAAAACATCTTTAGATTTAGTCAAGTCAAGATGAGGACCTAAAGGAATATTATTTACTTTATCACCAGAAATATGAAACCTATCAAGCACCTTATGAATGTAATCACATTGATGCAACCATAATTTTTTATGCTGTCCATCTCTAAGAATGGACATTGACAAGAGGAAAACCTGTCGTTCTTCCTGCCAAAGAATACTCAAACTTACAACTAGTATAGTTGGTAAGAAAGAGGTCGATCCACAGGGAAATCTAATAAATTCATATGTCAATCTAATCGCAAGTAACAACAAAAGAGAGTTTTGTGAGGGAAATGTCCGCGTTTTATCAAAGTGAAAGCAAGCAAACAAAGTAATAGAGGTTGTAGAATGCCATAGAGAGAAATAGGTTCACCTACAATTTGTCACTTCAATTGATGAATTTGATCCTTGTTTCGACCTCTAGTTCTTGTCTTTTCCTATGAATGTCCTTGTCCAGATCTTAGGTAAATTACTAGTCCTACGAGTCCTAGTAATTCTTATCTCTAAATAACCCTAACACGGTCAAGATTTAACCTGGAGATAGCATTAAGAATATATATATATATATATATATATATATATATATATATATATATATATATGAATTAACCAAGGTATATGCAATATCAAGCTACGAGTCGATATTTAACATATATTCAACTTCCTACACATCCAATTAGTCCTACGAGTCCTAAAGGGATATGATTGCCACTTGGGTTAAGGTTCGCTACGAGGAATCTGCAAAACCCTAGCAATTGAATGAATCTACTCTAACTAGTTGATCAAGCTAGAGAGAATAAAACAAATTCAAGGAATTAAGCGCAAAGAAGTTAAAACATTCGAATAGGAATAAGAACTAGATTAAGAAACTCACAATTCAACAATAAAAGATCCAAACTGTAGGCAAAACCTTGAGAGTTTAGTTACTCATGCTCAAACGTGCTCTCAATAATCTCTAAAGTGCATAAGGTTCTTTTAACATAACCCTAAGATGTCCTTTTTAAAAGCCTTCAAAACAGTCGGCCAAAAACATATTATAAATCCCTAATTCAAATTCGGATTCTGATTTGGCGTTCAGCAACAAGCCGCGGGGCATCCACCAAGGCCGCGGGGCGGCCGGCGATCTGCGAAATCCTCCATCTGAGCTTCGAGCCGCGGGGCGGCTAGCTTGGCTGCCCTGCGGCCATACTGTTCACAGAGATTTTTCTTCTTCGAATTTGGTCTCGATGTCAACATGAAAGTTGTAGAGCTCGAAAAGATCTTTCCAACGCATGCTAATAATAGGCATTCGACCACCGAGGCCTCCAAAAAGTGCAAAACAAGTTCAGCTTGTCTGGCGACAACTTCTGCTGACTTGTTCTTCACTTAGGCTCTCGAAATTCGACTCCGCTCCCGTGCTCTTCATTTTTCATCCTCCCCTTGACTCTTCATTCATCCAAGAGTATCCTCGTTCCTCATCGGATCCACATCTATCTCAAATAATCAATAAAAACGTGAAGATTCCGCCTCTTCCACTACCACAGGTAAACATGTAATTGTAACTAAAATATGCACTATTTACAACCAAACTATGCTAAATGAAACCTAATATGCATATCTAATCATATGCTCTATCAGACATCCCCAAGATTTTCTTGGCTATACCCAGATCCTTCATATCAAAAAGGTTCTACAGATTCTTCTTAATGTCTAAGATGCAATCTTTAGATTTAGAAATCAACAAGATATCATCAACATAGAGCAGAACATAAGCAGCAGGACTATTTCTTTTAACACCTTTAAAATACAACCATGTCTCAAACTTACTTCTTTTAAAGCCTAAACTAAATCTCATCAAACTTAATATTGTCTTGGAGACTGTTTAAGACCATATATAGACTTATTTAGCAGGTAAGAATAGTCAAGATGCACAAAATCAACAAAGCCCTTGGGTTGTCTTATGTATATAGTTTCATCCAAGTCAACATGCAGGAAAGCAGTCTTTACATCCATTTGCTCTAATTCAAAATCATGCACATCAGTCATAGCAAGTAAAAGTCTAAGAGTTTTATACTTAACCACTGGAGCAAAGATTTCATTGTGGTCTTCACCTTCTCTTTGAGTGAAACCTTTAGCAACAAGCCTGGCTTTATATCTAGGTGGATCAGATTTAGACACACCATCTTGTAGTTTAAAAATCCATTTGCAATCTATAAGCCTTGCATTTTCAGGTTTAGCAACTAAAGACCAGGTCTTGTTAATTTTCATAGACTCAATCTCCTCATCCATATCCTTTTTCCAATTCTTAAAGTGATCACACCTTATAGCCTGTTCATAAGTTTCAGGAGTAAATCTTTTAACCACATTATAAACCAAACAAGCAAACTCAACAATGTTGTTAATTAACCTTTTATTAGGAAGGACTGTTCTAGGACTCCTATTCCTAGTTAACTGCCAATCAATGAGATCATGTCTTTCAACAACTGAAGAACTAGAGGAACCAGAACCAGATGCAGATACAAACTCAATAAAAAGCATCCTCATTCACAGAAACAGAAGAAGTAGAAGAGGAAGACATAGAAGATTCAACAACTAGTTCATTTGTTGCCCCACCCAATTGGTGAGGTTGCACAATCACATAATTATGAGAGGGATGAGAGACATAAGTAAGAGTCATACGAGGGGAGGAATAACGAGTATCAAACCCATCATCAGACCCAGGATCAGTGTCCTTAGGGACATAGAACTGATCACCATTGTGTACCTGTAGGTTAGGGTCTTGCACAGTAGGAACATAAATCTTTTTAAAGTGAAATTCATTCTCATTAAAAATGACATTCCTACTAACAATAATTTTGTACACACCAGGTTGAATAAGCTAGAGTTTATAGCCTTTAAGCCCTTGAGGATATCCCAGAAGGACACACTTTTGTGACCTGGGATCCAACTTACCTTGGTTTATGTATGAATATACAGTACAACCAAAAGGTTTAATGTGTTCAAGATTAGGCTTTCTTTTATACTACAATTCATAAGGTGTTTTAAAATCAATCACAGAAGAGGGAGACCTATTTATCAAATATGCAGCAGTCATAACAGCCTCACCCCACAAAGAATGTTTCAAACCAGAGGAAATGAGCATGCATCTAGCCTTTTCAAGAAGTGTCCTAATCATCCTCTCAGTAGTTCCATTCTGTTGAGGGGTGCCAAGAATTGTCAAATGCCTTTTAATGCCATGTTGTTTATAATATGCATTAAACAAAGAATTGCAAAACTCAAGACCATTGTCAGTTTTTAAACACTTAACAGATAGGCCAGTTTTCAACCATAGACTTCCAGATTTTAAAGTTTTCAAAAGCTTCATCTTTAGTTTTAAGCAAATAAACCCAAACTTTCCTACTATAATGATCAATTAAGGACATAAAATACCTTTTAAAACCAACAGTAGAAACTTGGGCAGGGCCCCACAGATCAGAGTGAACATAATCACGGGGAGCAGCAGAAACATGCACAAAAGACTTAAAACGTTTTCTTGTATGCTTGCCAAGGACACAATTTTCACACAAGGCAATGGAACATGGTTTAGCAGGTACGATGCCAATTTTATGCAGATGCTCTAGACCTTTATTACCAATGTGACCTAGTCTAACATGCCATAACATGGAATCATGCAAGGACAAAGTCTTGTCAATAGCAGTAAAGGCAGTAGCGGCAAAATTGATAATAGGAGTGGCAATCAGTTCATAAAGACCAAATTTCATCAAGCATTTAATCACAGGTTTACCATCCTTAGACACAATTCTAACACCGACAGAACTATAAACATCATAATGCAATTCTTCAAGGGCACGTTCAGACAATAAATTTCTTCTTAAATCAGGAACCCATTTAACATCCTTTATAACTCTAATAACATTCTCAAACATTCTCAAAGAAACATATCCAATACCTTTAATCTTAAGCACAGAATGGTCACCAAGCATAACAGTACCCACATCATAGCACTTAAGTTTAGAAAACCAAGATTTATGGAAGGTAGCATGTATGGTACATCCAGAATCTAAGATACAGGAGTTACTGTCACCAGAATTTAACAAAGCAAGCACTTCATGAGTATAATAAAGATGAGATTCAAGAACAACAGACACATTAGGCTTTTTACCAGCAAGTTTTTCATCTTTCTTTCCTCTTAAAACATCGTTTTTCTATGTGACCAGATTTAGAGCAGTAAGTACACATCAAGTGAGATTTATCAAGTTTACCATTTTGATGAGTCTCAGGTTTACTGGAATCCTTTTGAGGGAGCTTATTATTGTTGTTATTATTTTTATTGCCTTTGAATCTACCCCTAGCAACAAGCACTTCATTCTTATTGTCAGGTTTATTATCAGATTTAGGCTCATGTTTGTTTTTAAAAACTTTCAAAGAATCATTTTTCTGAATAATGGAGTCAAGGATAACCTTTTTATCCAATTTATCACTACTGTATTGAACAACATCCTTAAAAGTATCAAACTGAGTAGGCAAAGAATTCAACAATAGCACACACTGTTGAGTTTCCTCAACTTTATCACCACATCTTTGCAAATCTTGTAAAATGGTTAAAATTTTATCAAGATTTTCAGAGAGAGGGAAAGAAACATCCATCTTGAAATTGAACAGCTTATTAAACAAGTTGACAAGAGAAGTGAGAGATTTTACCATGTATAAACTTTCCAAACCTACCCACGGCTTATTAGCTGAGTCAAAAGTAAGCACCTGTCAAGCAACTTCATCACCCAAGCGGAGCATAATCTCATTATGGGCTTGCTGGTCAATTTCCTGGATTTTTTCCTTAGAAGTATAATCTGGGTACTTGTTTGTTATAGCAACCCAACATTTTTCTTTGATAAGAATTGCCTTCATTTTAATCTGCCACATTGCAAAGTTTGTATGGCCATTGAAGGGCTTCAGATAAGTATCCTTGTCATCCATTTATGAACATTGTACCTGTAAGTGAACAAAAAACAACAAACAGTCAGTAAATGAGCAAGGATAACGAGCAAAGATTCAAGAAAACTTGAATCTGAAATGCAGAAAGCAGATCTAAAGAGTACCAACTAAGCACAGAGCAAGAAAACTTGCAAAACTGAAGCATCAAAGAAGATCTAAGCATAGAAGCACCTAGAGCTAGCAAACAAGGGTATGGTATGTCACGCAGGGGGGGTACGGACCAGCGATGTCGCCTTTTTAGGTCCGTCCGAGGCCCTATGTCCAATCGTTATCTTTGAGATCAAGATTGATACAGAGAGTCAAGAGAGGGACACTCAAGCTTTGATACCATATTGTAAAACCAAAGATCCTAAAACTAGATATCGGTTTAAGCGGCAGCAAAGTCGATCGAAAATGATAAACAAAAGATCGAGAAAAAAATCACAAGAAAGATCACAAACACAACGATTTTATGTGGTTTGGCATAAATGCCTAGATCCACGGGGCCTCAAAAGTTGGCTGAATCCACTAAAGAGAGTTCATACAAGGGATGATCAAACAATGAAGGTAACCCTAGATCTAACATGCATGTGAATCAGAAGTACAAAAGGAGAAGAGAAACCCCCCTGTATGGGATAACCGAAGATCGAAGTGGGATTCGATCTTCAAAACCCTAAATCTCAGAAGGCACAGGAGAGCGGCCACCCAGGAGGACCCCGGAGCTCTAACCACCTTCCCATAGAGACCAACAACAATCTTCTTCTTGGAGCGACGACAAGAGCTGAGAAACCTTAAACCCTAGAAACCCTAGTATAGCGTTTTTTAGGAGAGAGAATGTGGAAGCTGAAGTGATTAGCTCTGGCGGAGGAAAGGAGCTTATATAGCTAGGCCAAGCTCAAGCCTCCAAAACGCAACACTTCAAAAGAGGCAAAGTAGGTGGTTAAGGTTCGGGCTGTCCATGGGCTACCTGCTCAAATCCAAGCCGAGACATGGGCCAGATATTGGGCTTAAGGCCCAATCTGGTATCTCCTCCTTTTCCATACTCTATACATATACTATATATTATATGTTATATAATATGTGTTAACTCCACTATTACTAAGTTAATCTCGTTACAAGATCAAGCCTAAGAAGCTCAATTCAACTCAGTCGAGACTAACTCTGATAGTGCATCACATATACATAACATACATTATATAATACATGTATAGTCATCATACACACATACATGTCCATACACACATAAAACAATATTACATGCCAAAGTAAAAGACTAGGAAAGTAACACATAACATTACAGAAACAAATGAAAAAAAACCCTAAATGTGATGTCATAGCGAAACAGGGAATCCAAACCTATGTGAACTCCGTAGCAGGCCCGTGCACAAGCATGTTCAGGTGGATCAACGGAACAGGGCCCCAAATTACCGAAAACCACAGTAATTAATTATAAACATTGTCTTTCTCTAAATGAACATTGAATAGACGGTAGCTCAGTGGTGTCCGTAATCGCGTGTGTTTGATTCAAATTCAAACGTCTCACGTTTGATTCTCAACTCAGTGCATTTTTGTTCTTCCTAATTTATTGTACATCTGTCCAACATTTTCTCTCTCTCTTTTTTTATTATTTTTTTACAGTAGGCAAGGAGTTGGATGTCCTAGAGGCATCCATGATCATCTGAAAAGATGATGTTTTGGAATTCGTAACAACAAGGCTCTAGAATAAAATTCCAGTTCAAGGCAGATTTTGCTACAAAATCAGCTGCCCGGTTTGCTTCTCTGTAGCAGTGCTGAAAGGTGATAGACTCGAAGTCTTCACTTAAGGAGTTGATTTCTTGAACAATTTGAGTTATTTCCCATGGTGTTTTGTTTGACCGGTTGATGGCGTTGATGACTGTTAATTATCGCTTTCGATAATGATTCTGCGGAGTCTTAAATCAGCTGCCTGCTTGATACCTGCATATATAGCAAACGCTTCTGCTTGGATGATTGAGCTCATCCTGATATTGCATTTATAAATTTTTATAACTTGACCATAATTGTTTCTTAGGATATTACTAATTTAAGGTTGATGTCCAATTTTTATTGAGGCATCGACGTTGATTTTGATTGTGTTTGTAGGTGGATGTTTCCAAATTAATTTCTGATGGGATATGTTATGCTGGTGTACTTCCTTTTTTATTTGTACTTTGTTCCAGCAGGAGATTTTGTCAATTGTTTGGTTTAGAGCACTTATAATGTTTGTATTATTGTTGTTTCTAAAAATAATTCTATTTCGTAATTCCCAAATGGAGTGCCAAAGATGACAAATGACATTGAAGTCTATATTAAGGCCTTTAGTGTTGATAATATTTTCTGTGACATTGTCTGTTAGGTTTGGGATTATATATAATTTATTTAATTTGACCCATAGGTTTTGGATAAGTGATTTGGTGATTGGACAGTTAAATAACGAGTGATTTGTGTTTTCTGTATTTGAGTTGCAGAGAGAGCAAGTGCTAGGCACTCTGTCTATATATTTATTTAAATGGGCAGCGGTGGGTAGGATGTCTATGATAATTTTCTAGATGAAATTTTTAATATTGTGGGATGTTAAGTTTCCAGATCCAGTTCGCATTAAATTTTTTTGTGATTTTTGTGTTAAAAAGATAGGAAGTGGATTTGACTGTGAATTCTCCATTATTATTCTAGATCCATATTAATTTATCTGGGATATTGACTATTGGGATATGGATTTTGGTGATCATTTGAACAATATGGGATGGAAAGATGTTGTTTAGTTTGTTGATATCCCAAGAGTGGTTGTTTGTGAAGAGGTTGCATACTTTTAGATTGGGGTCTAGATCATTTCTTTTTTATAATTTATTGTATTGTACAATATAAATGTAAAATGTGAGTGTGTGGGACCTTTTCTTTTTATCTTGTAACTTTCTTTCTTTTTCTATTTGTGGAATTTTTTTTAAAAGAGCAACCATATTTTATACCAAGTACTTATTACACTTAATAAAATTAAATTTAAAAAATGTAAAAACAAAATGAAGAAAAATTTGTGTATGTATTTTTAAGAACCCCCCAATCCTCTTTAAGTAAAAAAGTATTTAAAAATATCGGGTAGGTTCCCCTGTCCCGAATTATTTGTTAATAAAAAAAGTTTTTAAGAACATATAATGACTATCTTATTCTTTAATATTTTAATAAACTTAATCGAATATTTGATAAATATAGAAATATTTTAATTTAATGAGATAATTATCAATTTAACAAATTAAAAGTATATATTTATTTATCGACATAATCAATTTTAATTTCGCACAGGCCCCTTAAAATAATTGGCACGGCCCTGCTACGTAGGAATCCCTCTACTCCCTGAATCAGCAAATCTTCAGGCATTCACCTTGTTTCTCTTGATCGTAGCCCTTCAGTTTTTCTTGGAGCACTGAAAATTGCTTGCGCTGTTAGTCTTCGAGCGTCAACTAATCGCCGCTCTGCGATGTTGCTCTATTCGGTCTAAAGAGAAGTTGAATCTGTGTGTCGTATGTGACACATAAAAGAAAGAGAGGCGTGAGCTGCATAAAAAAATTAATTGAGAGATTTGGGTTTGGGTTATTTCTTGTTATTTGGGATGAGCCTTTTCCGAACAAACAAATGAAAGAAAAAAAAAAGAAGAGACTTTCATTCTTAATCTAATGAATGTAGTGTACATATCAACACATTAAAAGGGAGCCCAACAATCGGAATTTGTTTGGAACATAATTTATTTATAAAATTTACCCACTAAAACATAGAAATCAAGATTAGCACTAAAGATTTGAGCTTGATGTTAAAAAAAACATATCAAGTTATAACTCCGAAACTCCTTTGCTAGTTAAGTTTAGTGGGTCGAAAAAATTGACTTCTAATAAAAATGGAGTCAAAACCTCATATCAAGTTTCACCAAATATAAACTTGGCTTATAAAAAAAAAGAACTACAGGTGATTTGATCTCGTTCAAACGGGTACGTAGGTAGCTCGACATAAAGCTTAAGCTTGTCGGGTACAATCGCCGATCCAAAAAATCAAATCGGTTTTCCATATAGAACTACGTAAAGACCTGACGCCGTAAAATGGCTACGTAGGTAACCCGATATTAAAATCTCAAAAATATGTCGGGTACATTCGTCAACCTCTAAATTCACTTTTAAAAATAAAAATGAGGTTAAAATTAAATTTAAATTAAATACACATGATTTTCTGTAAGTGAAAGTCGTTGAGTTGGGAAACCCTTCCGAAAAGATGTGCTCAATTCATTCGGGTGATACACGAGAAAATCTCATGCATATGATAGTGTAATTTATGTTAGGGATACCCTTCCGAGAAGGTGGGTTGTTCTAATACGATCCAATGATGCATGAAAATCTTCATGACATTAAAATACACAAACTCAAACACTATGAACTACGTGAAGCTTGATTCTTTTCCAAGAGATACGTAGGCAACCCGCTAAAATTCGGGTGCAGCCCAAATACCAAAAACATTCAAATCTTGGTATCGATATGACTTCAAATCAAGAGGATAACAAAAAGGGGTCAAACTCAAATACTAAGAATTAAATAAAATATGTTTTACAATTATTAGTGCATTTTTGTTCAACAGTTTTTTGGCACGCCCAGTGGGACCCTTTTTGTCTTTTCACCTCTTAGTTGTATTTATACTAATACATGATTATCTATTTTGGAAGGTACAAATGGTACTTCAAGTGATTGTCAACTTCAACGATGATGATTTATAAGGGATATTTGATGATTACTAAACTATTAACACTCCAGGAGCCAAAAAGGCCGAAAGAGGTTGGCAAGACGAGCGATCCAAAATATTGCTCGTACCACCAGCTCATTAATCATCTAATCAAGGATAGCTATATCTTCAAAGACACCATAGAGGAAATGATTAACAAAGGAGAAATTGAAATCAAGGGGGCAACATCCTCAACTCAAGCAGCTTCATCAAATACCATTTCAATGGTAGACGTTGCGGAGTCCACTCCCTCACTCCAAGTGTCTTCTCAAACACAAAAGGTATCTTCCGTTGCTTTGGAAACTGGGGGCAGCCCCACGGTTTCATTGCCTCTAAAGGCATTGGTGAAAGATGCATGACCCTTCAAAAGAAGAGTTCTTGAAAGACAAAGATATCACTCAATGTTGTATGGTTTCATGGACCAATGACATGGACGAAAAGGAAGCGAGAGTTGATAAGAGTAATCTTCGCTCCAAAAAGCAAATGAATATTTTGCCCCTAACTTTAATACCCCTCCTGCCCATAACCCACTTGACGTCCGCCTCCTTCACACCCTACTATGTTCCTGTTGTTCAGGGCTGCGAGGAGATTTGTCCCCAATCTCTCGCATCCGTCGTCCTTCGTAAGGTGATTCCTCCCCCTTCACCCCGAAATTCACCACCCCGACATCTCCTAACAGTTAGGGGCCATAGAGCTAGATTGGGACTGTCGACGCCGACGTAGGTCTCCAAATAGGGTGTCGAACCTGAAATTGGGGACCTTGTGAACCCGATTCCGACGATTCATTACCATTTGCATTTTGTGTAGTGTCGAATATGTGTTCCTCAATACACTATGAGGATATTACTGATTGAACCAATGCAATTTTACCTTATGCATTCATTTTGTGGATGATTGACTTTCTATTGCCTAGTACGCTTTCGGTTGATGTGCAATTACAAATGCGGGACTTGCATAGTTGTTATTTTGGTGTATGAATGTTTGCCTGAATTCCATGAACGTATCTCTTTTCATCATGCTTTCATCTTTGCTAAAATTCGAAAACAGTTATATAGGATTGCATTACCAGCCCATATGAGCATCCTACCATCACTAAAGTTTGCGTACAGTGGTCAACTTCTACTCTGCAGTGTCAATAGACCTGAGCAGACATGGGCTAACCCGCCCGGCCCGCCCAACCCGTCCTGTAAAATATGCGGGCTTGGGTAAGGTAATGGCCCAAGCGGGCCGATAGGCCCGACCCGGTTGGCCCATAGAGCCGGGCTTGGGCTAAGGGTTAAGCCCAAGCGGGCCGGTAGGCCCGGCCCGCCTATATATATTACTTATTTTTATTTATATATATATATGTATTAAAATACTACGGAGTATATATATTGATTATATAATATCTAAACTTTTACATCTATTACTTTATAAATACTAATAGTATTTACATCGCATATAAATTAAGAAATACAATAGTACTAAATATATTATTTTCAAAAAAAATTCATTAAAATGAACCTACATAAAGATTATAGTGTGTAATTTCACATTTGTGTAACTTGTATACCTTTGTTTTGTATAAAATTTCAATCTTTGGAGACACTTAGCAAATTTGTGTAGTTTGAGATCAAACGTAAAAATAATAAAATAAAAATAATATTTTACGAAATTATAATGGGCGGCCCGGTGGGCTACCCGGCCCGCCCATGTGGGCTGGCTTGGGCAAGAGAGTTGGCCCAAAAACCGGGCCTAGCCCAAGCCCGGCCCGCTAAAGTGGGCCAAGATATTCTCATAGGCCCGGCCCAAGCCCGCCCAAGCCCGCCCATGCTCAGGTCTAAGTGTCAAGTCTAGGGTGTTGCCTATAGGTGTATTGTTTACATGTGATATTTGTTGTCTTTTGGTATTGTGTTGTACCGGCGCATTTTTAATTGTTGGTCAATCGAGCGCTATGGCCTCTAGTAGCAAACCACCCCTAGAAGAAGAAGGCAAAAAAAGATAAGGGCCCTAAGGAGAAAGCATTCATATGAACACCAACAATGCTGAAGCAATTCTTGTACCTCGTCATTGCTTATCAGCGAAAATATGATTGAGATCAGAGGTTCAGCTTGGTGATGTTAACGACTCAATTTGAGGAGCTTATTAGCCAAAAATGTGCTCCCAACACGCTGAAGAACAAACACGCAGTTGTGAAGGAGAGATGGAAGGTATGGAAAGATTTGAAGCACGACGAGACCGACTTAGGGTGGGACTACAAACGAGGGTGCATCAATGCAACTGACTAATGGTGGGAGAGGAAATTTAAGGTACGCTTGTTTGGTTTTGCCTTGTGCCCGTGTGTGCTTCTGTGCATGAATGTTATTATACGAAGCTTCTGTACTAGTTGGTGTCCTCTATGTTCCTTCAAATAAAATGTTCTCACATATACATTTGGCATGACCAAAATTCAGTAGCTCTTTCAACTTTTTCTGCCAACATATTTGTTTTGAACAGATTTGAGTTGCTCATGTAACTTTTCATTTCCCTCAATATAACATACCATTACCAAAGGTGCCTAAGCTAATTCATGCAATCATGCAGTCAATCAAGGATCTCTTTTCATAGCTATTACCACTCCTTATATATAATTTGATGATTTGGATGTTAGCTTAATTTTCATGATTTGGTTGCTTACCTTATGTTTCGTTATCTTCTGTTCTTGGTCCTCCTATGCGTCCTAATCAAATATAGTAAGGATTCCATGTTTGTTTTATCTCTAAAGTCGTAGGGAGGCTTTTTGTGTGCTTGTGCCTTGTGCTTGTGAGATATGATTTGGACTTGTGCATTTGCCTTATCGATTACAAAAATCCATGTTGCTTGAGAAAGTTCTTACCTGTGTTGTTAAATCGTGTTGTAGGATAATGAAGAGTTTCAAAAACTTAAGAAATGTATAGGGGCCGCAAGGGGATTACAACGTTCAACGTCCTCACGGTGTGTGACTTTGACCTCAACTCCACCTTCATATCAGCGGGGTGGGAGGGAAGCGCGCATGATGCTCGTGTTCTTGACCACACGCTGAGTAACCCATCTTTCCATTCCCCCCCCCTCGGGCCATTACTATGTCTGCAACAAAGGATACCCAGAGAGAGCGGTACATGATCCCTTATTCAAAGACGAAGTACCATCGGGCAGCGTTCTTGCAAGAGCCCGCTAACACCGAGAAAGAGGCGTTCAACCAAAGACATTCGTCATTGCAAGGAGCCATTGAACAGTCCTTCGAGATATTCAAGAGTCAGTGGAAGATTACTAAACCAATGCATAATTAGTATCCGGTAGACAAGCAGATGGACATTATCATCGGATGCTTCGCTTTGCACAACTTCGTTCGACGATCAGTCGGGGAAGTAGAGAGTTGTAGTCCATAAATGGAGCCTGGGGTGAAGAAAATGAGGAGGACGACTATGAGGAAGATAAGGAGGAGGATGATGAGATAGAGCCGCCGTCCAGCAATGAGGAGGACGTTCAACCCGTAGGAATGCAAGGGCACCGTTGGGTGGGGACGGAAAACAAATTATCTCATTGATGCCCCGATGTTGGGGAATCTTTTGTGTTTTGCGTACCTATTCCCAAACGTATTCCGAATCAGGGTCATTTTGTTGTAGGCAATGTGTGTGTCGTGGTAGTTTGTAAGGTTGGTGGTCGATCATTGCATCTTCAAACTTTGACTCCGGCCTTATTCATATTATGATTTATAATTGCTACTGAAATTGTTAGGCCATCTTCAAACTTATATCGTCTTGCCTTTTTTATTATCAACTGCCTAATGAGGGTACTTTATCATACATGTACTTGATATGTGAAGCTGATAATAGCGATTCATACAATAACCAACCATTTGGCGATAGCATAGTAGCATCCGACGGCAATAAAAAAAGGGCTTCTACAATCCTGCAACGCATTTGACATCCCCTCTAGAGAGACAAAAAAACAAGCTGGGTAGGGGCCTGCCGAACACACCTACAAATCCGGCAACATTACAAGCATACATACAGATGTGGTTTCAAGTCCCTTCGCAGGCATAACTACATATTCACAAAAAAGCTAGCATTCAGGAGTTAACGAGTCCTACTTCTTCACGATGGCAGCTAAGGCGATCATGGTCATCGACAAGAACATCCATTTGTTCCTCTCCTCTCTGGTCCTCGCAGCCACCATGTCCGCCCAAACCTTGCACACATAAGTGGAGAGGCTAGCAACGCATTCCGTCAGTTCGTTGTTGAGCGCATTCACCCTTGTCAGCTCCTCTCCAGTCCTCTGGGCAGTGACCTCTGCTGCGTAAAGGCGGGTAGTAAGCTCCATTGCAATGTCCTCTAGCTGTTGAACCCGAGGGTCCTCGGGAGCGGGGGGGGGGAATCTCCTCGAGTGGTGGGCGGTTCTCCTCGTCACTTGCTCGAAGATGTGAGGTCACCTACGCCTCGTCTTCCATTTCTTGCAATGAACATTTATCAAATAAGTCGAAGTTGATAGTATAGGCAATTGGAAGCAGGAATACCCCAACAAAAAGCTAAGACATCATCCCAAAACTGACATCGACACACGTGATGTATCACAATTTATTTATGAAAAATAAATAATGTAGACAACAATACCAACACTTCATACACTTGAATCAAAATAGAGTAAACTGATTCATATCAAACAGGAGTGGCCTTTTCTTTTGGAATACCTATAGGAAGGCAAACATGATAGGCTTATCAAAATAGAGTACACTGATTCAATGCCGACCAAAATGTCCATATTGATAAGATAGGCTTATCATCTGCTTTAGGAGCCAAGGCAAACAAGTACGATTCAATATTGATAAGATAGCCATGAATGTGATCAAAAACATCAACCTACAAAAGTAACATCCTTTGCTTTATGTGATATATTATCCCAGGCATTACTGACAACGTGATATTGACAGGATATGCTTTGGAAAGGAAACTCTACTATCAGAAGTACAATTCCTCACATAAAATCTCATCCTGAAATATCTAATTGCAAGGTAGTGTGCCATAAATTCATCAAATATGTACATAAAATGCAGCAAAGATAAAATCTTAACCGTTAATATTGTTATCTTTGGATAAGGGACAAATCTCTAGTACCCTATGAGTATTGACTCAGTGATTCTAGATATTAATGCACAATGAAAATCTACAAACATGATAGTGAGATTGTTTGAGACATTATTAAAAAAAACAAAAACTTATAACTAACAATGGTCTCCATAATATAAACAACTATTATATATAATGATTTATTATGTATATGAACATGAGTAAAGCTGCATACAGAGATGGATCTTCCCGAACGTTTTAAGCCTAATGTGAAGAGGTGTTTAGAATCAAACATTGTTAATAGTCATGTGTGCTGTTAGTACACTAAATTCACCATAGGTGCCCTAAGCATTGAGCATTACTATAACAAATTTGCCAGGCATTTGCTTGTGTACACAAGATCTTTCCTCTTCTGGTGGCTTAGAGGGTTTGGCCTTGGGTTTCCTTGGTTTTCTAAGTTTGTTTGTTTGTTGTGAGTTTAAAAATATGGATATGCGTTTGTGTTGTTATAACAATAGGAGAGCAACGATGACAGTCATTGTTCATCAATGTCAACCATATTGTCCAATTTCTTTCTTATGCAAAGAACAAATATGATCAAACAAGAGGAAATTGCATGCTTCTCAATAATTCTACATAACTTACCATACCTCAGCATACATTAGGTAAGCAATGCAACAAAAGACTGAGCATATATTAATCGGACCACATTAGTGCATCAATAATTCAGATTAGAGTGAAGGACGATGTAATGGCATGATCTCTTACTTGCTCATACTAGGGACGAGGCTTCTCCTCCTCACCAATCCATGGGTACTTCTCCGGATATCCAAACAAAAATGTTGAGACATTCATAAATTTAACCTGACGGTGCTAACAAATTGAACCACATAGCAAAGTTCTTCAACCCCAAAACACCAGAAAAATCGAAAAGAACAACACCTGCTGATTTCAGTGGGAATTGATAACATTTCATCAAGCTATAACAATTTCCTAACATTTTATGGCGTATCTAACAGGGAAATCATAGATTCCTAAAAATTTCTCATCAAAAACCATGGATGTCAAAACATCAGCTTTCGGTTTTGTGAAATAACTTGTGGTTATCTTCAGCTAATGATAAATTGACAGCGGGGATACAAGAAAAAGGGAAAAACAAAGCTAGAATAGGAAGGATTTCAGGTGGAGATGTGATAGCCGAACTCTTGCAACACTGTATTCAACAAAAATGGTAGCCCCAATCTTTTGTTGAAAATGGCGGGTACAAGCTGCAACATGGGGCTTCGAAGCTTCCAATTGTAGACCGACTTCATTTCCCCTTCGATGCTGCAACAATGGCAGCTCCAATCTCAGCTTTGAAGCTCTTTCCATTTGCGAAACCCTAGACCGACTACTGTTCCCCTTCGAATCACCATTGTAGGCCGTCGTCCCTCTTTCCGACCGAATGTGCGATGAGAGGAGAGGAGAGGAGAGTAGGGGAGAGGAGCTTACCTTGTTGATGGGATGCGATGAAGGAGGCGTTCTTCCACTGTTCGTGCGGCGTTCTCTCCAAATCTGAAACACTGAAAATAGAAGGGCAATATTGTCGAAATTATAGGTGGAATCCCCCAAAATATCCATAATCTTGGGGGGGGGGATTCCAAATTCAGCCAGAAATGATCTTCTTTCATCTACTTAATCTCCATCTCCACATCTCTTCCCAGCTCATGCCAAACACCACACACGGGAGATCTTTTTTTTTAAAGCTCCATAATCTCCTCCCATCTTGTACCAAACACACGCTAAAGAAGGTTAAGGTATTTTAGGGATTATGTGAAGAAAAGTATTTTAGGGTTTTGTGTGGGATTGTATTGTTACTGTTGGATGATCTCACCCCTTAAGCATTCAATATCTGTGTTTGTTGTATCCCTTAAGTGTCATCTTGATCTTGACTATTATAGAAAGGTAAAAGAAGGAAAAAACCAAGAATTTGTAAATTAATACCCAACTGTTTGAGCAATAAGTGTGACTGTGTGGCATATATATTCAGTTTACTGTGTTGGATATGCTTTTAAAATAGTGAATAGCTATGTTCAAGTGAGAATTTTATGGGGGCAATATATCAACAAACTTTAATCATATGCTTTGGTTTCTTTGTGTGTTCAATTTTATAGACTCTCTTGGGCCATCTCCATTTAGGAGGCCAATCCAAATACACTGATCATAGATATCTACATATGTAAACCTATTTTTTCAAAAGCTCCAATATATTGATTTCTTATAAATTATAGTATGAGTGTTTATTTGTTGGTTTCTCCCTTCGGTTTAGCAGTTTTCACCTCCTTTCTTTAGCCCTAATTAATAGTGGATTGGTCTATCTTTTTTTTGGGTTTCTTTAGGGTCGTGTATGCCAATTTTTTTGAGGGCCCTGTGCTAAAAAAATAATTAGCTAGACTTTATTTATTGAATCAGTGAATTTAGATTTTATATAGTTATACACTTATACTTCTTCTGTAAGAATAAACATATTTTTTACTATTTACGCACATTTTTTATGATAAAAATTATATGAAATATCAACTTAATTATGTTTTTTATAAACTCATACTTATTAGTAATAAGTAATAAATTATTTCAAAAAATTATTTTAAAAGTTGATATTTTATACAATTTTTAACTCCTAAAAAATGTAAATAAATATTAAAATGATATGTTTGAATTATTGGGGAGAGTAATAGATAAATGAACTACATAGATTATTTATTTGTTGTGAGTTTATCCCAATAATAATGAAAAATTATAATATTGTTCAATTATGAAATCAAACATTCAGAAACACGATGATAAGTCAATTTTTAATCAATTTTTTTAGGATAAAAAAGTTTCTATACCATAAAAATTCACTACTTTATTTGCTGTGAGTTTATCCCAATAATAAGGAGAAATTGTTGAAATCCAACTATACATAACAACAACAATTAAATAATAAATTTACAAAGTAGAAGCTCTTTGGTGGATGGGAGCAGCTGTTTGGTTTTTTTATAAAAAAAAAAAGCATAATGAGGATTTTTTTTTTACAGTGTGCAAGAGTTTGGATGTCCTAGTGGCATCCATGATCATCTAAATAGATGATGTTTTGGAATTCGTAACAAGAACGACTCAAGATGAGATTACAATTTAGAGACGATTTTGCAACATAATCAGCTGCTTGATTTGCTTCTCTGTAACAGTGTTGGAAGCTGATTGACTCAAAGTCTTTTCTCAAGGAGTTGATTTCTTCGACAATTTGGGCAATTATCCATGGGATCTTGTTTATGTGGTTGATTCCGTTGATGGCGATTGAAGAGTCGCTTTCAATAATAATTCTTCTCAGTCCCAGTTCAGTAGCTTGTCTAATACCTGCATAAATAGCATAATGAGGAATTGAACACGGGTGGATGGGGAAGGCATTTCAATAGCGCATTAACTCCTTGTCAATCAACCAAACTGTTTCAATTAAATTTGATAGAAGATATATATATATATATATATATATATATATATATATATATATATATATATATATATATATATATATATATATATATATATTATATACCTATTTTTCAAATGATATTAGGCCCTAAATTTTTTTGGGGCCCTGTTCCGTTGGGTCACTTGCACAGCCTCAGTCACGGGCCTGGGTTTCTTAGATAGTGCACTTCGTGACAAATATCCATAAGAGACTAAAGCAAGTGAAAGAATAAGAAGAGTAACTTGATTACTCGATAATGCATATGTTATATAGACATTTTAGGTGTTTTAGGGTAGTGATAATGCATATTTCATATAGGCATTCTAGGTAGTTTTAGGTTCCATTAGATAAGTTTTTATAGCTAAGATATATCTTTATCATTTTTTATTTGTAGTTCATAATCTACGCTTTTCTATGTCAAATATGCAGATTCACGAATTCGAACTCGAGAGATGGTGCAAGAGGGTGATGTTGGAACCCTAAAGCTGCTGAGACACTTAGAATGGCTTGAAGATGAAGAGAAAAAGACTCAATAAGGAGCTAAAGAGAACCCAAGTGAAGAGATGAAGAAAACGCAAAGGACGCAGAGGCAGTGCCCGGGGATGAGAGTTCGGTGACCGCCGATCCTGACTAGGGGTGTGCTTAACCGGGTATTCAATATGACACAAAACGGTATGTCGAATACATGAAACTGATAACATTGAAAAGGCTGATCCGACTACGATACGATAAGTACCAGGTATCCAACTAGAAAACATGAAACAGTTTCATGTCGGATACTCATATAACACGACACGACACGACATTTATAAAAACCTATTTTTTGTTTTTGTTTTTTTCTAATTGTAGCGTATAGTAACAATGTATTTCAGTAACAGCTTCTATTACTATTTTTTTTTCTTCTGAATGTGGCGTACAATAACACCTTACAATTGTGTTACAACATATAAGATCATCACATAGTCCATAGCATTAAGCTCATCACCAACTTTCACTACCCACAACATCTTCCAATCCATTGAGCAACCTCATGCTTAGCATTTGCTCACTCCACATCCACCATCCATTGTTCCTAATTCTGTAATGGTAATAGGCTTATATATGGTGTTGTGATGTGTGGATGATTGTCCCACATCGAAAAGTACGGAACCTCGGGTCTTGCATATAAGTCAGTGGGTTACTCCTCCTATTGCCAATTGGTTTTAGGATGGAACCTGCTGGTCTTGTGTGCTCGGCTTGGGTGCATATGATGCGCTCTGACGTGTGGACCCCCCACGTTATATGGCCCACCGGGATTCATCATGGTATCAGAGCGGTGCGGTTCGAGACCCTGGTCTAACTACTGGGCTAGCCGGCCTTAAGGCTCTTACGTCAAGTGCAACTAGTATATATTGCGAGGCCAGGCAGTTGCACTTGAGGGGGCGTGTTGTGATGTGTGGATGATTGTCCCACATCGAAAAATACGGAACCCCGGGCCTTGCATATAAGTCAGTGGGTTACTCCTCCTATTGTCAATTGGTTTTAGGATGGAACCCTGCTGGTCTTGTGTGCTCGGCTTGGGTGCGTATGATGCGCTCTGACGTGTGGACCCCCCACGTTATATGGCCCACCGGAATTCATCATATGGGCTAGGAAATATTTTGTGGAGCTTCGAATTGTAGGCAATATTAGGCATAAAAATGAGTTTCAAGCAAAGAAAAACATAGAGTGTGTAAAAAGAAGGATAAATAAGCTATAAAAAAATAATTGTCTTTAATCATATTAATGCATCTATACACTACGTTTTATGCAGCCTCAAATCTATATAAATCTATATAAACTCTTAATTTAGAAGAGTTTAGGATGATGTATCAATCTTAGAGGCATTTTAGGAGTTTTAACCAATCATATTTTTTTGCCATTTTTCTTTGATTTTCTTTAATTCTCTTTTTTTTCTTCTTTATTCCTTTAATTCTCTTTTTTCTTTAATTTTAATAACTATTGGGCTTAATTCAAAACATTAAATTCAATCTAATATAAGCATTGGGCTTAATTCAAATTTATTTACTAACTGTTGAGCTTAATTCAAAACATTGAATATAACTATTGATTATGACACATCACATTTAAACAATGTTATAATAATATTGATATTATTATTCCTGAGTAATTTAAAATATCTATATTTATGTATTATACTTTACATAAGATTTTTAAAAAATAATTTTCTGAGATAATTGTAAGATACATTTGTTGTAAAGTTTTTTTTTATGATTTTTATCTTAACATTTATTAATATTTTTATATATAATATTTTAGTTTAAAAAAAGCGCGCGATGGCGCGGGAATCATACTAGTTTTAGTCAGTTTATTAACCCCACCCCGTACTGACCCATAAACTTTTGTGTTTCATATATTTTTAATTGTTTTGTGAGGGTTCTCGGATATAAACAACTAGGCAATCGAGAATCAATTCTGTCTGATTTTGAGTTCTTAATTTATAAACAAAAAAAAAATCAATATGGTATGGCAGTTATGCTTCTAGAAAACTAATTTAATTGTAAATCGTAACCATTTAAATTAGATTGAATGGTTGAGATTTTGTAAACCTCGTAATATTCTTAAATAAGTTCTAATTCCATAGCACAAGTGAGTGACACGTCAAATAAAATAGTGGACTTCATAATGATTTTGGCCATATAAGGCTCAGAAAATCTCCCCAGGTAATTGCATTTTAAAAATCCCTTATGCAAATTGACTAATGGTTCACATACTCAGCATAATCTCGTCAATTGATACATGATATAAAATATTTAAGAACAATTCAAATCACCGTATCATAGGTTATAAATTCATCCATCGAAAGTATTCATCAAATATATCCTAAGACTCAATAAAAACGTCAAAATGACACGATAAAAAAAAATGAGTCAATATAACAATCAAATCTCATAAATCAAACAGTAGACTCAAGAATGACTAATCAAATCTCATAAATCAAACAGTAGACTCAAGAATGACTAGTCATACTTAAACAATACATTATCCTTAATGTGACCAAAAAAAAAGGAAAATAAAAAAATAAAAGGGTGTAAAGAATGTAGAACTTACAAAATAGGACAACTCAAAAATCAGGAGAGTTTCTACTGGAAGGTGGAGGGGGCAGCAGTGGTGGCTTCCAAGGATCAAAGACTTGCTCCCACATTTGTCTCTGCATCGCGTAAATATTGTGGACCTTATTCCGAATAAGCTCTTGATCCACCCTGATTTCTTTTGTACTCTTTTTTGTTTCCTCTAAGCTCGGATCCCTCTAATCTCAAGCTTGATCAATGGGCATATTCATAAAGTTGCTTCCATAGGAGTTATCAATGGCACTCCTAGATTCATTGACAATGCCCGAACAAAAGATTTGTATCAAGTTTACTTTTGTTAGTCCATGAGTAGGGCACATTTTCAGCAGGCTGATAATGCATATTTTTTTATAGGCATTTTAGATAGTTTTAGATGCATTTAGAATATGTTTCTTACATATTTTATAGTTAAGTCTCATTATTATCCATTTGGGTATTCGAGTTCGGAATCTACGCTATTTTGTATTTATTCTGCAGTTTTATAATCTGATCTTGATGAAAGGCTTAAGATGCCAAGAAGACATTGGTTTTGAGATTAAAAGAGGTGAGGCATGATCATCAAGGGAGCTAAAGAGAAGACAATCGAAGATAACAAGAGAAATCGGGAAGCTAGAGTAGCGGCGCCCGCCGCTATTTACCCAGCGCACGTCAGTTTCGCATATTCAACAATTTTGCTTATTTTCGGATTTATTTCTATTAGTTTATTATTATTTGACCTTCTAGGGTTAATAAGGTCGACTCCTATCATATATAGGCCGACTATTATTAGGTTTATAGAGACATCAGAGAGGAAGAACAGAAGAACACTCAGATTTATTGTTTGTTAGATTTTGAGTTGCTGAACTCATAGTTTCGCCTATGTTTCAAAGACATGGTTGGTTGAATTGTGAGTTTTTTATTTCAGTTGTTATTCATTAGTTATTTCATTATCCTTGTGCTCATAATTCTTGTTTGCATTTCTCTCTTGATTGATCACCTTGATAGGATTTGCATTTATGCTAGTGATTAATGATTTCGTGAGAATAGTTAATCCTTAGTAACAAGCAATAGGTATTTGATCCCGTGAAAGCATTAATTGGCTATGCAGGGTAATGACAATTGGTTAAATATCGGTTCCTTTGACATTAGGGTTAAGAGAAGTGACACCTTTGACAATCTAATTGCGTAGGAACTTTGGTACTGCCAAGTATTTTGGGAATTTGTGCTATTATGTGTTTAAAAATCAAGTTATGGTCGCATATAGTGTAAGAGATTGGTAAGCCTATAAAGGATATCGATCTATTCAAACCAAAATCGGAATAACTACGTACATTGATGACAACTGCATTGCATTGGAATGAAAATGAAATCAAACCAAGGATCATGAACCCCAACCATTGTTGAGAATTACAGGTGAAACGCTTTCATCATATTGGTAATACAATTGCAATCATTACTTTCTTTTACTTTATTTGCTTTATTCATCTCAGTTATTCTTGTTTACTCTGAATCAACATTGGATACGCGAATCTATTCTCTCTGTGGGTTCGACTCCTTACTTATCTACTATACTAATTTATTATTTTGTTAAGTTGGATTATTATCAGTATTTTTGACAGGGACCAACGACACATCACATTTTCCTCCATCACAGGCCCTTGAATCTTTCCCATGCCTCATAATATGTTTCTTGAGCTTGCATCCTGAAAGAGTTGATCATGATTCTTAATTTAGCAATCTTCCTTGGTAGTAAGAACTTGTTCTTGAACTTTTCCACTAGCTTACTCTACGTACATTGATCTCGGCCCTTTAGGGATCGACTGATACCAGTCCTTCACTACATCTCTAAAAAAAAGTGGAAATAATAATGTTTAATAACATTATCAATTTTTACTGTTATCATAAGATCAAGAAAATCTTGTATATGCTATATAGGATTTTCTAGTGATCCGCCTCCATATTGATTCCTTTGGATCATCTGAATTAATCCAAGATTTAGCTCATAGTGAGGTGTGTTTATATTAGGAAAAAACACCTTGGACGAGAGTGACAATAGTAGGCATCATGTACTCTCCCAGTGCGAGCGGTCTTGCGTCAACATGCACCATATTGTTAGTATTCACAACATTTAAGGCATCTCTAGCCTCTTGTCTTTCTCTCTCAGTAGTAGCAATTCTTTTTTTCTAGTTTTGCAATATTATCTTAGCTTGCATCTCAGCATTCGCAACATCTTGATTATCTTCCCATGGTTGCAAGTTGATTCAGTCAACTTTTTTTACATCAAGTGCGAAAAATACTCTATGTATCCTCGGGTGGTCGTATCAATAGTTGCTTTGAGTGTCTTGTAGAGGGCATAAAATGAGTTTCTAAAACACACACACAGTAGAAATACACTCTAGAAAATTAAGCAAACTATTGACTTCCCAATTAAATTCATTGCTCTTGTCCATAGCATATATATATTAGACCTTGCAATTCACCACATAAAACACATTAAGTATACATAACAATTTTTTTTAAACTACTCACTCATAGCATTAATCAACATAAACATATAAATAAACATGATCATCATAGATAATATAACTTAACTAAAACCCTAAATCAGCTTAGTTCTCTATTCTTAAAACTATCTATTTATATCCATCTCTACTCTTCTTCTTCTCGCTCTCCTCTAAATTTCATGCTCTAATAGTATTTATAGGCTTTATAAGATAACATATCAGATTTTGGAAATTTTGGATAAGATTTGGATCTGTCCTCACAAGAAACCTCCCTTACATGCCCAAAACCCTACGTACTCGCGCCTGAGCATACGGCTACTCGCCCGAGCACACACGTAGGTTTGCGCTTTGCTCTTCTTCGCTTCATGCTTGTGCTCGTCACAGAATCTCTCTGCTCACCCAAAATGTTAATTCATATAAAGTTTTCTATTTAAAGGATGAGTCACATGAATTGTAGTAGATATAAAATATTTTTATCTTTAACATAATGGGTATTATCTTGCTTGATTTTTCATAATATTAGTTTTTTAAAATTTAAATGAGTCTGTATTAAAAGTTTTTTTGTATAAGACTTGGGGTCTTAAGAGGCGTTATTTCATGCTACCTAGCCCTTTTGGTATGTTGTCTTTGCTTGGAGCATGGAAGCGAAGAGTTACGTTGGTGCGACCTAGATCGGGGTCTTAAGAGACACCTGCCTTTGTCACCTAACCCTTTCAGGTCCGTTATTCTCATTTGGAATCTGAATAGGAAAAGCTCTTGTGTCATGAGTATAACTTGAATCACTTATAAATCATTACAACATCATTATTATATCTGATATGAGACGAGATGTTACGGTTTAATTCAAGTAAAACTATGCATTAAACTATAAACTTTAACTAATAAAATTTTTGGTTGATTTGTGGTTGTTAATATGACTATATATGACATTTCAAATCAATTTAGATCCAGTTAATATTGAATATGATTATTATTAGATCAAGGAAGGTTAAGTATCATGAAAATTAAATTGAACATTTTCAAGTTTCAAGCACAAATTTGACCAATAAATTTATTTTTATATATTTTTTGCTATTAAAAACAGGACAATAAAAATTATTATATTTTATTTCTTAACCAAAACTTTCATAATATTTTTACATAAATTTCGCTAGGTACTTTCGGGGTATGGTGTTTTTCGCAGGCGTACAAAACATTTACATTTTTCGTGTGGTACTCCTAACGTTTATATGTATTTCGTCGCGCGCCCTTTGAGAGGAGAGATGATCTGGTGTGCCAACAATGTTGTCCTACCCCTGTCTCTCTCTTTATCTCTTCAATTTTTTTCTTTTAACTTATTATTTTAATTTTAATTATTTTTCTTTTTAAAAAAAATTGGGGGTGTGGAGGAACAAGCAGGGGTTTGGGTACAGGTGATCTCAATTGCTTTGAGAGTTAACTTTAGCAGAGATATATAATTGTCTCTGTTTGTTTTGATTTTTTTAAAAAAATAAAAAGAAAAGACAATTCAAGATTGGAAAGCAAGAGATAGTAGAGAACCCCTGACAAAGAGAAAATGAAAGGCAAATGAGAGAGAGAGAGAGAAAGCAAAAGGCGATATATATGATTTTGGCAAATTTGAAGTTTCAACCTCTAAAGTGTTGTGCCGATAAGCTTATAGACTGCATATGTTATTCTTAGAATGCAGGGTAGAATTTCCTCAAACCCAACATAAAATGCCAAGTGGTCATTCAGCTTCAGACACAGGGAAGATTGATTCACCAATTCGAGAGGTGGCCTTTGGTGATCAATAAAGGGTTGTACCACAGGAAGAGCCTTATCACCTGCTCATTCCACTTGAGAATTGAAAACAAGAGAGAACACACTCAAGATGAAGATTGTGAACCTGAGCGAGAGAAAATGGGACCTGAAGAATGAAAATTCAACCTTAAAGTTGAAAAATTAGACTTTTGCCCTATATTATTGAATAGTCACTTTTTCCCCCTAACTAGTTTGCAGGCCAATGAATAAAACTCAATATTGTTTTGGTATCTATACACGGTGACAACCATGCATAAAAACAAACATCGCTAATGAATAGCAAGTAAAACTTAATACTGCCATAAAAAGGAACAGCCAAGAATTAACCATTGGCAAACAGTTGCTGTCATAACTTGCAAACTCCTTAAAGTATCCATTTTTTATTTAACAATTAGAATCCCATAATACAATTTTAAACTTACAAACTCCTTAAATAATGCAAGACCTACAATTAGACAACAACAACCCAGTATATCCCGCGATTAAGCAGGGTCCGGGGGGGTCAGTATGTACGCACTATTTCCCTAAACAAGTCGAGAGAGTGTTTCCGATAGACCCAAAACAATAGACACAATAAATCACATGGTAACATGCTAAACAGAGGAACAAGCGGCAATAAGAAGTAGAGAGGAAGGTTGAAAAGACGCAAAACAATAGGACACAACACTCGGCCCCGAACTACTAAACATCAGAAACTCGAATGGACCTGGTCTCTATCCCACGTCAATTCTTCCAAAAGGTTCAGTAGATCGAGATCCCCACGTATAACCTCCATCCAACTCTTTTTCGGTCTACCTCTACCCCTACAAATAACTCCAAGCTCCAAGCTCTCACACCTACGAACAGGCGCCGATAGAGGTCTCCTACGAACGTGCCCAAACCCCCGCAATCTGGACTCCCGCAGTTTGTCCACAATACTTGCAACCCCACCCTTGCTCCTAATGTCTTCATTTCTGATTCTATCCAGTCTCGTGTGCCTACTCATCCATCGCAACATTCTCATCACAGCCACCGACAACTTCTGTTCTTAAGCATTAGTAATAAGCCAACACTCTGAACCATACAATAAGGTTGGCCTAACCACCACCTTGTAGAATTTCTCTTTCAGTTTGCCGGAACTTTCTTGTCACATAACACTCCTGACGCTCTTCTCCATCTCAGCCACCCCGCCTGGACTCGATACTCTATATCCCTCTCGACACCCCTATCGCTTTAAACGTACGAGCCAAGGTACTTGAAATATTCTTTCCTTGGGACAAGATCATCACCCAATAAAATAGATGCCCATGAGTCCCTGTCCTCTCCAAAACGAAATTGAACATACTCGGTCTTGGTCCTACTCAATCTGAAACCCTTAGACTCCAGCCCCTCTCTCCAGATTTCTAGTCTGCGAGTCAAACCCAATCTTGAGTTGTCCACTAGAACAATATCATCAGCAAACATCATGCACCAAGGAACCTCTTCTTGGAGTGGAGCAACAAGTGTGTCCAAAACTAGAGTTAAAAGAAACGGACTGAGCGCTGAACCCCGGTGAAGCCTCACTCGAACCTCAAAATACTCTGAGTCACCACTCGGCGTTCTAGCACTTGTCAGCGAACCCACGTACATATCCCTGATAACTCTGATCTACGATCCCGGCATCCCCTTCTCTACCAAGCATCTCCTAAGTAGCCCTCTCGAGACCTTATCGTAGGCCTTTTCTATATCAATAAAGGCCATAATAGCAAATACTTCTTCCTGTCTCTGTGCAACTCGATCAATCGCCTTAGCAAGTGGATAGCTTCCACTGCTGCTCTGCCAGGAATGAAGCCAAACTGATTCTCAGAAACATTAACCAATCTCTTAAGTCTCACCCCTATAACTCTTTCCCATAACTTCATCGTGTGACTCAGCAGCTTGACTCCCCTGTAGTATCATAGCATTGTACATCCCCCTTGCTCTTGTAGACCGGGACCAATTTACTAAGTCTCCATTCCGATGGCATCTTAGCTGACCTTAGGATAGCATTGAAAAGCGAAGTTAGCCAAACCAAACCTTTGGCTCCTAACTATTTCCAAACCTCCCCTAGTATATCGTCTGGGTCCGATGCTCTACTGTTCTTCATCCTAAAGGCAGCTTCCTTAACCTCTTCTATGGAAATGCGCCGGTGGAATCCATAATCAATACGTTCCGAAAGACCGGAACTCCAATCCGAACAGTAGAAATCCTCATATGAAACAAGATAATATATTTGTCGTTTGATAGGTGTATGGAGCAGGAAACTGCATCGAGGCAATGCTGTGCAGAGATCAAGACAAGCCATAAGTCTCAAAATAAGATGCTGCTTCCTAGAATAATTAAGTTTGGACAAGAGTTTCTCTAGTAATTCCTTCATATGAAACAAGCAATGGGTTCAGTAGGAAGGAATGGAGCTAATTAATTAGAGCTAAACACGAGGGGCTTGCCTCTCGTTCCAGCAAAAAAAAAATATATCAGAGCTAAACATGAGATGCACAAGAGTCGCGAACAGCATGTTTTAACTGGTCAATAGTAGCCATTCTAATGAGTTCCCGCGCTTCATCCATGGGACTGCGGACATCACTTCATTCATAGACACCAATTGTTCATCCTTGTTTATCTCCTTCGTTTTCATCTTCCTTGATCTCCATTCATTAGTGGACATCTTCCTTCAGTCGGTCCACCTTGTTTGTCTCCTTCGTTTTCATCTTCCTTCGTTTTACAACGAAGACTTACTTTCCATCACCTCATACTCAGTAATTCTAACATTCTAACATGACAGTAAGTTAATTGTCTTTTGGTTGATATCTTTCGTAGCACTCTCAGAAACATAATGCTCTGCTGCAAATTCAAGATTAAAAATAGCAACAGCAGCTGAAATAACATGACAGAGTTGAAATGAAAATACAACTGTAGGACTGAACTGAAAATACAAAATACAGAACTGAATTCAAGATTAACCAGAATACAAGAATTGAAATCGAGATTAACCAGCATACAGAAATCCCTCTCTCTGCAAATTCAGTTCTGCTGTATTCCTATATTATATACCAGGGAGTAATTATATGTGTGTGTGTGTATATATATATATGTGCACCTGACTTTTTATAATGCTACTGCTTATAAAATTTGACTTATAAAGTCAGATCCTAATATTACTTTCAATTAAAATAAACTCTTACATCTGGGATCAAAATATAAAACTGAATTCAGAAACAGCAGTTGACTCTTATAAGTGCCTAAATTCGACGTATTCACAATGAACATAACACATTTGGACCATTATCTTATCTCCCATCTAAAAAGCATAATCAAAACACACAAATTCACAAACTACATCAACCCTAACTCAAAATAGTTCAAAGCTACATAAACCCTAACCCCCAAATTTACATTAGAAACCAATTGAATATAGAACAAATGTTCAATTTTTAATGTAAATCCTAAATGTCGGAAAAGGGGAGAAATTTCAAGACACTTACTTGCGGTCAGTGTCCCCTACACCTCCAGTCACCGTCACCTCCGGTCTCCTCTCTTAGTCCCTTCCATTTTCAATCGGATCCACTCTCAGTCTCTCTGTCGGAGGGTTCTCTGCTCTCTCTTGCTTTCAAAGCTTGAATTGTCCTTTATTTTTTAAAAACAAATTAAAAAAAATCAAAACAAATGGAGACAGAGATGTCTGTCAACGTGAACTCTCCAAGGACACAAGACGAAATACAAATAAACAATAGGGATACCATATGAAAAATATAAAAGTTTTGTACACCTCATGAAAAACGCCATACCTCAAGGGTACCTAGAGAAATTTCCGATATTTTTATAATCTAATAAACCGTGCAGCGCCATGGCGCGCTTTTTAAAACTAAGAAAGGAAATGGCTTAAAAAAGAACATAGAAGTATCATTTTTCGTTGCTATGATTTTCAGCTAAGAGAAGAAAAGGTTAGTCTTACTGTCATCAGAATCCAAGTTCTTAAAAAGGCTAGGAGACAGACCAAAAAAAATGACAAGGGAACTCTCCCCATTGGCTTGATGACTTTCTCAAATACCGAGCTGCTGGAATCTGCCCTATATTTCTTGCATTTCAGGTTTCATCAAGTAATATGCCACAATTATCGGTTCTCCAGAGTGAAAAAGCATTGCTTGTTCCCTTTTCAATTTCCTTGATAGAGGAACTTAAAAAGACATCACCTGGTTTGCCATCATTTCTAAGGGAGAAAACCACATTGAGGCCACCCACATGGCCGCATCTAACTGGTTTGATCACACACCACAGTCAGAATCTTCAATATTGGCCGCCTCAATTAGCTGTAAAAGTCACATGACCTATGACTGAACCATTTAAAAAAAAAAATAGGTTCATCAGTCGCGCCTTTGAATTTTGGGATTTGCATATAGTAAATCAGCATAAATTGCAAAGGGACTACAGTCACTACATCCATAATCAAATTGTCAATCATACAATTCACATTGAAGTATTGAACTATTGAAGCATGTCTGTCAGAAAAGGGTCTGATCAAGCTGCATTGCAGAATTTATAATAAAAAAGGGTACCTGTGACACTCCAATAATATGGTGAGCATGCTGATAAGTTCCAGACTGGAGTCTAATTTCCTAAAAACAGAAATGATAGACTTTAAACATATTTTTAAAACTGATTATAAACTCGCTTGTGAAGATTTGGGCAAAAGGAATGTCCAAGAAAGGTAAAGGTAAATATAACCTTGCATCTTAGTTGACGGTGCACAAAGCCTAAGAGACTCAAGGCACAAAGAACACACAGAATATGTGTAAAAATCAACAGCCGCTACAAACGTAAGGGGGGGATCATTGGACCACGTTGAGGTGAGTATAGAGTTAACAACACAACATCTCCAGAAATTCATTCTAGAGAAGAAAATGCACAGAGTGAATTGCCAATGCAGTCAGACAAAACTTTTCTAACTAAGTGTACATGTATCCTCAACACCTCTAATCTCCTTTCAAAAGAAAATTTTGGTTCATCTCCTCCCTTAGCTTTTCTGCCACATCTCTTTGCCCCAACTTAACATAACCATCAACAAAAGCAGCATAGACATCATAATCTGGCTCAAACCCTTTCCCCACCATTTCTGCCTGAAGCTTTAGTGCCTCCTCCATCTCTCCGTTACCACACAAACCCTTTATCAAAAATTCATAACTGGACCTCCTAGCACCAAAATTAGCCTCCTCCATCATATGTCTGAACACTTCCAATCCCTCAGAAACCATCCCCGCCTTACAAAGCTCTCCAACAAGCAAATCAACTATAACTACATCGGGGGTAAATCCTTTCCTGCCGATTTCTTTGAAGAGTAACCAAGCTGATGTAACATCACCAGCCTTGCAATGCCCATTAATAAGATGCTGATAAGTGACAACAGTACCCTCAATTCCACCCATCTCCATCTCTCTATATAGGTCCTCCCCCATCTCAACCTTGCCAACCTTGCACCAGCCGCCAATCAGAGTGTTGTAAGCAACAATGCCGCGCCTCAAACCCTTCAACTTCATCTCCTCCCACAATCCCACAGCCTTCTCCAGCTCACCCTCCTCGCAGTAGGCAGCCATCAGAATGTGGTAACTCGTGGGATTCGGATCGCACTCCAACCTCCGCATTTCCATCCAAATCTCCTCGGCCATATCACACAACCCCTCCCGAAAACACACCATCAACATCCCGTTAAACGTGGCCGCATTAGGCCGAACCCTCCCCCTCCCACTACCACTACCACCATCATAATCATCAAGAACACCAAACAGCTCCCTATACAGATCAAAGCCTGATCCAACCCCTCTTAGCTTCGCAACTCTAGAAACCAACGCATTGCAAGTTTTCAATTCGAGCTTAAATCCGCCGAGCTTCAACAGCCTCACCATCTGCAGACACGAATCGATGCGATTGAGCTCCAAATAGGCCAGAATCAAAACGTCGAACACTAAAGGGGTAGAATCGCAGGACCTGTAGGTCTGCGTCAGAACTCTGAAAAGCTCGGGGGTGTCCTGATCGGGATCGGAGGAGCGGATGGCGGTGAGGATGAGGGCGTGGGCGCGTGATCTCTTGCGGGCGCGGGCGACGATGTGGATGATGGTGGAGAAGGAGCGGAGGTCGTGGCAGGTGAGGGCGTTCTCGGAGGTAAAGCGGAAGAAGGAGGCGGCGAGGTTGGGATTACTGCGAACGCGGAGGAGAATGAGGGAGACCTGGAGAGGGGTGAAGCCCTTGGGGAAGTGAGAGAGGAGGGTGGCCCAACGGGACTTGGAGCGGTAGTTAATGAGGATGGAGGCGGCGGAGGAGACGACGTCGTTGGGGTCGGCATCAGAGGAGGAGGGGAGAGAGAGGGATCTGTGGAGGCTGAGGGTTGGTTTCAGGGGGATGCTCCGTTTGAAGAATAGGGACGCCATTAGAAGTGGGGAGAGGAGGGTAGTCCGGCGTGTGGAAGTGGAAGTCGTAGACGACGACGATAGAAGAAGGCCCGACCCGCGGAGGACGTGCGGTTATCCATATCCCTCGTTGACCCGGAAAACCCGACCCGAAAAAACCCGACCCGTAAGTCCGGTAAATTCTGGGTCAAGACCCGGGTTTTCTGACACGAGATTTTTATTTTACCCGAACATGAACTACCCGGTAATTTTCCGGGTAATCTGGGTTTCGACCCGGTAACCTGATTGGCCCGTTAATTTTGACCCAATTGACTCGGTGACCCGATTGACCCGATTTATTTATAATTATATATGATTATATTTTCTTATGGTGATTCCAATTTATTATATCTTATAATTACAATCACTTGATCATTCATTTTCAAATCAACTTTTATATTTATTTGTATTGTGTAATAATATCCCTTCAATCGATAGTATTTGAGTTTTGATTTTTCATCACATTTTTTCAGAAGATCAAAACACTAAAAAATTATTAAAATATTAAAACAATTCTTAAAAAATTAATATTTTATATATTTTTAAATTTTTATTAAAAATTACGAGAAATAATAAAATTCAAATATTTTAAATTAGATATAGTATATAATTACAAGCAATACAACTTATGAACCACGTCTTTAATTTTAGCATTTTAAAATTATCACAAATTTACCAAATCATGATTTTTTTTAATTTAAAACAGAAAAAATTGACAAACCCGAAATCGACCCGATTTGACCCGAAACCCGGTCAAACCCGAGTTCAAGCCAACCCGGATATACCCGGGACCCGTTTTACCCGAAACCCAAAATGACCCGACCCGAACCCGACCCGAATGACCCAATTGACAGGTCTAATCAAGAGGTATCAAGATATCGATTTCGGTATCAAGATATCGATATCGGGTAATATCAAGTGATACCTCCTAAAAAATCAGTATATCAAATAAGGCTAAATTTGATAGGTAGATATCACTTGATATATGGGGATACCAAACACTAAATATCAATATCACTTTAAGTGATATCGATATCTAGCCGTACCAAACACTAGATATCAGATATCAGGGTTCTGATATCTAGATATCAATACCAAATGGGCCCTAAAAGTTAAAACTGTGAGAATATTCGCTGACATGGTTTTTAAAACCGTGAGAACTTAGTCACTTGTTGTTCGTAAGTTCTTGAAACCATAAGAGGTAGGAGGAGGAGGGCCAACTGACCCACTCATCTATAAATAGAAGTCAAACGGTGTACTTCGTTTCCACTTCAACAAGTTACAAACACCACATTAATTCAATTACCGAAGAAATAGAATTACGAGTTTGTCGAATTGTTGTGATCATGTCGATACAATATGTACAACAAGATGAAGTTGGGGGCACTCTTGCAACGATATGAAAGTACTTGTTCAAAATCTCCGAGTATGCAATTTTTTTTTTTGAAGCAAGATAAGAATTCAGTTCTCTAGACATGCCTAGAAAAACCGAGAGACCGGACAAGCCGGTAGATGGACTAATCATCATGTACAATCAAATCAAATAACAGAAGCAAAAGACAGAAAGGAAATGACACGAAGCAAATAACAGAAATGAAAATGCGAAAATAAAATAAACGTGCAAGCTATCCTACACCGTAAAACAAAACCACAATGACAAACGAATCAATCAGCCAACGGAGGACGCACACAGAGAACTCTGGGGACACTAGCGGACATCTCAGATTATGGACTCTGAAGAGCCATCAGATATCGATCGCAATTCCACGTCGTCTTCGGATACAGCAAATCAAACACCGTTCACATGAGGCATGTAATACAACAAGAACAACACAACACACCAAACCGCTAAACCAAACCCAAGCCAAACCATTGGACAATAAAAAGCTCAAACCCATCTCAAAATCCTCAAAGGGCGATAACGAGATCGTAGGAGACTACTAGGTAGTCAAAATAGAAGCGACAGAGACAGGAAGAAGCAAAGAAATAGAACAATAATTCAAAGGCAAAGGGAAAGGAAAGGAAAGAAAAACCACAACGGAGGACGGGATTACAGGAAACGGAGGTCTCACAAAAAGCCGGATGAGCCGTCGGAAAGGTTAGGCCCGAGGCCGGAGGCATAGGACAGGGTCGAGGTTGAACTCGAGATGGGTGGAATCGGAAGAAGAGCCTAGGGCGGAGTCGTGGATGCCCAAAGATAGTTGGAGCCGAGGGAGGCCGGAGGAGGAACCGAAAGCAAACCGAGGGCGCCGGTGGAGAAGCTTGGGTCAGCGACGGGGAGGCGGTGGCGGCCAGTAGAGCTTAGGCGGCGGTAAGCCAGGCGCTCCTGAAGGAGAAGGAAGCCGGTGAGGACGGTGGCTAGTTGGCGGTGGCCGGTTGGAAGTCGAAACGAGAAGGTGTTGGAGGGTTGCAACTTGCCCATGGAAGCAAGCCAGTGAGCAGGTGACTGTTGCCAATGCAAGCAAAGAGGCAGGTGCGGCCATGGCGGTTGGACAAAGGCAGCGGCGGCCAAACTCTCAAAGAGAGTTTTTTAGGTTTCAAAATTCATTTTAACTCATCTAGTCATCTCCGAGTATGCAATGAATGTATTTATATTGTAGTTTACATATAGTTTTGCTATAGTTATAATTATCAATTAATCAATTAATAATACTAAAGGAGAAGTGGCCTACGCCATGTGGCAGCTTCTCCTTTAATATAGGTTTTTTTGTTAACCGATTAAATATTTTTCTATATTTAAATAAATTATTATTTATTATAAATCAAATTACTTCTTTAAATATAATGAACTAATTCATTTCTTTTTCTAAATTTTAATCGATTGATTTTCTTTTTAAATTACTTTTTCTATAAAAACATATAATCTTTTGTAGTTTTGATTCATGGGATAATATATAAATAACGATTAGATCCATTTAATAATTTACTTTGTTATAATTTGATTATATATTTACTTTAATCAATTATTCTCATTTCAATAATAACAATGAAAGTTATATATTTGTGTGTGCATAGTATAATCTATAGTCAGGTAATAAATTACTTTATTACATTTATAAATAAAAATAATTAGTTTATTTTAGTTTAGTTGTGAAAGATAATAGATTTAGGAGTTTATAATATATTATTGAATTATTAATGCAGCTATAGTAAAGGAAAATCATTAGTTGAACGGGTATTAATATGAAATCTAATTAAATTTTAAAAGGAATTTAGATAAAATGATAAGAATCCTATTGTGTTTTAACTTATATAAATGTTTTACATATGTGTAAATTTATTATATAAAAAGCATCTGCACAACTGTGCTGGCACTAATCTAGTTTTTAGTAGTAATATGACATGAATACGATATAGTTTATATAACGTTCGAAACCAATATATTTTTGTATTATGAATATAATACGGGTTATATGTGAAACATATAAATAGCTATTTAGAAAAGTTATTTCAAAAACAATGTAGAGTCAGCTATTTAATAAAGTTGTTTCAACTTGTCGGTGTCTCCAACTAGAGCAATATGAATGCGTGAGCTCTTTATATGGGAGCGCGCGCAAAAATACGGTTCTCATGATGCACTATTCATGGAAGAACAATCAGACCGAACTTTCAACCTTATGGCTAGTTTGCGAGCACTACGGTGGCCCGTCAAATGAATTTGGATTTCTCACCCGCATTGAGCGAGGTAGTAACGTCTACAAAAATGGGGTGTCAATTTAAGCTCAAGGGTGAACAACACAATGTTGACAATTGAACAATATGTGTCATATGCGGTGCTCATACTCACGAACTCCCTGAAACCTTTTATGGGTATCACTACGCATAGTAGAGCAATAAAAGAAGGTTCATCATGATACTACGATCGAGAAAAGGCCACACAATGTCTTGCGTGGGTTCAAGATTGATGATGAAGAATGTATGACTAACATCTGTTAAGCATGCAATATCATGGGAAAGATGAAAAGAGATGTGTTAGAGGGACGGAGGGATCTATATCAAGTCTTACACTCGCTATTTTTTCTCGAAAAACAGTTTGTGAAAAATACCAATAACAATCTATATCTATATATCTATAAAAAAAAATTGTATCCTAGTCACTTTAATGACTCTCAACTTTAATGACACCTCTAAAGATCACTTCAATGTTTCTTTCCACATTTATTTGTACTTGAAAACATGACTCGTGAAATTTACAATAGACCATCTTAATATATGACGTTTAAAAAAAATTTGTAACTCCCTTATTAATTATTTTCTCCATTTTATTTACAATGTTCATGATACGTGAATGTCCATGATAATTAATTTACAATGTCCATATTCACACAAAAAAAATGTAACTCCCTTATTAATTATTTTCTCCATTTTATTTACCTGTTTAAATTTCATGATTTTTGTTTTTTTATACTTTTAATCATTGTTTAGATATGATAGTTTTTTGAGAGATTTTTAGATAGCTTAATTTTAGTTTCTCTCACATTCATAGTCTTGATTTTAGTTTATTAATCATTGATATGTATATTTTTCTTTTGAAGATTTTCAAGTTTGATTAGATGTTATATTATAGAAATAAATAATGAGGATTATGGAGTAACTCTTTTAAAAAAATACTATAAAGTTAAATTTTGACATGATTTAAAATATGATTTAATATTTTTAATATGTACATTTTTCCAAATTTCAGGATTTTTTTTAATTTTAATCATTGTATGGGTATGATAGTTTTTTGAGAGATTTTTAGATACCTTATTTTTAGTTTGTCTCACGTCCATAGTATTGCTTTTAGTTTATTAATCATTGATATGTATAATTTTCTACTGAAAATTTTTAAGTTTGATTAGATGTTAGATTATAGAAATAAATAATGTGGATCATGGAGTAATTCTTAAAAAATATTATAAAGTTAAATTTTGACATGATTTAAAATATGATTTAATATTTTCAATATATACATTTTTCCAACATTTTAATATACATATTATAAGTTGAAAAATAAATACTTACAAAAAAATGATAATGATTTGGCCCGTGCGTAGCACGGGTTTGATTTATCTAGTTGTATTTATATAATCCTGAATCTGCACAGAATTTTATAATTTATGTAGCCCCCTACTGTCCTAAATCTATATAAAAGTTTCAATTTCATACCATCATATTACCAATACCAATATGAAAATACTACTTTTATAGCACTAAATCTATATACAAGGTTCAATTTCATAACATCATATTATCAATAACATCCTATAGTCCTAAATCTATATAAATGTTTATACTTTATGAGAAAATACCAATGAAAATATTTAATACTACCAATAATAATAATAATAATACCTATACAATCCTAAATTTTAATTAAGTAACATCATATTTCAAAAGCCATTCGACACCTATTGAAACAAATAATATCAATTTCGATTCCAACATGTACATGGTCCTAAAATTATACAAGTTTTAAGGAACCTCAGAGATTGTTAGTTTCTCAACTTCTAGATGTACGACATGCTATTTAGGGAGTGATGTTTGTGTTCCTATTTGCCTATACTTCTACTAGTTCTACCTTATAGGAGATGGTAACCTCATAAATATTTGGAGTGACCCTTGGATTCCTAACATAAATCTCAAAACTTTCATGGAAAACAATGATCTGAACATGAAAGTTAGTCATCTCTTTACTCCTCAAAAGCATTGGAATAAGTCTCTCATTGAGAGCCTATTTCCTCAAAGTATAGCCAACATCATGCTATCTCTCAAAATCCCAACTTGGCAAACTCAGGATAAGTTAATCTGGATGCCTAATCCCACGGGAAATTTTACCACTAAATCTACGAAGAAAATTACTAATATCCAAAACCACAACACAGATAACCATGGCTGGATATGGAACCTAAACCTCCCACCCCGCCTCAAATATCTAGTTTGGAAAATTAAAGTTGACGCTCTTCCCACCACCAGCAGGCTTAATAGGTACATCAATAGAGTTCCAAGCACCTGTTCTCTTTGTAACCAAAGTAACGAGGATGCCACTCATCTTTTTACAGAGTGCTCCTTTGCAAAGGAGCTAATAGCTCAATTTGAACAAACAACAGGAAAATTCTTCAACAACCTCTCTATGCAAGGTCCCCTTTGTGACAACATGTCTAATCAACCAAGCAAACCAATCATTTGAAGATCCAGTACCCGCACCGTGTGCGAGTTTTTATTTAAATTTAAATACATTGGATATTGATATTAATACTCGTTTGTTTAGCTGATTAATTTCTTCCAATACATCTTATTTTTTACATAATTAACATAGAATCAAATAAAATTCTTATAATATATAGATATATATTCTTTCATTTTTTAAAATTTAAATAAATTTTATATTAATACATCTTCAAATAATTCATATTTATAAATCTAAAATAAACTAAAGAATAAATCTAAATAAATCTCATAATATATTAATATATTAAACCCAAATAACTTCTTTGGAAAAACATCATGTTGTGATAATACATAATTATAATTGATTATTTAATTTTATATTTATAAACAATTTAATCTTTAATTATATAAATATAATATAAACCTTAGATAACTTATTATTTTAAATCTATGAAGTTTATATCTCTCATGCAATAGATACTTTTTTTAAAATATGGATTATGGATAGAATTAGATTATATTGAAGACATTGAAGATAGAAAGATTGTAAAACAAAATAATATTTTAAGATAAACTATATCTCTCATGCATGAGATAATTTTTTTAATATAATTATTAACAAAATGTTATAAAATTGGGTAAAATCTTTCTAAAATATATTTATGTCTAAAAAATTTTGAAAACTATTATCTTAAGATTGATTAAGACAGAGAGATAATTTTTTTATTGGTTACTACTGTTAAGATTAAGGAGAAGGTGTCATATTTCATAGACGACTTCTTCTTTATTATATATAATAAGATCATGTTTATCAAGGAATACTAAGAATACTAATATTTTATTCTTCTCTTTCCGTCACATCATCCTAGCATCTCATTCTCATTTTTCCCACTTTATCAATAGCATCTCTAGTATCTCAAAACACATCTTTCATACCAACTCAATTTACAAATATACCCATCTCCACTCAATCTCATCACTTTCGACATCTCATTCTCAATATTCGCTTTCTTATGTTTGTAAGGGATTTAATGGGTGCAAGTAATTAATGAGCTTACATAATGAATTCAACATTATAATTAAAGAACTATATGTTGTCAATAATAAAGCCACTCTGATTCTACATGTTCATTTGTAGCACCATTTACAGCAAGTACAGTAACTAAATTGCAACAACTATAGCAGGAATAAACTTTTAGCATAAAAAAAATCAAAATGTCAGGAGATTGGTTGAAACAAGCAACAACAGCACTATAGCAGACCTAAAAAAAATTGAGATTTAGATGTGTTTCATTGAGATTTAACTTAATTTGTATGAAGGTTACATATTTTCATTAAAAAATTCAACTTTCAATGACCAAAGGTCTCTGCAATGAAGAAACGAAAAAACTGAAATTATGAATCATACCATTAAAAATAGAACAAGAAATTATATATGAAGTTCTTTGATCAATTGAAACAATCGAGGTGATAGAAGAAAAAAAATAGCTCAAGAAAGCTCACCTGAAGCAAAGTCTTCTTTGTTGAGAACTTGTCGAGCAACAATCGTTCATCACAATTGGCTTTTGAGACTTCAAAGTGGAAGAACGTGGAAAAAAAGGCCGCTGCAAAAAATTTAGCGTTTGTTGCAAATATGCGAAAGATACCCTATGTTTTCCATGCCCTCCCTATTTTGGAGAACGGGCTGGGGAAACTATTGAACCTAAAAAAGAGACCAAAATTCCCCCAAAACCTAATATTCTCTAAAATAGGGATGCTCTTGAAGTTGTTCTAAGATCCATTGAGTTTGTTTGTATAATTGGGAGAGGAACAATTCTTTTCTCCTAATTTTATAACCGGAAATTTTGTGAGGTAACTCTGGGATTTCACGTAATTCGTGTGGTAAACAAGAGTTTCAGATATTTCGCTTGGTAACCCTGGGGTTTTGAAATATTTTGTCTCACATCCAGAAGTTTCTGTCCAAAAATCGTGGTTTTAAAGTTTGTGGAGGGTGAGTAGTGTAATATTAACAAAGATTAGGGAGACTTTTCATAAATACTAAGCTTTTCAACCTTATTGCCCAGCAAGAGACGAACAGAAGAAGAAGGACACGATAACGGCGATAGCAGACGGAGGGAGATGAATTGCAGAGGCTTTTTGACGGGCAACTGGTGACTCCTGAGGGGAACGCCTGAGAGAGGGGTGGCGGCGGTGCATGTGGTGGCCGGAGTTATTGGTGCAGTCGGTTCTGGGCTAATGGTGAGTTTTCTTACTTCAAAAATTTTGAATAGGTTTTTCCCAAAATTTTAAAATCATATCTATCAATTTGCTTCTTATTGAGTGAGATTAGTGATCTATGGTGTGAAATCCAACTCAAATCATGGTTTGACTCTCCCAAAATTGACTGACCCAAACCTAAAATTCATAATTCGAAATTGCGTTGATTGAATAGGTTGTCGTCGGCAGTGCAAACATAGGTAGAGATGGCCAAAATAAATGGAACAAGGTCGTTGATTGAGTCGACTTGCGTTGTTTTGGATGTGAATTATCGAGCAAGGAACGTAATTAGGTAGATTTTGAAGGCCATTGATATGTGTATCTTCAAGCCCTCGCCCAATTCTTTGGTTCAGGGATCCTAATTTGGTATTTGAATTAATGTTTTATAGAACTCAATCAATCTGTAGATAAATATCAATTTCAATTTCCGTTGGGTAGAAAATTACAAACTTGGTTAATTTGGATCCGATCAAATGCATTCATGTGTTGAAGTTTTGGGAGAACAACATTAAATATGAACTAGGACTCGCTGCCATAAATAAGTCAAAGTATCAAACAGAGCTCAAATCTTATTGATTGTGCCAGCAACTCCGGCCACCACCTGCGTCACCACCCTTCTCTCAGCCGTCGCCGCCCCTCGGGAGTCACTAGTTGTCCGTCGAAAAGCCTCTGCAATTCGTCTCCCTCCGTCTACTATCACGTCCTTCTCCTTCTATTCATCTCTCACTGGGCAATAAGGTTGAAACGCTTAGCATTTGTGAAAAGCCTCCCCAATCATTGTTAATATTACACTACTCACCCTCCATAAACTTTAAAACCACGATTTTTGGACAAAGTCAAACTTTTGGGCACGAAACAAAAATTTTCAAAACCCTGAGGTTACCAGGTGATATGTCTGAAACCAGGGGCGGAGCTAGGGGGTTCCTGGGGGGTCACGTGCCCCTCCTCTTATACTACGAACTACCTAGGTGCATTCTCCTCGTCGATAGCTTCATTTTTTATATATAATACGCCTTAATCCGACATCTGAGTAAAAAGTTATGAGTATTTAAAAATTAAAGGTATATTAATCACTTTAATTTTGTTTCAATAGACTATAATACTTTTATATTTTACTTGAATTAACATTCATATAATATACTTCATCTCGAGAGCTTCGAAATGAGAGGTTATACTAATCATTTCGACAATTAGATAAGAAGTTACGCAAGTTTAAAAATGTTATATATGGTTATGCATTATTATATGTTATGAGTGCAACAAGTTATATATTGACTAGAGTTGTTATTCGAGTCAAACAAGTCTAGTATTGCTTGATTATATTTAGCTCGTTTAGAAACGAGTTGAACCTATATTTGAACTTGAGCTCATACTCGGCTTGTTTAGTAATGAACGAGCTTGAGCTGAGTTTTTTTTCAAGTATTATACAACCTTACTTGTTCATGACATACTAACATAAAATAAAATTTGTAAATTTCACAAAATTCGTGTTATTTGAGTTTCAATCAAGCTGAGCCAAGTTTTGAATCGAGCATAAAAATGTGCTCATAATAAGCTCATTTTATAAATGATGCTCGAGTCGAGCTTTTATTGATCAAAACTCAAGCCAAGCTCTAGCTATTCAGCTCATAAAACAACCATAATCTCCACTTAATATTTATTATATTGCGTTTCCTGTACTTATTTAGTTAAAAAAATTTCCGGATATTTCATTTATATGTTTATATTTCTTTTTTTAGGTGCGGAAAAAATGATAGTGTTTTATCATAAACCGATGACATTTTATCTTAAAATAACATAATTTATTATCATATTATATATAATTCTTTATGACAATTTAATCCAAAACTATATCGCATATACAATTGTGCCCCCCTCCGAAATTTTTCTGGCTCCGCCACTGTCTAAAACCCTTGTTTACCACACGAATTACGCGAAACCTCAGGGTTACCTCGCGAAATTTTCGTTTTATAACTTTAGACCCAACTTTCTTATTGATTATATTTTGAGTCTAAATTTAAAATTTATTTTTTAACTTATGATCAATCTATAATCTATAATTTTATTTTAATAGGATTTATAGTTTGTATACTCCGTATAAATTTATACTATTTAAAATTTGTATTATTTTTGATTTACGGATAAATATTTTTTCATTTTAAAACAAACCGAACATAGTTGGTGAACAAGACTAGTTTACGTTGACAACCCTAATAATATCCATTTTGAAGTCAAACCGGTGCCAGATTGAATCATTTTCTTGTTTTGTGTGTTGTTTCTCCGTTCCGAAGTGGAGGAGTCGTGGTGGAATTGATCTCTCTTAACGAGATCGGATGCTTCTTCGATCTTCAAGGAGGAAGGTCTCTCTTCGTGGCCACAATCATCTCTGACTTTAGGGCTTCATTGACGGCTCTTTCTACATTCCATCCACCTCGCTTAGTCAGGTGCGTCTTTAGATTGTTGCTTCTTCTGAGACAAAAATGGATTCATATTCTTAACTACGGAATTTGCATTTAGTAGGATTAAAATGGCGTTTTAGGCTTGTTTACGGTTACTTGGGAGTGGAATTGGAAATTGCTTCTTCTCCGGGATTATTATCTTGTTTTTAGTTGAATTCCTTCGTCTTTCGATCTGCTGATGGATAATTGATTTTCTCTTTCGATTTCGTTCGATTTTGGTCTTCTTTCGCTTCATCAAGGAGATTGTGATTCTGTTGGATGTGAATGCAATGGTGAATCTTGTTTTGTTTCCATGCTTTCGCAAAGCAATCAAGTTTCTAGGTTTTCTAGCTGTGACTAGTCGATGTGTGACTATCAAAATTTGAATTCGTTTGTTGATTCTGAGCATTGAAGCTTGAATCTTAAGTTAGTTTTTCGTTCTTGCCAGCTTGACTGGCCCCGATATCTAGATATCAGCATCTACTGCTATTAAGAAGCTGTACGTGAATTACTCTAATGCATCAGTTGACAGTTTCTATTGCAGGCTTAGGAGTACTTGGTTTTCGATTTTTTCAGCAATTACTTGTTGGTTTACTGAGCTTCAGCCTTCGCACAATCTAATACAAAAGTACGGAGGAGAGCTGCTGAAGTAGCCTCTTTTTTTTTATGGTTTAATACTGCTTGCTTTAGCCGGAATCCTGAGTTTTGGTTACTTATTTGGGAGCAATGAGTGCAATAGGACTTGATATTGGTAATGAGAACTGTGTCATAGGTGCTGTGAAACAAAGGGGTATTGATGTATTGTTGAATGACGAGTCCAAACGCGAGACACCGGCTCTGGTTTCATTTGGCGAGAAGCAGAGGTTTCTGGGGTCTGCTGGAGTCGCATCAGCAATGATGAATCCCAGATCCACCGTCTCTCAGGTTAAAAGACTGATTGGCCGCACATTTAATGCACCTGATGTGCAAGATGATTTGAGATTGTTCCCTTTTGAGACTTCTGAAGGGCTTGATGGTGGAATTTTAATTCATCTGCAATACATGGGAGGAAAACAAACCTTTACGCCTGTCCAAATATTGGCTATGCTTTTGTCTCATTTGAAACAGACAGCAATGAAAAGTCTGGAAACAGCAGTTTCTGATTGTGTGATCGGGATTCCCTCGTACTTTACCAATTTACAAAGACGCCATTATCTGGATGCTGCAGCCATTGCTGGTTTGAATCCATTAAGATTGATGCATGACTGCACGGCCACTGCCCTTGGCTATGGAATTTACAAGACTGATTTGTCAAATACTAATACAACTCATGTTGTTTTTGTGGACATTGGACACTGTGACACACAGGTGGCAGTTGCTTCTTTTGAACCTGGATATTTGAAAATTATTTCCCATGCTTTTGATAGTAACTTGGGAGGACGAGATTTTGATGAGGTTCTAGTTCGCCATTTTGCTACACAGTTTAAGGAACAGTATGATATAGATGTCTACGCTAATAAACGAGCATCTATCCGCTTGAGAGCAGCTTGTGAGAAATTAAAGAAGATCTTAAGTGCCAATGCAGAAGCTCCTCTGAATATTGAATGCTTGATGAATGAGAAAGATGTGAAGGGATTCATTAAAAGGGATGAATTTGAAAGGCTGTCATCTAACCTGTTAGAAAGGGTATCTGATCCATGTCACAATGCCTTGGTTGCTGCTGGTTTGACTGTCGAGAAGATCCATTCAGTTGAGCTCGTTGGTTCAGGTTCTCGTATACCCGCTATAGCTAGGGTTTTAACTTCCTTTTTCAAAAGAGAACCAAGCCGAACATTGAATGCTAGTGAATGTGTAGCCCGTGGGTGTGCCCTGCAGTGTGCTATGCTTAGCCCTATTTTTCGAGTGAAGGAGTATGAGGTTAGTTATCCATTAATTGACGAGTTTACTAATGGAGTTTGTTAGTTATATTCTCAATTTGTTTTTTTTTTCAAATCTTTGATGATTAAATTTATACCACACCACTTTTTACTTTGTTTGGAATCATATGTTTATGTTTGTCCAGTGTAAAGAAACACAAATAGTTTTAGACCCAAGCTTGATTCTACTAGCTTGAAATTGTCCTTTTAATTTTCCTCCAGTAGCCACACTGTTGTACATTTATAGATATCTGGAACCTCAAACTTTAGCAGAACTTCTCATGTGCAATAAGGCAAATGTGTAGAATTTCATACTTACAGTTTTGCCCACTATTAATTTGCAGGTGCAGGATTCATTGCCTTTCTCCATAGGATTTTCATCTGATGAAGGCCCAATAAAAGCAATAACAAATGATGTGTTGTTTCGTCGAAATCATCCAATTCCAAGTGCTAAGTTGCTCACACTGCAGAAAGCTAGTACATTCCATCTAGAAGCCTTTTATGCTAACCAGCATGAGTTGCCTCTTGGTACAAGTCCAAAGATCAGCATGTTCACGGTATGTTTGCAATCTAAGGCTAAACTTAAGGATAAACTTGGGATTTATGTGATTCTGGACTTGTTTATGATTGTAGATTTTCTATAGCTTGTGAATCAAGTAAGTATATGTATTATCTAATGCAAGTGAATTCAAAGTCTTGTTTTTTTTTCCTTTCCTGTTCGAATGTGCTGATTTTGGTTACTTGTGCTTTTGCATCTGCAGTTCTTTTTTTCTATGTAGTAGGATAAAAAAAAAGCATTATTTGATAGTATTTAAGTTGCATAGTAAGTTTAGCTATTGTTTTCTCACAATTGTTGAATTTAAGAGCTATGCCTTCATACTATTTAATAGATGAAACTACATACCCAATATATTATAACCTATACTCTAGGCAGTCTAAGGGTATATTTTTCAGCCGCATTTTTTCCTTTTATTTGTCATGGAAAGGTGAAAGGATGAATAGATATAGTGTGAGAAGCCCCTACACGTCGACTTAATCTTGTGTAAGAAAGTGGATCCCATAATCCCGTTCATATTGCTTGACTAGATATTCCCGAATTAAACAAATATGTACACATTATTGGAATATAGTGGAAATGTCAAAAGAAAGCTAGAAACCTCTAGAAGTAGATGGTTAGAGGGGATTTCCAAAGGGATGGAAGTTATTATAAATAAGGCATTAGGCCTCTTACTCATTTATCTAGTGAATTTACTTGTTTTGAGTGTTACACATACTCACTCACTTCACAGTGAAATCGAGAAGCAAGTACCGAGGTGATAATGGTAAAGCTAAATAGAACGAGATGTTAGTAGACCGTTGGAATGTGGTTGTCCCACATCGGCAATATAGAGAATCCTTGAACAACATATAAGGTTGAGGGGCTATTCCTCTCATAGCCAATTGGTTTTGAGATGAAACCCCGTTGGGTTTATGTGTTGTTCGAGTCTCCTGTATGTGGGCCCGTTGACACGACCTCCCTCGAGCTTGTCTTAGCCCCACCGGGCCCAGCCGAGTTTAACATGATATCAGAGCCGGGTTCGGCTAGTTTCGGTCTGGGCTTATATTATAAGGTTGAAGGGCTATGCAACCCTCTCATAGCCAATTGGTTTTGAGATGCAACTCAATGCAACTCCGTTGAGTTTATGTGTTGTTCGAGTCTCCCGTATGTGAGCCCATACACACGACCTCCATCCGGATTGTCTTAGCCCCACCGGGCCAGCCGAGTTTAACATAGACAAAGCATGAATGTCAGAACTATCCTTGGGTAATTCAAGGCAATAGAGACCATTCTTCTCTGTAGTGGCCTTCTCCTTAGCAAGCACAAACCTAGTCCTTCAATTGTGGTCCTGTAGAATGCAACGAGAGGGTGTGAATGTAATATGATAATTAAGATATTTTGTCAGCTTTTCAGTGGAGATCACCTTGGTCGACAATTTAGGGACATGAAGCACATTCTTTGGTGGTGGGTCCTTGGTCAACAACAGCGGCAAAGGAACCACACACAGACACACACATATGTATACATATATATACATACATACACACACGGCACACACACACATGTTTTGGTTCTTGGGCTTGACTGACAAGTATAAAACTGTTGTGAGGAGTTCATCATATTGTGAGGAGTTCATCATATTGTCAGTGACAATCGAGTCTATGATTCATTGTGAGGACTGAGACTGCCCAGAATCTCCAAAATGTAAAGACTGTGAGTTGTTACCTAACCAAGCAAGAGCAAGTGGATATATTGGTTCGAGCAACAAAATTTAAAAAGCTTAAGAGTTCTGATACCAAAGGAGAAAGGATGAGGTAGAAGAGAAATATATTTTGCTATATTTTTCCATTGGAGAGAAAGCTACTGAATAATGCAAAGTAAAATTAAACACCTATTACCAGCAGCCTAGTATAGTAAAAAGCCTACTATTTTAACATGATAATTATGACTAAAAAGGCCTAGGATTCTAGGAGTTCAAGAGTCTTCTAACAATCACTGTATTTAACCCTTTCATCTGGTTGATTTTTCAGATTGATTCTTTCCAAGTGTCCAACAAAAAAGATGCAAAGGTTAAGATAAAGATTCATCTCAATCTTCATGGTATTGTTAGCATTGAATCAGCCTCGGTAAGATTGCATTTTTTTTTCTTTTTTACAAGTATCACATTTATTATTGCTGACAATCTTTGCCAACTGTATGAAATCTGTACTTCGTCAGCTACTAGAAGAGAACAAGGACAATTTAGAGACGATGGAAGTGGAGGTTGATGATGGATCTTCTGCTGCAGGAAATGACACTGGAGATGGACACTTTTCACAATCCAAGCATGTTAGTAGTTTTGTTCTACCATGTGTTTGCTATGGTTTTAAATCCATGCATCTTATCCTGCTCAGTTATTTGCTGAACATCTTCATTTCAGTTATGTTATAGAGCGACCATTATTGGGAACACGATAGTTCCCCTTTGTCTTCATTCCTTATAGCGTATCCCTGATTTTCCCATATACCATAACACTCTTCTTTTCACAGGGTAAAGGAATCCGTAGCAAAGTTGTGAAGAGGTATGATATTCCAGTAAGTGAGAATGTATATGGTGGATTGACAAAACTCGAGCTTTCAGAAGCTATAGAGAGAGAAAATCAGCTCGTCCAACAAGATATTAAGGTGGAGCAAGCCAAGGATAAGAAAAACTCTTTGGAATCTTATGTATATGAGACCCGTGGCAAGGTATGCCGTCATCAGTTCCTCGTCAATATGTTTCCTGTCTAAAGTTTTCATATTGAGTCATGTTGCTGAAATAGTAAATCTCACATAGGAAAGTATGTGTAGGTATATAGTGTTAGTAAGTAAGAGTGATATGCTTTTTTTTTGGTCGACAGTAAGAGTGATATGCTTATCTCACTACCTTTTAAGTTATTGACTCACTCATACCAGCTACAGAAAGTCTAAATGCATAATCACTAGGGATTGTTGATATATTGAACCTTTAAATCTGTTTATATACTAAAATTTACACAAATTTATTCAAAGGAAAAGTAAAAAGGGAAAAGAGTCCCATAGTATTCGATCTGTAATTGAACACTATGCGGCCCATAAATGATGTTAAATAAAAGGCTACCCTACCTAACCAATCTGATTTGTAGGTTTAAGTGGGACTAACATAATTTTGAAATATGGTAATCAGATACAGATTTGTGTGAACAATTTTCTGGACAGTGATAACATAGATGTATCTGTGTTAGTTGCTATTCGTATTTGAGATAGAAAATTGCATGTATATGAGTTCTTGATTTGTTTCCCCTCTGAAGGATTGAAGTATTCTTATCAATTTTCACTTCATTACCTATAGTAAACCTAAAAGCTACCTCAACCTTACTAAATCATTGTTCTGATTCCTTATAGCCACCAATCAAGTAATATCTGTAAATCTATAATTGCTTGACCAGATTTTAAGCACATACCAGAGCTTTGCTACAGACCAGGAGAAGGAAGGCATCTCACAGAATCTGCTGGAGACTGAAGAGTGGCTTTATGATGACGGAGATGATGAAACTGAATATGTTTACAATGAAAAAATGGAGCAGCTTAAAAAGGTAACATTTGCTTCTTGGCTAATTAGCTATTTACTCACTCTATTTATATTTTATAAGCCATGTGACCAACTTAATTTTTTTATATCTAGTTACTGGATCCAATTGAATGTCGATATAAAGACGATGAGGAGCGTGCACAAGCAACCCATGATTTGTTAAACTGCATTGCTGAACATCGGATGTCTGCTGGATCATCATCAGCTAATGAGAAGGAAGCGGTATGAAGACTTGTGGGTTTCTGATTGGGAAGTAACCAATTAGTAAAGAATATGCCTGGCAACCATATCTAGCTGTTTGTATATTTAATAAGAATCTTTTCGCTTTTCAGGTTCTCAATGAATGCAGTAAAATAGAGCAGTGGCTGCGAGAAAAGAAAGAACAGCAAGATTCATTGCCCAAGAATGTTGATCCAATTCTGTGGTCAAGTGAAATTCGAAGAAAAGCAGAAGCTCTTGATGCGTAATGTCCCTGTATCCTTTTATATCATTTTTATTTATTATCTAAATGATGTGTTTGAATCCCTTCATCTGTATATTACTCCCTGCCTTGATGATTTTTTGAACACCACTTCTACTTCCATGCCAAGAAGGTTACTGGTAAATAAGAGCTCTTATTTAATCCTATTTTTACTAAAAAACCTTTTATTTCAGACCTCAGCCTGTGTGAATATCCCCTAAATGACTATGTCTCCAACATGAAGAAGAAATCAAAATCATCCCATTACACACTAGCACCAAGGATTCTGTGACTGTTATTGTTGGATATTTTCCCCCCCTTTTTGTCATGGGAGCAGGATACAAACTGATGTCATTCTAGTTAGAGGTTCCATGTTTCCGTCAGTTGGGTTTGCAAATCCTGGTCAGGTGAGGTTTAGGTGATCCCTGAATGCTACTTAGTCTAGACGTCAAAGATTAGACTAACTCCAATGGTATGGTGCAAATGCTTAAATATGCACATTTTGTTACAAATTGTGCTCCAATGGTTACTTTTGAGTGTTCAAAATGTGCACATTTGCACACAGTGTTCAAATATAAGCACTTCACCTCCCCATGTGCAAAAACTTTAATCACTTTTTAATAAAGTATGGTTCATTTCTATTTGTTGTTTTAACTATTTCTTTTTCCTTTTTGATTTAATCATATTTATTTAGAGATGGGTGTGTATAAAATACACATTTAACCATTGGTGTAAAATATCATAAAGTGATGTGCATTTTTGAACACCTTGTGCAAATATACACATGGGAGGTGGTTGTGAATATTATTAGGAAGCCCCTGCAGAGCAATTTATCAGCTTCCCATTTTAGGAGCTGTAACTTTTGACTGCAATATTGCATTTTCATTTTTCTCCTTTTCGCATAGAATGATTTACAGGAAATGATTTCTGAAGACGACAGTTCTGAATTATACCAATGCTTTTTCAGGATGTGCAAGCACATTACAAGTTCAAACTCAAATCGAAGACACAAAGGAGATGACATGGAAGTAGATTAAACCATTCCATAGACGGATGAGCTATACACATTTTCTACCCAGACCGGTTATTCTTTTAACATATATGATATAAACTAATGATCTGCTTTTCCTGGGAAGTATCTTATTAACCAATGTCAAGTTTGAAAGATCATGGACTAGCTTATCGTCCAAGATAAAACTTCAAATTTCGGTAGCAGTTCAGGTAGCAATTTCTCCCGTGTAGTTCTTTTGCAATTGAATATTAATTTTTCACTCGCACTGATGCCTTCATATTGTTGGAGTGTGGAATATGTAATGTAACGTCAGTAACAAATATCTGTTTCTGCAGGTTGGCAACATTATGAATGCAGTGTCTGTTCTGTCTGAATCCTGAAAGGGACATAGTGAACGGGATCCTAAATTTGAGGATATTCAACTCATCTTGTCAATATTTCTGCGGGTGTAAGAGCTTTACTGAGCTTGTATTCAATTTAACCTGTGTGTTTTTTGGTTACAAGGAATTCTCCTTGGATATGAACTTCTAATGACCAAATCAAAATGCATTCTGGCCGAATTTGTTAAACACGAATTCATTAGACGAATTCAAGCAGCACAATCACAAAAAATAGTTTATCATTTGTATAACAGTAAGGCATGCACATGTAAATACGAAGGTATAGAAAATTGTAACAAAGGAAGAAGACTTGGAAGAGAACACATACCTAAACACCACTGGAAGAACCGAAGAATAGAACAAATACCTGTACACACCGTACTGTTTTCTTCGTTATGGCTTAAACAATTAACGTGGGAATGAAAAATGAAATATATGGACTTTTAGGAAAGATTGTAGAAGTTTTGTCAAGGAGAATCGAATTCAAAATTAAATGCAATGTTTGTCTGTTGACATTGATTTTAAACAAAATCAGTAAATTAATTAACAATTGCATGCTTATCTTTTTATAACAAACAAACATATTTTAAAATAAATAAGTAAATTTAAGCAATTGGTAATATAGGACTCGTTTCAGCAATTGGCAGAATAACTAGGACTGGTCTGGTAACAAATGAACGTCAAATTTTAGCAATTAATTAATTTTAGCAATTGGTACCAAACACATGTTGATGTAGGGGTTATGGCCTCATGGGGCTACATCTCATGCCAATGGACCACACAGTACCCGATCCAGATGTAGAGCGACTGAGTCGATCGAACTGGACTAAGATCAATTTTTTTTATCAATTGGTAAAATAAATAGAACACAAGATTTACGTTGGAAATCCTTTGATTACACACATGTAGTGTAGGATAAAAACCACTATCTCCCTTTGCTTTGGGGAAGATTTTAAATTGGTATACTTTTTTTTTTTTTTTTTATCAAAAGGTATACTTCTTATTTATGAAGGCTCCCCCAAAACAATAAAAGATCCCCAAAACATAACCTATAATGCATGTGGACTGACCGTGACCTTCCAAATAAACCTAGCTACACCTAAGGGGTTGTTATTTACACTCAAAATTTTACTATCTTCACTCTGAAATCAAAGTTTTTTTTTTAAATAAACCCTACGCCTCTTGAGTTATAGGTGTGTGACTCAAGAGGTGCAGCTATTTTTTTTTTATATACATACACTGCCCCTCTTGAGTCACACGTTTGTAACTCAAGAGACGTAGGATTTATTTAAAAAAAACTTTGATTTTAGGTATAAATAGTAAAATTTTTAGGCGTAAATAACAACCCTAAGCGAGTTATGATAACATTGTTCACATGTATTGGCCCATTGGAGATTTGGGAGCCTCTTTATTGAAGATTTGGGAGCCTCTTTACTTATTTCAAAAGGTAGCGTTAGCTATATAGGGTGAGATAGGATCTCCTAGACCTTTATATGCACCCTTTGGTGCATACACAAAATTAAATTATAGTAAATTTTGATGATAATTTTTTTTAAATAATTATTTTATGTTATAAATACACAATCAAACATATTTGTATAATTTTCTTATAAAAATACATATTTTGAAAAATATTAAATTTGAAATGATGATTATTTGATGATAATAATTTTAATATTTTTCAAGCTATGTTTTTTATGAAAATTATATAAATATACATGATTGGTTGTTTATAACATAAAAATAATTTTTTGAAATTTTTATCATAAATATTAACCTTAATTAATTTTGTGTTGCACCAAAGGGTGCACACAAGGTTATAGGTGATCCCATCTCGGATAGGGTGGGGGTGGGGAGGCGGGTGATCTAGGAATTGAAGTCCTCTCCTTGGAGTTTGAGAGGGAGGAGAAGAAGAAGTCTCTATCGACGAAGCTACCTTCCCCAGTTCCAGAAAGTGAAGAAACCTTCACTTGTGTTTGATCCACTTGTAGTTCAACAAAGGGTTCTCTCATCCTTTCTGTTTGTTCCGCATATATATATATATATATATATATATATATATATATATATAGAGGTTGGATCTCGTGTAAGCAACTCTTACGGTGTAATTTGTGAGCAGAGAAATTATTCGTAGGTACCAAGCGATTATTCGTGTATAATAATGTAATTATTCATATGTATGAACAAATGTAATTATTCATATGCAACAAAGGATTATTCATATGTATGTACATACGAATAATCACTTGGTACCTACGAATAATGTCACTGTTCACAAGTTACTTTTAATCTCATCCGTTTGATCTTCTTAATCCGACGCTCCAGATTTGCTCACAAATTACACAGTAAGACTTGCTTACACATGATCTATCCTATATATATATATATAGATCAAATGTACACAGCTCTTATTCTGTATCATGTTAATAAATCTGGGCCACTGAATTAAGAAGATCAACGGATGAGATTAAAAATAACTTCTGATTATTTGTTGATATTGGAAGATTATTCGGTGGAATGAAATTATTCGGTGGAATGAAATTATTCGGTGGTATTGGGTGATTATTCGTTAGAATAAAATTTACATCTTTTACACTTTTTTTTACAGATGAATAATTATGTGAAAACAAACGAATAATCATAAACAAATAGACGAATAATTTCTGAGTACATAATACACGATAAGGGTTGTGTACACTGGAACTAACCTCTCTATATATATACTCTTTAGATTTGTTTACTCTGTTTGATCTAACCGTTTTTACTCTTGTAATTTCCTTTGTTTACATAGTGCATTTAGGGCCTTAATCTTGAGACCCCATGTACGATCATGGATCTGAACCTCGCAAACAAACCCCTTATGTTCTCATTAATTTTCTTTCGAATCAGTTTACATCTTCACATGAAACACACACACAGATATATATATATATATATATATATACACTAATAACACAATATATATTTATGAATTTATGAATTACAAGCAAGTTTAGCAATTCGCGATCTACACGTACATGCTTAGTAACAAAACACAGCTTAGCACTGAAATCAACAGGCACATGTAGATATGTCTACACATCTATATATGGATTATCAACATTTTGATTGGACGAGCAACAATCCGCACATTATTAATTGATAACTTATTCACCATGAAACCCGAAAAACAAATCAATAATTGAACTCAATCATACTATACTGTATGCATAAACCATGTATATATATATCAACGCAGCGATTGAACGTCTGTCATGCCGATATCTTGATACGATCAAGCATAGCTGCACATTCCATAGTGACAAACATCTCCATTCTTGCACTTATTCCCGCAGCTTCCGCAATGCTTCCTGTCGTGCAACGGGTTGATGCACCTCCCGTTGCAGCAAGTCTCCTGGTGTCCGCACTTGTAGCCGCACATCCCGCAGTTGAGGCTGTCCGTCTTCACGTTCACGCACTTCTTCTTGCAGCAGTCTGGCCCGGGACTACCCTTCACATGGCATACCCTCGGGTACTGGTTGCACGTCATTCTTCCAGCGTCGGCTTTTCCTGGCGGAGAGTAGTGCTTGGTTCCCGATAGCTTGCTTGTCCCTCTAAGCTGCGACGGAGATTTCTCCGACGAGTGTAATGATTCGGCGTACAAGTCTTGTTCTTGCAATGCTACAAGTATTGCTAGTACAAGGACTACTGTGGTGGTATTGAGTTTCATTTTGAAGTTGGCACAAGGGACACTTTTTTTTTTTTTGGGTTTTTTTTTTGGTGTGCAATCTGCATGGGAGGAAGGGAGAGGTGAGAGATTAATTTATAGGATGAATCTAGGGAGGAAAATGTAGTTGGTAGATATTGAAAAGAAAAAGGAAATAAAAAGGGGGTGATGGTGGAGTGGTCTAAATTCAAATGGAATTGATCCACTAGATGGATTGGTTTTTCAATTATAAACCTAACTTTAGGTATTCGCTGTTTTTGTCCATTGTTATTTTGAATTTTTTTTATGTTACTATACGTATACTTGTGGAACAGGTAAGTTGTTTCAAGTTTTCAACTATGGGTATAATTTTGGATCACATGTCACAAAATGCTCAACCCATATATTCATAATTAATGAGTTTGGGTCAATTTAACGGGTCATGAATTCTATTTATTTAATAACGGAAAAATTAAATATATAATATCAAATGCTAAAATTGTTATATTAGTATATTGCTAGTTATTGAAAAAAATAATTAATATTGTTAAATCTATAATATTAAAATACATGTAATTTGCAATATCTATAATATTAAAATATAAAGTCAAGTTGATTATAGACAATACTCCTAATATTCAATCCTCATCATTATCATCAAAATCAATTACACAATAAAAATTAAATTTTAATATAAGAAAAACTCACCAAATTAAGTTGACCTACAATTTTTATAGGTAAGAATTCAACTTTATTAATTTTGATGACACTAGATTAAAGTTTAACTCCACGATTTCACCCAACTCAACCTAGAATTTGCGAGTATTTTGAATTGAAGTAATTTCACTAAAACCCACATTTTATAGTTTGAGTTAGACCAGATTCTTAAATTGGGTTACATATTGCTATATATACAAACAAACAAAGTTGGACCTATATACTTATAATATAAGGTTATTAAGTCAAACTCATAACTAATTGTTTTTGAAATTATTTAGTTTGATTTGCGTGACAAAATTGAATATGGCATTTTATATTTAAAACTTGCCAATATTTAGAAACTTCTTAAGTAATCAAAACTGAACCGGATATATAAATGGGTGCTGGCCAAATTGCCAGAAATTGTTGAAATACATATCCATATATCCACAGCACCCTAAAAGTGAATATTCTGAAATCCCTCCCTAATGTACGTATAGTTTTATAAAATTTTGGGTGGTCAAGATTCATTGTTGTGTATTGCCTAATTTAACATTCTAAGTTTGCATTTGAAATGATAGATTTTTTTCTTAAGTGTATTTTTTTTTCATGCTTGTAGAGCCATTTCTTTTAGTAGATGCAAATCAAAATATCACCCCCACCAAACAGCAGGACATCCTTCAATATAAACGAAAAGGTAACTCATCATAATAATGGACGAAGCTTTCAAATCTTTTTTTATTTTTAAGAATGACATTCACTGATCAATTGGTAATGAGAAGGATATTAACTTTTGGTTCGTCCTCTAGTTTGGTGATGTTCCGCTTATTGAAATAGCTAAGAAAAGAAACAAACATCGATCCCACCTCAAAGTGAGTCAGTTCATAAATCATGGGATACCCAAAAACTACACGACCTTATCAAAGATCAAATCGAAAATGACACCATTACTGCAATCCTACATACACCAATCCCAAAAAAACATAAACCAAGATAGACTCTACTAGAGATGGAGCAAGAATTGTTGGTTTTTTACCAAGTCAGCCATTGATATGCTCCACAACACAAAACAACATAGCCGATCGGACCTACATTGGATCTGGCAACTAGAAACACTTCCCAAAATTAAGGAGTTTCTATGGCGTATCTCGAAAAATGGCATTCCAACATCGATAAAACTGGCCAGCCTATGGTGGGTATTCCTAAAAACTGTCCACTTTGTGATTCCTGCTATGAAGAGCTACGACATCTTCTTCTAGATTGTCTGATCACATGCACAACCATACACTTGATGGACCCAAATTGATAGCAAACCCGCGCCCACGTCAACTACAGTTTCAGAACATCCAAAACACCTTAAACAACATAAAAAATGACATAGGGAAGTTAACCTTCACCAAGCTTGCCACGTCTTGGTGAAGCATTTGTTTTTTCCGAAATAAAACACTTTTTGATAAGATTAAACCCGACCCGAGAACAATATCAGCATTCACAATTGAACAAATTTATAATTGGACAAAGGCTACATCATTGGATGACGGTATAACATCTAGTGAAAGTAGCAGCAAACATAAAAAACACCAGACCCAATACCAAATGGTGCAAACCACCTCACAATCACCACAAACTAAACTTTGATGGAGCACAATCAACCACAAATAAAAGTACTTACGATTTCATTATTTGAGACCATATGGGAAACTCAATCAGTTATGAGGCTAGTGCTTCACCCCTGAACTCAATTATTGGAGCTAAAGGCTTTACGCTCTGGAAAGGCATTCAAGCTTCATCAGAACTGCGCCTTAACCATCTCATTATTGAAGGGAACAATGTCATTATTATTAACTATCTTAAAGGTTTAATTATGGGCCTCCCTTTGGGAGATTGAAATGCTCATTTATGACATCTATCTCTCTCTCTCTCTCAGTTGTTTTGGTTCAGTTCAGATTCACCACATCTACATGGAAGCCAATCGAGTTGCTAACCGCCTTACGCACCTCAACCTTGCCTTTTTTGGTCCCTTCATCCCCGAAGATTCTGAACTCTCAAGTCTCATCCGTCTGGATACTCTTAGCTAGCAAGGGTCTCCCTCCTCAGCCAAATTTTGTTCGTTTAAAAAAAAAAACCATCCCCAAACACAATAAATACAAGATATATTTAAAACACTAGACAAGAAATAAAAGGTCATGCTAGCAATCACACAGTGGGAATTTTAGACGATAAGAAATAAAATAGTCTTTACCGACTTATACATGATAGAGGAATGATGCTAGAAAACATATAACCGACAACAACTAAGAAATTGGAAAATCACTAAGGTCATCTTTGAAGAAGAACAAGTACCTCAAATAGACACAATACAACTACGAAAAAGAAAAAAGAAGAATACAAAATGAAAACCATCGATTAGAGGAACCTATAAAATAAATTTGATGGATTAAAATTAAACTTGCTTCTAGAGAGGGTACAATTAGATTTATTATCTATAACCATTGCATCGCGGTTGTTGCTTGTGATGCTTGTTCTTGTAGATGTACATCGACTATTTGTGCTAAAACTCTCACACTCCACATAGGTGCTGCTATTGCCAAGGCCCTAGGTGTGCAACAAGTTATGATGGAGGTTGATACGGGTCAAGATGGTCTTATGTGGGTTAGACGTCGACCTTGATCCCGCTGATGACTCGGAGATGAGTCGATTTCATATGGAGGAGAACAATGTCATCTTCAAGCGGAAGAAGAAGACTCCAACTTGGGAGTCATTGAAGAAACAACATTAATTAGTTATTATTACTCCCTCCGTCCCGCAAAGAATATCTTTAACTATTCAGGCACGTTTTCTTAAGAAGTTAAAAACTATATAAAATATCAACATTTTAGTAAATATTTTTAAATAATATCATACATATTACTAATAAGTATAGAATTATTTTAAAAAATTAATTAAAAAATGGATATTTATATAGTTTTTAGCTCCTTAAAAAGCGTGCATAAATAGTCCAAAATTGTGGGACGGAGGGAGTAATATTTTCTATTTTCAGGAACTGCTATGTTAGTTGGAGTCTAATTATAGAATTGCTTATTTTAGTATTACTTAGTTAGGTTAAATAAGGTGATTAGGAAAGTCTATCTTTTAGGCTTTCTTAATTATCGCATTTGTTATTTTATATCTTCTATAGTTAGGATAAGTGTTATCTAGTTGGGATAAAGTTTGGCAAAACAATCCAAAGCCCCTAAGGATTATAGGGTTGTCATGGTACGGTAACCACCGAAAAATGGTGATTACCACGTACCACCCACCAATGGCTGGTACACTAATTTTCATACTACGTACCAACCACAAGTCGTGGTTACCATCAGTACATTACCACGGTTACCAAGTTACAATTCTATTTGTATTTTTTTGAAACCCCTTGGCTACCATCCGGTATAGCCATCAAGGTTATCGAACGAAAAAATATGGGTACAAAAAATAATATGGTTACCACCTGTTAAAATTTCAAATAAACCCAGTTCACAATCAAAACAAACCAAGTTCAAACAATTTAGGTCAAGGGTTGCATAGGAATTATATTTTTATTATTCAATTCAATTCTCCCTACATCACCACTGCACAAGAGCTTGAGAAGCTCCGAAAGCAGGTGGAGGAACTCACCACAAAGGATGCAGTACGTGTCCGGGTACAACAAAGGCACGAGGCAAGAATCGATCGCGAGACCCAAGCCAAGAGAGATGCCCAGGATCTGCTGAATCAGATTCCTCGGAACGCGGAAGAATACTTGCACCCTACTCTGGTTGTGCCAGAATCTTCTATTATTTTACCTGCAGTTGCTTTTGAAATTAAAACTAGTTTTATTGCAGAAATTAGGAGACATGCCTTTGAGGGAAAAGCTAATTAGTGTCCTATGGCCCATATCACTACTTATTTAGACATGTGCGATACTATTGCCGATGGGCCTAACTTGGAATATGTAAAACTAAAAGATTTCTGATGATCTGTTGCAGGAAAAGCTCTACAATGGTTGGAGAGTTTACCCCTAAAGTCCATCCACATCCGGGGAGAGCTTAGGGACTTGTTTCTTAACAAGTTCTTTCCACCGTCAAAGACTGCGCAAATACGCCAGAAGATCATGTCTTTTAGCAGAAGCCCGGGGAGACACTAGCTCAGGTCTGGGAAAGATACAAAGACCTGCTAAGATCATTCCCTACTCATGGGAAGCTGCCTTATGTCATCCAGGAGATCATCTACGATGCCCTGGACATTCCAAATAAAGAGAGGATAAACACCTACACCACCTATAGGTATCTCGAGCGCTCACCTCAAAGAGCTTGGGATACTATTGAACGACTTGTGGAGTTTGATAAAATGTATGAGACTCCTGCGACCTCAGACGTGAGGCCGGCCCCATCTATGCCACTCTACGAGCCATACAAGGAGATTGATCCTGACGTCATGGAGCAATTCACAAAGGACCAAGTACGACGATTAAAAAAGCAAGTAAAGTTCCTCACCTCCAATCAACCCTTCTTGGAGTGTGGGTCTCAAAGGCACAACACCGTCGCTTGCCCCCACACAGAGCAAGTACACATCGTTGAGACCCACGAAGAGGCACGCTATATCAGGGGCCCCAACCATGGAGGCTATGAGCAGAATTAGAGCTATCACCAACCCCAACATCATCAAAGGGACCCTCCACCTTATAGAGCACATAGGCACCCTGAGAGGGAGCAGCGGAAAGATGACTTGCAACTCATCCTTGATGAGTTGAGGAGGAATCACACTGAGTACAAACAATCCAACAACTCTATTCATACTCAACTGCATGACATCAACTCGAGGCTTGGAGAAATTGATGTTTGGAGAAAGAACATGGAGACCCAATTGGGTCAATTGGCCGCAGAAACTCCAAGACCTTCCAGATCGTTCCTAGGCCACCTAAGAAGTGGATGTGACTTGCCAGAACGGGAGCACAAGCCAGAGGAGAAGAACGAAGAGGCTGAGGGAGCAGTCGATGTAGACCACCCCCAGGTCGACGTCGACAACTCTGCCCGCGATATCGACGCCACCCTAGTCGATGTCGACCACCATCAGCAGCCTCTCCAGAAGCCGACTTCAGTAGTCGATGTTTACCCTATCCTGATCGATGTTGACCACTCTAAGATAGGCCTGATACATGAGCCGAGTAGCTCGGGATCGACTCGGGCTCGGATCGGTAAAAGCTCGACTTGGGATCGCTCGAATGTATATATGAGCCGAGTTCGAGCCTATTCCTGAGCTCGAATCGAGTTTGAGCTCGGCTCGAGCTCGAGCTCGAGTAGCTCGCCAGCTCGTATATATATATGTATATATATATATATATATATATAAAATTTAGCCTAGGTTTTTGCTTTACATAGCCGCCCCATCTCTCTCATCTCTCATTCTCTGTCCAGCCATTCGCTCTCGCCGACTCGCCCTTCTCTCTCTCAGATCTCTCTTGCTCTGCTCTACTCTCTCGATCTGTTTTGCTATCGGCCATTGTCGCCGCCTCCATTGTCGGATTTGTCGCCGCATCTTCCATTTCTTATCACCGTCTCCATTGATATGCTCTCGGAGTCTCGTCCCTTCAATGCCCCTCGGCCTCATATCGTCTCTCATCTGGCCCTCCATTGTCGACCCTCGTCTCAAATCTACTCTCGAAGTCCCGGCCTGCTCAGTGCTCTCTCGATTCTCTCTCAGATCTGCTCTCATCTCGACCTGCTTAGTGCTATCTCGGCGTCTTGTCTCAGATCTTCTCTCGACTCTCTCAGAGTCTCGTCTCAGATATGCTCTTGACTCTCTCGGAGTCTCATCTCAGACTATCAAATCTGCTGGAATGTTGCTGAGGGATTGGTGTTGCTGTTGGATTGCTGTTGCTAATGGATTGCTGCTGCTGTTGGATTTTTTTTATTGAACTTTAATGTTGCTGTTTGTAAGCTGTATCTTTGCTACTGCGTTAATTTCATCTCCCATTAGGTTAATTTCATCTCTCAATCTTATGTTACTGCTGCGTTAATTTGACTTTGTTGGATTGTTAATGTACGTTTGTAAGCTGTATGTTTGAACTTTAAAGTTGCTCACTTTTCTATTTGTTTGATCACTTTAATTTCAATTCCAATTGGGTTTTGTTTGTTTCTGAATTAATTCGAGCCCTAACGAGCTCATCGAGCCCGAGTTCGAGCTCGTAACGAGCCCAATCGAGTTTATCGAGCTCGAGCTCGTGTTCGGGCTCAAGGACAAACGAGCTCATCGAGCCGAGCTCGAGTTCTTCACCCTGCTCGCAAGCTGAGCTTGAGCACATGTATATACTCGAATAGAAATTGAGCTCGAGCTTGAACATCAAGTACTCGAGCTCGTAGGCTCGTATATCAGGCCTACTCTAAGATATCTCCAACGATTGTTTTGAGCTCTAAGGTGAAGAAGACGCTTCCCTATCGCATTAAAGCCTTTAAGAATCCCACAGAAAATAAGTTCCAGTGGTTCGTGAAGATGCTTCAGGGTCTCAATGTTACTATACCATTAACCGAAGTCCTTCATGAGATGCCATCGTATGTGCGATTTTTAAGGGAAATCTTGAGTATAAAGCGATCAATGGCTGAGATTGCTGGGGAGTGCAACAGAATAGACTTCCTGGAGAAGAGGAGTGATCCAGGGAGATTTGCAATAACCATTGGGCAAGGCCAGCATCGCTATAAGACTCTTTGCAATCAAGGGGCTAGTGTGAGCCTCACGCCTTTGTCCATCTGGTCAAAGGTTAATGTTGGAGCTTTGGAGCCAGTGGATATGAATATTTATATGGCCGACAAAAACTTCGTGAAGCCCATAGGAATTATAGATGATGTCCCCGTCAAAACAGGCAAGTTCTTTGTGCCTACAGATTCATAGTACTTGATATGGCGGAAGATCCTACATGTCCTATCATTTTTGGTAGGCCATTCTTAGCCACTAATGATGCCAATATCAACGTAAGAAAGGGGCTTCTGATATTCACAATTGGTCATGATATTATTGAGTTCTTCCTTAATAAGACTATGGATGCGCACAATAGGATGGAGGTTAAGTCACTACATGCCAAGGGCAGCTTCATCCCTTGTGATGAACCAACGGCAAGGACTATGACCTTCGAGGAGTTAGAGACGAGGGCTAAGGAGGCCCAAATGGAGGAAATCTTTGCCATATGGGATCAAGAAGAAGAGACTGAGACAATGCTCGACGTCGACCCACCCTGGTCGATATCGACTGCCACCATGGAACCTCAACGCACTGCAGAGGCTAAGTATGGGGTGCTTGACGGCGCCCCAGTCGATGTCGAACTATCCAGGTCGATGACGACCACCCCCATATCAACTCTAGCACCTCCATCGACTACAGAGAAGAAGAAAGGAGACAATATGCAGTCAACGTCGACTAATCCAAATTGATGTCGACCACCCCCGCAATAGACGATATCTCTCACAACCACAATAAGGTAAGCTCAGGTAAGGTTCCCTTCCCTCCTGATTTGATTAAGAATATTCCTATGAGGCGAGTGCCTTGGTATATCTGTCTTATTAACATTCAAGATGAAAAATCAAGGGAATACAAGGAGGGCGACAAAGTGATCATGGCTAAAGTAAGTACGAAAGGATTTAAGCGAAAGTACACAAGGATGAGAAAGGGTTGAATTGTCACCATACACCGTGTTTATCCAAGGAAGATAGAGCTCAAGGACAAGAAAGGCGTTATCTTCAAAGTTGAGCTCGAAAGCCCAAAAGAGGAGGTCCATGCTCTATGGATCTTACATGTCCCTACTTGGATAGAAACAAAGAAGAAGTCGGTCTAGCGACTTAAAAATGTAGAGCATGTACATAGACCTTTTTAGTTGGGATTTTTTTTGGATTATTGGTTTTGAACTTGGTTTTGGAGTATCTTTGATTTTAAAAGAACTAACAAGTGTAGGTACAAAGTACAACAGAAACCAAGGAAGAAGACGAAGTTAAGAAGGCAGTCAACATCGACCACGCTAGTCGATGTCGACCATGCCTAGGCCACAACAAGGAGCTGTGATCGATACTGATCACCCTGAGCTACAAGAAATGAATAGAATTAGTTGATATCGACCACATTACTTGATGCCGACTGCAGATAGACGACCTTCCACATCGGCTTTCAGCTTAGAGCAGAATTGCGCTTGATGTCGACTACGACTACTCGATATTGACTATTGGCAACTGACAGAAGTACCTATTTCGAGTTATTGCACATAGTTCTAGTAAGTTCCTTCCTTTACTCTTGATTTTTTCTTAAAGTGAGGACACTGTAAGATTTAAGTATGGGGTGTGGTAAAGCTTGCTATATATCATTGCTTGATATTTACTTGTTAGTTACTTGTTCTTGCAATTGCATTATGTGGTTTGCATACATATTTTAGGCACCATCTTTTGATATGTTTGGTTTGTCTTTATGCTTAAAGTCTATGGTCCAAAGAAATTTTGTAAAGAAAATATCACCGTTTTTGAAAAGAAAAGTATCATGGATGCTTCGACAGGACTTGACGATGCAAAGGTAGATTCCATTAGAGATTATGCATGAAATTGCCTAGTAAAGGGAAGCCACAATGAAATGCATTTTCTTTTGAGGAAACCCTGAAGGGAGGTAAAATTTGATGTTGTTTTTGACATATGCACAAGAAGAGGATTAAGGACATTATTCTACATTTGAGCTAACTTTGACATTCTACCCATATGCGCATTAGCCTCGCAATCTAAGCCATATATTGAGCTTTATATTATATCTTTTGCTCCACATATATCATATTGCCTATTTTCTAACTTATGACCTTTTTGGGGAGTTTGAAAGAAAGTGGAAGTTATTTATGGAGATGATTATATGATTGTTGTTGCATTGGCATTATTATGAAATTCATTGTAGGAGATATATAATGGAAAATTTAATGAGTGAAAGAAAATCCAGTCACCAAGGAGTTATGGTAGATCGACCCTGCTTGCGGAGTATAAAATTCACGCGAGATGGGACACATAGTGAGGAGTTCAAAGCGCTAAGTATCCGGGGCCATTCATGACACCCATGTTTGCGACTCGCGAGAAGGCAGTGCTAAGGTCAGAGAGGTAAAAACATTATAGTGAAAAGAGCAATGAGAGCATAAATAGAGGATGAGGGATGTGGAAATATCACAAAGGAGAAAGTGCATCAAAGCAAATCAAGAAAGTTTGAAAGTTTCTCCCTGGATTTAGCACCACATTGCCCAAATATAGCCCACCACTATGCCTTCTACCCTCACTTCACCATGTGCATAAAAGTCCTCTTGATTATTGTTGCTATGTTGCGCAGGAAATTGTATTGAATAACCCCTCCTTTTGTGTGAGATGTTGCTTTTCATCCACATGCATGAAGTTGTTGGCAAAAGTACCTCCCTCCTACATCATTGACTAAACCCTAATTATGAAAAAGATGGAAACAGATAGGTTTTATGCGAAAACCTCTATAATTCTATTTGTTGATTGCAAAAGCAATCTCATGATAATAAAAACATAATCTTTCTATGATTCTTGTGTGTTGCATGCATGATTGTTGTCGAGGTAAACCCTAACCTTGGAAGCTTTTAGTAATATTGTTAAAACCCCAATTTAAGTCATTCGTGTATGTTTTAGAAACCCACCAAAAACCTTTTGATTTCTAATCATTGCATCTTCACCATCCTTTTATCCTTCGACATTTCTTTGTCGAACAAAAGTTTCTGTTTTTATATTTCTGCACTTGATGTCGACTGCCCTTAGTCGATATCGACCACTTTGCTGCTGTTCTTGAGTGAGTTGATGGTCTGCTGTGTCGATTGCATTACTCTTCACTTGACATTGATTGCCCCAGTCAACGTCGATTGCTTGTTTGCATTTTGCAGGTTGTGCTCGACATTGAGTACTCTGTGACATGCTGCTATTGAAGAAATCGACAACCTCAGTTGATGTCGACTACTTCATAGTCGATATCGAGGATTCCTGGTCGATACAGAGAATGCTTTTCGAGACTACGTTGGTCAGTGTTGACACGCTTCCTTGAGGATCGATCCTGATTCCCTTCCACTACAATGGGGGAGTCTTGTAATTTATTTGATAGGATTCGAGTTGGTTTGCTTGTGATTATTTCCATTTTTTATTTGCTACCCTAACAAATTTTGGCGCCATTGCCGGGGAAGCCATCAATCGCACCCGTTGTAGTCTATTTAATGTTCTCTTTTAGTGCAGTTTTGAAGGTGCATGCGACACGCTGATCATACACCAAAATTTGAAGCCTTAGACAAACCGGAATGCTTTCTTTGTCTACAAGAAAGGTTGAAGAGAATCATGTCCAACGAGGAAACCACTCAACAGGAGCTTGAGAGCCTTCGTAAGCAAATTCAAGAGCTTACCACAAGGGATACAAAATGCACTCAGGTCCAACGAAGACTAGAAGCAAGGGTTGACCGTGAGACCCAAGCCAGGAGAGAAGTCCAAGAGCTATTGAGCCAGATTCCCCAGAATGCCAAAGAATACATGACATTAATTCAAGGCTTGGTGAAATTGATATATGGAGGAAGAATGTGGAAACCCAATTGGGTCAATTGGCTGCACATATCCCAAGACAATCCAGATCGCTCCTAGGCCAACTAGAGGCCAACCCAAAAGGGCAACAATCTTGACACATTGCTGCCATTCACCTAAGGAGTGGGCGAAACTTGCCAGAGCCAAAGATAAGCAATGAGGAGAAGGGAAGAGGAGCTGAAAACGCAGTCGACATCGACCACCCTTAGGTTGATGTCGACCAGACTGCAGTTGACGTCAACCAACCCCTGGTCAATGTTGACCACATTCAGAGCCTCGTTCAGATGGTAAATACACCAGTCGATGTCGACCACTCTGCATCATCTACGACAGTTGTTTTTGCTCCAAAAATGAAGAAGACACTCCTCTATCCCTCCAAGACTTTAAAGGATCCAGTAGACAAGAAATTTCAGCGCTTTGTAAAGATGCTTCAGGGCCTTAGTGTCATAATACCTTTCACAGAAGCTCTTCACGAAATGCCATCATATGTGCGATTCTTGAAAGACATCTTAAGAAAGAAGCGGTCAATGGTCGAGATCGCTAAGGAGTGCAGCAAGATGGACTTCTCAGAGAAGAAAAGTGATCTAGGAAAGTTTGCCATTACCATTGGGCTAGGCCAACATCGCTACAAGGGTCTCTGCAATCTAGGGGCTAGTGTGAGCCTCATGTCTTTGTCAATATGGTCAAAGGTCAACATTGGAGCATGTGGACATGAAGCTTTATATGGCCGACAACCCCTTTGTGAACCTTACGTTTTTGTTTGTTTGAAGCCTATTTTTATATCTAATATTGCCTAATGTTTGAAGTTCCACAAAATATTTCCTAGCCCTTATATAAGCTTATTAAATTTCCAGAATTAGGGATATTGATTGGTGGATGTGGAGTGATCAAAAGCTAAGAATGGAGTCCCTCAAGTGATTGGATGATGTTGTATTATGGGTAGTGGAAGTTGGTGATGTGCTTATGGACGATGTGATAATCTTATATGCTTTATCTTGGATAATGATTGACTTATTATTCGTTTGGACAAGCGGATGACAAAATTTACTCATGGGAAAAAATGTCAAGAAGATGATTGGTTAGTAACCTTTCATTCTCGTGGAGGATAAAATTTACACAAGATAAAAAAGAAAAAAAAAAGAAAAAGAAAAAAAATAAAAAAAAAGAAAAAGAGAGAAAAAAAGTTATGTGTTTATGTTCACAAGTCCTATTTATGGTAGAAAAATGATGTATTGATGTTGTTGATGATTGGTTAGCAACCTTCTATTTTTGTCGAGGATAAAATTCACGCAAGATGAAACAGAAAAAAGAGAGAAAAAGAAATCAATCAAGAAAAAAATAGAAAAAAAGTAATGTGTTTATGTCATCCCTGCTTGTTATGTGACATGCTTAATAGGTTTTCAATGGTGAATTGCAAGGTCAAATATATGTTATGAACAAGAAAAGTTGATTTAGTTAGGAGCTGATTGATAGTTATGAAAGACAATCCAAACCAGATTTCAATCTCAGGATTTGAAAAGGCTAAATGTCTTAATAAAATTATACATGGACTTTGTAAAACAAATGTTAAATTCTGAACTATCAGATTACTTGTTCATATAATGAGATGTCCTTGTTTTTTGCAAATTGCTTTTTCTCCTGGATGACAACAAGTGGTTTGTCATTGCATAATGCAGATCATGATTGATCATTAGTCTCTAAATTATCTTAGCTTTCTTATATTACTCTTATAAATTGTGTTCAAAGGGTTTATGTAAAATTATTCATATATGATGGCTATGTTTATGTCTTGTGCATGTACAATCATGACGTTTGTCTATGAACTAGTGATGGCTTAGGTAGTTATAACTCATATTATCTGAGAAGAAAAGAATAATTATTGTTTACATGAGCTTATAAACAAAACCAACCTTTGATTGTCAATGAGATCATGCTAGAAAGACATTGGTGACCTAAAACTCGAGAATCTATGTGTTTATTATTGTTATTGAATTGAGTCTAAAAGTAAACAAGATTATTACCAATTAATTCTTTGTGTTTGATCCTTTACCTATACTCACATTCGTGTGTGTGTCCTGGGAATTGAATAAATTTAATTTGATATAACTAGTTGATTACACCTATTCCCTTACGCAAACATACGTGTCAAATAGAAGCTCCAGAATCACAATGGACATTGATTCTTACTTTTTTTCAGAATAATCTTTCACCATAAAAGATCCAGGACCTCACTTGCAAGGAATCATCCTATCATAATAGTATTGTTCTTCCTCGACGAGGTCCCCTCTTTTAATCTAATTAGGACGCCTCTTGGAAAATTTGTTGTAGTTCCCGACCACTTGTTCACTGCAGCAAAGTAGGCTTCTCTATCTTTGATAAGGCACATTTAGGTAGTGTTAATACAAGCATTTAGATAGATTTAGGTATGATAAAGTGCATGAATTAGAGTAGTTTTTGTATTTTAGTCAATTATATAGAGAGTCGGAATCTACATATGTTAGCACATACTTTCAGGCATTGGTGGAGCCAATTGATGACATGACAATGGCCTAACACCAAACAAGAGGATAAAAAAAGCAAGAAGAAATCGTAATATTGAGGAGCTAAACATGCCAAGGATTAGAGCTGTCCAAGCTGGCGACGCTTCACTAAAATGATTCGTTTGAAGGCTATAGTCATTGGATCGGAGCATACTTATACTTGTTGAAAAGAGGATTCGATGTCCTACAACTTTAGTGTTTATGACTTTTCCAAATTCGGCCTTAAAAACAGCGAAATTGGGACTTCAAATGTGGGTGCAGAATACAACTCGGTCTGGGCAACATAACTTGGCCGAGTTCTTTGGTTTCCACCCGAGCTATCCAACGTGTTCAAGCGGGATTAGGCCATCTTTTGGGCTGAGTTTAATTGAAATTATTATTTTGAGAAAGGATGAAAATTTATAGATTATTAGGGTTTTTTGAGGTTTTGATTTTTATCATTCATCATTGACTCAAAGAAGAACAACGTTGATATTCGTGTTAGGTTTTCTCATCAAGAATGAACAACTAAACTCCTTTGCTTGGGGAGATTAATCGAAGCGTCAGGTTTTCTATTTCATTGTGAGATTTCTATTCTTATTACTCTTTGAATATTATCAATTCTCTGCGCTGAATGTTTGGGGTTTTCATGAATTTCCATTAGCCTGATCAACTGATTTTTTTCATGATAATCTATTACTAGACATTGATAATTACTGGTTGAGTAATTATCTATGTTCTTGGGTAGCAAAGTATAAATCTCTAAAACTGGTAAGTTTAGAGATTTGTATAGAGAATTGATTTGCAATTGATGCAATAACTGGTTGTGCGTGTCAATTGTCTTTGTTGATTTCCTTTAGGCTTCATCAATTATTGAATTGAATCCTGATAATTTCAGGATTGTTTGATAATTAGGGTTTTCAGGGTCTAGTTATCTTGTTCGCTAGGTTTGATAAGGAATTGGGTTCAAAAGACTTGGTCTATCCAGAAGAAAGTGTTCAAGAGGAAGTTATCTATTCGATTTCAATGATCAATGAATAAAACCTGCTTGCTGAGATTGGTTGACCTAAGTTATTTCTCTCATATTCATTCACTCAATCTGTCTAATTTGCTACTTTTGTTTGCTTTTGTTTCTTAATTAGTTAATTTAAACCATCAAAATCCACCCTCTTTGTTTCTTGTTCTTGTGGACACACTCTGATTTGCATACAAATAATTGACTCTCTGTGGGATCGACCCGTACTTGCCAAACTACATTAGTTAGGTTAGTCGGATACATTTTATAGGATTTTGACGACTGAAAATGCTCTGCCAAATTTGGCGCCGTTTTCGGGGAGTCAAATCGTTATTTGTGTGGTTGTTTGTTTGTGTTAATTGGGTTGTGAACCTGTCTTATGGTTCGCACCCGTGCTACTAATACATCTGATTTGCATTTTGATCCAGAGATTGAGAGAACACTTTCCAAACTTCCTAGAGAATCTCGTGAAAATCAAAATCGATCGGAAACAGTTGCGATGGCTAATCCGAATCAGACTCTGAGGTAATTAACTGCACCGAATCTGACACAACAACCGCTTGCTATAGAGTTTTGCTGACAGCGTGAGTTTTGAGTTAAAATCTGTGATGTGCACTCAATTTACCAAAATTTGGCCCACCTTTAGCCTTTTATCAATCTACTTCTCCGTAAGCTTACACAAAAAGTCCTCTTGATTATTAATGCTTTTTCGCATGAAATTGTTTTATGCATAACCCTCCTTTTGTGCATATGATGTTGCTTTTATTCACATGCATGGAATTGTTGACATTAGTACCTTTTTGAGGATGGCAATTGGTTTTAGGGACATATAACAATGAATCTATGATGTTGAGGGTTTAGTTTCTTCCCCTGAATGACCGCTAAAAGTATTGCTTGAGGGCAAGCAAGCTTAAGTATGGGGTGTTGATGTGTGCTCAATTTACCATATTTTTCATCTACTTTTACTTCGATTTTTGTCTATATTTTCATGCATATTGGTTGGGAAAGCATAAGATTTGTGTAGTTTATGTTTATTTGCCAATTATGGAGGTCTACACGAGTTCTTGTGTTATTTCGCAAAAATCGAGGGAAAATCGGAGCGATTTGAAGAAGAGGAGAAAGCTGGAAAATCACTCAAAGTCTACTGAGGAGTCGAAATCGACCAAATGACTGGACATCGAGTGCAACTTATCACCAAAAATCGAGCCAGAAGAAGAACAACTCTACTCACAACAGACAGGTCGATATCGACCAAAGCTACTTGATATCGAGTGCTAAAAATCGAGTGAAATGCAAGAGATCGAGTGCAGAGCCGAGATCGAGTAGAGATGACTCGAGATAGAAGAGGAGTAGTCGATATCGACTGAAGCTAGTCGATATCGAGTGGTGCTGCCGAAAGATCCGACGGTTTTGATAAAATCTTATCCGAAGCGGTTTGCTTCTACATTAAGTCGGGAATCTTTTATCTTTTTATCAGACTTTATATCCTTTAGGGTGAATTCATATTTACCTAAAGTGATTTTATTTATTTACTTTAGGAAGTTTTATCTTAGGAATAAGGTAGATTTTCTTCTCCTTGGATAGCGAGGGTTTGAAATCTATAATTAGAGCCATTAGGGCTGAGATTTAATCATCCATTATCGCAAAGAAAACACTTTCAATTCAGTTGAGGTATAGAGAGAGAGAGGAGGCCGAGTGAAGGAGAGAGAAGCGAGAGCGGAAGTTTGATTTGTTCGGTTGTAATCTTTCGACGTTTTCAATTCATGTTTGTTATTTTCCAATGATGATGATGATGTCTATGGCTATGAAGTGCGAGTAGTTCCCTTACTTCTAGGGTCGGGGTGAGCCCGATGATAGCCATGTAAGTTTATGCATCAAAGATATGATTTTTATGAAATTCCGTCTTCTATCCTATACGCATGATTCTTCTACGAAAGTAGTAGGCGATCCTTATTTGCATTATTGAAGCGCAACCCATCTTATTGTGAATTCGGATTAATTATGAAATTGGATAGTAACATTTAGGGTTTATGCGAGAGCCTTTAAATAACCTAATTGTTAGTAACGAAAGTTACTTGACGAAAAGGCATAATCTTTCATGAATTTGGCATAGGCTTATATGGTTATCGTTGTGGCATGAGATCCCCGATCTTGGAGGTTTTTAGTTTATTGAAGTTTATACAAAGCTGCGATTTTCTTCTATTCATCTTTCCTACATCATCCTCATATTCTTTGGACACTTTTCCGACAATTAGGTTACGTTTTACACTTTCTGTTGAAGACTCGAAATCGAATGCTTTAGTCGATATCGAGTGACTGACTCGATATCGAGTGTCCTACTCGATATCGAGTGTCCTACTCGATGTCGACTGTCTCTGTCTGTTTTGCAGGAAGTTTACTGGAAATCGACTGGAACTGTGGTCGATATCGACTGTATTACTCAATATCGAGCTATCTGCTGAGTCGAAATTGAACGTGGTTGCAAGCTTAGGAACCGCTGATACACCTACTCGTCGATTCGATCCTGAATACCCTACTACTACATCGGGAGGGTTTGTTGTAATTTATTTGCTTGGACAGGGAGTTGGTTTAGTTCTTATTTATATTTATTCGACTAGTTTCTCTCCTAACAAATTTTGGCACCTTTGCCGGGGAGGCAATCATTCGTGCCCTAAGCTTTTACTCACGTTCTTTTCTAGTGTTGATTATATAGATTTATGCGACGCTCTGATCATGAACCTACCTTGGAAAGTCTATACGAGCCCGAATGTTTCCTCCACACCCGAAACAGAGCAATCCGAATCATGGTGGAGAATGAGACACAGGCTCAACTCATAGAGAGATTGAGGAAGGAGATTGAGAACCACAATGCCACCATTGCCAATGAAAGGGCAACTGCAGCTGCAGAGAGAGCTCGCGCTGATCGAGAGTAGGATGCACGTAGACAAGCCCAGAGAGGCTCAATCAATATCCGTAGACGGCAATGCGATACATGCACCCTACACTCACTGTGCCCGAATCTGCAATCATCATCCCTCATTCTAATTATGAGATCAAAATTAACTTCCTTTCTGAAATTAAACGCAATAATTTTGAAGGAAGAACTAATGAATGCCCCTTGCAAAATATTACTACTTTTATGGATTTATGTGATACTGTCGCCGATGGCGCTAATTTAGAATATATGAGACTAAAGTCTTTTCGATGGTCTCTTGTAGGGAAGGCTTCGCAATGGCTTGAAAGCTTGGCTCCACGCTCGCTAAGGACATGGGCAAGGTGAAGGATGCGTTCCTCAATAAGTTCTTCCCTCCATAAAAAATGGCGATGCTGCGACAAACGATCACAACTTTTAAACAAAAGCCTGGCGAGACATTGGCACAGGCATGGGAGCGCTTTAAGGACCTATTGCGATCATGCCCTACTCATGGGCAACTACCTTATGTCATCCAGGAGATCTTCTACAACTCCCTTGATGCACCGAATAAGGAGAGAATCAACTCTTATACCTCCTATCGGTACATTGAGCTTACACCTACGGAGGCTTGGGACACAATTGAGAGGCTTGTCAACTTCGACAACACATATGGCACTGCTGCGGCCTATGACTCAAGGCCTGCCCCATCAATGCCACTTTTTGAGCCTCCAAAGGAGATCGATCTGGACATGAGGCAACAATTTAACAATGATCAGGCACGCCACTTACAAAAGCAAGTAAGGTTCCTCTCCAACAACCAAACTTTCCAGGAATGTGTGTCTACTAGGCACAACACCAACACCTGCCCACATCTTGAGCAAGTCAGCATTGCGGAGACACATGAGGAAGCTAAATGGATGAGAGGCCCCTATGGAGTGGGCAATCAGCAGTATTGGGGGGATCAAAGATTCTACCAACCTCAGCACGAACAGAGGGATCCCCCACCTTATAGAGCACCTGGGCACCCCGAGCGGGAACCAAGGAAAGATGACCTGTAGATCATAATTGATGAGATGCGGAGGAACCACGCCGAGTTTAAACAAGCTAACAACTCAGTCCACACTCAACTGCACGACATCAACTCTAGGCTCGGGGAGATCGACGTTTGAAAGAAGAAAATGGATGTAACGGCCCGGATATAAATACCTGGGTTACGTTTCGAAGGTTGGTTACCTTCGTTCGGATCTTGCAATTCGAGTACGGGTCGAGGTTTCAAACCTTAAAGGATCAGTTATTTTAAAGTAGGGATTGCGAACCCCAAAACAATCTAAGGCCACTAGGAACCCTTAAGCTGTCCTATGACTATATCGCGGAAATTCATTTTCGAAACCTGTGAAAGCGGAAGTAAAGTACAACTTGCCATGGCGAGGCCGGGTCAAAACCAAATTATTAAAACATATATTCTTAAATTATATAACCAAATTAGCAGAGTTAGAAATGTTCTTTGCAATCGCCCGGGGGATTCCCACGCCATAGGAATAAAGAGCAATCATACCTAAAAACAAGTTGTGCGCGCGGGATCAGACTGAGACCCCAACGCACTCTGTCCCACAAGCAAGTATACACATACGCTATAATAAATATGCTTTGATGTAATACGAAAATTAAATCACACTATCATGCTCCTAGGTGATAATATGCAGAAAGGACTGTAAAGGCGCCCAAAGAATGCCAAGTGGCATATCCCTCTCCTACCTCTACACCCCTTCCCGTTAGTGCAGAGACTGGCTAGTTCGATGCTATAGCATATCGTATCTCATCATAGCATATCATATCTCATCATCATATCGTATATCATGCTCATGCCTGATGGTGCTGGGCTATCTCATCATCATGCTCATATATCGACAATACTGACTCAGGGCACCCAATGAAGCTGGGCTACCCTATGACCCTAACAAAGACTCTAGGACTCACAGATAACGGCCGTTATGTTCTCAAACACACAAAGTAACCGAATGCTCATTCACAAGTGCAATCCTAGCATGATACTACATGGCATGCTTTAATGCTTATACAACACCTAGTATGTCATATAATCACAAGCAGGGATTCTCTTTCGAATCTGAGTAAGCCCATAAAGGAACTTACCTGAATAAGCCGAACAACAGAGAATAAGGCAGAAGCAGAATCCAAGAATTTCAACAATCACCTAACAAATATTCAAATATGCATAAGTCTATCTAGGTCACGCAAGGCGCCCCTAACTATCATACATAACTTCACATGTCTCATTTCAGATTATCCCATCTTATCTCATCATAAATCATTTCATACTCATCTCATCTCACTATCTCATCCATAATCTCATCTTGCATCATCGTATAATATTTCATATCTTACTTAAAGTTCACATAATTCTCAAGCAAAAACCAACAATAGATTCCCCGAGTTAAATCAAGTATATTATTTTCCCAAAGTTTTCCAAACTCTTAAATCTCAAGTTAAGTCAACCCATTTTCAAAACAATTTCTCAAATCATATTTGTCCAAATCACGAGGAAGTATCAAATTTTCTAAGTCAACCCAAAATCTTGTTTTATCAAATATTCCGGCATTTTTGTTTTCAAACAACAATTCCTTAAAAGATATTTCCGAGCTTAAAATCTCATTCAAATAATTTATCATCCATATATAAAATCATCATGAACATCAACTATTTTTAGTAATAATTCATTTCCAAAAAATCCCAAAATCACATATTTAAGTCAACACTCAATACATAACCATATAATATCACTTTTAACATAATTTAAAATATATAATGAAATCTCAGAATATATATATATTTTTTATAAAACTCAGAATCATATAATAATCATAATAATAATAACTATCAACAATACTATATGCTCTTAACATATAAATAACATAACATAAACAACAATTTTCCCAAAAAAAAAAAAAAATCCATCAGCCCAACAACCCAAGAAGGAGAGAAAAGGCCCATGACCCGGATCTCTGGCCCAAAACCCAAGCCCATAACCAGCCCAAACTCAAACTCTCAGATTTGTGTGTATGTGAACCGGCCAGTTTTTTTTAAGGAGCTGAACCGGATAAAACATTTGAAATAAACCGAATCCAAGAAGAAAGAAAAGAAAAAGAAAACCGAACCCAGTTACCGTTCATCATCCTCTTCATGCCTCCTCCGCCCGTTTCCAGCCTCTCACTCTCGCTCTCGTTTCTTTCTCTCTCTCTCTCCCGCTCTCTTCCTGACAGCCAATAACAAGAAAAGGAAATAAAATGAGCCCACGGAGAAAGGAAAGGTGATCGAGTGCTCACCGAGAGAGTTCGGGCTTTGCCGGGAAGTTTCGAGATCGTCGGAGTCGATCTGGGCTCGCCGGAGATGGTTTGACACCGGAATCGGCCTAGAAAAGAGATAATGGGGTTAAAGGTTCACCTTTATATGTTTTCGAGTTGAAAGAAATGAAGGTAAGTGAAGACCGACCTCGGATTCCAAAAACAGGGGAAGGGGGGTGGTCTTCGCGACTCTGGGGCGTCGAGGCTGGGCTCCTGGCTTTGAGGGGAGCTTCTATCTGCTGCTCCTGGGCTGTCCTTGGACGTCGAGGGAGGAAAGGGGAACGGACCGTGGTGGCTAAGATGGCTCTCGAACATGAAAACTGGAAAGGGTGTGACGCCTTTGACTTGGCTTCGATGGAGGGTTGAAGTGAAGGAGGAGGAAAGAGGTGGTTGTGAGCTGTTGTAAGATTCAAAGGAAGTGAGCAGGGGTTGTTTGAAAAAAAAAGAATTAAGATGGAGGAATGTGTTTGTGTGGGAGTACTTGGACAGAGGTGCAAGAGGGAGATGGGGATATGAAGATGTGGGGATACTTGTGTGCAGTGAGAGGAGATTGTCTCAATCTGAAACCAACACAAACGGGCTCTACTTCTGAAGCGTGGTTGATGTTGGAGGGCAATGCCATAAGGGGAGGGGATGGAATGGGAGAGGAGGTGGGTGGAGTTGTGGATGTGTGTCCCAAAATGGAAAAGAAACAAAATTGGAAGGAGGAGGGAAAGAGAGGAGTGAGCCGGTGGCCTCAGAGTACAGAGAAAGGAGACAAATGAGGGAGGGAGGACAAGGGAGTGTGGTCCCTACTAAATTTCAAAATACCCGAAAGCAAATCCGGTAACCCGCTCACTCGACCTTATCCCGACCCAAGATGAACTAATAAATAATCCAATAAATATTTTCAAGTCTCGGACTAAAATTAGCGGAATAAAATCCGCTCTTAAATCAAGTTTCAAATTTATGCCGGAATCCGCTCCAAAAGAATTAAAATAAAATTATTCTGCTCGAGGACGGAATTTTCAAATTTTTTGAAATCTTATAATTCAAATCCCAATTAAATCAATATCAAATTGAAATTAATTCTTAACTTATAACATAATATTTTGAAATTCCGAGTCTTTACAATGGAGACCCAAATGGTTCAATTGGCTGATCAAATCCCCAAACCGTCATGATCGCTACCAGGATCTACTGTGCTCAATCTTAAGGGCAAAACTACTGGTCACATAGCGGCTATGAATCGAAGGAGTGGGCGTCAGCTGTGAACGCTCGAGCAAAAAGCGAAGGAAAAAGCCACTGGAGAGGACTTAATATCGACTGATCCAGTCGATATCGACCAAGATGTAGTCGACATCGAGTCCCCTGTACTCGATGTCGAAGCAAAAGTTGAACCACACCAGAAATCAACTCCTCCAGTTGATATCGACCCAACCTTACTCGATATCGACTCAACTTCAGCAGTAGTGAAGAAGAAGACGCTGCCATTCCCAAAGAAAACTTTGAAGGACCCAACGAAAAATAAATTCCAGCGCTTTGTAAAGATGCTTCAAGGGCTAAATGTTACAATTCCATTCACAGAAGCTCTTCATGAGATGCCATCTTATGTAAGTTTCTCAAGGATATACTGGAAAAGAAGCGATCAATTGCTGAGATCGCAGAGGAATGCAGCAAGATAGAGCTACTAGAGAAGAGGCCAGACCCAGGTAAGTTTGCTATCACTATAGGCTTAGGTCAACACCGATTCAATGCTTTATGTGATTTAGGGGCAAGTGTTAGCATTATGCCACTAACAATATGGTAAAAGGTAATGATTAGTGCCCTAGAGCTTGTGGATGATAAACTCTATATGGCGAAAAACACGGTGGTCATTCCAACAGGCCTGGTAGATGATGTGCCGGTTCAAGTAGGTAAATTCTTTTTCCCTACTGATTTTCTAGTTGTTGATATGACAGAGGACTGATGAGAGGGTTTCTTGACAAAATAAATTTGTAGTCAAGACCCCGCTATAGCATAGGGAGTCAGTAGGATCGTCCACAGGAGAGAGTCAGCGTTTCTTATTTAGTTGCTTTTTCGGGTTGAAACTAACAAAAGAGATGGAAGAGAGATGGGTGGTGATAAGAGAATAAAATATGAATTTTAATTAATAAAAGGGAAAACTTCCAAGGCAAAGGATCGCCACAACAACAAACACATGGGAAAATCAATGAATCACATAAAAGGTCATGCTTTTATCATCAAACAATTGAGTTTCATCAATCAACAAGTAAATCCATTCACTTTCGCATAAAATACCTACTTGTTTCTACCTTCTCTTAATTAGGATCTTTTAACTTTCATTATAAAACCCTAATTACTATCAAGTTAACAATTTCCTCTTTCAAGTTCAATTGCAACTATGAATTCCTTAAACTTTCATCAAAGGTTAAGTACATAGGTAGAAGACAATAAAAACATCACACAATTATAGATTCATCCATCACACACGTGCCTATTGTTGGGCACACCCCAACCCTAGAAGAAAGATAACTACTCAAACATGACAATGAAAAACATGAATTTAAGAGAAGAAAACATAAACCAAACTTGCAATAATATAAAAACCCTGGAAATAAGCGTTCAATCGCAACAACAAACGCCCAAGCTTTCGCCCAAACGCCAAACAAAAACCCTAAAACTCGTCGTACAGCTGCTGCGCGCAGCCCTGCGCTGTCTGTCGTCCTCCCCTCAAATCAGCCCCTAATAGCCTTTATTTAAAAGATAAAAATTAAGACTTAATCCCCAAGGAAAAGAGATTTTATCTTAGGAAAATAATAAAATCCATCTAAGGAAGGATAAAATATCCCAAGTCTATCCAACTAAAAGATCCTAAAAGAGATTCAGATGAATATCCTAATTAAAAAGCCCATTAAGTAATAAAATCAGCCCGTAGAAACTTCTCCTGGTGCGCAGGTACTTCGGCGCCGAGGGTCAAGGTGTCGGCGCCGAGGTTCTGTTTGAATGCAGTAGCCTATGTTTTTCTCCAGCTTTTCGACTCTGACTTCAAATGCACTTTTCCGAGTCCTCGTTTATCCGATTGACGCATATGAATATGCGTTGGAAATCCCTTTTCAAGGACTACAACTCTCATGAAGGCTCCAGAACTTGAATCAAAGTGATGGATGGCGAAAATAAGGCTTTTCTCCAGCTGCACCACTTTTTGCTTTTGCTTGGCATCTCCATTGCCTTCATGATTTTTCATTAAGCTCTAAAGTGCATCCAAACTCCATCAAATCAGCTTCAAAACCTACAAAAACACCACCAAAGCTTGTGTAGACTCCATATCTTGAATAATACGAAAACTAACACAAACGACACACTTTCCCAACACAAAAGCAAATAAAAATGACTTAAATGAGATGAAAATATGATGCAAAATATGACTAAAAATGCAGACATTAAAACACCCCATACTTAGACTTGCTTGTCCTCAAGCAATAACCGAACTATGACTAAAACCCTTAACATGCCTTCAAGTCTTCGCCTTTGTCAAAAGCAACATCAATCAAGCATAGTGCAAATAAGAACAAGCATCGAACCATCATCACATATATTTAGATAATCTTAGGCGAAGCAACTAGAATCCAACCACTCAAGGGGAATAATGTGTTTTCACTCCCTTTCAAATGTGTTTAGGCTTGAAATACATCTCTCAACTCAATCCTTTATAACATTAAGCTACATAGAAATCGCAATTAATATCACCAATCGATTCACCGAGATGTCAAAACATGCATTAACCATCAAGAGGACTTTGGCTCAATGGCCTTCAAAGAAGGACTCATTCGGCCGGGTTGTAACTTGGCTTGGGGAGAAAATAAATGTAGGAATCATTTAGGCTATGTGGTGCTAGAAATCCGGGAACCAAAGACTCCTAAATTTCTAACTCAACTCAACCAAACAAAACTTCATCAAGTATAAACACTTCCAAACTCATCTAATATGGCATACCTCTTCAAGAACCCCAAAATATCCAATATATCTCACATAAAATAAATAAGGATAAATTTGGCTCATGCACAACTTCTCATTTATTCTAAAATTTTTTCTTTTTTCTTTTCTCTTTTTTTTTCCTTTTTCTTTTTTTTTTCTTTTCTTTTTTCTCTTTTTTTTTTCGAACTCTCTTTTTTTATAATCTCATGTGCATTTATTTAAATATAAGAGCCAAAAATACCTTTTACAATAGATCAAGTGGAGAGAAAATAAAACACCCACCCAAAAATGTGTCGCACACTTAAACCAAATCATAGGTCTCTACTCCTCAAACATCAATCTCTACCAATCACTAAGTCCTAATTCCCGGATAAGGAGGTAAGGCTAATCATTGGCTAGGATAGATTTTGTGGAGTTACAAGAATAGGCTATAAGGCTCAAACTGGTTACAAGCAAAGGAAACATATATAAGGTAGGTAAAAGAGGATTAAAAGTGGCTAATAAAGAGTGCCTCTATCATTTGATCAAATTACGCAATGACTAGCTATCTCATATTGGTTTCAAGACTTAGATATACACCGCAATATCAAGAGGTAATGTATAAGGAGAGTAATACAACATCAAAAAGAAGGAAAAATATAAAGATCAATTCCTCATAGGCCAAGTAATCTACTAGGACATGTTGGATTCCAATCACCTAAATCCCAAAGTTATATATGCTCAATTTCATTTGCAAGTCAAATTTCACATAAAAAAAAACATTTTGTGCGACTTAGGCTAAATCATCCAAACTATGCCTTAGGATATTACATGATCAAGCTCAATTATTAGATTTCATCATTGGACATCTAAGTTAGGTGTTCTTAAACTAAACTAAAAATAAGAAATAAAAACTCAAACTAAGGCAAACTAAAACAAGTATAGAGAATTAAAGATATATTTTTGTGTTTTTTGACATTTTCTAATTTTTTTTTGGATTTTTCATTTTTTTATAGACTCTAAATACAAGACAAAAGACCCAAATAAGCAAGACAAATAAAGACAAAAGACAAAAATATGCAATGCTCGGTCATGCGAATTTCGAATCTCCCCCACCCCATACTTAAAGTTTCAGTGTCCTCACTGAATAAAATAAAACAAGGGAAAGGGAAAAAGAAACTCACATGGACAATGATGCAAAAATGGAGCAATTTGGAGAAGTTTAAAAATATGCACAGGTGTCGACGTCGACAGGGACTGGGTCGACGCCGATACCTCTCAGCACTTCTACTTCCTTCGTAGCCCATTTCTTCTCTATCCTGAGCACCATGGTTGATATTTGGGACCCATTCTCTCAACAAAAACAGTAGGTCTTGGGCTATCTAACTCCTAACTAAAAATCAAAAGCAAAAAGCAAGAAAAGAAAGCAAGAAAGCGGGTTGCCTCCCGTAAGCGCTAGGTTTAAAGTCTCTAGCTTGACCTACTTCCCTTTTTTTTCTTCAATCCGGGTCAGGAGGAGGTGGTGGATCCGGTGGTTCCGTTGGTGGAGACGGTGGGAGAACATCCTTCGGTGTTACATCGGGATAGATTGTTAAGTGATATGGCTCTTGCTCCTTGTACCTTTTTATGCCTCTCTTCCTTTCCTTATGGATGAGCTTGAACCTTCCCGAGTGGACACTCCAACATTCCACCCATTCATCTCTCTTGGCTCTAGCTAGCAACCATCTTGGAAAGCACTTAGCAAACGTGTGTTCCTCATTTGCGCCTCTCTTCCTCTTCATGGTATGGCTTTGATTTGTTGCCCCACCATCGTACACAAATAGATGTGCTTCATTGTTGAGTTTGGTGTACAATGGTGGAGGGGGAAGAGATTCCTCCACTTCTTCTTCTTCTGCCTCATCTTCAACATGCCACTTCGCGAGTACCCCATACTTGAATATGAAAGACGGTTGTTCGAGATCGCCGGGAATTGCCTTCGCTGTGAATGGCAAAGGTAGCAATGTAGTGCATCGAACAACAACTTCTATCTCTTTTTCTTCTTCTTGGGGTTTCTCACATGGCTTCTCTAGAAACAAGGGCAGCGGTGTTGGGATCGGAGTAAAAATGGCGCTGAAAATAGGCTCGTCCACCTCAAAAAAGTTGCCCTTCAATTTGCCCTTCAGGAGGGGGGGGGGTCGACATCGAGGTGCAGGGGGTCGGCGCCGAGGCATCTGTAGCTTTCCTAACTTTCTGCAGTGACTTTTCTTTGCCCAGGAGGGTCGACGCCGAGGTAGGGGGCGTCGGCGCCGAGGTATCTGTAGCATTTTCAACATTCTTCAGAAACTTTTCTTTGTCCAGGAGAGTCAGCGCCGAGGGGGCAGGGGTCGACGTCGAGGCTTCTACATCTTTTTCTTCCTCCATTCGACGCGATATTGGACCGTCAGGAGCCTGGGTTGAGTCAACACATGTGTATGTGGACTTGGTTGGGATAGGTACCAACTCCTCCTCAGGCTCTTCTTCACCTACAAGCTCGCAAAAGATAATGTTATCATATGAACCAACCTCATGCAGATATGCCGTCTCTATCGGTTGGGGGGCTACGTCTTCTGAAGGTGATTCTGACAAGTCCTGCAACTTATTCCATGCGTCTAGCTGTTCAAGCATGATTGTGTTGTACTCCCTTAGTCGTCGTACTTCAGCGGCTTCAGCTTCTATCTGGCATCGTAATTCCGCCATCTCAGCCCTCATTTGCTTGTTGGTTTCATCATCTATGGTTTGCCTACACTCTTTAGCGTCGACCTCCAGTGATGGTTTATACATGTTTCCCCAAAATGGCTGACTAGGCCAATAAGGGTCCCTGTTGATGTGCGCGCAAATTGCCATATTTTCTATACACGTATGAGTCCATTTTATCGTCTTTTGCATGCATATTAATGGGAAAACATGGGATTAGTGTAGTTTACACTTAAATGTCAAACATATGGGTCTGCACGAGTTTCTATGTGATTTCTCAGAAAATAGGATAAAAATGGACAGATTTGGAAGAGCGAAAAAAGAACTCGAAGCCTTTTGAAGAGGTCGAAATCGAATAGGGACCTCGACATCGAGTGCATCAGAGACATAGGAATCGAGCAGGAAATGAAACAGAGCATGTCGACATAGAGAGGTCGATATCGAAGTCTGGAGGTCGATATTGATGTTGCCAGATCGAGCTAAATGATAGAAGTTGAGTGCCAGTTCGAGTAGGAGAAGGAGAGCTCAAGATAAAGTTTCACAAGGGTTGATATCGATATTGAAGGTCGATATCGACCATGCCAGCAAAGGAATCCGACTCAGATTTTGATAGAATTCTATACGAAGCTTGCACTTCTATCCAAAAGTCGAGATTTCCAATCACCAACCCTAGATGTTATCATATGAAGCTGATTTACCGTAGGAGTTTTAGTTTTTACTTTATTGAAGTTTTATCTTAGAGAATAAAGATAGAGTTTCGAGTCTTTGGATAACAAAGTTCGACATCTATATATAGAGGCCATTAGGGCTGAGTTTAGGCATCCAAGCGCATTCAATTTTACATACCATTCAGTTCCAATTACAGTAGTAATGAGTTAGAGAGAGAGAGAGAGGAGGCCGAGTGGAGTTTGTGAAGCGAGAGCGGAGTGGCTTGTTCGGTTGTACTTTCTCTTTTGCAAAGTTTAATTCAAAGTAGTTTTCTTTCAACAATGATGATGATGATGTGCATGATGAGGAGCGAGTAGTCAACCCACTTCTAGGGTCAGGGTGAGCCCGACGATAACGATGTAGGGTAAGTGCATCAAAGGTACGACTTTTATGCGATTCCGTCTTCTATCCCATGCATGATCCTTTGCGAAAGTTAGGGAGATTCATTATTTGCATTATTGAAGCGGAAGCCACTCATATTGTGAACTTGGATTGCTCATGAATTGGATAGTAACTCTTAGGAACTATGCGAGAGCCTCTAATCACCTAAGTGTTGATAACGAAAGTTATTTGACGGAAAGGCATTAAATTTCACATAAGTGTTGATAACGAAAGTTATTTGATGGAAAGGCATTAAATTTCATAACTTTAGCATAAAACTTGCATTATTATTGTTGTGGCATGAAACCTCGACTTTGGAAGCTTTTAAGTTTATTGAAATTAATATAAAAGTTTTAGTTTTGTTTCTGATCATCCTTCTTTCACATTCTACTTTTTTCGGACTCTTTTCCGACAATTGGTTACGAAAACAGTTTCTGTGACAACGTCGAAATCGACTGTAAAGGTCGATATCGAGGTCTAACGTCGATATCGAGGTCTCTGCTCGATGTCGACTTTGCTGCTTTTGTCTTCTACAGGAACTGTACTGGAAATCGACCAGAACTGAGGTTGATATCGACCAGATTACTCGATATCGAGTGTCTTCTGAGGTCGAAAGCTTTGATCGTGAGTACAATAAGGGAAGCACTGACATACCTCCTCGTGGATTCGATCCTGAATTACCCTACTACTACAAGGTAGGGGATTCTTGTATTATTTGTTTGAGCCAGGGAGTAGTCTAGTCGTGAATTATTATATTTGAATTATTTGAATCCCTACACCTATCCCCGTAGCGAACAAATTGGCTCCGTTGCCGGGGAGGCAATCAATCGCCACCTAAGTTTAATCACAATCCTTTCTGAGCTTATTTAGTAGGCTTATGCGACGTATTGATCGCGGACCTATCCTGGAACCAATCAACGAGCCTGAAAGTTTCTACCATCTTCGCAACAAAGCAATTCGCATCATGGTTGATAACGAAACGCAGGCCGAAACCATAGAGCGATTAAGGAAGGAAATCGAGGACCAAAATGCTACAATCGCTGCTGAGAGGGCCGCCGCTGCTGCAGAGCGAGCCCGTGCTGATAGGGAGGAGGATGCGCGTAGACAAGCCCAAGAGCGGCTAAATCAGTATCCACAAACGGCGATGCAATACGTGCATCCGCCGCTTCATGTTCCTGAATCCACTATTTTAATTCCTCACTCCAACTATGAAATAAAAATTAACTTCCTATCTGAGATAAAAAGAAATACTTTTGAAGGAAGACCCAATGAATGCCCCCTGCAACACATCTCTACTTTTATGGATTTATGTGAAACAGTTGTTGATGGTGTAAATTTAGAGTATGTGAGACTTAAATCTTTTCGATGGTCTTTGGCAGGGAAGGAATTACAATGGCTTGAAAGTTTGGCTTCACGCTCACTGAGGACATGGGCGGAGGTGAAGGATGCATTCTTGAATAAGTTCTTTCCACCTTCTAAAACGGCGATGCTACGACAAAGGATCACGACTTTCAAACAAAAGCCAGGTGAAACATTAGCACATGCGTGGGAGCGATTTAAGGACTTACTGACATCATGCCCAACGCATGGGTAACTTCCATATGTCATCCAGGAGATCTTCTACAACGCCCTTGATGCGCCAAATAAGGAGAGGATAAATTCATATACCTCCTATCGGTACATTGAGCTTACACCAACGGAGGCATGGGAGACCATTGAGAGGCTCGTGAACTTTGACAACACTTGTGGGACTGCTGTGGCCTATGATGCAAGGCCTGCCCCATCAATGCCACTATATGAGCCTCCAAGGGAGATAGATCCTGATGTGCGGTAACAATTCCACAACGATCAGACGCGCTGCCTTCAAAAGCAAGTAAGGTTCCTGAGCAACAATCAAACTTGTCAGGAGTGTGGCTCAACAAGGCATAACACTAGTGCCTCTCCACATACTGAGCAAGTATCCATGGCGGAACAACATGAGGAGGTCAAGTGGACGAGAGGCTCCTATGGAGGAGGCAATCAACAATATTGGGGTGATCGAAGGTTCTATCAACAAAGGGATCCCCCACCATATAGGGCACCAGGGCACCCTGAGCGAGAGACAAGGAAAGATGACCTGCAAATCATTCTTGATGAGATGCGGAGGAATCACACTGAGTTCAAACAAGCCAACAACTCCGTCCATACTCAGCTACAGGGCATCAATTCTAGACTTGGGGAGATCGACGTTTGGAAGCGCAACATGGAGACTCAAATGAGTTAATTGGCGGAAGCAATACCCAAAGCGTCAGGATCATTCCCTGGATCCACTATGCCCAACCAAAAGGGCAAAACCACTGGTCATATTGCGGCGGTGAACCTTAGGAGTGGGCATCAATTACAAATGCCCGAGCAAAAAGCGGAGGAAAAGGAGCCAAAACAGACGTCGATATCGACCCCCCTGTCGATATCGACCAAGGTGACGTCGATGTCGACCTTCCAGTCGATGTCGACCCTAATGCTGCATCACCACAGAAATCGACTCCTCCTGTCGATGCCAACCCTACTGATGTCGATGTTGACCTCACTGCAGCCACAGGAAGGAAGAAGGTGTTGCCATTCCCAACTAGAAAGATGATTAAGGACCCAGCGGAAAAGAAGTTCCAACGGTTCGTGAAGATGCTCCAAGGACTTAATGTCTCTATACCATTCACAGAGGCACTTCACGAAACACCATCTTATGTAAGGTTTCTTAAAGACATATTGGGTAAGAAGCGATCGCTCTCTGAGACCGCAGAGGAGTGCAACAGGTTGGAGCTACCACAAAAGCGGGTGGACCCAGGTAAGTTTTCTATCGCTATAGGTCTAGGTCAATTCAAATTTAATGCTTTAGTTGACTTGGGTGCTAGCGTTAGCATGATGCCACTAACCATTTGGCACAAGGTAAAAATAGGTCCTCTAGAGCCCGTGGATGCAAGATTATACATGGCCAACAATACTGTAGTTATTCCAACTGGGATAGTGACAGATGTGCCAGTACAAGTTGGTAAATTCTTTGTCCCTGCTGATTTCTTAGTTGTTGATATAGCGGAGGACCCAGCTTGTCCAATTATTTTAGGTAGGCCATTCCTAGCAACCATCGATGCCAACATCACCGTAAAGAAAGGATTGCTCTCATTCACAATTAGTGACGAGGTAATAGAGTATGCCTTCAACAAGACGGTGAAAAATCAAGGGCCAATGGAGATAAAACCATCAATGGTGTCTACATTGCATGTGGAGAAGCCAAGGTAAGGAGTATGACACCGGAGGAGCTTGAAAAGAGGGCCATAGAAGCCCAAGTGGAGGAAGTTGTGGAAATCTTGAACGAAGGAGCCCAACAGAACATCGACATCGACCCAAGTAAGTCGATATCGACTACTAATGTTCAAGATTATGTGCCAGGTCATAAGTATGGGGTCGACGGAGGAGGAAAAGAAACATCGAAATTGGGGTCTAAGGTCGATATCGACCATACCCAGCCGAAATCGACCACCATCAGTGCTGAAAAGGGAGGAACGGGGACCTCGATATCGATCTTTGAGGGTCAAAATCGACCTGATCATATCGAGCAGGAACTCTCCAAATCGACTGATCCTCCAGGAGTACAACAGAGGTCGATATCGATCTTTGAACATCGACATCGACCTGAGCCACAGACTGAGAAAAAGGTAAGTCAAGGTACGGATTCCTCTTGTTCCATTTCAATTAAGGATTTATCATTATTTGGAAGAGGTGTGCCTTGGCATGTGCGCTTATGTAGGGTATCCGATGATGATTCGAGCCAATATGAGATAGGAGACAAGGTCTATGTATCCAAATCCAAGGACCATTGGTTCCCTACAAGATTCAAGGATAAATAATTTAGGACCATTCACAGTGAATCAAATCAATCCCGGCGGAATGCAACTGCGTGACAAGAAAGGAGTCATATTTGAGGCCCAAGCCACATGGGCTCTGTAGATGCCGCCTTGAGAAGCGCAAAGGAAGAAGTCGGCCTAGCGACTTAAAAGTCTAGAGCTTGTAAAAAAGACTTAGTTTCGGTTTTAGACACTTTTACTTTGGTTTGAGACATTTTATCGTTTTGCATATTTTGTTTTGGTTTTAACAAGTTACAAGGAAGAGAGAAGCACACAGAAAAGACGTCGAAATCGATGTCCAAGATCGAAATCGACATTAAAGTCGATTCAAATGGGTTTGTGGTCGAGGCCGGATCACCCTGAAGCCTGAGCTAGAAATCGATGAGAAACATCGATATCGATGTTTAAGGTCGATATCGACCAAGGCTACTGTCTTCTTCGACTCCTGAAATTTGTGACGGTTTAGTAAGTTTTCTTCTTAACCCTAGTTCTAATACAGTGAGGACACTGTAAAATTTTAAGTATGGGGTGGGGGAAATGCTTACTTGCATATTCATACTTAGTTTAGATTTGCATATTTATCTTAATGCATATTTAGTTTTATTTTCGAAATAAAGAAAAAGAAAAAAAAAGAAAAAATGACCCCCATCCAAAATTTGAAAAAAAAAAAGAAAAAAAAAGAAAGAGTCATGGAAGTATAAAAAAGAGCTCTATGATGCAGAATTAGATTCATTAGAGATATAACATGAAATTGCCTAGTTAAGGGAAGTCCCAATGAAGTGAAAAAAGAAAAAAATAAAGGAGATGAAAATTTGAAGTTGCTTTTGACATGTGCATGATAAGATGATGGAGGACTTTTTATGAAATTTCCATACAAGTGCTTACATATACAAGTTCATATCCTAGCCTTACCTATGCATATTTGCAAAAGTCACAAGCCATATATGAGCCTTACATCATTATTGCTCCACATATATATATATATATATATATATATATATATATTGCCCATTTTATACCTTATACCCTATCCGGGGACAAGTTTGAGAATGGATGACATCTTTTGAAGTTATATGGAGTTGTGCATTATTCACTAAGTTGTTGGCAGGAATGAAAGAAATTATAAAATATAGAAAATTTAATGAGCGAGAAAAAATCCGATCACCTCAGGAGATAATGGTAGGTCGACCCTGCTCGTTGAGATGTTAGTTCAGCGAGATGGGACACAGGGTGAGGAGTCTGAAGTACTAAGTATCCGGGGCCATTCATGACACCCATGTTTGCGACTCGCGAGAAGGCAGTGCTAAGGTTAGAGAGGTAAAAGCATTATATTGAATAAAAGCATTGAGTGATGAGTGAAAGGTGAGACATTATGAAGAAGGAATGTGAAATGTTTTGGAAAGAAAGTATGTTTCCCCGGATTTAACACCACATGGCCAAATATTAGCCCACCTTTAGCCTTTTACCAATCTACTTCTCACAAGCTTGCAAAAGTCCTCTTGATTATTAATGCTATGTCGCTAAAATTGTTTTTGCATATTGCCTCCTTTTATGAGTATGAAATTGCTTTTATACACAGGCATGGATTTGGTTGACATAAGTACCTTATCGAGGATGGCAATTGATTGTAGGGACATATGAAAAATGAATCTATGATGTTGAGGGTTTACTTTCTTCCCCCTGAATGACCATTAAAGGTATTGCTTGGGGACAAGCAAGCTTAAGTATGGCGTGTTTGATGTGCGTGCAAATTGCCATATTTTCTATACACTTATGAGTCCATTTTATCGTCTTTTGCATGCATATTATTTGGAAAACATGGGATTAGTGTAGTTTACGCTTAAGTGTCAAATATATGGGTCTGCACGAGTTCTGAAGAGGTCAAAATCGACTGGGGACCTCGACATTGAGTGCATCAGAGACATAGGAACCGAGCAGGAAATGAAACAGAGCATGTCGACACAGAGAGGTCGATATCGACGTCTGGAGGTCGATATCGATGTTGTCAGATCGAGCTAAATGATAGAAGTCGAGTGCAAGTTCGAGTAGGAGAAGGAGAGCTCGAGATAAAGTTTCACAGGGGGTCGATATCGATGTTCAAGGTCGATATCGACCATGCCAGCAGAGGAATCCGACTCAGATTTTGATAGAATTCTATCCGAAGCTTTCACATCCATCCAAAAGTCGAGATTTCCTATCATCAACCCCAGATGTTATCATATGAAGCTTATTTATCGTAGGAGTTTTAGTTTTTACTTTATTTAAGTTTTATCTTAGAGAATAAAGATAGAGTTTCGAGTATTTGGATAGCAAAGTTCGACATCTATATATAGAGGCCATTAGGGCTGAGTTTAGGCATCCAAGCGCATTCAATTTTACATACCTTTCAGTTCCAATTACAGTAGTAACGAGTTAGAGAGAGAGAGGAGGTCGAGTGGAGTTTGCGAAGCGAGAGCGGAGTGGCTTGTTCGGTTGTACTTTCTCTTTTGCAAAGTTTAATTCAAAGTAGTTTTCTTTCAACAATGATGATGATGATGTGCATGATGAGGAGCGAGTAGTCAACCCACTTCTAGGGTCGGGGTGAGCCCGACGATAACGATGTAGGGTAAGTGCATCAAAGGTACGAATTTTATGCGATTCCGTCTTCTATCCCATGCATGATTTTTTGCGAAAGTTAGGAAGATTCATTATTTGCATTATTGAAGCGGAAGCCACTCATATTGTGAACTTGGATTGCTCATGAATTGGATAGTAACTCTTAGGAACTATGTGAGAGCCTCTAATCACCTAAGTGTTGATAACGAAAGTTATTTGACGGAAAGGCATTAAATTTCACAACTTTAGCATAAAACTTGCATTATTATCGTTGTGGCATGAAACCTCGACTTTGGAAGCTTTTAAGTTTATTGAAATCAATATAAAAGTTTTAGTTTTATTTCTGATCATCCTTCTTTCCCATTCTACTTTCTTCGGACTCTTTTCCGAAAATTGGTTACGAAAACAATTTCTGTGACAACGTTGAAATCGACTGTAAAGGTCGATATCGAGGTTTAATGTCGATATCGAGGTCTCTGCTCGACGTCGACTTTGCTGCTTTTTTCTTCTGTAGGAACTGTACTGGAAATCGACCAGAACTGAGGTCGATATGGATCAGACATATCGATATCGAGTGTCTTCTGAGGTCGAAAGCTTTGATCGTGAGTACAACAAGGGAAGCGCTGACAGACCTACTCGTGGATTCGATCCTGAATTACCCTACTACTACAAGGGAGGGGATTCTTGTATTATTTGTTTGAGCGAGGGAGTAGTCTAGTTGTAAATTATTATATTTGAGATATTTGAATCTCCTACATACCCCCCGTAGCGAACACCTGTAATCATATTGAGCATAATGCCCCTCCTCTGGTTGATAGGAACCATATGGCTCTTGGTCTTTGGTTCAATCCTCGGCGGACTTCTTTGCTTTCCAAGTATCAAAATCAATGAAATCTTCATCATCCTCATTAACCTCGGCTAGATAGCTCGCAAACTCCTTTTTCCTTGCTTGTCGTCTTTCCTCTTCGGCCATTGTTTCGAAATAATCATATGCGTACTACATCTTGTACCTAATCTTGAAAACTCAAACAGGCGCACAAATCAAATAGCAAGAGCTCAACACCAAGTCGATACTGATGAGGCGAGTGGTGGGAAGTGTTCAATTTTTTTTTCGGATTTATAAAAGAAACTAACTAGAAAAAGAAAAAGAAAAGAAAATGGAATATCAACAAGAAATAATATCTATAAAAGAAAAGGGATGGACTATTCCCACACCCTAAAAACAACTAAATAAGGCGCGATTGAACTCTCCCCGGCAACGGTGCCAATTTGATGAGAGGGATTCTCGACCAAATAAATTTGTAGTCAAGACCCCGCTATAGCATAGGGAGTTAGGATCGTCCACAGGAGAGAGTCAGCGTTTCTTATTTAGTTGCTTTTTCGGGTTGAAACTAACAAAAGAGATGGAAGAGAGATGGGTGGTGATAAGAGAATAAAATATGAATTTTAATTAATTAAAGGGAAAACTTCCAAGGCAAAGGATCGCCACAACAACAAACACATGGGAAAATCAATGAATCACATAAAAGGTCATGCTTTTATCATCAAACAATTGAGTTTCATCAATCAACAAGTAAATCCATTCACTTTCGCATAAAATACCTACTTGTTTTTACCTTCTCTTAATTAGGATCTTTTAACTTTAATTAGAAAACCCTAATTACTATTAAGTTAACAATTTCCTCTTTCAAGTTCAATTGCAACTATGAATTCCTTAAACTTTCACCAAAGGTTAAGTACATAGGTAGAAGACAATAAAAACATCACACAATTATAGATTCATCCATCACACACGTGCCTATTGTTGGGCACACCCCAACCCTAGAAGAAAGATAACTACTCAAACATGACAATGGAAAACATGAATTTAAGAGAAGAAAACATAAACCAAACTTGCAATAATATAAAAACCCTGGAAATAAGCGTTCAATCGCAACAACAAACACCCAAGCTTTCGCCCAAACGCCAAACAAAAACCCTAAATCTCGTCCTACAACTGTTGCGCGCAGCCCTGCGCTGTCTGTCGTCCTCCCCTCAAATCAGCCCCTAATAGCCTTTATTTAAAAGATAAAAATTAAGACTTAATCCCCAAGGAAAAGAGATTTTATCTTAGGAAAATAATAAAATCCATCTAAGGAAGGATAAAATATCCCAAGTCTATCTAACTAAAAGATCCTAAAAGAGATTCAGATGAAAATCCTAATTAAAAAGCCCATTAAGTAATAAAATCAGCCCGCAGAAACTTTTCCTGGTGCGCAGGTACTTCGGCGCCGAGGGTCAAGGTGTCGGTGCCGAGGTTCTGTTTGAATGCAGTAGCCTATGTTTTTCTCCAGCTTTTCGACTCTGACTTCAAACGCACTTTTCCGAGTCCTCGTTTATCCGATTGGCGCATATGAATATGCGTTGGAAATCCCTTTTCAAGGAATACAACTCTCATGAAGGCTCCAAAACTTGAATCAAAGTGATGGATGGCGAAAATAAGGCTTTTCTCCAGCTGCACCACTTTTTGCTTTTGCTTGGCATCTCCATTGCCTTCATGATTTTTCATTAAGCTCTAAAGTGCATCCAAACTCCTTCAAATCAGCTTCAAAACCTACAAAAACACCACCAAAGCTTGTGTAGACTCCATATCTTGAATAATACGAAAACTAACACAAACGACACACTTTCCCAACACAAAAGCAAATAAAAATGACTTAAATGAGATGAAAACATGATGCAAAATATGACTAAAAATGCGGACATCAAGGACCCATCTTGTCCAATTATTTTAGGAAGGTCCTTCTTGGCAACCGTTGATGCAAACATAAGCGTAAGGAAAGGATTGCTCTCATTCACCATCAGCGATGAAGTTATAGAGTACTCCTTCAACAAGGCGATAAAGAGGAATAAAGGTCCTATGGAGGTGAAATCAATCAAAGGTGTCTACATCGCTTGCGGGGAATCTAAGGTAAGAATTATGACCCTCGAAGAGTTAGAGAAGAGGGATATAGAATCCCAAGTGGAGGAAATCATGGCAATCTTGAACGAAGGCACTGAAGTACCACTCGAAATCGACCCAGGTAAGTCGATATCGACTTTAAATTTTCCAGATTGTATGAGAGGTCTTGAGTATGGGGTCGATGTCAGATCAGACCACTCAAAATTGAGTGCTTCACTATAAATCGACCCGAATTCACAACCGACATCAACTGAGTCGAAAGTTGAAGGAGAAAAGAATCACTCGATATCGAGTCCACCAAGTCGATATCGAGTAGATCAGGTCAAGTCGACTTCCCCCACGTCGACTGAATCACCAGGAGCAAAAGATAAGTCGATATCGAGTGACAGTAGTCGATATCGACTGGACCCTCAGGCAGAAAAGGAAAGCTCCGAAAAGGTAAGCCGAGGTATGGATCTCTCTTCCCCAATTTTAATAAATGATTTATCGCCTTGGTATGTGCACTTGTGCAGGATATCCAATGATGATCCGAGCAACTACGGAGTCGGAGATAAGGTGTATGTCTCCAAATAAAAGGATCAATGGTTTCCAAGCAAGTTCAAAACAAAGAAGATGGGTCCACTTAGAGTGAACAAGATCCATTCAGGCGAGATGTAGCTGCGAGACAAGAACGGAGTGCTATTTGAGGCCCATGCTACATGGGCTCTACAGATGCCGCCTTAAGAGCATAAAAGAAGAAGTCTGCCTAGCGACTATAAAGTCTAGAGCTTGTAATAAGACAAATAGTTTTTAGGGTTTGGATATTTTTTTGTTTTGAGACTTTATGTTTTGGTTTTGGGTTTTTTTTTAATTTTCTAACTAATGCCGCCTTAAGCTGCGTTTTTTTTATTTTCTAACTAATTTCAGGAGCAAGAAGCAGCCAAAAGAGGACTCAATCTTGAGTCTATTACTCGATATCGACTAAGCAGGTTGATTTGGAGAAGATGTGATCGACTGAGGATCACCCTAAAGCTAAATTTCACTAGGAATTGAGTGAAACTAGTCGATATCGGCTAGATCATTCGATATCGACTGACCCTGCAGACGTCTTCAGCACGTGATTTTCGCGATTTTGCGCTACTTTATTAAGTTTCTTTCTTAACCCTAGTTCTTATACAGTAAGGACACTGTAATCTTTAAGTATGGGGTGGGGGAAAGGCTTAATTTCATATTTTAATTATTTTTGCGCATATTTTAAATATTTTTTTTCATATTTATGCATAATTCTCCGATTGCATTATACATGGTTAATTTGGATATGTTAATCTATCTATATGCATCATGTTTATTGTCCAAAAGTGGATTCATTAGAGATATAGCATGAAATTGTCTAGTAAAGAGAAGTCACAATAAAGTGCGATTTTTTAGAGAAAACCATGAAAGAGAGGTAAAATCTGAAGTTGCTTTTGACATGTGCATAATAAGAGGATGGAGGACTTTATATTTTCCATACATGTGCTAAATTTCATATCCTAGGCTTACCTATGCATATTTGCCTTACACAAGCCTCCACATACATTACATATTGCCCATTTTTATACCTTATACCCTATCCGGGGATTATGTTGAGAATGGATGTCATCTTTGGAGATTATATATGGAGTTTGTGCATATTATTATTGAAGTTGTTGGCATGAATGAAAGAAAATTTGAGTTATGGAAAGTTTAATGAGCGAGAAAAAATCCGATCATCTCAGAAGATAAAGGTAGATCGACCCTGCTCGTTGAGATTTTAGTTCGGCGAGATGGGACACAAGGTGAGGAGTCCGAAGTACTAAGTATCCGGGGCCATTCATGACACCCATATTTGCGACTCGCGAGAAGGCAATGCTAAGGTTAGAGAGGTAAAAGCATTATAGTGAAAAAAACATTGAGCAAAGAGTGAAAGGTGATATATTATGAAGAAGGAATGTGAAATGGAAGTTTGGAAAGAAAGTTTATTTCCCTGGATTTAACACCACATGGCCAAACTTTTGCCCACCTTTAGCCTTTTACCAATCTACTTCTCCATAAACTTACACAAAAAATCCTCTTGATTATTAATGCTTTGTCACACGAAATTGTTTTATGCATAACCCTCCTTTTGTGCGTATGATGTTGCTTTTATTCACGGGCATGGAATTGTTGACATTAGTACCTTTTCGAGGATGACAATTGATTGTAGGGATATATAACGATGAATCTATGATGTTGAGGGTTTAGTTTCTTCCCTTGAATGACCGCTAAAAGTATTGCTTGAGGGCAAGCAAGCTTAAGTATGGGGTGTTGATGTGCGCTCAATTTACCATGTTTTTCATCTACTTTTACTTCGATTTCTATCTACATTTTCATGCATATTGGTTGGGAAAGCATAAGATTTATGTAGTTTATGTTTATTTGCCAATTATGGAGGTCTACATGAGTTCTTGTGTTATTTCACAGAAATCGAGGTAAAATCAGAGCGATTTGGAGAAGAGGAGAAAGCTAGAAAATCACTCAAAATCTACTGAGGAGTTGAAATTGACAAAATGAATGGACATCGAGGGCAACTTATCACCAGAAATCAAGCCAGAAGAAGAACAACTCTACTCGTTGCAGACAGGTCGATATCGACCAAAGCTACTCGATATCGAGTGCTGAAAATCGAGTGAAATGCAAGAGATCGAGTGCAGTGCCGAGATCGAGTAGATCTGACTCGAGATAGAAGAGGAGTAGTCGATATCGACTGAAGCTAGTCGATATCGAGTGACGATGCAGAAAGATCTGACGGTTTTGACAAAATCTTATCCGAAGCGGTTTACTTCTACCTTAAGTCGGGAATATTTTATCTTTTTATCAGACTTTATATCCTTTAGGGTGGATTCATATTTACCTAAAGTGATTTTACAAATTTACTTTAGCAAGTTTTATCTTAGGAATAAGATAGATTTTCTTCTTCTTGGATAGTGAGGTTTTGAAATCTATAATTAGAGCTATTAGGGCTGAGATTCAATCATCCATTATCGCAGAGAAAACACTTTCAATCCAGTTTAGGTATAGAGAGAGAGGAGGCCGAGTGAAGGAGAGAGAAGCGAGAGCGGAAGTCTTATTTGTTCGGTTGTAATCTTTTGACGTTTTCAATTCAAGTTTGTTAGTTTCCAATGATGATGATGATGCCTATGGCTATGAAGTGCGAGTAGTTCCCTTACTTCTAGGGTCGGGATGAGCCCGACGATAGCCATGCATCTAAGTTTATGCATCAAAGGTATGATATTTATGTAATTACGTCTTCTATCCTATACGCATGATTCTTCTACGAAAGTAGTAGGCGATCCTTATTTGCATTATTGAAGCGAAAGCCATCTTATTGTGAATTTGGACTAATTATGAAATTGGATAGTAACACTTAGGGTTTATGCGAGAGCCTCTAAATTACATAATTGTTAGTAACGAAAGTTATTTGACGAAAAGGCATAATCTTTCATGAATTTGGCATAGGTTTATATGGTTATCATTGTGGCATGAGATCCTTGATCTTGGAGGTTTTTAGTTTATTGAAGTTTATACAAAGCTGCGATTTTCTTCTGTTCATTTTTCCTACATCATCCTCATATTCTTCGGACAATTTTCCGACAATTAGATTACGTTTTACACTTTTTGTTGAAGACTCAAAATCGACTGTTGTAGTCGATGTCGAGTGACTGACTCGATATCGAGTGTCCTACTCGACATCGACTGTCTCTGTCTGTTTTGCAGGAAGTTTACTGGAAATCGACTGGAACTGTAGTCGATATCGACTGTATTACTCGATGCCGAGTGATCTGCTTAGTCGAAATTGAACATGGTTGCAAGTTTAGGAACCGCTGACACACCTTCTCGTGGCTTCGATCCTGAATACCCTACTACTACATCGGGAGGGTTTCTTGTAATTTATTTGCTTGGACAAGGAGTTGGTTTAGTTCTTATTTATATTTATTCGACTAATTTCCCTCCTAACAATATGGACTAATACATTTTCTGCCAAAGTTTCATGGTCTTAGTGGGGAAGACCCCAATTATCATCTGGCAGAGTTTCATGCTGTCTGTACAGGCATGAAGCTGAAGAACGTAACAAATGATCAAATCAAGTTGTGAGCCTTTCCTTTCTCTTTGAAGGATTCAGCAAGTGACTGACTCTATTACCTCACTACAGGGAGCATCAATACATGGGCTCAGATGCAAAAAGCCTTCTTGCAGAAGTATTTTCCAGCAACAAAATTGAACAGTCTCAAGAAGAGCATCATCAACATTGAGCAACATTCTACATAACACTTATATGACTACTATGAGAGGTATAAAAAGCTAGTGGCCAGCTGCCCTTACCATGGCTACTCTGATCAGGACCTTGTTCTCTGCCCACATGGAGGTCTAATAGATTATGAGAGAAGGATGGTTAACGTTTCCTGTGGTAGGAACATCCTGAACAAGACTCCTACGGAAGCATTGGAGATGTTTTTTTGAGCTTGCAGAGGGGGCAAGGAAATTTAGGAAAACATTCTCCAAAACTATGAGCATGGTAGAGGCAAACTCATCACTTCAGTCGGATGTAAATGAGTTGAAAGAGATGATGCAAAAATTCATGCTTAATGGGACTCAGCTGCAGGTTAAAGCATGTGGAATCTGCCAAGGTTTTCAACATCCCACCGACGCATGTCCCATCCTTCAAGAGCCAAGTGTTGAATTAAATGCGGTAGGAGACTTTGTACCATAGAGGCCGAGGCATGAACCCTACTCTAATAGCTATAACCCCGGTTGGAGGGATCATCCAAACTTTAGGTATGGGAATCCTCAACAGCAACAATTCAACCAGTAGGGAGGTCCACCATTTAGACAGCAGTATGGACCTAGGCCTCAGGGGCAGAACTCAAGTTCATCCATGTCAACTGAGGACATGATCAAGGTCCTGGCGCAGAACATGACTACGTTGCAGAGCAACATGGAGCAGTTCCAACAGGAAACAAAGTCTAGCATTCAGAACTTGGAGAATCAGGTTGGACATATTGCTGGTGCTTTGGGCAAATTGAAGGCCAATGTTTTGGGTAAGCTACCATCACAGACGGAGTTGAACCCTAGAGAGTGCGTGAATGCTATCACTCTAAAGAGTGATAGAATATTAGAGACTCAAGTTGAAAACAGAGTCCTCCTAGTCGATGAGGATGAGGAGATGGTGGAAAAGGACTCTCAAGCTATAGAAGACGGTGGAAAAGGATCAAGGAAACTGATGTCAAGCCAAAGCTACCACCACTCAGCTCCTATAAACCGATACCGCCTTTCCCTGAGGCGCTGAAAGACGCTCGCAAGCCAGACAGTGAAAAAGAAATGTTTGAGACATTCAACAATTGTGAGGTAAATATCCCCTTACTTAAACTCATTAAAATTGTTCCGTGTTATGCAAAGTTTCTTAAGGAATTGTGTACCATTAAGAGGAAACAAAAACAAAAGGGAAAACTAAAGATTAAGGTAAGCGAACAGGTGTCAGCTGTGCTTCAGAGGCGTATGCCGAAGAAGTGTAGTGACCCTGGCATGTTTAGCATCCCATGCACTGTTCTAAAAATCACGCCTAGACGCCACCTGGGCACGACCCCCCCTCCGCCTAGAGCTAAAAGGCTGCCTAAGCACGCCTAGGCGTCCGCCTTGACCGCCTGGGTGCTACCTAGGCGCTAGGCGGCCCCTCACCGCCTAGGATCCGCCTAGTGCTTTTTAGAACACGGATCCCATGTGTTATTGGTGACACTAAGTTTGATAAAGCAATGTTAGATCTAGGTGCATCAATTAATCTTCGACCTTATTCTTTGTATAAGTCCTTAGAGTTAGGTCCATTACATGAAACTAGGGTTGTTTTACAAATGGCTGACCACTCTAGAGTGTACCCAAGAGGGGTAGTGAAAGATGTTCTTGTTAGAGTGGACAAACTGATTTTTCCTACTGATTTTTTTGTTCTGGATATGGAGTATGGCATTGACGCGTCCCCTATTTTGTTAGGGAGACCGTTTCTTAAAACGTCCAGAACTAAGATAGATGTTTATAGTGGTTCTTTGACTATGAAGTTTGATGGGGAAAAGGTGGAGTATAATATTGATGATGCTATAAAACACCCCTCCGATGATCATTCTCTGTGCTTCTCTGTGACAATTGTACCACTAATGCAGGATATTTCTTTGGATCATAAATTGTCAACTAATATGCAGGGAAGTGCACGAGACTTGGACACATATATTAGACGTTTTCCTGATCCTAACCTCATGTCACTAACCTCGCATAGCAAGAACATTTTGTCATCTAATGTGTAAGCACAGGGGCTGAAGAGGGATGTCTCTAAATGCCATGGAAGGTGCAACAAAGATGTTGAAAGGGAATTGACTCTTCGAGAGTCAAAACCCGACAAGTGAGCACAGATTGGGTCAAGCTAAGGACCATAACCAAGTGCTTCTTGGGAGGCAACCCAAGGTGATTAATTTAGATTTGCATCTTTTATATTTTTTTAGGTTCTCAATTTCATTTTCAATTTCCAAAAAAAAAAGTCATCCAAAACTAGGAGAATTACAGTAAGAAACTCGGGTAAGTAACTCGGTCGAGTTCTTTGGCCAAACCGAGTGGCGAACAGATCTCCGAGACACAAATCGGGTGGGGCAATAGAACTCGGTCGAATTTTTAAACCCAGCCCGAGTTATATAGTGTCCTCTAAAAAAAGCGTGTCTTCGTCTTTGTCCGATTCTCCAACTCGAGCGATGCAGCAGTGAGCGTGCCTCCAGCCACTGTGGCCATCGGCGCAAGCCTCCCTCAGACCAGCTACTCTCCCTCCCTCCGGAGTCACCCAGCCTTTAGATTCCAAACACCCTCACACCCTCCTGCCGAGCGTTGAGCACATCCACCAGGCCACCGCCGAAGCGAACAACAACTCTCACTACAACAGAAGTCATTTTTAGCGAAGAATTTTTTTCCTCGTTGAAAAGTGATATTTCGTCGCTAAACATATTTAGCGAGAAAACATGCTTCCTTTTTAAGTGGTCGTTGAAACATCGTCACAAAAGATTCTAGTGTGGAAAAATGAAATTGTCGCAAACAAAACGTTTGGCGACGAAGTCAATATTCGTCGTTGTAAGTCGTTAGCGACTATTAAATTCATCGTAATAGGTAATTATATTTGTCGTGAAAGAAGTCAAAAGATTCCATAGTAGTCATTAAAGGTACATGGTGAGAAACTTTAATTCCTCGCAAAATTGTATATTTTCTCGTTAATAATGATATCAGCGAGGAAATTTTTCGTCACTGAAAATTAAGTTTTTGTCGTTGAAGAGATTTGGCGAGGAAATACCTTTCGTCGCCAGTTCCTCGCAAAAATCTCGTCAAAGAAAGGTTAATTTGTCGTTGTTAGATAATTTCGTAAAAATAGACATGTTGTGACCAATTTCATTTGTCGTTGTTAGATAATTTTGGCGAGGAAATTCTTTTGTCAAAATATGTAGATAATTTTGGGAAAAAACTGCTTCATCGCAATCAAAGTTTTTTTAGCGAGGAAAAAGAATTTGTCATTTAATTTATAGTTTCAGTGAAAAAATTTTGACTCGGGAAAGGGACTCATTAACGACCTTTTTTTCATCGTAAAATAAGGATTAAGGTGACGAATTCATTCCTCGTTGTAAACCGGAATATGGTGAGAGAACTTGATTTCATCGTAATATGTATTAATGTATCCAGAAAATAGTTTTTCTTCGCTATAGTGTAATGTTATTAGCGAGGAAAATGTTTGATGCAAATTATATGGTTTAACTATGAAGTTCAATTTTGTCACAAATATAAAATTAATAATTAATAAAATATAATGTCAATATTATATTGTATATCAAATTGAATTCCAACTAAAATCCAAATATGTCTAGCGAATTAAAATGTTGAGAAATATACTAATAATCAATACCTATCTAAGTAGATCCATGTTCCAAATTGAACTATGCCATAAAATCTTCGAATTTTTTTGTAGCCTCCCTCAATGCAATGATCTCCTGAGTGGCTGAGTCTGAGCTTGAACAAAAAATTGAGTTTCATCGAACTTTTCTTGATGTACCTTGTTCTTTTCATTCATTTCTTGCGTTGATGATACATATGCATATTTGGGTGGGGGTCTCGAGGTCCAAAACCAAAACCTTTTATGTAGCCGGATTTCGCTCCTAGAACCTTCATTTGTCATTGTTCAGACTCCATCTTCTTGTGTTGTTTTGGAGCGCATTTGCACCATATTTTCCTACATGAACATTAAAAATTAGTAATGAAATAAATATATAAAAATATGTCCTCCGTTCCAAATCCAATATTACTACCAAGTGTCAGTTGATTCTATTTAATTAAGATTTTGTATACATACCCATAATTCTTTGGCTCCAACCTCCCATCTTTTGTTCAAGATCTTGTAGTGTACTTCAAAGGAGTCAATCGATAAAATGTGGTAAACCCTTTTTGCAACCTGCAGAAGGATCCATGGGTAAGAGACTTTTATGGTATATAAGGAGACTAAACTATTATAGAGCAAGCAAAAATATATTGATAACAACATAAAAAAAATGTCTGCAGTAGGATTCCATGGAACCAAACTATTATAGAAATAATTCAAAAATCAATTTCAACAAGCAAAAGGTAAAATCAACCAAAGAATTCAATTCCTGTTTGTTTGAGTTGACTAAATAATTAGCCCAAGAAAGGAATGATAAACCTCACCCCATCAAACTATGTAAAAAAGTCAATGAATACGTCAAATAGCTAGATCAGCAACACATGGGGGCACTCATATCACATCATAAAACACAAATAGAGGATAACCGATTTCTTGCTAACAGAACCGGTGACACGCCAACCATGACGTTTAATAAGATCTTCATCGGTTTCCAAACTGCAGAGGTTCTATTTAAACTAGAACAGAAACATACTACTTGTAAAAGGATAGAAAGTTGAGCTTTTTTTTTAATCTGAGTTAAGCATTGATTTTTTTTTATCGGAAGTTAAGCATTGATAAATAAGGCAACAGAACAACATATACATAACAGTGATAAAGATTTAACAAACATCAAACAATGGTCTGTACAGATTTTCAGTTGAGAAAGATGGATGAAAAAGTACAGGGAGAGGTTTTTGGCAATTTTTGTCAATTGATCGGAAAAAAGAACAAATTGTAGAATTGAACATCAATTTGAGAAAAGTATAAGGTGAAGCATGTGAAAAAAGGAGAGAAAGGAACCTCGATGTTGTTGAATATGCTAGATGCACCGAGATGGCGAAGAAGCCGAGTCGAGATCACCGAACCCTCTCTTCCATCATTTCCTCTTGTCGGAACCTGGTAAAACAAAGAAGAACAAAGTTGGAGTTGTCCACTGTTGGCCGCCATTGAGGGCGAATCGGAGCTCCTGCCGCCGTCGAGACGATGCCCAGCTCCAGCATCCACCGGATCCCGACCCTCCCCTCATCTCTCGGCCTAGATCTCGAGTCGAGCGCGTCGGAGACCACCCTGGAGCCTCCTTTTGTCGGAGTCTCTCTGTCCCGCGTCCTCACCCATGGACTCGCCCCACCAAAGCGCCGCCTCCTGTTATGATCTCATAGATTAGAGGTTATATTAGATTAGTGTAGTAGGGTATAAATATACCCTTATACATTGTAATCGGGCATGAAAGTAATAATCAAATCTTTTACCCTTACTCTCTCTTAATCTCCATCTCTCTCCTAATCCCTCTCGGTCTATCTCTCTTTCTTCTTCCTCTTTCTGCACTTCATCTTCTTCTTCCCTCTCAATCTCTATGAAAGCTTAAGGCTTTCCTTCTATCCGACCTTAGGGTCATAACAGTGATATCAGAGCCGTCGATCTTCCGACCGGTATCCCAGAATTTCGTCTTCAATTTTCTGATTTTGTGACCAGGAAGTGACAACTTCGAAGAGCGACAATGGCATTTGTGGGTTCTTCACAACAAAATGCTTCAACCGGTGATGAATGGATGCGGTGATGGCAGGAGATCGAAAACACTATGAGCAAGTTGCAATCAAAGGGAAAATCGACAATTGATCCAGCCGATTCGAGTGCACAGATGGCCGATTTGCGAAAAGAGTCAAAGGATTGAACACTTCTCATCAAGATTCATCTGCAGAGGTACGAGATTTCGTGGGAAGAGTTGGATTTCTTGTTCACTAGGTTTGGGATGATCGAATACATAGAAATTTTATGCCCTGGAGAGCAGTACCACTCAAGAATTCGCTTCCAACAGAATGAAGCGGCTATCAGGGCCATCGAGTCATTCAATCACAGAGACATCTACGACGGATGTTGTAGATTGGAGTTCTTTCTTGAGGTCGAGATTGACAACAGGGCAAGCAAGATCGAAACCCCGATTCAGACAACTCTGGAAGACTTCGAAGTGGAGGAACAAGGGATGCAAGCGCCATGTCTCGAAATTATCGGTGAATTTCAAGACTCTCAGGAAGAGGGTAAAGCTTCGGTTGCAAACACGAATCAAATTGTGGCCTCGGTTGCAGAAGTAAATGAAGAAATCAATTGGGGAAAAGATCTTCAAACTCAGTCTCAAATTCGGCAAGAATCTTGTAAGGTAAATTCCAAGCCTTTAGAGGCAGTGATCATTAATGTTGCACTCAAAGAAAAGGTTGAACTGGGTTATGTGCTGAAAGAACCAATCGACATTAAGTTGGTTGATATTAGGATTAATTCAATTGAAATTTTCAAAAGTACTAGTGCACACCAAGTGTTTGAAGAAATATCTAGACAGAGAGATACTGTGGTTTTTGACCCGGGTGGAGTGATTCAGTTTTTTCACACAACACTTGGGAGAATGGCAAGAAACTGGGATCTCAGGTTTATAAGGAATGGTCAGCAGTCGTTGCCCCTGGATAGAGGAGTGACTGCTGAAGTGAATTTGATTTTGGGTCAAAACTATGATCGTAAGTTCATTAAGAATGTGCAAAACTCCCTGCCCTTTGATAGAGGAAGACATATCACTACTCTTTGGGTCAATCCAGAAGCCATTTGTGTTGTCCAAGCGGAGAAACCCATACCTGCAGTCACTTTGATTTTGGATCCAAGTGGAAAAATGGCATTTATGTCGTCACGTATGTGCTGTGAGAGTGTGCATTTATGGGGGGATTGCTGTCATAGGAGGTTCTGTGCTAGTGTGCTAGGCAAAGGTTGGTGCAGCAACCTTGCATTGGGAGATACTTTAGTTTTTGACCCAGGTGGCCAGTCATTCAAGACATGCAGCGGCTTCTTCAGAGCAAAAAAAATGGAGATTAGGAACTCAGGAAGCAAATCAGGATCCACTTATGATGCCATTTGATAGAGGTGGAGTTGCTCTCAATGGAGGAGGTTTCGGTTTTGTTTTTGATCCCGGTGGAATCCATGGTTGGTCATTTGTAATCGGTACAAATGAAGAATTAATTGTTGTTGTCATGGAATTGCTGTTGTAAGGGATGTGTGGCAATGGCTACCGAATGCAGGACCATGGGGTCAGGTCATCCAATGAAAGCAAGCCATGATGTCATCATCAAAGTGGATTGCTAGTTTCATTCACTGTAAAATTTTCTTTTCATATGCTATACAAATGAAGAATATGGTGATGGATAATATAGTATAACAGCAGCTCAAGGAGGACAATATTACATAACTCTTTAAGGGGTTAGGTAGAAAGCCAGGTGCTGTACACAAGGCCGTGGTTGGTTTCTTTGGGAGCTGCACACAATATGTGATCAGGGTTGAGCAGAACAAGGCCATGTGATGGAGTATACATGAAGCATGACGAAGTTGTGTTTGGTTACTTTGGGAGCTGCACACAACATCATTTTTCGCTAATTCATGGGTTGTTCCTTGAGTCTTGGTGATTATGCTAAATTTAGTCCAGTCTTAGCAGGACTCCAATGGGATGTATACAAGCTGAAACATTTATTTTCAATTACCTAATACTGCTTGCATTTTAGTTTTAGTTTAGTTAGGGATATTTTTACATTGTAATAAGCTTTGTGGACAAAGCTTTCATAAGGGGAATGCAATTTTATGATCTCATAGATTAGAGGTTATATTAGATTAGTGTAGTAGGGTATAAATATACCCTTATACATTGTAATCGGGCATGAAAGTAATAATCAAATCTTTTACCCTTACTCTCTCTTAATCTCCATCTCTCTCCTAATCCCTCTCGGTCTATCTCTCTTTCTTCTTCCTCTTTCTGCACTTCATCTTCTTCTTCCCTCTCAATCTCTATGAAAGCTTAAGGCTTTCCTTCTATCCGACCTTAGGGTCATAACACCTCCCTCTGTCTTGGTCGAGGTCGCTCCCCGTTCCGGTCCTCGATCTCCCTCCAACGACGAAGGCCAGAGCCCTTGAGAATCTTGTGAAAATCTGAATTAGGGTTTTTTAATTTTTTTTTGGGAAGGGATAGATATAAAGATATATCTGATTTAAAAAAAATATTAGCGCCTTCGGTAAAAAAAAATTGCCGCCTTTGGTTTAAAAAAATTGCCGATTTTGTTTAAAAAATTGTGTATACATATTTGAATTATGGAGCAAAATTCGGTACAAAAAATATTAGCGCCTTCGGTAAAAAAAATTTGCCGCCTTTGGTTTAAAAAAATTGCCGCTTTTGTTTAAAAAATTGTCTATACGTATTTGAATTATGGAGCAAAATTCGGTACTAAATTTTAAGCTTTCAACATTTCATTAAATTTGAAGTTAACAAGAATTTGTGAATTTGGGTAGATTATTTACTTTAATATTTTGTCCAATATTTCTATGTTTTACGGTAAATAAAATTAAAATTAAATCTATATCTAAATGTCTATCTATATTAGATCTGTCAAAATATAACATGACTGGATCAAAATATATTAGATCCGTAGAGTTTGTCCTGGTGCAGATAGGTGAGGTTGCAACCATAGATCGCACTTTGTGAAGATGGTTGGTCCAATCATTATAAAAAGTTTACTATACCAAAGTTTTTGCTCTCTAGAGTCGAACCAGTTGGCGCAAGCCGGTTTTTCAGGTGCCTGGCTCTTGTCGGTTGGGTTACGTGTCCGGCAATGTTGTTAAAATCTCGATTCGATCCTACGATTCCAACGATTCTACGATCCAAAAATGGAAAAACGATTCCGATCCTTTTTTGCGATTCTAACGATCCTCTAAAATATTTGTTATAAGAAATTTCTAATATTTACACTTTATAATATATTTATAAGAAATTTATAATATATTTAGTTAATATATATTATATTTAGTTTATTTTTAAAATTTTACAATATTTATGTGTATTTTTTATGATTTAACATAATATTTATCTAATATTAAACATATTAACTTTATTTAAAAAAAAGTTCATCCATGCGGTGGAATCTTATGATCCTAAGATTCGATTCTTACACCCCTTTACCGATCTGATTTATAATCTCGATTTTAATAACATTGGTGCTCGGGGTTTGTCACCAAAGGTGGGTTCCTCGTCATCAAAAACATAACCTAACCCAAAAAACCCAATCCATATGTCCGATAATTTTGCGGGTTTAAATCCAGTGTTTGAATCCAGAAACCCATAATCGACCCGAACCCGAATTACTCGGGAGTTTTAGGGTCGAAACCCGATGACACGTTGGATTAAAATCGACCCGGTTGTCTGCATCATGTAAACGCCGTAGAGGCACCGGATAGGCCCCACACAGATTTGTCATGCAATTGTGTTTGTTAAGGTTACTCGTAAGTTAAATAACATATATATTTTATAATTATAGTATGTTTAGAACCCTTATTTTTATAAATATGATTTTTTATGCTTAAAATATTTATATAATACGATTACTATAATAATTTTTATAATTTTAATTATAATATTATTATTTAGTTTAATTTGGCATATTTATATTACAATTTAATTTTGATAATATTTAATATTCTTACAAAGTCTTTAAAAAGTTTGAGTTTTTTAACATGCGATAACAACACCAAAAAGAAGGAAGAAGACGTCAACATTTGTGAAATAACATTAACAATCTAAATTATATATAGGTCAAAATCCAAAAAATATTAAATTATATATGTACAAAATCCAAAAAAATCTATCTCATAAATAGATCAACGGTAATTTCTATCCTATGCCCCAAGGGCATAGGATAAGATTCTCGTTTTAGAAAAAAAAAACATTTTCTTAATTTAATTGTTTTAGCCAAATTTTAAATTAGATTCTTAGAGTACACTTATTTTTTGTAGGGAATCTTTTCCGAATTGGTTCTTATCCTATGTCAGTGGGGAATAGGATAGAAAGACTGATATATTAATACCTTCAAGTTATGAGACTTTTATTTCTTTATCTACAAAACCGATAGATCTTCAACAAAAAAAATTGTGATTAAACTCTTCCAAAATTATATCCCTATCTAAAAAATATTGGGGAAAATAAATTAACAAAGATTGAATTACATGAGTTGATAACCTTTACATGGCTAAGTATTATTTCAATTTCATCAAAACATTTTATCTTCTAAAAAATATGTTCATATTGATAAAGTTATTTAATTAGTAAGACCATGTATACTGATAAAGTTATTATCTTCTAAAAAAATTTCATATATAGCAAAAATATGTAAAATCTTATCTTATATAATAGTATTTAAAATTGGTTAATATCTTCTAAAAACATATCCATATCTAATCAAATTGGGTCGAATTTTATCTTATGCATATATAGATATTATGATTAAATAGAGTTAGAATAAAATTTTATCTTATGCATATATTGATTATTAAATCTTATCTTATATAATAGTCTTTAAAATTGGTTAATATCTTCTAAAAATATATCCATATCTAATCAAATTGGGTCAAATTTCATTTTATGTATATATAGATATATTGATTAAATAGTTAGAATAAAATTTTATCTTAGGCATATATTGATTATTTTAAAAAATTGTGATTGGTTCATACGACTAATATCCATATCTAATAATTTGGGTAAAATTTTAGCTTAGGCATATATAGATATATTGATTAAATAGAGTTAGAATAAAATTTTATCTTATACATATATTGATTATTTCAAAAAAAATTATGATTGATTCATATAATTACAATTAAGGAGAAACAGTCACGTGTCTCAGCCGACTTCTCATTTATTATATACAAGTGTAGGTCTCGTCCCGTACACGGAGAATACATTAATACAACGATAATGCACCATATATGAATTTTTTTTATTAAATATATATGATATCTTTATTACGTTAGTTTACTAAAGTAGTTATTTTATTATGACAACATATTATTTTATTATTTTTTATTCTAGAATCAACCATAATGCACCATATAGGAATTTTCATCCTAGAATCAACCACAACGTGCCACATAAAATGTTATGCATCGGTTTTAGTATATGTATATATATATAGACATATAGATAGATAATTTTAAAAAAAATTGTGATTGGTTCATACGACTAAAATTCAGGAGAAACCGCTATGTGTTTTAGCCGATTTCTCTTTTATTATACTACTAGTTCAGTATCCTTGCTAGTTAGTGCATATTAGTGGAAACAAAATATGAAAAGCTATAATTTCTCAAATCTAAATAAATTTATACTTTATTGACAATATATGAAACAACATATAAAAAGCTAAGTATTATTTAAATTTCCTCAAAACTTTTTATCTTCTAAACATATTTTCATATTGATGAAGTTATTGATAAAGTTATTTAATTTGTATGTCCATGTAATATATTGATAAAACCATTATCTTCTAAAAATATGTTCATATATAGTGAAAATAGGTAAAATTCATCTTATATAATAGTCTTTAAAATTAGTTAATATCTTCTAAAAATATATTCATATCTAATTAAATTGGGTTAAATTTTATCTTATTCATATATAGATATATTGATTAAATAGAGTTAGAATAAAAATTTATCTTATGCATATATTTTAAATTTTGTTAATATCTTCTAAAAATATATCTATATCTAATCAAATTGAGTCAAATTTTATCTTAGGCATATATAAATATATTGATTAAATAAAGTAAGAATGCATATATTGATTAATTAAAAAATTTGTGATTTGTTCATATGACGGGCTTCTCCTTTATTATTATATATAATATATAATATAATAGATATAATAGATACTCCGTAATAGATAGATTATAAAAATATAATAAAATACTTTCTTCCCCTTTCCATTATTACATTTGGATCTAGGAGCTCTTCGGCCCTCTTCCCCACTGCTCCATTCCAATCTCTTTGCCGCTCTGTTCAATTCTTGCCTGTAAAAGGAAAATTCGGGAGCGAAGAAGAAGACAATTGATCGGGTAACCCAGTTGCAGACTTGCAGATTTTGCAGCTCCATGAAGGGCGTTGCAGTTTACACGAGTAGCTTGCAGATTTCGCTTGTTCTGATTTCGTTCGGTTAAAATTATCGGATTCAATTTCCAGGACCGTGGATCAAACACTTTGCCTCCCTTTTCAAATGGACCAAATCGACTGCCTCCCTCCAATTGTGAGTCAGTGTAGACTTTTGTTTTTTAGTGTACGTTTCATTTGGCGATCTGCTGATTTCTTTGAAGGAGATGAGTTGGAGCTTATTTTCCTGATCAAGAGAGTATATTTTATAATGTGCAAGAATGCCAAATCTAGGACTAGGGTTTCCAGTAGATAAAGGCTGTCTAGCAGGCTGTCTAGCAGGGTCAATTGGTTGTGCAAGGCAGCCAAATCTTTGATTTTCGCTTCTATTTTATATGCAGAGATGGGGTTAGGCAGAACTGATCGAAATTGGGGCAACAGATTGGATTATGGGAAGGCAGAACTGATCCAAATCGGTAAATAATAATCAATCCTAAAGAAATCAGGCTCAGAGTTTCTGAAATATAGCAGAGGAGTACTTTAGGTCCTTTGCATCCAGTAATTTGAATTCATATACAGCCTTTTGCTGATTGCCTATGGTATAAAGGCAAAAATAAGTGGTACAAACCTTTCAAATTGTTACACTCTTATGTTCTTCATTGACACATCATTTTTTTTAATAAAAAAAAAACAAGGCTCAGGCCAGGTTCACTTCCTTTATATATATAGTGCATGCATTTGTACACTATAATATTTCAGTTTGAGGTGTTTATGAATCGAGTCTTAGCACACTTTTTTCTCTTTACTTGGATGAAAACAACGAAACTGCATCAGTGATTAATGTTTTGCAATATTATTGTGTACAATGCATGCACTATATGCTTATCTATTCAATGGCATGGTGGGCCAAAAGGGTTGGCAATTTGGATTTAAACATCTCTCCATCATGCCATATTCCCACCCATCAACAGGTTCAGTTAAGGGCATTGCTTGGTCCATCCCACATCGGCTTTTCAACAAAACAATACATAGCAGATGTTCAAAACCTCAGCCAGCAAGCTCTTCATTTTGTTATTAATAATTCCCAATTCAGAAATTTTAGCTACATAAATTGCAGGACTAATTTGATGACTCACGTCTTTAAGTAAAACACTTTTAATTTGGTTCTTAAATATTTCCTTCTATCTTGGCCTAATTTGTAAGCTTCTATTCTCTTACCCTTGATTAAAATGATTCTAGCTTCATTTTTATATGGATATCGTATTCACTATATTTTCCAGTCAATTTTTGCGAAGAGTTTAGAGGTGTGTTTTGACGGCGCCATTGATCCCCATCTATTTTGATTCTCATTAAAATTCCAACTGACTTTTTAGCATATGACTATATTTCCCTTTAGTATAAGTCAAATGTCCTTTTCAGAATCTTTGCCAACTGTTCAAACTGAGTGGACTCAAAATTTCACTTCTGTGATGTCCAATTTTCTTATCATCAGCTCTGTTCGAGCGATTGTGCATGACATTTTGCAATGTTTGTCTTGTAGGAAGTAGACCCGTGTGAAGATTTGAGTGATGATGATATCCGCATGTCTATTCAGAATGCAACAGGTTAGACTTTATATAATTGTAGCCTTGGAATATGACGGTAACCGGTGTGCTTCATCTATACAAGTGACCTTAATTTAGGAAATTCTTGCAGAAATAACAACAATTGGTAGGGGTAAATCCAACATTGCAGGGTACAAAGATGGTCCAAGTGGGAAAGGGAAAGCTTGTACCACTAGAGTGAGATTCTTGATCTTCAATGATTCTTTAAACTGGAAATAACTGATAAGTAAGATAGGCCTTAGACTTGCGCAAAATTCGCCTGTAGATAAAAATATCTATCAGAATCAACTTCAAGGGAATATGAAAATGGAAAATTATGTTCAATTTCATCTTCACTGTTTCTACATAGATTGGTCAATGTGTTGTAAGTGTACCATCAACAGAACAGTAATAATTACATTTCCTGACAAGCAAAATTATAATCAGATGTTAATATGTAATAGCTTGGATAAGTATGAATGGTCCTGTCGTATCAAAACGAATATATAGACGGCTGTCTATTTGATATTGTCTAGTTGTATGATTGTTATGGTACATTCTTTATCTTAATAGATTATGCAAGACCCCTTGTTGATAGAATTTCAATAACCCTCGGCATGTGCAGGTCTCCCATGGTCTAGATAGAGGTAAGCTTATCATTCTATAGTTTTTCCCCTTCTCCTAGTGGGTTTATGTAGTCGTGTTAGGAGCATCCTGATTTGCAGTATCCTTGAAAAGGGGAAACTAGTAACTTTTCAAGTGGGCGAAGTGATACGGACTCGCAGTTTGCCGGGGATTCAGGTATCGCTTAACACCTTCTATCTAATTTCAGTGTTCTTGTTGTTCTGCTATCTTCTTATATTTCTTGGTCTCACATTTTATTTTTGGCTCTATGTTTTTTTTATCTTTTGTTTTGGCTAGATTCATCACTTGTTGAACTCTTTGATTATTTCTGTGCATCTATGGAGGGTAGATAGGGCAAATGCTTCTGGTTTCTAATCGAACAGCAGGATAGAGCTACATAGGCTTAAAGGTTTATTCATTTAAATATTTTTGCAAATGAGAAAACCTAGGAAAATAGGAGAAAAAGAACCATATGTTTAGGAAAATAGGGCAGCAAGTTTCCCCTTTTTCATTGACATGTTTTTTCGCAGCCTCCATGAACATGTTCAAGATATTGTAAAATTCAGGTTGAAATCGATGAGGCAAATACATCCAGTTTCGGTCCATCCTAACAAAAAACACAAACAAATAAGTAATTTTGGATTAAACTATAATACTTTAGATTTTCAGTCACCTGTAAATTCTTTTTTGGATTTTTTGTAACAAGTATTTTATGGATTCGACCTAAATAACTAAGTGAAATCAATTGAATAAAATCAACCAAGCTCAATTTTCCATGTTCATGACAATTGAATAGGAGATTTCTGAGAAGTTGTGTGTTGATTGATTGTTCTTTCTGTTGTTAATTTGATCTGGATAGTGTGTGTGTCATGTTTGCAGCGTTAATTTGATCTGTATTTGTTGTTCTCGTCAACTTACTCGGGTCAGAAAGATGAGATGTCCATATGGGGTTCCACATTATAAACCAATGAAGAGAGCTCATCCAGGATTCTAGGTGGGAAGTCTGGGTTCCACACAAACTAAGTCGCTGATGTCATAGAAAATTGGTCTTTTAATTTCGAAGAATCTTTTATTGAGTTTTTAAGTACTTCAGATTGTATCCGCAGACTCGTGTATTCGAACCCGGTTAATGGGTCTATCCGTCTATGCCTTAATCTATAATAAAACCAAGGGCCTTAGCCCTCTCCGGGATTTAAAAAAAAAATTGGGGTGGGAGTTTTGGGCAGAAATTTCCTTTTTATTAAAAGAAACTACATTTACAAAATTTCTTTAAAATATGAAAATAAAAGACATATTTTTTAAATTATGTTTGTCTAACTTCAATAATTTCCAAGTAAAACTATGAATTTTTTTACTATCAATGTCATATTTAAACCACAATTTATGTTAAGTGATGATTTCATTCATTGAGAGATACACACTTTTAGTAAGAAATTATATAGTTTGTCTCTAATAAAATTTGGAATTAATTGCCATAATTTTCTAAGTAAAAATAGTGACCAAAGTGATATTTCTTCGATAAATGGTTGCTTCAATGACAAAAATATTCCTCGTAAAACATGATTATGTAGAGAGGAATTTAAACTTTTCTTGTTAATGAAATTTGAGTCAATTTCTCTATTTTCACCCAAGCCAACAACGACGAAATGATATTTCCTCGTTGTTTCACATATTTTGTAACAAACTTCTTCCTCGACAAATACTTTTAGCGAGGAATTAAAAATCTCTGTCACTAATAAATTTGGTGAGGAATTTATTGTTTTCTCGTTAGTGAATCTGAGTACTTTAATCTATTTTCACCCAACCCAATAGTGATGAAAATGAAATTTCCTCGTTGATTAATACGTTTAGCACCAAATTCATTCCTTGAGAAATGCATAATTTTAGCGAGAAATTACAATATTTATCACCAATATATTTGGTGGATTTTACATAATTCACACCAAACATATAACGACAAAATATGAAATTCCTCGATGATTCCATTATTAGTGATGAAAATATTCCTCAATAAAAGATCTAATTCCGTCGCTATTTCCTTATGCTTTAGGCGACCATATTATGACAACAATTAGCGATGAATCAAAAATTTTATCGCTAAATGTCACCTTTAACAAGGTATATAGGTTCCTTACTAGAGTCCACATACCCTTTAACGAGGAGCAAACATGTTCGTCGCCAAAGGTCACATTTACTGAGAAAAAATAATTCGTTGCCAAAATTTTGGTCGCTAATACACATTTCTGTTGTAGTGTCTGGATGCCTCCTAGTCAGTCCACCAGATCCGACAGTATCCCTCCTCTCTCTTCTCCTCCATTGAAACCTTCAAGTAAGTTTCTAATAAACCTTAATATTCTAAGTTTTGTTAGATTTATTAAAATTATGAAATTGGTGAATTGATAGGGTGAATTAGGAAATTGTTGATGAATTAGAGTGATTGAGGTTTGTGATTTGGATTTGGGACTTTTCTGTTTAATTGTTAAATTGCAAATTTGGGAATTATGAAGTATTGAGCATCTGAATTGATCTTTCTTTTTGATATTAAACTTGATAAGATTTTCTTGTTGAGTTTATTGATTTTAGTTTTGATCAATTTATGCTTAATTATTATCGATTTGCAAAGTATTGATGTTTGTGGCTTTGCTTGATTGTTGTTATGAGTGACTTGGCACGATCGCTTATTATTGTGAGTTGTCCTTGCCGGGACAACAAATGTTTCTTTGTTGGTGTTGCCTTGTCTTTGGTTGTAGAGATTAGGTTGTGGTTCCTTGAGGTCGACGAGAAAGAATGATTGGCTCGCCTTACTCTTGGGCTTCAATTCATCATCTTTGCTTGATATGTAGATGACTCTGTAAGTGTTTGCATTCCTTCTCTTTTATTTTTCACATTGAGGACAATGTGTAAATTAAGTGTGGGGGAGGAAACATTTACATGTTAGTATGCACTTAGGTTGCATTACATGTTAGTATGCATTTAGGTTGCGTTGTATATATTTTTTTTTTCATATTTTTGCATTTCATGCCTATTATTCTTAGTCTTGCATAATATATGAAAAAAAAATCTTAAAAAAACCATAGAAAAAAAAAATGAAAAATCATGCATGCCATTCTAGATTTAGGATCTATCGGATAACCCCATCTTTACCACATGCCTTATATTTATTTATTCTTGATCTGATTATAAGTTCCATGATATGCTTGAATTGTTGATCTTTGTCGAAATTGTTTAATCTATTGAAGCATGGGATAATGGATTGATTGAGCATGTATAACTCTTAGGTTTTAGGTGGCATTGAAATCCAACAAAAATTTACCTTGTGAGTTTATTTTTGGCCTTATTGGGACTATGTTTTATTGATGTCCTTTTGCTTCTTGTGTGTGATACTCTCCAATGTGATTATCTCTGAGAATTGAGATTGATATCTACTTCAAGGCCGTATATTTTGATTATTGCTTATAATTTTCATGTGATTGGGGCATTAATTCTTTTGTTAGCCATATTATTCCCTTTCCACCTTACATAGTATCCTCTGCTTGAAGCCAAATTTGAGCCTTTTAGCCCATTTTTATTTGCCCCACAAAATGTCTTTTAGCTGATTTTAGCCTTACCCTATCCTGGAATTAGGGGGAAGCTTGGTGAAATTGTGTATTAGTGGAGTATTTTGAGTATTTGGAAGTTATGTATGGGTGGTGTATTCTTTTTTAGCTTCATATGGATGATTATTGTGCTTAATACTCGGGCCCTAAGGAGGATAAAATTCAATTAGGACTAAAAGTCGAGGAAAAATCGTAAAAAGGAAAAATCAAGAAAAGAGAAGAAGAAAAATCATTGAAAAATCAAGAGAAAAAAAAGAAGTAACAAAGAGTGATTTGGTTAATAAGAGTTGTGCTTAAGTTTTTATTTGTGGATGGAGTTAAAGTTTGAATTCTTTTGGTTGAAGAAATGTTTGGTTTTGAGTGTTTTCCGGTTATAGTTGAGATCTCTTTTTCCCGGATTTTTGGCACCACAAAGCCTAAATCTCTCCCAACCTTGATGTTCTTACCCAAGCCCCACTACAACCCTTACAAGACCTCATGATGATTATTGCTTGTAATGTCACTTACGGTAGAGATTGTGATGTGGATTTCAATTTTTATGTGGCTTAATTGCATTGGATTGAGTTTTAGCGGAATTGAATTAGCCTAAACACAAGAGTGAGAGTGAAACACTTTATATACCCGGTGAGGTGGGATTGAAATGTGCCTAAGCTTTTGAGTTGCCCAAATAAATGTGATGATGTTGATTATTGACTTGTGTGTCCTACTTCATTTTGGATTTTATCGTTGACAAGGTGAATGCATGAAGAGTTTGTTTGTGGGATGTTTGATTGGATTCGTTTTGTTCCTTGAGGACAAGAAAGGTTTAAGTGTGGGGGAGTTTGATAAGACACATTTAGGTAGTGTTAATATAAGCATTTAGATAGATTTAGGTATGATAAAGTGCATGAATTAGAGTAGTTTTCGTATTTTAGTTAATTATATAGAGAGTCGGAATCTACATATGTTTGCACATACTTTCAGGCATTGGTGGAGCCAATTGATGACATGAGAATGGCCTAACATCGCATAAGAGGATAAAGAAAAGTAAGAAGAAATCGGAATATTGATGAGCTAAACATGCCAAGGATCGGAGCTGTCCAAGCTAGCGACGCTGCACTAAAACGCGTCGTTCGAAAGATGTAGTCGTCGGATCGGGGCATACTTATACTTGTTGGAAAGAAGATTCGAATACCTACTACTTTTGTGTTTACGACTTTTCCAAATTCGGCCATAAAAACAGAAAAATAAGGACTTCAAATGTGGCTGCAGAATACAACTGAACTGGGTAGAATAACTTGGCCGAGTTCTTTGGTTTCCACCCGAGTTGTTCAGCGTGTTCAAGCCGGATTGGGCCATCTTTTGGCCTGTGTTAATTGACATTATTATTTTGAGACAGGACGAAAAATTAGAGATTATTAGGGTTTTTTGATGTTTTGGTTTTTATCATTCATCATTGACTCAAAAAACAACGTTGATATTCGTGTTAGGCTTTCTAATCAAGAATGAACAACTAAACTCCTTTGCTTGGGGAGATTAATCGAAGCGTCAGTTTTCTATTTCATTGTGAGATTTCTATTCTTAATACTCCTCTTTGAATATTATCAATTCTCTGCGCTGAATGTTTAGGGTTTTCATGAATTTCCATTAGCCTGATTGACTGATGCTTTTTCATGATAATCTATTGCTAGACATTGATAACTACTGGTTGAGTTATCTATGTTTTGAGTAGCAAAGTATAAATATCTGAAACTGGTTGATTTAGGGATTTGTATAGAGAATTGATTCGCAATTGACGCAATAACTGGTTATGCGTGTCAATTGTCTTTTTTGTTGATTTCCTTTAGGCTTCATCAATTATTGAATTGAATCTTGATAGTTTCAGGATTGTTTGATAATTAGGGTTTTCAGGGTCTGGTTGTCCTGTTAACTAGATTCGATAAGAAATTGCCAAATTGGATTCAAAAGACTTAGTCTGTCCACAACAAAGTGTTCAAGAGGAAGTTATCTATTTGATTTCAATGATCAATGAATAAAACCTGATTGCTGAGATTGGTTGACCTGTGTTATTTCTCTCATATTCATTCACTCGATCAAGGTGTCTAATTTGCTACTTTTATTTACTTTTATTTCTTAATTAGTTAGTTTAAACCATCAAAATCCACCCTCTTTGTTTCTTATACTTGTGGACACACTCTGATTTGCATACAAATCGTTGAGTCTCCGTAGGATCAATCCGTAATTGCCAAACTATATTAGTTAGGTTAGTCGGATACATTTGATAGGATTTAGACGGATACATTTGATAGGATTTAGACGACTGAAAATCCTCTATCAATCTTCTTCTTTCAATACACCAAAGTAAAGTTGTTTTTGAAACTCGATCTCTCTTAGGTGCTCATCTAACCTTTAAAAAATAATGTAGCTAATTAGTATCTCAACTGTCTCTATATACCAAAAATAATATAGCTCAATTTCAATCCTTAATTTAATTACAAAATATTCCCAACTTTCATAAAATTTACAAAATACCCTCTTACCCAAACCCTCACCCTCGCCAAAACAATCATCCAATGCTTCCTACCTCATCGCTACCTCCTAAAATTCAATGAAAATCAAAACACTTGAATTTTATTTGTTTTTATGCATTTGGGTGTTTTGGATGTTCATTGGGCAACCATATCAATGGCTTCTCATGTCCTCCGTTTCTATAGAGGCTAAACCAACACCCATAAGTGTATGAGGTTCAATTATAGTATATCGAGTATTGAATCTAGGCGTGGCCACGGGTCACGGGTTGACCCGTGACTCGACGGGTCCGGGTCCTCGGGTCGGCGGGTTAAGGCGGGTAGCGGGTTAGGGTTAGGGTCGGGGGTTAAGAACCCGCTGTCCCGGCGAGTCCGACCCGACGGGTCGACCCGTAGGGACAACCCGCCATTTCAAAAAAAAATTTAAAAAAAATATTTTTTTTTAAGTTTATAATTATTATTATGTATATTATTCTTTGAATAATTCATAATAATCATATAACCTAATATTCATAATAAACATATAAACTAATATACCATATGCAATGTGAGGTAAAAACCACCCTCATCCTTCCCTTTTTATAGCTTTGAGAGGCTTCCTTCTATTCTCCACATTTGTCCCACATTGAAAATTGAGAGTTAGAATGAGAAGGGATCAAGATATATATATATATATATATATATATATATATATATATATATATATGTATTGTTGAAAATTGAGAGGCTTCCTTCTATTCTTCACTTTAAACTTTATTTCCTACATTGGAAATGAAGTAAAGTTTGAGAAATCTTACCTCCTAAATTTATATTGTAGTGGATGAAGGAAATTTTATAGAGATATAAAATTTCTCATCTTTTTTCCACTTCATATTCAAATGAAGTGAATATAGAAAGTGATATGTAAAAAAAGTTCTTACATATCATTTTTTAATTATTTATTAGTCAAAATGTTATAAAAAATATTTTTTTAATATGGTAACCTGCCGGGTCGACCCGGCGGGTCAACGAGTCGACCCGAACCCGTCAACCCGTGGATTTCCCGGGTTAGGGTTCGGGTCGATCAAACTTGACCCTTGACCCGGTGGGTCGAACCCGTCGACCCGGCGGGTCCGACCCGTGGCCATGTCTTATTGAATCACATGGACTATGTAGTATCGATTGTAATTTCAAACCGAACCAGAAGAAAGGAAACTCCTTGACCTAACCGTTAAACTAAGCTAAGAAAATAAAGGAAAAATATTTATATGGAGCGAGAAACTAGGGGTGGGCACAAATCCCGCAAATCCCGGGTCCGTCCCGGTCCCGTCCCGGGCCCGTCCCGATCCCGGTGGGATTTGAAAAAAAAATAGTGAATCTCGTCCCGGTCCCGTCCCGCAAAAATTATGCGGGACGGGACGCGGGACGAAGATTTCTTATCCCGCAAATCCCGTCCCGTCCCGCATATATAATATAATATAATATATAAATATATACATAGTATTATACAGTGTACACATATACACTTTGTATATATATATATATACTTTTACAGTATATAAATAACTATATATATATATATATATATATATATATATATATATATATATATATATACACTTTTACAATTTACAGTGTATATATACTGTTTTTGGTATAAAGTGTATAGTGTATATATACACTTTTACACTGTATAACACATACAGTGTGTATGTATAAATTTGTATATATTATCATTTGTATAGGTTTTTCATATATATATATTGTGTAATTATACGTATAATGTGTTTAATGTGTATATATTTAAGGAAAATCGTAAAATTATATAAAAAAATGTTATCCCTTTGAAAATCGCAAAATATATATAAATTTTAGAATTTTTTTTATAATGTTTTTATTTGAGGGACAAGGCCCGTCCCGTCCCGGTCCCGTCCCGTCCCGCGAGGGACAAGGCCCGCGCGGGATTGAAAAAAAAAGAGTGAATCCCGTCCCGGTCCCGTCCCGCAAAAATTACGCGGGACGGGACGCGGGACGACCCCCGTCCCGTCCCGTCCCGTCCCATGCCCACCCCTACGAGAAACTATCCAACTAATAATAAATAGCTATGCAAAAAGTAGTATTCAAACACAATAGATACGAGACAAATCTAGAGTAAATGATCACCACAACAACTCTTTAGTAGGTTAATATTGATATATATTCGTGTTCACTTGTCTAAGTTTGTTGAAGGTAGCTATCCAATGTACTTACTACCTCCTTTCGGACTCAAGTAATTGTGCCTAAATTAGTTATCAATCTCTTTTCGGTCTCAAGCAACCAATTTAAACTCATTAGGCTCATAGAACCTAGGCCTCAATTGCATCAATATTCGCTTTCACGCTCAGTGAACTACAACCTGGACCTAAAGTTTCTACCATAGCTATTACCACAAGGAATTCTATAAAGCTTCCACAATAATAAAATTCCAGGTTCAAACCTAAAGTTTCAATAGTAAATTATCGGCTTTCGACCTTAAACCCATTCTAACAGGACTCTAATCAATTAGATTAAGCACATTAGGATTGAACCTAACAAACTATCAGAGAAACATTTATCAATACCAACATTACCAAATAATTATTAGGACGGAGAAATCAACCAAACAGAATATAATAAATGATCAAATAGATTATAAACAAAAATAAATCAAAGTTTTAAATAATATCTTTACCCAGTGTAATACCGAAAACATTAAGGGCTTGTTTGGTATCCATATACGTATATGAGATATCAGATATGGGTATGAGATATCAATATTAGAGATATGGGTATCAAATCTGATATCCGATATCTTATCACCTTGTTTGGTATGCTAAGTATATCAGAATATAAGTATATCAGAATATGATTTTCAACAAAACAAATCAACAAAATTTGTTTAGACGGGCTGCACAATGCACAAAACAGATCTGTTCGGAGGGGTTTTGGGGTCTGTTTTGAAGGAGTTGGTCGGAGGGGTGTCGAAAAGGCTGCTCGGGTAGCAAAGGCTGCTCATAGGGCGTCGGAAAGGCTGCTCAGAGGGGGTCGTTTTGGGAGACATAGAGTCGCAAAGGCTGCTCAGAGGGGGTCGCAAGGGCTGCTCGGGTCGGAGGGCTGCTCAGAGGGGCGACGGGGAGGCTACTCGGGTCGGAGGGCTGCTCAGAGAGGCGAAGGGGAGGCTGCTCGTGTCGGAGAGCTGCTCAGAGGGGCGATGGGGAATAGAACCCTAACCCTAAATCTCAAATTTCTATGAATTTTGAAAATTTCTCAACAAATTTAAGACCAAAGTAGAAAAGAATAGATAAAAAGGGAAGAAAATACTTGATCGGGTTGAGAAATCCAAGCTTGAGGGAGAAATCCGCCCTACAGAGAAGAGTTGAGGAAGAAAGAAGAGAAGCGTCTGTTTTGATATCCCTCATTTCAACGGTATATCAAAGTGGAGCAAAATACAAAGGAAGGAAAATATGGGTATATCGGATTGATATCCATATACCTATTTACCAAACACTAGGTATGGATATGAGCGATACTCATACCCATATCTGATATACGTATATCAGTACCAAACGGGCCCTAAAAGAAAAACAAAACTAAAAACCTAAGAGCATCTGCATCCCTGAAACCCAATCGGGTTCCTTAACTCAACTTTTTATATTTCTTTTTCCTTAAACAACCCAATATAAATTTTCACCCACATCCCTACAACCCTTAAAAACCCTATTTATTTATTTTATTGGAACCCACCTATATTTTTTTCTATCACATTCTCTCTCCCGGATGGCCCACTCCCTTGTATTTTTTTTCTCTCTCCCGATTTTTAAGGGTTAAGTTGCTTACTTAGTAACCCATCAAATCGTTGCTTAAGCTTTTTTATCTCTCTCATATTATTTTATTATTAGGTTTCTTAAATTATGGGTTAAAGAACCCCAATGCAGGTGCTCTAATCTAACGAAACAGATGCAGCCGAAGCCGAAGCCATGTACGACCAAAGTTCCAACAAAACCTCCTGTTTCCTTCTAATCATATACGTATATAAAGAAATTTGATAAAATTACAATTTAAGCCCGCATAATTTAAGAACTAAAGTCTAACCCAACATCTTTAACGATGAAAATTAAACAAAAACATTAGGAAACATGAAATATATCTATGACAACAACTGCAACAACTATAAGATTGTAATACATTATTCTGAAAGGACGTGGAGAATGTGACAAATCGCACATAATCAACCCTAGGCGCATTAAAAATATTAGGTGGACTAAACCGGCGGATACCAACTTCAAAATCAATTTCGACGGGTCCAGAATCCCCTTTGGTTTGGCTTCAACTGGTTTTGTTATTCGTGATCATGTTGTGTTTGTTGTCTCTTTTAGATTCTCCCAGTTCGGCTCCGTCTCCCCGCTTATGGCAGAAGTCTTGGCCCTCCACTTCAGTCTTGTGGTGGCTAGAGATTTGGGCTTGCGACGTATTGAGGTTGAGAGTGACAGTCTCACTGTTATCAAGTCAATCTCCGACATTTGGCATTGCCCTTGGGAGATTGACATAATGGTCATGGACATCTGGTACCTTCTCCAGCAATTTGGGTGGGCGTCGTGCTCTCATGTCTTTCGTGAAGTCAATTGATGTGCTGATAAGGTGGCCCATCTCAAACACTCTATGGACCATGGAGCTATCACATCTCACCCGGAGTTCCTGTCCCTCATCCGAAAGGACGCCATTGGTAGGTGTATGAGTAGGGTCCGACACCTCCCAAATCATTGTCTTGTATAAAAAAAAGTCTAACCCATCATCTTATTACAAATTCAGTCCATCCTATAACTTTCAAATCTAGTAGTTTCCACAATTAGCCATTCGGCTTCTCGGTTCCGATCCAATCATGTTCGTATTTCCACAATAATAGCCTCAAAGTATCTGAAATAAATTGAAATCCGGTGTAGACTCCAAAAATACAAAATAAAAAAAAAGTATAAATATGATAAATATGCATGAAAATGACTTAAACTAATATGCAAATGCAACCTTAAAATATGAATAAAATAGATGTTATCAGTTTCACTGCATCCTCAACTTCAATCCTCCATCTCTCTCAAATTGCTCTTCACCAACATGGATTCCCTTGGTTCTTCCACAGATCCACTGGCCGCCTCCGCCCAAACTTCCTTGGTAATTTTCTTGTATTTACTAATACATCCTTCAAAATGTAAACGATGGAATTTATTCATCCCGTGTTTTTATGATTTTGAATAATTTTGATTCTTTCACTGCTAATTTGGTTAGTTCAATGGAATTTTCTTGAATTTGGGCATTTTGGTTCTCATTTTAGATTTTTATGTATATTTTGTTTAGTTTAAGTGTTTTGGTTTCATTTATTTCTAGAATGGGGAGAACTAGTGCACAATTATAACGTGAGTGATGGTGGGTTTGAGGAAGGTGATTGGTGAGAATTTAGGAAGAGGAAGTTTTGTGGATTTTGACAGTTTTATGTATTTTGGAATTAAAATTGAATGTAATTAAGATGTATTATTTTTGGTATCTAGATTGATAGTTGGGATATTAATTGGTTATTTTTAAATGTTAGATTATTTTCAATTATTTTTCGTTAAAAAATAAATGAACGATTGAAAGTTAAAACAAATATAGAAGTGATCATTACTTATAATAAAATTGAACAAGAATTATCCAATTATAGAAGTGTCTCTCCCTATTTACCTCCCTATCTTTTCTCTTTGATGTCCTTTTTTTATTTTTTTCCTCTCCGCCCAACACAATATTCTTACAACTTAATGAACTTTTTTTGTGTGAATATCCATCTTTTTCCCTATCCTTTCCATCACAAAAATAAAAAGATTGATTCAAAATAAAAGAAAACAACACATAGGTAACTAAATATGTTGCTACTTTTGTACGGCATAATCTCGCTGGAATCAACGATTATTCTATCGCTAGTGTTCAAGACACCAATGAGGAGGCTAGTGATTATCAGCTTAGATAAGATAAAGCGCGGTCGCGGGCCCATCATCGCAAAATCCGTCGCTGGCACCGTGTTTGCAGTTCTTGCATCCTCCCTTAACAACGCTAAAAGAGTTCATAGTAGAGCAGTGCACGATGGCGATGTCAACCCCATAGACCAGGTTCTCCTATCTATCCACCTTCTTGAAGCTTCCCTAATGGGTAATCACTTATCATCTTTTCCCTCCTTTTTAATTTTTTTTCCCTATAGTAACTTAATTCTTTGGATAAATTTACATGTCATGAAATGCCTATATTTGATTGCTAGTAGGATCGATCATATGCTACGATTTTAGAGAAATTCAATAACAAACCTCCTCAGTCAAGAGACCCAACACGAGTACAAAAAACCTACATAATAGGAATACAACCAAACCTTGATTGCGCTTTGATTTTAGTCTTTGAAAAATTAGAATTAAGGGATAAACTGACATACCTTGATCCTTGGCATTAGTGTTGTAGAATCTCAAACACTAAGTGAAAGAATGAGAAACTACTTATTAATCAATATAAGATTCACATTTTATGTCACTATGAGATATCAAAGTGGGAGGCTAGAGCAATGCCAATTAAGGATGGAGTTCTCACGTTTATGCAAATATATCATGAATGTCCTTGTGTACTCTTCACAAATCTTTCTAGATACATCTGAGGCCATGAGTATGGAAGTCCTATTAAACTTAACTAGAATACCCATGCAGTCTCTTTAAACCAGAGAAACCTAGTCTTGACAAAAGTAAAGGTGGTTTTTGTCTTTGAGTAATTCTTGGGAAGATTAAAAGGCATTATTATGTACAGTTCAGAGACGTACATTCATTCAAAAAAAAATAAACAATTGGTTCAAGACAAGATGCATATACATAGAATTATTTTCTAAAAATGTGATCACGAGAATCGATCTTATTCACTCTCCTCCTTTCTTTTTCGCCAATGAAAACATATCTCTTCGAGTGACTGGAATAAATAAATACACATTTCTTCCCCCTAGGAACCAAATTTCCAAACATATTGGAAGTCGTGGTGATATAAGCGGCACAACCCCATGGTCTAACACCACTCAAATTTGGCTTATTTTTCATCCGTAGTTTGTATAGTGTCTAGGTGACAGAGTTTGTAGCCACTCTATTCAGTACATACATTGATATAAGCACTGCATCTCTCCAATATGAAAGTGGTAGATTTGCTTGAGCCATCATGGATCTTATCATCTCCATGAGGGTCTCATTCCTCCTCTCTAGAACCCCATTTTGTTGAGGGATGTATGAAATAGTCAGTTATCGATCTATAACTTTATCCTCACAGACTTCCTTGAATTCCCCTGAAAGATTTCTCTACACCTATTAGTTCTCAAAGCATTAACTTTGAGATGTAACTGGTTTAAAACTCATTTTACATACTTCTCAAAACAAATTAATGCATCATAACGTAGTGAAATTGGGTACACCACAAGGAATCATGTAAAATCGTCAATAAATGTGATGAAGTTCCTAGCTCTATGCCTAGAAATCACACTCATTAAGCGACAAATGTCAGAATGAATCAATTGAAAAGGTTAAATGGCTCTCTCTACTTTACTAGAAGGCTTTATTTTTTCCTTTTCAGCTAGGCATGTCTCACATATATATTGAGCCTTAGCTTGGAAATGTTTTAAAAGAAACTCTCCCTTGCTTACCTATTCATACGATCAATGCCAATGTGATACGATCTAGAATGCCATGTTTTGGTATTGAAAACATTAGAACAAAGAGATTCTTCAAAATATGAATTTACAACTTATTCGCAAAATAACTTTTGTAAAAAACAACTCAATTATGGATTTGAACCCTTGATCTCTTACGAGAGCCACCACAAAACCATTAATTGAATATTCATTCTTTCGTTACAACAAGATCCATTAATACATTATAAATCACTTAAAATGATGGATGTTATATTTTGATTATCCAGGGTTCTTCCTTTTTCTGGCACTCCTGACAGATCGGCTGCACCACTATATGAGGGAGCTTCGCCTCCGAAGAAAGTCAACAATGGATGCAGTTAGGAAGAATGATGGAAAGTTTGGCGGAGTGGAGGAGATTCTAGCAAGAGAAGAGCAAGTGGGGACATTCAAGGACATTGTTAGGCAACTTGAATCGGAGCTCGACGACAAATCCGAGGAGCTCGTCAACAAAGAAGCCAAGATTGACGCTTTTAAGAAGCAATCTGAAGGGCTACTTATTGAGTATGACCGTTTGATCTCCAACAACCAACAGTTTCGTGCTCGACTACAGTCCCTAGACAAAGAGTTGCCACATACTCCTGACAAAAGCCACTCTTGAAGGTAATAATAATCAAAGAAGGCGTATAATTTTTGTTTATAAGCCCAACTGATGAAAGATTGTGGTATGTGTATAACATATGAGAATAACGTTCAGGATGTAATACATGCTATCTATAAAAAAAAAACAGTGTTAATTTGATTTGATCAACGATAGCCTTCATAATTGCAAATATTTTATATATCTGTCAAAATTTAAGAGGAAAAACAAATTACCTTGATTAGTTGAAGTAAAATAAAAAGCTTTCGAATTTGGATGAATATATGTTCATAATCCTAAATCTCGTTGGAGTTTCATAAGAAGGGGTGATCTTACAACAGCATATAGACACTAAAGGTAGAGTAAACTGATCAAATTGATTGAGTATTTGAGTGGGGTCGGGTTTAGGTTGGGGTGTTGAATTTGAGTCAAATTATGGATTGAATCGTTTCCGCTTATAGATTATTTTCATCAAATGAGCCATCTAAACCCATATTTAATGGATTTGAGTCAACCCAAGGGGTAATTAAAATTGTTTTTAATAGTCGAATATTTACATTGTCATCAAAAGTAAAATCAATATATTATCCAACTATTACATTATGCCAGATTTACGTTCGGGAGACGAACATATTCCGTCGCCCCAAACGAAGTCTGGTCCCATGCACATTCGGGCGACGATTTGTTCGTCGCTTAAGAGTCGTCGCTTCGACGTCGTCCAGCCAATATTGAAGTGACGAACTTCATGATTTTGTCGCGTCAAACCTATTCAGGCGATGGATTTTGGTCTTGGTCGCTAGATGTTGTTGTCAGAAGTAATGAGACATATGAATTAGGGCGACGGCAATGCTCGTCGCTGGAGATCTGAGGCGACGGTATAATGCACTTATAGCCGTCGCTTGAAGGTGTTTGTATTTCTGTGATCAAAATTCAGGCGACGGTATCTAGTTATGTTGGTCGCCCCAAGTTGCCCCGCTTTTTTTTTTGGACTTGTGGAGACTAGGTCTTTCATTTTGTTCGTCTCCTGAGTAGGTTTTAATTAAAAAAAATATTATATATGCAATTGTCCTAGCTCCCTGCTTTTGCCACTTTTCGAAAACAATTCACCAATGCCACTTTTCGAAAACAATTCACCAATCAAAACATTCAGAACCTGTTTCATTTCACACATTTCATTTCACACAACAGCCAATTCATTCATCAGACACAAACCAATTCATTACAAAGACAAGTTTTGATCATTACATAACCAACTATACTAGTTCGCAATGGTTGCCAATTTCACAGTTACAAACAACCCAAAAGCCAACATGCAGGTAACCTATTTAGTCTCAAAAACAACCTGCAAATCAATTTAGATATGCATACCATTTCGCAATCTAACTTGCGAGAAACCTACACAAACTTTACCAAAAACCTGCACAATCCATACCAATTCACAATTTAAAATGTTCTAGGGATGAGATGAAGCATCTTATACCTGAGACAAAGGCTGCGAAATAGACTTGGAGGGCATAAAAAATGACATGGCCTTCTCAAGAACAGCCATACGGTTCATAATCTCTTCATTTTTCTTCTCAGACTTGTTAATGGCTTCCTGTGATTTTTGGGTTGCTACTTGTGCTTCCTGTTTGGCCTGTTGCGCCTCCTCTTTGGCCCGTCGTGCCTCCTCTTTGGCCTGTTCAGCCTCCTCTTTAGCCTTTTGCACCTCCTCCTCAGCTTTTTTGGCCCGCTCCTCCAATTCTCTACGCCTCTCAGCAGCCTCGCCAGTTCCTGGCCCTCCTCTTTTTTTTTGCAAGCCTCCTCACAGCCCCACCAAGTCCTGCATAGAAAGCCAAGTATAAACCATTTAAATGACATTTGTGGTGAACCATATCAAAATATAACAAAAAAACAGAAAGAACAAAAATTAATGATAAAGCAACTGAAATAGAAAAAAGAAAGAAAGAAGAAAACAGAAAAAAGGATTAATAACAGAAAATTTTGGTTTATGCAGGAAAAAAAAAAGAAAAAAAAGAAAAAAAAAAGAATTATATTGGTGTTCTTTGAACGTTCAATGACATTTTAACTTAGGAGCTTTGCCTAACTTATACTTTTGATTAATAATCAAAGAAATGCAGAGTATTTGAATGACATTTGAACTTTTAATGGCATATTAATTAAAGAAACAAGTTCGACAAAGCATGTTATTTGAGTGACATTTGAACTTTTAATGTGTTACCTCTCACTTCGGTTCCCCGGCGTTCTCCAAAGCTGTTGATAATGAGTTGGGTCTGTTCCTCAATGGTGAGTGGAGCTACTTCGCCAGTCTCCGGGTCTAAGACTTCCCGACTTTCGATAGCTTCATCAAGGGATCTCTTCAAGCTCGCCTGTGAAGGTAAAAACAACAAATGGAAAATAATAGTCATAAACATGGTTAATAAAAACGGTTAAGAATGGGAATGAAGGTTAAGATCTCACCACTTTGCCCTTCGCATTCACACATGGATCATACAGATAAATGGTTGCATCGACAAAGGGCATCTCAATAAAATGTGACAACACAAGTGCTATCTCTATCTCCAAAAATCTCGTACAGCATTCAAGAACGAAACATATTGATGTGAGACACCACTTCATTCGAGATCATGTAGAAAAAGGAGATGTGTCTTTGACATTCATCTCTACTGAGCTACAATTAGCAGATATCTTTACAAAACCCTTACCCGAAGAGAGATTCAATTTCATCAGGCTAGAACTTGGAATGCTTAATAAGGAAGCATCGATGTAGGGGGAGCAATCGTATCTTATGATATTTGTATTATTCCCTACATCAAAATCTTGAAAATAGTTTTAATGCCTTACTAATTCATGGTATGACATTAAAATCATATTTCAAAAAGGATATATTATGGATCAAATCTTTTCGGTTTTATCTCTTTAGATATTTATCGAAAAGAATTTTTTTTAACCTTATTTTTATCCGGATTTTCTTTCTAGATTTTTACCCCTCTTTCGGTTTAGATTCACCTAAATCCGGATTTACCTCTTTTTAATTCATTGTATTTATCCATTTTTAAGTTTTGAAAAGTGGTTATTATCTTTAAAGATTTGGCCGGATTTTTGTTTTGGGATTCTAAGTCTTTGGAAGTTCTAAAGACTCCTCTCCCCTATTTATACCTCTCACTCATCCGGTCACATCACACACACACCTTTCTTCTCTCTCCCTCTCTGAGTTCTTCTCTTCCCAAGACCACTCGAGCACTCCCCTCCCGCCATGGCTCCAAAGAAAAACACCTCCTCTCCCTCTACCAGGTCTGGTTCCAAAAGGCTCCGCAACTCAGATCACAAGGGCAAGGGCTTAGCGATCGATGACGATTACAAGGGAAAGGCGATGCTCCGGCAATTGGAAACTTCATCCGAGAGTGAGGGTGAGGGAACTCGCGATCGCCGGAAAATCATCAAGCGGGAGCCCCGGTATCCTCCGCGCAATCATCCGTGCCAGGAGAATCCTCGCGCTCCTAAGAAGGCTCCGTATCAACACCACCTCTAGGCTCCATTGGATCTAGAGGTATTCTCCGACACCCCTCTCGCTTGGTTCGGTAATTACACCAAATCGGGGATGTGGAAGGATGGGTTTGTCAATCGACCCATAACCTTCTGTGAGCATGTGGATCTAGATTTTCTAGAATCCACACAACTCCCGTGTGTCAATCTGTTGAAGAACTCGCATGTATGGTCTCTCCTCAACCCCGGAACCTATGCCTATCCACGCCTCACCCGACTTTTCTTTGTGAATCTCACTGCCCATAGAGAAAAGGGAGTCCTTAATCTATCTTCTCAAGTTAAGCAGCGTCAGATTACCCTCACCCGTTCCTCCTTGTCCCTTATTCTTGGCATTCCTGAGGAAATCAACACACAAGACCACCCCACCAAAACCTATTGTCTTCAACAAGCACAAAAGGAATTCTTTGTGCGGCCTGTTTCTCCCTCTGGATCCTTCAAGCCTAAACCCAAATACACTCATAACATCCTATCGCTTGAAACCAAGATAGTGTTCACCATTCTCGCTCGTTGTGTAATGCCACGGAAAAACTCTCGCGAACTTGTCACTGATAATTTGCTTCATGTGCTCTACTTGATTATGGCGGGCTTTGAGATTGATGTCCCTTATTTGATTCTCTCCTACATGCTTCATACCATTAACACACCTCTGACCGCACCACTGCCCTATGCCAACTTCCTTCCTAAGATCTTTGAGTTTTTCGACATTGACACACAAGGGGAGGAATATGTCTCTCACACCAGCCGAATTGATGAAAATTGCTGGAAGAGATTGGGTATTGAACAAACTCTGGCTGGAGGCTGGATTTTGAAGACCCCTTCTCAAGCTCAAGGGGACACACTTACTGTGAAGTTGGAACAGCGGATCGAGGATCTGGAAGCATAGGTGGACGGGCTTCGGAAGGATTTAAACGCAGCTAGATCAAACATCGTTGATCGCCAGGATGACAGCCACCAGCGGCTATTGATTATGGATGAAAAGCTGAATCAGTTTTTCATGTTATGTGGCATGAACCACCGAGCCACAACGTCGATTATGCCACTGGATGCTGACGCTGTCACACATGTGGAGGAGACGGCCAAGAACGTTCTCATCAACTGTGAACGCAAGGTGCTGAAACGCTTCATCCTACGTCCTCTCTTCCCGAAGCCAACTGTCCTCACTGTAGAGGAGTATGGTATTGTGAAGAAATGGAGGGATGAGGAGGCCAAGCGGCAGGCCGAGATGTGGAAGGTTTACACAGTGACGAACGCAAAGAATAGGTGGCGTGAGAAGATCTTCCAAGGGCGCCGAGCTCCAGAGGATGTGCATCCCAAGTATGGCCAGTGGTACGAAGAGGAGGTGGTTGTCTTGTCTGATGACGAGTAGTGGTTCATTGTGCTGTGTTTTGCATATCTTGAAAACTTTTTTATGTTTTAATATCTTCTGTTTTAATATCTTGAAAACTCTCTCTTCCCTTCTTGTTGAAAGACAAAAAGGGGGAGAACTTTGGTTGTTTGTAAGGCCTTACTTTTGCTTTGCTGGCCTTACTGGTTTTAGGTTTTAAACTCTTTGATCCAACATTATCTATTGATTATCTATTGCACTATGTTATATATATACTGTTGGTTGTTCATCACTGGAAACAGGTACAGGCACAAGCTCACTAGTTTTGTCTTTCATCAAGGGGGAGATTGTTAAACTCCACCTTGATGAGGATAAAGTATTGGTTGATGAAAAGCCAAAACTCTGGATTCCAGAATTTGGTAAGATCTTACCATGGTACATCATGATAATGTTGAAGAAGCTTCGGAGTTGATAAAGTTTCAGATTCTATGTAATTGGGCTTAATTTTTAATGGGCCTATGTTACGAAATGAGCCTAACAGATTTAATAAAATTAGGTCTAATCTGAGATGGGCCTAGTTCTGATTTTGGATAAGGCTTAAAGAAAGATTTGGTTTGTTGAGATTCTATAGGATTTGTTTGAACAAGTCCTAGGCTTCTCCAACGTTTTTCTGCACTTGAGATATCAACAGACTCATAGTGAAGGTTCTGGATTCGTTTCAAATTGTCGAAGATCTCGCTCTCCAGAAGACTTTGGTGCAACGTCTATCAACAAACTTGGAGAGGTTTAAGGCTTTCATTTTGAATTAAAAAATGGACTTACGGCCTATTTATAGAAGATGAAAGCGACTGCAGAAGATTATCAAATACAACGCTCAACGTTCTACTGCAAGTTCATCTTCTTCAAAGCATTTCGATCTCACATCGCTCCTTTGGCTTAGTAGTGTTTTTACTTTGAGTGTGTGAGGTTTTCTTTTGAGCTTCATTGTACAATTCAGTGAGAGTTATACACAGGGTCCTTTACCCAATCATACAGGGTACTTCGGTATCCTTAGAAGCTTTATTTTACTAGTGCGTTTGGGTTGCTAGATAGGAAGTTAGTCTAGAAGAGGGAAAGTCTTCTAGAGGTTGTATCTAGGGCTCATAAGAAAAAGTGAAATAAAGTTGTTGAATCCTATGGGTTGGATAACCCTAGGCGGGGACGTAGGCGGTTGTGCCGAACCTCGTTAACAAATCTCGTGTTCTTTTCTTTATGTTGCTTTCTTTATTGTTTATCTTCTTGCTTGATCTCAATCCTTGTCTCGGCTTAACTTGTTTCTGTTTTGCAGATAAGGTCTTACTGTCAGCAGTAAGGTCTTACAGTTGTGTTTTGCGAAAAGTTGTCATACTCCATTCAACCCCCCTTCTGGAGTATATTCGTGCATTATATCTACCTATTCCGCACTTCAAAGATGATTACGATGCTTGTTATTCAACGATACTTGATCTATATATGCATCATAAATGGACTAAAATGTTTGTTTGTGAACATTTTGCAGATCTCATTGACCATTTTGAAGATCGATGGGTGTCAAAACTAGCATATGGATGCCTTTTCTTAATTCCACTTTTTGATAGATTACAAAAAGTGACTTTTTCAAATCAAGCCCGTAATTTTAAAATGATAAAAACTATATTATATTTTAATATTTTAATAATTTTTTTAATAATATTATACTTATCACCAATAAGTATGAGATTATTGAAAGAAATTATTTTAAACAATTATTATTTTATATAATTTTTTACACCTTAAAAACGTACATGAATAGTAGCATATATATTTGACCATTTTATAGATCAATCAGTCCACTTGGGTTGTTTAATCTTTTTTAAATACTAACTATTTAAGCAAATCCATGGATCGATACTTGTGTAAATTTAGTGAATATTACTTTATGAATCAATGAAAATATGTATTTAAATGTATGTGTACAATATAATGAATATTCAATAATTATTTCCGATTGTAAATCGATATAATTAAAATTTTGAAAATGCAACTAAAAAACAATCATCAATTCATCAATCATCAATATATAATACTGAAACAGAGACGTGAAAATCCTATGTGGCGGGCTCTGGTGTCATTCGCTTACGTGTCGTTCTCTAGTGCATTCTGACCGATTTTTTTTGACACGTCAATTAATGAGTATCCAATATATTTAAGCCACATCAATTAAAAATTTCATATCTTTTAGCCACATCATTTAACTTATAGTTAATAACAATCACAATTATTTTAAATAATAAAATTCAATCATATCTCGATTAGTTAGATTTTGATAAATTTTTTGAATAAATCTAATGAATTTTAAAAAACTAAAAAATCTTATAAATATACATTACTTGGAAACTAAAAATTGAAACCCCACAAAACTTTAACAATCCGGCCAACAGCAAGATTAAAATGATAAACTATCACAATCTAATTAGTTAAAGTACGTAGTATAAGATATATATTAATTAACCCCTTTCGATTAAGCACTCGGATCTTTTTTTTAACAGTCTTTTATTTAAGTAAATTTCCTTAAGACTATAAGCAAGTAGATTTATATCAAATTTTAATTTTTTTTATAAAGATAACCACCCTCATAATTATTTTTAACCACCCTCAAATAATAATAAAAAATTGAATTATTTTTTATTTACTGTTTGATTACATTAAAAAATATTTAGTAAAATATTTTTCAATTATCTTAAATACCCTTGAGTCACATACCCTTGAGTCACATACAAGGTTGTTTTGTAGCATGTATGAAATAATTTTATTAATTTTAATATGTATATATAATATCATAGTTATTACTACTATAAATAACTGACAATTTATACATGCATATGAATGATCACCCTAGCTTTTATGTTAAAATTATTTTAAAAATTGATTCCTTATGATTTATATATATATACACACACACTAAATAGAGATTTGGAATTAATACTATTTTTCAGGTCTTTGGCAAATTCGCATATGTATTAAAATACCGCGTAAGACGCTTATAACTGATTAAGATAAACGTAGTGTCTATTTAAAAATGAATATTGATTAAACTTACTATTACAAATTTGATTTGGCCAGATTATAGGTTAATTAGAACAAACTAATTATAATTTATAAATTATAATTGTCTATACTTTATAGTACATTAATCATTTTTGTAAATGATATTTTATTTTCATGAGATTCTATCACAATATACCACTATATATATAATTTCATTGATTACAATATCTTAATGAAAGAAAAACAACGTTATGACTTTACAATTTTGATAAAATAGGGAGAAATACTTTATATATAAAAATGAAATATGAGAACTTTATGTATAAATAAAAATTAATTTATTAATTTATTTAAATCGATAAAAAAAATTAGTACATATAAATAATATTTATATAAAAAACCGTGTACGACGCTGGTAGTAAGACTAGTGAAATTGATAAACCGCTGCCACAAAATGTAAAACCGCTTCATGTGAAGTTGGAGACAAAATGGTTCTCTTGGATAATAGAATCCTTACTTTTGGCAAACGCTGTCGTAGAGTTCAGGCGACGACGGCAAAAAGGAGGTTTAAAACCGCTGTCTTAGAGTTTTGGTGGCGGTTATCCTATATAAGGTGGTGGTTTTGGACCGTCGCCAAAGCTATTATTTGTTCTAATGAGAAGAGGGTGAAATGATGAAGAAGAATTCGAGTCCCGAGCTTATAACAATGTATCTTGAATTACAAATAAATTGTAAAGAGGGTGAAATGATGGGGTTAATTATTAAAATTTTCCAACAATGTATCTTGAATTACAAATAAATTGTATATTTATCTCATTCTATTTACCTTTATTCTAAATTTTATACAAACGGGCCTAGTGTGTAAGATTGGCACATCCTCAAACCTCTATTATGAGATATAATCTTAATTAAATAGCTTCGAAGTTGACTAATTATATATGTATAGTTTCCTGTTTTCTATCCTGGCCAGCGGACTATATATATACCCAAGTGTCCACACTAAATGCCACTACTAGGCTATATATATAAAGAGGATAGATCCTGTGTAAGCAAGTGTTACTATGTAATTTTTGAGCAAATTTAGAGCGTCGGATTAAGAAAATCAAACGGATGAGATTAAAGTAACTTGTGAACAGTAACATTATTCGTAGGTACGAAGTGATTATTCGTATGTACATACATATGAATAATCTTTTGTTACTTACAAATAATTACATTTGTTCATACATACGAATAATTACATTATTATACACGAATAATCACTTAGTACCTGCGAATAATTTCTCTGCTCACAAATTACACCGTAAGGGTTGCTTACACGGGATCCAACCTCTCTCTCTATATATATATATAGGGATTGACTCCGGTGAAAACCTCAAATTGCGGTAAAAACCGTGAGGACTACTTTATAGCTTGGTTTATTTGAAACCCGTGCTAAAAACCTCAATTACATAGTGACTTTACAACTTAGTTCAACCTAAAAACTGTGCTAAAAACTCCAGTTTTAAAATAACACATGACTTTATATATCGGTTAAACCTAAAAACCGTGCTGAAAACTCATGTTTTAAAATTACATTAGTGACTTTATAGCTCGGTTTTATTCAGAACCAGGCTAAAATACGTGACCTTATAGATCGGTTCTATTTATAACTGGGTTATAAAGCTAGTGAACGGGGCTAAAAAGCCGGTCCTCACAGGTTTTTACCGTAATTTTGGTTTTCACCGGAGCGCAACCCTATATATATAAAACAATGTTAATACATATGAATAATTACATTACGTCAGATGAATAATTATGATATTATATACGAATAATCAAATATGTTATTCACATTTTACATCTTAAGAAGTGTTTATAGCATAATCATCCTTCTGTATGTGTATGAGAGAGAGGGGGAGGGAGAGATCCAATGTTCACTCTTACGGTGTAAGCTTTTTCATTTCATTGTATGAAAGTTACTTTTAACCGATTTTATCAATCTGAGCTTTTTAATATACATAACGCTCTTGATTTGATAAAAACAAATTACACAATATTTTTAACTAACCATGAGATAAGTCTGTAATAGATAACTTTTAATTTTTTGAAATGTTTTTTAAAAAGCTAAAAAAATATATAAAATAATAATTTTTTATACAATTTCTTACTCGTAACTATTAATATGAAATTTTATAAAAACGTAATTATAAAATATTATATAGAGAGAGGGGGGGGGTTGGATCTTATGTAAGCGGGCTTTTTTATATAATTTGTATTGAATAATTATTAATTCATATATATAAATATGTTTCACTTAAACTTTTACCTATATGTATTGCACACAATGTGAATTGACTAGTTTCCATGAAACAAAGTAGTTGATAAACGGAAAGGTATTCGTAGTTCACGAAATATAACTATGTTGCATCACGAAAATTGTAATAACCTACTTAAAAAGGACAGTAACGCTTCCCATCATAAATGATAATCCCTTTTCATCCTCCATTAGCATTGAAAATGTGAGCTTCTTAGTTCTTAGCCATGTTATATATATATATATAAATATATATATATTGACCGAGCACATCAACGTACATCTTCCAAATCATATGAATTTGTGTGTGAGCGTATCCATCATTAACCATGGCAACAAGAATGGTCACAATAGTTTTGCATTGTTTCTGTCTTTCATTTCTTCTTCTGGTCCTCCCTGTCTCTTCTACTGCACAAGAACGCTCGATCTACATCGTTTTCCTGGGGGGGCAGAATCCACTAGCGTTTTCCCATGGCCTGGATCCTTTGGATACCAGGAAAACACTTGATCCTAGCAGGTATCAATCCTTAGTTATCTAGCTATTATTTTCGTTCAAAGTAGATAATATATATATATATATATATATATATATATATATATATATATATATATATATATATATATATATATATTTATATGTAGTGAATTGTTAATTAGTATGTACTAGTGATTGCGGTTACCATCGATATGATAATTATATACCATGTATATATATGGTTACTTAGTTATATTTCAACCTGTATTTTTATGAAACACCACGGCTATCAACAGTAACCATCAAGTTTATTCATGTAAAAATACATTAATAATATATTTTATTTTAATTGTTTAACATGTTTAATTAAATTAAATAATATAGTAAGTTTTAATTGTTTAACATTTCAAATTAAATTACATAATAATATAATAAAATTATAATAAAATCATTAATATCATACACACAAAAACGCACACACATATACTATACTTGGTAGATAACTAGATTAAAAAATTAAATAATAAATTTTATATATATATATATACACACTTGGTAGACATGGTATTTCATATACACTTAGAAATATAGTACCAACTTACAGCATGGTTATCAACATGATACTAACCATCTCAGTGGCCAATAACAAACCTACTTCCTAGAATACAAATCCTTTTATATTTTGCACATTTTTTAAGAACATAAAAAATATAATAAAATAGTTAATATATGTGTACACAACCCATATAATGTATATCATCTTAACAAATCTAAGTCATTGAATTAAGAAGACCAACGGAGAAGATTAAAAGTAATTAACTTGTGAATTGTGATTATTCGGTGATACTGGGTGATTATTCGTTAGAATGAAATTATTTAGAGGTACTGAACATTATTTGTTAAAATGAAATTTACATATTTTTTTAGACTTTTTGTATACATAAATAATTATATTGTTATATATAGAGGAATAATCATGTGCATACTGATTTGAATAATGATAAAGAAAAAAACAAACTAATAATTTTCGTAGACTACAAGGTTTGTATACATATCATAAGAATTTGTGTATCATTGGAAAATATATATAAATATATACACTGTTTGTGAGATTTGATGCAACTGTATGTTACAATATTTGATTTGAATATGGATTAATGACAGCAAGCTCTACAACTATCATGCAAATAAGCTGGTGGACTCTCACCACCAACTTCTCCAAAGCAATCTAGAGATTGGCAGCTACACAAAGCTCCACAGCTACACACACCTTGTCAATGGCTTCGCCATTCACACCACTCCCTCTCAGGTGCTTGCTTTGTAATCATTTCCTAACCAATCTCTCTCTCTCTCTATATATATATACTTTAAGAAGGTGCCTTGTAGTAGATTGAATCAATGGTTACCAATATATATATAATTCTTGCAATTACTTGTTCAGGCTGAAAAGTTGGGAAAGGTGAAAGGGGTAAAGAGGGTGGAAAGGGACAGAGGAGCGAAGACGATGACGACATACACCCCTGAATTTCTTGGGGTGCCGCAAGGGGTGTGGTCTCAGGGCGTCGGAGGAGAGAGCAATGCCGGAGAAGGGATCGTCATAGGGTTTGTGGATACCGGAATTAACCCACAGCATCCAAGCTTTGCCTATGATAACTATCCTTTCAATATGTCGTCGTCCAACTTCTCAGGGGCGTGTCAGGAGGGGCCGCGCTTTCCAGCAACCTCCTGCAACGGCAAGATTGTCTCCGCCAAGTTCTTCGCAGCTGGAGCTCAGGCGGCGTTGAAGCTTAATGACTCAGTCGACTTCCTCTCTCCCTTTGATGCTGTAGGCCATGGCAGGTATGCTTTTTTTTTTTCTTTCATGTGTCTCATTAGACAAGTTTCAACATGCATGTAATCTATCTATATATATACTAGAGGAAAAAAAATCAACAATATTTTATAGTAATCTATATAATATTTTGGCAATTTCTAACTAAATAGAACATATCTCTTAATTAAGATTAAGATGGTATTAGATTTATTATATAAGTATATATTTATGTATGAGTGTGTGTGGGGGGTGATCATATGTAAATATCGACATTTCAAAAAAATTTCCCCTTTGGTTGAAGTCATGTTGCATCAATAGCTGCCGGGAACTATGGAGTACCAGTTCTGGTGAATGGTTTCTTCTATGGACTTGCCAGTGGTATGGCACCTCGTGCAAGGTATACTATACTTGATGTGTCCTGATTTGTCTTTCTTTTATATATGTTCGATCAGCTCAGAAATGTAGGTGTTTACAAAGCTGCATCTATATATCTATATATCTATATATATATATAGATAGGTTGGTTATGGTGTAAACATTCCTTAGGATATAATTTGTGAGCAAATCTTAACCATTCAATCAAACGAAATTAAGGGCCCAAATTAATAATGATTTTCGTTTTTTAATTAAAAAAAATAGGCGGGCCCCACCTAATTTGCACACTCACGCGCATGGGTAAAACCACTCTTTACTGTTTTTTGTAGTAACCACCACATTTGGCCATTTACGGATTTACTCCAACAATTCACGTATGCGTACTTTTTCTTTGTTTCGTTTTTTTTGTTTTGCTTTTTTTTTTATACATTTTTATTAACGTAATTCCAATGAAATTCAATTATTCGGCAAAATTAGAAAGATTATTCATATTTAATGAATAATTATTCGGTTAAATTTAAGAGATTATTCGATTAAATTATATAGATGATTCGTGTATAAGAGGACGATTGTTTATAAACTTTTTTTTGTGTTTTTTTTACATTTTGTATCAAGATAATTTAGTTGAAACTAAATTATTCGGTTAAATTAGAGAGATTATTCGTATGTAAAGGATGATTAGTTGGTAAATGTTAGAGATTATTCAGTTAAATTTTTGAGATTATTGACTAAAATTATACGGAGTAGATATTATTCGTATTTAAGAGCACAAATTATTATTTATAAATTTATTAGTTTTGGGGAGTTTAAAATAATATTCAACAAACATGTACATTATTCGGTGAAACCACAAATAGTATTCATATAAGAGCAGGAACATATGCGTGAACATATTCAAAGGAGTCGTATATATGTATATGAATACACCAAAAAAAGTCACCGAATAATGATACAAATTGGAAGAAAAATACCTACTGATAATTAAAAAATGGTTATACATTATTTGTGAAGAGTATTTTGTGAATAGGTATTAGTATTCAGTGAATTTATGAGGATTATTCGTATATATACTTTATATTTCCCATTCAATTGTAGCATTATTCGTTATATTTCTTTCAACAAGCAACTGGGGAAAAAATGAAATACATATAAAAAAAATGATTCACCAATGCTAAATAAATTATTCGTAAGTATCTGGATTTTATTACTTACATATCGTTAAACAATCTAATTTGTTCAATACTTACAAAAAAAAATTGTTCCATCCAAAAAAACATGAAGGAAATAACTGTAGTTGCCTAGTTGGCAATTCCTTCCAATTTTATAAACGGACACTGGCATGAGAGTGTGTATACGCGCACAGTACTGAGGGTTGGCTTCTTTTTTGTGGGTCCCACCTACTTGTTTTTTTATTTAAATCGGAAATTTCATTTAATCTACACCATCCATCTCAACTATTTTAAAGGCCTAGATTTGTTCACAAATTACATTCTAAGGAGTGTTTACAAATGATCCTTCCTATATGTATATATATATATATATATAACAATCTAATTGTTGTGTTTACAATACAATGTAAAAGAATTGCTGTTTACAAGGCTGCATATCCATCGATCGCGACTCTTGCCGACGTGCTGGCTGCAATTGATCAGGTAAATCTACCAAAAACATGTCTGTAAAGACTTGAGAATCTTATTCTATTCATATATATATCAATCACATGTATCATATATGTATAGCTGAATTCGTGTACGTACGTACCGAAAACAGGCAGTTAAAGATGGGGTGGACATCTTAACCTTGTCGGTAGGACCAGATGAGCCACCAGAAGACACAATCACTTTCCTCAATGCTTTCGACATCTTCATGCTTTTGGCTCGCCGGGCAGGTGTTTTTGTGGTTCAAGCTGCTGGCAACGGTGGTCCCACCACCCGCTCAGTTGTGTCCTTCAGCCCTTGGGTTGTGGGTGTGGCTGCTTGTGACACTAACAGGGTTTACCCCGCAACCCTCATCCTTGGGAATGGCCAAACCATTCGCGGGTTCGGCTTATCAGGTAATCTTTGATTTAAGACCTGAATTGAAAACCATTAATGTATGAATTTTCAATACGGAATAATATTTGTGGTTCAGGACCGACACTAGGATTCGGGGTGGTGCAACACAAGATGGTTTTGGCCAAGGATGCTCTCAAGCTGAATGGGACATTCCCTAGAACAACAGACTATACCGACGAGTGTCAGCACCCCGAAGCGTTTGAGCCTCAAAAAGTGCATGGTAGCATTGTGATCTGCAACTTCTCAGACGGGTTCTACAACCAGACATCCACTGTTAATGCCATTACTGACACTGCAAGAGCCCTTGGTTTCGCCGGTTTTATCCTTGCTGCTAATCCTGCATTTGGCGATTTCATTGCCGAGCCAGTCCCATTCTCAGTACCAGGGATCATGATCCCAACAATAGCAGATGCGAAGGTACACCTTTTCATCCATGTCTACACATTGAAAACTCCATATATTTACATATTGAATTGTTTGCACAGATGATATCACAGTACTATGAGCAGCAAACTAACAGAGACCGGCAAGGAGTTGTGGTGACATTAAGAGGAACAGCCGCTATAGCCGAAGGAAGAATAGCCATTTTCAACGGATCAGCGCCTGTTGTCAGCCGATTTTCAGCCAGAGGACCTGATATCATAGACAACACTAGGAGGCCAACCGATGTGCTAAAACCTGATATCGCGGCTCCTGGTCACCAAATTTGGGCCGCCTGGAGCCCCATCAGTGCTAAAGATCCCATTATCGAAGGTACACTTATTCTAAAACATTGATACAATATACATTATGGTATCTGCAAGATGGTGATTCAAATGGCCTTATGTTACAGGAAATGATTTCGCACTGTTGTCCGGCACCAGCATGGCAGCACCCCACATAGCAGGCATAGCTGCGCTACTCATTCAGCACAATCCTTCATGGACTCCGTCTATGGTACAGTCTGCACTTTCGACTACAGCCACACAGTACAACAACAAAGGAGAAATCATACAGGCTCAAGGGTTTGAGATCGGGAGCCTGTCTCCTTCGACGCCTTTTGATATTGGAGGCGGTCTAGTGAATCCAACCAGAGCACTAGATCCAGGGCTCATAGTTTCTCCCGGTATGTCGGCCCACTTCTATATATGCTACCTCTCTGTATCACAATATAATTCATTTTGTTTTAAGAGCTAAGTAGCTGAGTTTTTTCTTCACAACAGTAAAGGGAGATTATGTGAGATTCCTATGCTCACTGGCCAACGTTACATCAGAAGTGGTGGAGGATGCAACCGGAGGGTCATGCAATGATTCCTTTGCACATCCGTCGGACTTGAACCTCCCCTCGATAACTATAACATCGTTCAGTGGAAGTCAGGTAGTGATGAGGAATGTGACAAGTGTAGGAAGCCGGCCTGAGACGTACGTGTGCTCGGTGCTTCCACCAGACGGGGTGTCAGTAGATGTATGCCCAGTTTGGTTCAACATAGCTCCGAGCAGAAGCCAGACATTGGAGGTAAGCCTGAATGCAACCCAAGCGATATCTAACATGAGCTTCGGAGCAATTATCCTCACCGGAAGTCTGGGTCACATTGTTAGGATTCCATTGTCATTGTTGCATGTTACAAGTTGATAAAAACTACATATATCATATGTAACTGACAATGACATCATAACAGTAAAAGGTTTGAGCAGAAAGAATTAATCAAATATGTCATGTTGTTGCCTATCGTAACGTAATTAACTGCCTTTAATATCTCCATACAAAGTTGTTACAATTATTTTCACTATGCTAGAATGGCTCTTAGATGAGAACAAATATTTAGATGTAAAATCATCAAGACTAATGCACTAGAATTATGTCTTATCACTTGATTTTACTTCAGGCGATGAACTTAGTTATCTCCGTCACTTGAATGTAACTGAGGCGATGAACAAAACTATGTTCCCTGCTTGAATGGGTACCATAGCTTATCCCATTTTGAGCATCATCTTAGGCAACAGATATATCTCAATGTTTGTCATTTCAATGGTGTTCAAACGACAAATTTATTTATAGGCCGGATACTATTTTTTTTTATACATGCGAGAATTTGGGGTGTCAACCACGGTTGTACCACCACCTGTTAGGAGGGAAACTAGTCGAATAAATATAAATATAAACTAAACCAACTCCCTGTCTTATCAAATAAATTACAAGAAACCCTCCCGATGTAGTAGTAGGGTATTCAGGATCGAATCCACGAGGAGGTATGTCACCGGCTCCTAAGCTTGCAATCACGTTCAATTTCGACTCAGAAGATCACTCGATATCGAGTAGATCAGTCGATATCGACTATAGTGTTAGCACGTATATATGATTTAGATAGAGTTGTACATATTTACGATTGTACCCTCAGGGTTTTCACCCAATGATATATATACAGGAGTAGGCTCCTCTGAGATCCCTCAAGGACTCATCTAAACACTTACATGGTATCAGAGCAGTCAGTCAGATCACTCCCTCTTTGTCTTCCATTCAGGGTCCGACACGGCTTATCTATTGCTGTATGTTGATGACATTGTGCTTACTGTATCTTCTCCATCATTATTGTCACGCCTGATGGGACTGTTGCGTTCAGAGTTCGCCATGACGGATCTTGGTCCCCTGAGCTATTTTCTCGGCATATCTGTGACTCGCACTCGGGATACATTGTTTCTTCATCAGAAGAAATATGCTCTTGAGATTGTCGACAAGGCTAGAATGACATCCTGCAAGCCTGCTACCACGCCTGTCGACTGCAAGTCCAAGCTTGATGTTGCCTCTAGTCCCAAGGTTGATGACCCTACCGCCTACCGCAGTCTGGCAGGTGCCCTCCAGTATCTGACATTCACTCGGCCAGACATTGCTTTTGCCGTTCAGCAGGTTTGCTTATACATGCATGATCCCCGTGAGCATCATCTACAGGCGCTCAAACGGATCATCCGGTACATCAAGGGCACCTGTGACTTGGGATTGCACCTCTTTCGTGGCCGTTTCGACACACTCACAGCTTACTCAGACGCAGACTGGGCGGGTTGTCCAGAAACTCGCCGTTCCACCTCTGGGTTCGCTATCTACCTTGGTGACAATCTGGTATCATGGTCCTCCAAGCGTCAGGCTACCATATCTCGCTCCAGTGCCGAGGCTGAGTATAGAGGTGTTGCCAACGCTGTGGCGGAAACCTGCTGGCTCCGCAACCTCCTCTGTGAGCTTCGAGTTCCACTTCGTGCCGCTACATTGGTCTACTGCGACAATGTCTCCGCAGTCTACCTCGCCTTGAACCCGGTTCAGCACCAGCGTACCAAGCACATCGAGATTGACATACATTTCGTCAGAGAAAAGGTCGCTCTAGGCCAGGTTCGAGTGTTACATGTCCCTTCTGCCCATCAGTATGCGGACAGCTTCACAAAAGGATTACCTACTCCTCTTTTTACTTCTTTTCATTCCAGTCTTGTTATTCGCTCACCTCTAGCTGCGACTGAGGGAGGATGTTAGCACGTATATATGATTTAGATAGAGTTGTACATATTTACGATTGTACCCTCAGGGTTTTCACCCAATGATATATATACAGGAGTAGGCTCCTCTGAGATCCCTCAAGGACTCGGTTATCTAAACACTTACATATAGTTCCAGTCCATTTCCAGCAAAACTTCCTGCAAAACAGACAAACACAATCGACGTCGAGTAGGACACTTGATATCGGGTCAGTCACTCGATATCGACCACAGAAGTCGAAATCGAGTTAAGGGTTGGTTCTGATTTCTTCCTTTCTTGCTTTTTGGTTCTGATTTCTTCCTTTCTTGCTTTCTTCCTTTCTAGAAATCGGCGGTCCAGATATAGCATAGATCAATGGTTGTGATCTCTTCTTATTGGATGGGATTTACTAACTTCCACCAAACGAACTGCATGGCAGTTTCAGTGGAATTCCTCTATAAAAAGGAATGTTTCTTCACATGAGAAAAATATGAAGAAATTCAGATTTACTGTATGAGATTTCTTATAGGGCTTTGTTGTACTCGAGGAGGTGAATTTGTCTGAACCTTGCCAAAGGGGACAAATATCACTCTAAAGATAGTGATATTTCATGCCTCAAAGCAATTCACAAACCCTAAATTTAAGTGGTATTCTGACATGGAGGATTTAAAGAAGTAGCCCCCCCCCCCCCTTACCCTGATGAATCAAGTCTTTTTCAAGCTTGATTGGTTCAATGGAACCAACTAGATCCATTGGATGATCTTCGTGCTGACTGCCCTAAAGATTTCCTATGCGTTGGATGACAATTGGGAGGCAATTCAAGATCCAATGGAAGACTAAGATCGAGAGATAATGGACTAGAGAAAGAAGAGAGATGAAGATGAAGTTTTTGTGCAGAAGTCATATCCTGAAACGCCTCTGAGAAAGACTCTACAATATGTCTACTACTATCAAGTCACCAAAGGAGAGTTGGACAACGTCGGAGATAAGATACAACAATGAAATTTGAATTCACTATGAATGTTGATAAAACCGTGATGGATCAAGTTAATGATCTGCCGAGTATTGTCAATCGACTCAAGGAGTTGAAAATTGACATTTATGAGGCGTTGCAAGTATGGGCTATAATTGCTAAATTGCCTAATTCTTGGAACAATTACAGGAAGAAGCTCTTGCATACCACCGAGGAACTTTCATTTGAGAAAATTCAAAAGCATCCAGGGATTGAGGAATAAACGAGGATACAATACAACAAACAAAGTTGAGACTAACTCCAAGATCAATAATGTTGTTGGTGAACACTCGAATCGGAGTGTAGGAAATAAGAGAAAGAAGTCTAACGAAGAAGCCAACAACAACAAGAAAAAGCCAAAGAAAGATGGCAATGATACGAGACCCAAATGTCACTTTTGTCACGAATCAAGACACTTCAAGAGGGAGTGTAGATTTTAGAAGAAAAAGCAACAAGAGATGGAAAACAAACAAGCCAACATGGCTTGGCAAAGAGGTGTCTGAAAATGTTGCGATGGTTCCTAACTTAAAAATTGGCATGGTGACTGAACAAAACATGGCTAGAGTTCATGTTTGCAATGATATTTCCGAGTTTACATAATGCAAAGCTTTTGAGAAGGATAATGGTGTTCTAATGGGCAACAACTTGCCTTGTAAATGATACAAGCTAGTTTGAGATGACGAGTCTGAATAACTTGAACACATTTGCAAATATTGTAACCTGGCAAACCTGACCTAAGAATGTTAGCACTTTTTCATCTGTAACTGAAACTGTCCAAATCATAAATGATTGAACGTCAAGTTACTCAGTTTTTCATTACAAAAATTGAGAATATGTTGTTTGCTAATGGGCTGCAGGTATGTTCAGTATGACCATCAATCCCCCAAGATAGATGTATATGCATTTGGTGTTGTTCTCTTTGAGCTAATATCTGCGAAAGAAGCCATTATTTTCACTGGAGAAGAGACTATTGAATACAAGAAGCTAATATCCTTGGTATATTGATTTGAATACCTTGTCATTTACACCCACACTGATTTTGTTTTTGGTATTTTAAGTTATCCTCCCTGGAAATGAGAAAATTCAGTAATTGTCAATTTCCCTATCCAGTTTGATGAGGCTCTGATGTTGCCTGACTCAGAACAAGCTCTTCGTAAGCTTGTTGACCCGAGGCTTGGTGATGATTACCCAATTGATGCAGTTCATAAGGTAGGACCTAGCCTGAATTCAACTCGAATTACAGAAGAACTGACCTTATGGTTTTTTAGCCTTTTTCTTTTCATAATACTGCCTCCTAGTACATCATGGCCGACAACATCAGATCCCCCTAGTACATCTAGAACTAGGGAATTACAACCCCCAACTAGCAGTGAGGATTTGTTGTCCCCAATTTCCCTATCTCCTGCCTATCCCTTTCACATACTCTTCCTTCCTTATTCCTTTTCTTAATTTTTTCAAAAAAAAAATATATTTTTTTTTTTAAAATTTGGGTGGTGACTGGCGAGGAGGGACATTCAGGAGGAAGGTGATCCCATTCGCCCAACTAGAGGTGTTTTAGGGACATGTGCAACGAGGATTTCATGTGGAGGAGGGGTTGGGGTTTCCATCCAGACGATAGCTCAAACGGATGATTTTGTTGGCTTTTTCCTCTTTGGCAGTGTTCTTCTTTGCGGGTAAGATCTACCCATTCTAATTCCGTTTTCTCTACTCTATTTAACTAGCTAATCGTCGTTATACATTTGAATTGTTTTGTCCTTTTGAGTTTTGTCTACCACACTATTTGATCTATACTCCCTGTTATGTTGGTTTCGACTACCAATTCTTTTGTATATTACAAAAGTTTGTTTGGTGGTTTGGTTTATAAATTACGGTTGCGCCATGTATAGTTTTGCTCTCTTTTGGTATTGCTGGTTCTACCAATTTTTCGTTTATCATTCAAATTCATCACAATGCCCCCTTTTTTTTTACAAAGAGTACATGAAATTCGGTTTCATGTGAATTTATACACTTGGAATTTTAGGGGGTTGCGTCGTCGTAACATTTGTGCGGCAGTTGATATCTTTCGTAAACATTAATTTTTATTAATGCTATTGCTCTAATGGAAATGAAATTTGATGAGGTATCGGACGTCGAAGAAAAAAGGAGCGAGAATGGGACGCACCTGAAGACAGGAGAAAGATGCCAGATAACCAATGATTTCGAAGAACGACATAACAATAATTAATAAGCATGGGTAAAATGGTATATTAGAAGAAAATTGACATGTAAATTTTTTTGTTTTAAGACATCAAACTCGACCGAAAATATTATGAAAAAACCCGAATACGGTTCGGAAAAAGCATTAGTTTCCATTAGTATGTATCACATGTTAAAACGAACACATGCTACTTTGCCATTATTATGTGGAAGGGAACATAATTAGAGAAATATTCAAGCATCCTTCAAACACTAAGAGACTTGCTACATTGTAACATGTAGCTATATGGGAACTAAGCTACTTGTCCTGCAACGATCTTTCTAATTCTGGAGCACTCCAACATCCTTCAAGTACTCGACTGTCTTGTCGTAGATCTCTTCGATTCCATTCTCGAAACTGAATCCCTCTTTGATCAGCTTCGCTGAGGAGATGGTCAACTTGGGTTTAGATGGGAAATTACCAAAGCTGCAAAAGTAATTGAAGATCAGCTAGAAATCAAATTAGTATATTTTCATCATGGTTGACAAATGTGCTAAAAATGTAATAGAGATCTTACTCCGTTGGCACATTGAACTCGGGATATCTGTTGTTCAAGAACTTTGCGAGCTCAGGAACACTCGTGTTCACTGCAGAGCAAATGTAACGCCCCGAAGCTGAACTTTTCTCGGCTAGAAAGATGTGGGCTCGGCATACATCCTCCACATGTGTAATAGAGATGGATCCAGAAAGCATTTGCATACCCTTTAGGGCATTATTTATGAGGAATTGATTTCCTATTTAGCCAGAAAAGCAAATATAAGAAAGATGTAGCGTCTATCTTGGATCCAATCACTTCATTTGAACTACCTATATATGACAATCACCTGTTAACAAGCAAGTAGCCAAACCAATGCTACTAGGGACATCGGAAGTAAGGGAACGACCAGCCATCAAACTCGGGATAACGGTGATAAGATCAATGTTGTTTTCCTTGGCAAACTCCCAAGCTTTCTTCTCTGCAAGGGTTTTAGACACAGGATAGCCCTGAGAGATCAAATTAACCGTTTTCTGTTATTAAATTTTGTGTTTCAAAATCATACAGATATAAACAGGCATTAATAAGTTACTTGGTGAAGAGGTAACATATATATATATATATATATATATATGTATATATATATATATATGTATTATACCCATGTTGGAGGCTTTGCATTGGAGAGGAACTCAACATCGGTCCAGTTGTCCTCGGTCATTACTAGACCCGTCCCCTGGAGCGTGTTGATGGATACAGTAGCCGCCGATGATGTCAAAATAACTCGCTTGACGGATTTGGACTTTGCGCAGGCCTTGAGTACATTCAGCACTCCTTGGATGGCTGGCTTGATCATATCATTCTACAATCCATAATAAAAACATGTTGCTTGCAATACTTATAATTAGAGTTGTTCAAATGTTATATGAATTTATACCTCCGGATCTTGAGAAGCGAAATTGACAGGGGTTGCAACGTGGAAGACGAATTCACAGCCCTCAACTGGAGCACCAAAGCTATCCTCGTCGGTTAGATCAGCGCGGAAGACCTTTAGGTCACCCAGCTTTTGTAGTTCAGTAAGGTGAGAGGTCTTCTTTTGGTTGTCTGCGTTAAAAAGGATTTTCATAACTAATTATAAGAAACATATGAAAACTGTTGAAATTTATTCAGGCTTATATATATATATATATATATATATATATATATATATATATATATATATATATATATATATATACACATATATATATATATAGGGATTGACTCCGGTGAAAACCTCAAATTGTGGTAAAAACCCGTGAGGACTACTTTATATTTTGGTTTTGTTAAAACCCGTGCTAAAAACCTCAATCACACGGTGACTTTACAATTCGGTTCAACATAAAAACCGTGCTAAAAACTCCAGTTTTAAAATAATACATGACTTTATAGTTCGGTCAAACCGAAAAATCGTGCTAAAAAGCTAATGTTTTAAAATTACATAGTGACTTTATAGCTCGGTTTTATTCAAAACCGGGCTAAAATTTATGACTTTATAGATCGGTTCTATTCATAACCGGGCTATAAAGCAAGTGAACCGGGCTAAAAAGCCGGTCCTCACGGGTTTTTACCGCAATTTTGGTTTTCACCGGAGCGCATCCCTATATATATATATATATATATATATATATATATATATATATATATATATATATATATATGTTTGCTGTCTAATTAAGATTGAAGCAAGTCAGATATGAAGGCATGAACTCCTGAGGTGCAACTCTCTAGTACGATTCAACTTGATATGGATTGATCTATATTGATCCGGTGGAGTTGGAGAAACTTTACCGATATAATTTTCTATTTATGTAAAAAAATGATTTAGAGGGTTTGTTGGGGTAGATAGGGAAATGGGACATAATCTTAGCCGTCTATTTTCAAATCAATGGTTCATGTAAAGTTGATTTTTTTCATCAAACTTTATTCAAATAGGATCCGTGTTGATGAAGTCATATGAGATATTTACTACCTCCGTTAAAAAATATAAGTTTTTTTTGTAGACATTTGCACACAAATTAAGAAAATAATGAATTCATTATCTTTATACCTCTCATTAATTATCCACAACTCTTATCAACCAATAAAATTTTAGAAAAAAAAAACCATTCTCATATGAAATTTTTAAAAAGCTTATATTTTTAAACAAAAATTTAAATCTAAAAAAACTTATATTTTTAAAGGATGGAGTAAGTTTCTCTTGTTAAAGAAAAGGTTTAGGTATGGACAAAAACGCCACATTCATATTTAAAATGGGAATTTTGATTTCCTTAGAGAAGGAAAACATAGTAGTACGTATTAATTAACAACTATTATATATGAATCAATGTTAAAATTGATATGGATGGCCCAACAAACCAACAACAAAATCTGACGTATAACTTGTACATATATATGATTTGTTGAAAATATACATATATAGGAACTTATTATATATGAATTAATATATATTAAAATTGTGAATACTTACTAAACATTGATTATAAGCCACGATCAATCCTCAATATATATATATATATATATATATATATATATATATATATATATATATATATATATATATATATATATATATATATATATATATCATGTAATAAATGAAGGAAAGTAGGTGGTACGTACCAGGATCTCTGACAGTAGTGTGGACAGCATATCCTTTGTGGAGGAGTAACTTGATTAGCAAAGAGGCCACATATCCAGTCCCTCCTACCACGCACACGCACGCTTTCTTTCCTACTGCTTCGTTGCTTGCCATTGATCGATCCATCGATCGATTTTTTAGGTATACTTTTTAAAAAAATATATATAGCCCCGATTTAAAAGAATAGCAAAGGCACTTGTGAGTATTTGCTTAAGCTTGCATTCTAATCTTATTTATACATGAAGATTAATGTTTTGGAGAAGGTAAGCACGTGATCACCCACCCCTAATTCCCCTATCCCCAATCACCACCAAACCCATTAATCATGGTACCACCTACCCCTTCAATTACAAATTAATATTAATTACTTAATTAATCAATTTTATATTATAAGGGAACACAGAGTTATGGAGCTCAAAACAACATTCCAACCGTACAAAGTGAAGCTTATAATGAGGTGAACAACATACTAGAAAATCGTTCCAATCGGAGATCGTTTGATCGTCGATCAGGGTACTTTATTGCGGACAAAGCAATTTTATACGGGATTTACTCTTTAACTCTCTCTTTCTCACCTTTTACTTTTCTCTCTCTTACTTTTTTAAATGAAAAGATTTCTCCTTTCATACGCAAAAAGAGGGTTAAAAAAGACTAGCTCATATAATAACAATCGTCCGATGGACTCTTCCTCCATGTTAGACATGGCCACGGGTCACGGGTCGGGCGGGTCGACCCGTGACCCGCCGGGTCCGGGTCCAAGGGTCGAAGGGTTGGCTCGGGTTGAGGGTCAGGGTTAGAGTCGAGGAAAATGGAACCCGTGACCCGCCGGGTTGACCCGCCGGGTCACACGGGTTGTCATATGAATCCCTCACTAAAACTACTACGGCCTAAATTCTAAAAAGCCCACAAATTGTGGGCCGTTTATTAATCTGAAAATATTAAAAGCCCAATAACAACCACAATACATATATTACCGGCCCATTAATAATATAATAGCGACTAGGGTTTAAAGCCTCCTTTATATTATCCCTCACCTCTCGCCCTCAGCCCCCTCTCACGCCTCTGATGCCGCGAATACCACCAGTTGGAGGAGAAGCCGAGATCACATCAATGGCGTCGGCTAAATCCGTGAGGAAATCCAGAAACCCCGACTTGGTCCGGAGCGTCGGTAAGGACTACAGATCCAAAATGTACCCAGCCGAGGATGTCAAGAAGCCTCTCGTTAACAAGCCCAAGCCCAAGCCCAAGCCTACCACGTCCCCGCCGAGGGTGGTCAGGTCACTCTGAACATTAGTTTGACACCCGGCGCATCACAAAAACGTAAAAAAATAACCCGATCCGGCCTTGACCCGGCGGGTCGACCCGGCGGGTCGACCCGGCGGGTCGACCCGGCGGGTCGGCCTATTTCCACCCTTCAAGGCCACGTGGCCGACCCGAGACTCCGACCCGCCAACCCGTCGACCCGGCGGGTGACCCGAACCCGTCGACCCGTGGGAATCTCGGGTCAGGGTTAGGGTCGTAACCCCCGGGTTGCCGACCCGGCGGGTCCGACCCGTTGACCCGGCGGGTCAGACCCGTGGCCATGTCTACTCCATGTAGGAAGTCTCTCATCCATATCAGCTCCTTACCAGCTTCAACTACAACCATATAGTCTGCTTCTGTCATCCACAAAGCAACACACTTCTGTAGTCTCAATTGCCAAGAGATTGCTAGCTTCTAATGCTCCTTTCCAGGATTACTTGATAATCCATTTTATAGCTGCCCAATGCTCTATTCCAAGATTACTCATGAATCTGCTAATAACTCCAACTCTATAGGCGATGTCTGACTTAGTGCATCAGACTACCAACGACTAAAGAATAAAGCACCTTCTTCCTATCCTATTTCTCCTTCTCACTTATAGGAAACTAATTAGAACTCGGCTTCATGTTCACTGCAAGGGGAGAACTCACCGGTTTAGCCTTGTCCATGTTGAACCTTTGTAGCACATTCTTAATGTATCTTTCTTGTGATATCTACAACTACTGATTATTTATATCATGGGTAATCTAGCTACATACCCAAATTCTGCCTTGTAGGGCCAAGGTCCTTCATAGCAAAGGACTTTCTCAATGCAGTGATCGACATGTGTCTTGTGAAACTTGCGATCATAAAAGAGTCGAACTTCTTGTACCATTGTTGGGGTGTTTGTTTTAAACCGTACATTCTCTTTCTAAGACGACAAACTATCTTCTCTTTTCCCTTGACCTCGAAACTTTCAAGTTGCTCCGTGTAAATTTCTTCTTCCAAATCACCATGAAGGAAGCCAGTTTTCACGTCAAGATGTTTGACCTCTAAGTCTATACTAGCAACCATGCCAAGAAAAACTCGGATGGATGACATTCACAACTGGAGAGAAAATACCATCAAAATCTACACCCTTTTTCTGCTTAAAACCTTTCACTATAACTCTGGCTTTGAACCTGGGAGATGTACCATCTTCTCCAGACTTCAAATAGAAAACCCATTTGTTCTTGAGAGTTTTCTGACCCTTAGGCAATTCACCAAGTCATAGGTGTGGCTCTTATGTAAGGAACTCATCTCATCCTACATGACATTGAACCACTTCTTCTGATGCACATCTAACATAGCTTCCTCGTAGCATTTAGGCTATTCTAAATCAGTCAAAAACAAATAATCTCTGGTTGAATATCATTAGGAAGTTTGTCTCTGTCTTATATATCTTCTCAACTCAACTTCAGGTTGCATAGGAGTTCATTGAGTTAAGTTTGTGGGACTTGTTAGGGATCAGCATTACCATCATCATGCTCATCTTCCTGCTAAATCTAAATTGAGCTTCTTTGAATAACTTCATGAAAAAAGACATCAAAGATGATAAAGGCAGTAGAGGAAGACAATGGTTGTTAGAGTCATCAATAGTCTTGTCTTCCAAGAACACCACATCTCTCCTTCTGACCACTTTCTTGTCTGTAAGATCCCACAATATATGCCCAAATTCATCCTCCAAGTAACCTAAGAAAATGCATGGCTTTGTCTTGCTGTTAAGCTTGGATCTTTGTCAACATGAACATACGCTAGGCCACCAAAAACTCTCAAATGTTGCAAGGAAACATTTTCTCCAATCCAAATCCTCTATAGAACATCACCAACAAAAGGAACTAAAGATGAGCGATTGATGAGATGCACAATAGTAAACATTGCCTCCGCTCAATAGGACTTTGGCAGCTTTGTAGTCAATAACATACTTCTACTATGATTTTGTTCCTCCTCTCTACAAGCCCATTCAACTATGGCGTCTTTGGAATTGTTTTCTCAAGCATGATGCCCTCACTCTTGCAATACTTCTCAAACGGACCCTTGTACTCTTCGCCATTATCTAATTTGACACGTTTCAACTTCAAACCAATTTTCCGTTCAATTCCGTCTTAGAACTCCTTGAAAGGTGTCAAAATCCGATCTTTGCTTTTCAACACAAAAGCCTACAGTTTTCACGAATAATCATCAATAAATGTGATAAAATACTTCTATTTCATTAAAATTTCAATCTGATTTTAAATTAGGTTATAAGTTTAATTTGATTTTTTACTCATATTTATATAATACGTTTTAACATATGAGATATTTATCTTTTTTGTATAGAATAAGCTAATATTTATAGACTCCTAATCAACATAATTTATTATTTAATTATACTACATACATTATATATTAACATTTTTTTATTAAGTAATCAAATATTTAGGTTGTTTTAAGTTTCAAATATAATTAGGGTAGCTTAAGATACGTTCGGATGATGTGATTTCCGATTTCTAGTCGGTCTATTAGAATATAATCGGGTTTGGGTTTTTATCAGATTCAAATTGTTTTCGAGTCTTGGCTTAAATCGAATAAGTAAAACTGAATATTTTTTTTCGATTGATTTGGACATCGTTGGGATTGAGTTCAGATCAATTTTCTCGAACCGGGTTGAGTATTACCCACTAATTATCTAATTAGGGATGTATCAAGTAGACCTGTCAATCAGGTCATTCGGTTCGGGTTTGGGACATTCTAGTCTCGGGTAAATCGGGTTTCAGATCAATGGAGTAACTGGTCATTTCGGATCGAGCCAAACCGGGTTTGTCCCGTGTTCGGGTCGACCCACCGGGTCAAAAACCTCAAAATTTTTGAAGAATTTTTAAAATGATTAAAATAATATCAAAATTAAATTATAATATAAATATGTCAAATTAAACTAAATAATAATATTATAATTAAATTTATAAATATTATTATAATATTAATATTTTAAGCATAAACAAATCATATTTATACAAATAAGTATTATAAACATACTATAATTATAAAATATATAAGTTATTAAACTTACGAGTGACCTTAACGAATACAATTGCATGACGAATCTGTGTGAGTCAATCTGGTGTCTGTGTGACGTCTACATGGTGCTGACTCACCAAGTCGATTTTGACCCAACGGGTCACCGAGTCTTGACTCTAAAAGTCCCGGGTAATTCCAGTTCGGATCGATTTCGAGTCACGAGTCACAAGTCTAAAACACTGAGTTCAAACCCATAAAATTATCGGACGTACGAGTCAGATTTTTTGGATCGGGTCATGTTTTGACAGGTCTAGTATCTCCTTAGTTCAAATCGTAAAGATCTCTATAGATGGGCCCATTTTGACTTGACATGATTTGAACTATATTGCTCACTAATACACTGGCCCAAACCCCTTACCCTCATTGACGTGAAGGTTTGCCACTTTGCCCTATAAACCCTGACCAACATCTCAACCTGCCGCCTGGACTGGAGTGAGAGATCCTGGAAAATGGGGCAATTCAGAGTAATCATTTTAAACTCTCTATGTTTCAATTTATCCTCTGCATTATAGTTTACATTTCATATTCCGATTCTTGATGTTTGCTTTATTTGAGGATTTATGCAATGATTTCCCCGATTTAATTCACGAACTACGTTTTTTTGGGGGAATTCTAGACCAGTTTCACCAGTACCAAGTGGTTGGGAGGGCTCTCCCTACAGAGAGCGATGAGCATCCCAAGATCTACAGGATGAAGCTCTGGGCGACGAATGAAGTTCGTGCCAAGTCCAAGTTCTGGTATGCCGCTCACATTTGTTCGAATTTGTTTTCTCGACTTGAAATATTTTATGTTCGGAATATTGTGATTAGTTTCTGGTTTAATTTTTCTACCGCTTATGTGTGAAGGTACTTCATGAGGAAGCTAAAGAAGGTCAAGAAGAGCAATGGACAAGTTCTTGCCATCAACGAGGTATGTGGTTGTTTGTGGAATGTGTTTGGATTTGATCAATTCATTTGATTTTGGGGAAAATTAGTAATCTATTCCTTGTTGTTAGGTCATAGAGTGGGACTTTTCCTAGTTGTTCTGTCATATCCTAATTCACCAGGTGATACAAACTAGGTTTTGTGCTGCGATTGTTTATACTGTGTATCTCTTAACCATTGCAAATCAAGTTTGCATAGTAATTTACAATGGCATCTAGGAGTGGTAGTATAGTTCATAACCGTGCTAGTTCATTACCTTTAAATCAGATATGTTAGTTGCTCTATATTTTTTGGTGAATGTATTGGGGAACCAAGTGACCTAGTTACATTAAAAAGAAAACCTTAACCAAACAAAGGGTTGAGTTTATAAGAGGACATGTTCATGTTTCTCCTACTGAAAAGGAGAACAAAAAATTACCTCCTTATATTCTACATCTTCCATGCCAAGCCCGAAACATCTAAACTTTTCTCCCTCTTTCAACCTTGTAAGCAGAGGCGGAGCCAAGGGGGCATGGGGGAGCACGTGCCCCTCCCCTCATCCGAAAAATTACCTAGGTGTATTCTCCTCGTCGCCAGCTTCGTTTTGATATATAATACGCCCTAATCCGATATCTGAGTAAAAAGTTATGAATGTTTGAAAATTGTAGGGGTATTAATCACTTTAATTTTATTTCAATAGACTATAATACTTTTATATTTTACTTAAATTGACATTTATGTAATATAAATCATCTCGAGAGCTTCGAAACCATAGGTTATATCACTTATTTTGATAATTTGCTAAGAAGTTACGCAAGTTTCAATTTTTTATATTTAGTTATACACTATTACATGTTAAGAATACAACAAGTTAAATATTGACTCATTGTTTATTTATTGCGTTTTATATCCTTATTTTGTTAGTTTTCTTTTCTTCGAATATGTAATTTATTTATTTATATATATTTTTAATGGAGAAAAATTTGAGCTTTATCATAAATCGAAGTTATGGTATCTTAAAATAACATCATTTAATTTATAATTATCATATTATATAGAGATCCTTATGTTATTTTAATTTAAAATGACACCGTATATATACAATCGTGCCCCAACCCCCCCCCCCCCCCCCCCCCCCCCCCCCCCACGCTAAAAAATTTCTGGCTCCGTCCCTGCTTGTAAGCCAATGCCTCCCTTTGCCTGATAATGTATTTTTTGAACTTTTAAACTTTTCTCTGATAAAGCTACCATAGACCATCATTTTGTATTTGGAACTGTTAATCGATGAACATTGAACAAGCCATTGTTCATTTTGGCCCAAGCATGTCCCTTTGGAAACTTCTTCAACTGGTTAGGGTTTTTTCTTCCTGGTTGTCAAGTAGTCTGCACATGTATTATTACATTCAATTTTATGTTGTTTCATTCTCTTCAAGGGGTTGGTTATAGAGTTATTCATTCTGCAGTGGGTTAGGTTTTTTCTTCCTTGGTCGTTAAGTAGTCAGCATGTGTATTATTACATTCAAGTTATGGTTCTTATGTTAGGAAGATTGTCAAATTATTCAATGCAGAAATGTAGCTGCCTGTTGCACAAATGTTGCATGGTATTGAAATTTGATGTGTTGCCTCTGGAGCCATAATGCTTATTTTCTCTTCTTTTTTTATCCTTTTGGTAACAGATCTTTGAGAAGAACCCTACAAAGATCAAGAACTATGGTATCTGGTTGCGTTACCAGAGCCGAACCGGGTATCACAATATGTACAAGGAGTACCGTGACACCACAATGAATGGTGATGTTGAGCAGATGTATACTGAGATGGCATCCCGTCACAGGGTCAGGTTTCCATGTATACAGATTATTAAGACAGCAACCATCCCTGCCAAGCTCTGCAAGAGGGAGAGCACTAAGCAGTTCCACAACTCCAAGATCAAGACCACCTACAAGGCATCAAGGCCTAACTTGTTTATGTAAGCCTCTCCTTCCTTTAGAAGTGATTGGATGAAAAGGGAGTTCTGTTTGTCTGGATCATGTGGCAAATTTTGTATTACATTTAACATTCAATCATCAATCTCGCTTCTCTTTATTTGAAGCTTTTGTTTTATGTATTAGATTGCAAAGTTTTGTTGGGCATGCAAAGAGTTTGTTTCTTTCAAATTTACTAGCATTATGGAAGCTTAGCCATTTTTTGTATTCCTTTTTTCATTGTTGGCAACTATACGGGCAAGGAGATTTTGATGAAGTTCTAGTAGGTGATTCCAGCAACGCCTCCATCGAACTAGATTTTTCATTGTGATCTTCAATCCCCTATTTATCACTGTATATGAACTTAATTAATATATTAGTTTATTAAGATATAGCATAAATGGTTTGTGACTTATTCATCAGTTAGGAGAATAAGATATTTTCCTTAAAGAGCAAATATTAGATATTACTCTTTTTTGTTTTTAAATAAGATTTCGGATGACAGTTAGGAACGATTCCTATGTCGGCTGAGTGCATCATGTCGGATGAGGTTCGAAAGGCTTGGATTTGTTTGTATTTGGCCTGCGTTACAGTTTCGGGGATAGATATAATGTCTGTGAGGTTGTCACCTTCGACTACAATGTTGTATGGCAGCTCCAAGATCTGTTGCAGTAGTTAGTCTTGTTAATGTTGCAATTGCTTCAGCTTCTAAAGGAGTTTGTTTTCCAATTCTTCCACTACCAATCTTAATTACTTTGCCTGAATGATTCTTGATCACAAAGCCAATTGTGTTATCGTCGTATGACAAGGTAGATTCGTCGAAATTTAGCTTAAGAGCACCTAGGTTTGGATTCGCCATATGTCATTTCTAACATTGTTTTGTATAGCATATGCAATTGTTTGATTTTTTTTTTTTGTAGAATCTGCTTGGTGTAGTTGCATTCCACAAATAGGTGATTGTCGTCCTCACAAGCGTTTCTGCATAATTCACATTCTAGCAAAGTGCAATCCTATTTTGTGCCAATCTGATTTTCGTAGGAATAACAATTTGGCTTAGTTTCCACATGAAAATTTTGATTTTTTGAAGGTGCGTCAACTTGCCATACCTAAACTGTTCTCGTTTATACGGTCAGAGGATTGATTTGTGATAAAGTTCATTACACTGGTAGTTGTGAACCATCTATTCTATTTGGTCACTTGTACCATCTATGTTCTATATTATTTTTTGGTATGTAGGTGCTTAGAACTTCCTTCACTATTGCAAATGGTAGTACCGATCTTACCTTATGTTCAATCGATTGGTGGTTATGGTATATGTATCTTTCCGATAGAAGCGTAGGATGTGGTAGAGTGCATGTCTCTGTTGTTGGAGTATTTAAAATCCATGTATCTGTCCAAAATTTTGTTGTACATCCATTTCCAATGTTCAAGATTAGCCCTTTTTGGAACTTATCTTTAAGTGCCATTACCTTGTGCCATTGCCATGATGTTTTTTATTGTAATGTTGTGTACTCCATAATATTTGTTGTCTTTAGATATTTTTCTTTGATAATTCGAACCCAGGTGTTTTTCACAATAGTTTCATTTGGAAAACTTCATTCATATCTTTGGTACTCTAATGAGAGGTTTATGGTTTGAGGTCTTTTCTTTCAGAAGAAAGTTATGTTGATTAGGTCTAATTATTAGTGAACACTAGTTGGGAGCATAAAGCTTTGCATCACAAAGTTAGGTTTAGTTGCTAAGTTAGCAATTTTTTTGTTCTTGAGTTGACTAAAAAAAAACACCGCAATACATAATTTGGGTAAATACAAATACATAGAATTTTTCAATCTTGATTGAGAAGGAAAATTTATGCAAATCTACAAACAAAATTCCTTTGGGATATGCACGTACTAGTTCAAAACCAGCTTTCATCTCAGACTGCACTTCATTTTTGCTGCATAAAAACAAGTTATTACTCGTCAGATAATAATCAAGCTATTGAAAGATCAGAAACAGAATTGACTAAAAACTGAGAAACTCACTCTTTTCTCCTCTTCCATTTTAGCCTTGATGAAGGAGTAGAGGGCTACTCCTGCTATTGCAACACACGTTCCAATTCCCGTTTGTGTCGAAATCTTGTTGCCTATTTGAGGATACACAATCTGTCAAGCATCTGAAGAAAGGCATCAAGGAAACAGAGAAGGCATCGCTTAAGTGCGACGAAACATACCAAAGATTATTATGGAGAAACCGATCACGAACACACGCTTGAGCACATTGCCAACCGCGTGCGTAAGAGGTGCTACCCTTTCTAGGGTGTTTGTTGCTAGCTGAGGATTCAAAAATGATAAGTTTACTCATTAATAAACATAGGAAATGTGCTGCCAAGTTTAGATGAAAACGGCATAAAATATGTTACCTGATTGTAGAGATGGTAAAACATTCCCACCCAGAACAGATCGGAGATGAATTTGGTTAGGCCAACTTGAGCAATTGCGTCGTTGAACCCATGCTTCAAAAGTTGTGGTCCTTCGATCTGATTACAGACCCGAAGATATAGATCTTAAAACAGGAAATATGTCCAAAAAACGGTTATCTGATGAATCTGTTATCATCAACTCACGATTATGGCTGGAGGAATGCAAACGAACAGGGCGATTATCGTAATGTAAGCATACACATTGGTGCTGTCCATGTCAGTCTGAAGAGAGAAACGAAACGAAAGGCCAGAGGTTAGCCTTAAGAGGAATAACCAAGAAAGACGACAACGAAGGAGGATTAATTACCATAGCCTTCTTGGAGTAGAGACTCCGGTAAGTGAAGGAGATGTTTGAGATCATAGCATTGATGAAGCCGGTCCAGTTGAACGACAACTCCGTCAGTGATGCCATTGATACACCTTCATTTAGTAATGGAAATATATATATATATATATATATATATATATATATATATATATATATATATATATAGTTATTAAAGATACATCCAGTCCAATTCCGAAAAGCTTCTTAAAATTGTTGATGAAACAGTTGCATATATATCTATTTATCCTCTCTATAGAGGCTGAATCTCGTCTAAGCAGCTCTTACGGTGTAATTTGTGAGCAGAGAAATTAAAGATACATCCAGTCCAATTCCGAAAAGCTTCTTAAAATTGTTGATGAAATAGATGCATATATGTCTATCTATCCTCTCTATAGAGGCTGAATCCCGTCTAAGCAGCTCTTACGGTGTAATTTGTGAGCAGATAAATTATTCGTAGGTACCAATCGATTATTCGTGTATAATAATGTAATTATTCGTATGTACGAACAAATATAATTATTCATATGTAACAAAAGATTATTCATATGTATGTACATACGAATAATCATATGGTACCTACTAATAATGTCACTATTCACAAGTTATTTTTAATCTCAACCGTTTGATCTTTCATAATCCGACGCTCTAGATTTGCTCACAAATTATACAGTAAGACTTGTTTACGCAGTGCGATTTCACATCCATGGAATTTTCGGGATTAAAACGGGATTATTTTTGCTTACGTATCATATTCTGGATTAAAATGGTATTATTTTTTTAAGCCACATCATTTAATAAGTCAATATAATTAGTAAAAAGCTTATCTTTTTAGATCAAATTATCTATCCAATATAACCTTATATCTTAATTAGTTTTTTTTATAATTAATAAGTCAATATAGTTAGGTAAAAAACTTATCTTTCTAGATCAAATAATCTATTCAATATAACTTTATCTTTAGATTAAAGTAGATTCTTATTTTAAATTATATTTATTAGGATATGTACCATATCCAATTAATTTTTGTATATAAAAATAGTGGAAATATATTTAACAATTTTTATATTTAGATTTGGCAAAACTTATCTTCATTTATTTTATATAAATATGATGCATTTATTAAAAAAATGAATATGATCAATATGCACGCGGTTAGCTAAAATTCCTATTGATTAATTATTGAATTATTTATTTATTTAAAATAAGAATGAAATTTTTCATACAAACAAACTGATATGGTTAACTAAAATTAATGATAATAAGTTAATAATAATTAAGTAACAACCATATTTGGATCTCTATTAACAATGATAATGATTATTATTCTTAAACAATAATTTAGTAACAAACGGATTAGGAAATCTTTTTATACATTAAGTTATTTTGCATGATCTTTTTATATTTTATGTTGATTTATGATTGCTTGAAATTTTTTATTAAAAAATTTAAATTACATAAACTATTTTAATCTTCACATAAAATTTAATAAAAATATAATTTTAATATAATAAAATATAATTTATTAAAAAGAAGCGCAATACGTGTCATATTCTGAATTAATATGGGATTATCTTTTTTTATCTATATCAATTAATAAGCCAATATAATTTTGCCATATCAGTTAACGATCCCACTTATTTTAATAAATATCCAACTTTATACGGAGTAGTAATTTATATTAATTTAAAGATGTTTTATATAATAAAATTTATTTATAAATCGCACAACGGCGAGTAATAAAACTAGTAATCTATAAATAGAGAAACTGGATCAATGGTTACCAATCACGACAGGAGCCAGCGACAGCCAGAGGGGCAGAGGAATTGACTGCCCCAAAATGAACTGAGAAGCAGCAGCATTGAAGAATGGCTCCAGAGCTGAATTGATCAACCAAAACGCAACACACATTAGAAGAAGAAGAACACATAATTATATATATATATATATATATAGAACTCTTATATATAAGTTACTCTGGATTAGTAATTACCTTTAATTGTATGGGTGAAAGAGACGGCCATAGCTGCGAATGAAACATTGGCTGTAACGTGGCCTAAGGCGTGGCAGAGAGCAACAGGGATCAGCATCTTCAACAGATTGGCGTCCACAGGCTGCCAAAAGGAGGAACCCGAAATCGGAGACATAAAAACAACCAATTCTAACTCCTATTAATCTATCTATCTTCATGAATTGAAAAGGGCCGATGATCGAGTTTCGATCAAACTTACTGCGCGTTTGGGAAGCCCAACTGTCCAGCTCAACAAGCAGTACACCACTCCGACTAGCAAATGGATCACCGAAACAAAACTGTATGTTGTACATTTACAATCCCAATATATATTCTAAGCAATTAGCAATAACAATCCCCATAGCCAAATTTTGATTCCAAGAAGTGACACTCACTAAGGGTATGGGAAGTAGTTGTAGATCTTCTTGTTGAGTATGTTGAATATCACATTCAGGAAGTACCTGAGCCAAACTCGTTAATTCAGTACTCTTTCCGTTAATTAAAATTTAACATTTTAATAAAAAAAAATTATAATTTAAAAAAAAAGGCGTTCATAATAAACGATATTTTTTAATTAACGGAGAATATTAAATAAAAAAAACAAGCGGGAAATGTCGTTGACTGCCATTTGACCACATGAGGACCGAATTTACGTGTGAGACTTACCACATGAAGAAGAAGAAGCCGGTGAGGAGAGCCGGATTCCTGTCGAAAAACCCGGCACCGGGAGCGACCTTCCCATCCCTGAACAAAAACCCGGTTCAGACCAAATATATATCAGTCGGATATTGATCGGGTAAACCCGAACCGTGTCGGAACGAATGCAAAAACGGACCTCACCCGGCAGAATCCGGCGAAGAGGCAGCGGCTGAGCACGGGCGAATAATCTCTCTACGGGACACGGCCGCCGTGTCGAGGAGAAGGCATGGACGTAGCTGCCTTCCCCAGATCAGGTTGCCGCCGTCCTTGACGGCACAGGGCAGTACAGTTCGGACATTGCTAGCGACGCGGAAGGATCGGGAGGCGGCTAGCGGCCGGTTCAACCGCGGGAGGGCGGGGATCGCGGGGGCGCGTGACAATACGCGGGTCTCCATCACGAAGGGAGGAAAAAGGATAGGAATCGGAGGGAGAAGAGGAACAAAACGAAAACCTTTTGGAGTTTTTTTTAAATAATATAGTGGCTGGATATTTTTGGATTTTACTATAATGCCCTTGATAGCAATGGGGTTGGAACGAGGTGCAGATTGAAGATTGAAATGGAAGGCGTTGATGGGAGGTGTATAGGGAAGTGAAGGGATGAGATTAGAGGTGTGAGGGTGAGGGTGAGGGGAGATAGAGAGCGATAGGGCGTGTTTGGAGGAGGCGAAAAAGGCCGCGAATTGTGAGGGGGAGAAAATTAGGATTATCCCCAACTCCTAGCGAATGGTTAGAATAAAGGATTAGATATATATTGTCTGGTCCAAACATCTTTCAAATATTATTTAATTTATTATCCACCAATGACAACAATAACAACCAATTTTCAAAATAATGTTTTTATTTTCTAACAACTTGGGATAAAATGAAAAATCTCAAAGTGTTAGCGGCATTATTAGAATTTGGATTGTTCTAATACTTGTAAATATATATTTCTTACATTTATTTAGCTTAATTTTGCAATGAACATAAAAATATGAAAAATTTGGATACATTTTTGGATACATTTTCTGGCATGAGTATAGGGACCTGAAAGGAATGGAAGTTTGTTTAAAATGTAGGTTCTCTCATTTATTTGTGATCTTTGAGGAATCTCTACTCTGGAGCATTCACTGTACTCACTCATCTGCTTAATATCTAGAAACACTTTGTAGCAAAAGTCCTGTTTTTCCCCCTTGTTTCTGTCTTTCATAGATGAGGTTCTCTCTTTGATTTATGAGCTTGTGTTTGAAAGTTTTCATTAAGTCAATTTAGTATTGTTATATGAGTTTGTGTCAAAATTATGCTTACATTTTGTTAGCATGTGCACCTGGGAAATCTCATTTGTTTCCTTGGAGCTGTGGGTAAGATGTATGTGTTATATCTGTCCCTAAAATCCGCTTTCATGCAGATCAAACTGGTACATTTCCACCTCTAAAACTAAAACTGAGGTATTTGTTGTCTAATACCTAAATCATCAGTTCCCTTGAATATCTTCTGGATCGATCATTTTTTTCTTTCTTGCTACTTATTTGGTAATTGACAGAATATTTGTTTTTTTTCACAGTACTCTTGCAGAAAAGGTGTTAGACTCTTCCATTGATTTGATCCCATCGTTTCAGCTCTTGTCAGTTTCCATCAATCCATATATTTGGTTTGGATCATAAGTTTGATGCCTGTAGTCCATTCTAAGCCTCCGCTTCTTTTTGTTCCCATGATGTTGAAATTTTGAGCAGGAAAGCGGGTTGGAGGACTACTTGTATGCATTATTTCATCAGCGGTTCTTGCAGTCATGATTCTTGCTTTTGTTCTATATTTCACCCGTTACAGAAGGAAGAGAACCGGTATTTTTCAATTCGTAGTTTAAGATTGTTTGGCTAATCAAGCAAGTAACTATTTGAATACAAAGTGCATATCTATCTCTTCACTATGTTTAAATTTAGGTAGGAGGGATACGTACTGTTTCTGGTTGAATATAGGTTAAAGGCTTAATATTACGAGTATATTGTGATATATAAGCTCTAAGAAGAATTTCTAATTAATTGCCTATCAGAGTCTGGCGAAAGGTTCAATACTTTGGAGCACGTCATTGAAGGTGAAGATGTTCGAGAGTCGAGACATCTGTTAAGGATAATTTGATTAGTTGATGATTTATTATTTAATTACTGTTGAGTAGATAATTGTTTGTAAATCAGTTAGGATACTCTTAGCAGGTTGTTGGAGAATATCTCAAGGAGTCTATCCCTTCATTGTAACAATATTTATACGTGCTCTGTCAATGAATACAATCAGTCTTTTTAAGGCAAATATTCTACATGGTATCAAGAGCTTGATCCATTTTTCTGATTTTTTTTCCACAATTGCCGATAGATCAGCCTCTCTTCTCTTCACGATGGCTGCTCCAAACAACCATCAAATTCCCAATGAAAACGAACCAAATCGACCTTTCATTCTCGTCCAATTCCACAATGCAATCAAGCTGAATCCCATGAACTACGTCTCATGGAAAGCTTGGTCTGTTCAAATTCATGAATGGAACTCATGCTGCACCACCAAAAACAATAACCACTAACGGTGTTGAAGGTCCCAATCCTGCATATGCAAATTGGGTTCGTCAAGACCAACTTCTTTACGGGGCATTAGTGGGCACTCTGTCTGCCAATGTTGCTCCTCTTGTGACTACTGCAGCAACATCGCATGAAGCCTGGAAAATTTTGGAGGATACGTATGCTAACCCGTCAAGGGGGCATACGAATCTTCTAAAAGAAAAATTGACGTCCAAAGGAAATCAGTCCGTCTCAGAATTTATGCAGCAAATCAAGATGTGTGCTGATCTCCTAGCATCACTTGGAAAGAAGCAAGATCCGGAGGACATCATTGACTATGTTCTTAAGGGGCTTGATTCCTCTTTCCAGCCGGTCATTGATGGAATCCATGCTCGAGACACAACAATTACCTTTGAGGAACTCCATGAGAAACTCATCACTAGGGAGCTCCAAAACAAAGCGTCCTCTTCGCTTGCTATCATCCCTGCAACTGCAATGACAATGCAGGCAAAACCATCCAAAAACAAGGCCAAACAACCCCAAGTGTCTTCAGCACCTGCCAACTCCTGGTCTGGGTATTCCCAATCGACCTCCCCACCACCGTGGCACCCACCCCGTAACTACCAGCCCTCCTCTCCATCAAACAAATACCGTCCCCCAAGTACCCAATATCGACCCCCTTCAAAACCATTCCAAGGTCGCTGCCAAGGGTGCAAGGAGGTCGGACATGTGCTCGCCTACTGTCCAACCTTTCGCCAAATTGCACCTCACCTTCAACCCCTTCCATACCGCCCAATCGCTCCATCTCCTCAAGCCCACCATACAACAACAACCTCTACCTCCCCATCTTGGTTAGTTGATAGTGGTGCATCCCACCATGTCACTAACGACCTTGAGAATCTTAGCCTTCACTACCCCTACAATGGTCCAGATGAGCTTATTGTCGGAAGTGGTAATGGTTTACAAATTGCCAATGTTGGAAAACTTGATTTCAAAACACCTACAAAAACATCTCTTTTTGATAATGTCCTTCATGTACCGAAAATTTCCAAAAACATCATTTCAGTGTCTCAATTTTGTGCATAAAATAATGTTTCCATCGAGTTCTTACATCACTCTTTTTTTGTGAAGGATCTAGCAACGAGAACCACAGTCCTTAGAGGTCCTTGTGTACATGTTTGCTCCATTATTATGTGAAAAATGATGTCTGAAACTTTGAAAGGAAATAACTGTTGTTTTATGAAATATGAACATGCTTACCGTTCCATTAAAAAATGTGCTGATATCTTGGTTATAACTCCTTTGGATCATTTGGAGGGTCAGTGACATGATTTTTAGCATTAAATTGATCAATAAGAGAGAATAATAAAATAATATCAAATGCAATTACTTCAACAGGTCAAAATGTTCTTGCCGTATCCTACATTCTTTTAAATGTTTTCCATCTTGAATGCCATGATGGTTGAAGAATAGCTTATGTGCTGCATCTGTTCTCATCTTTCTTCCTTTATAGAATCTTATGGTTGAACTTCTCATATGCTTGATGCAGAGGGTAGAAATCAAAAAGATGAAAAATCAAGATGTAAAAGGATTCCTTGCTGAGCTAAAGATTCTTGCAAACGTTAATCATGTGAACCTGGTATGTAGATAGATATTGTTTTATATACACTTGATACAGTATTTAAGATATTTGATTTTTGTTACAACGTACTGTATAGTTTTATATACTATCCAAAGTTTTGTTATGGATTCTGAGTTTGATGGATATCTCAGTGGTCCTAAGAACTCTTAAATATGAATCTTGATCAATTTCCTTGCTATACAATGCATTATTACATAAATTTGTATTTTCTTGGGAAGAGCTTTGGATAGCATACTGGTAAGACCCATTACACTTGTGCGCATTGGTAATTTCAGGTGCGGTTAATAGGATACTGCATTGAAGATGGGTTATGTCTAGTTTATGAATTTGTTGATAATGGAAACTTATCTCAACATTTGCGAGATACAGGTTATTAAGAGTCTTGGTTCATAAGTAATTAGTTAGTTAAGTCTCCATTAGCTAGCTTAATTACATTTTAACTTCCTCATTTTATTTTATCTTTTCCTGCTAATGTTTTATTGTTGAATAAGGCCAAATGTGGGCCACTCTTTAGGGACTATATATACTCTGTATTTCTGTTATTTTGAAGCAAGAGAGAGAGCATCAATTGCAGCTCAGCTGCCAGGGGTACAACCTTAGATGATGTTTTCCCAAAATGATCTATGATCATCATCTGGGTTGATACACATTTTGCTTTTGTTTCCTCTTTGATCTGGCTGAGTTAAATCGTTTTCTGTCATCAAAATTGTTCATTTACATATTATCAGAGCTGTAAGGGGATTTGTGCATTTTCCGTTACGAAGGTTGAAGAAGAATGGAGAAGTAGACGCCACCTCCTGGGAATGGTACACCACCTCATGCTGTCTTTGGGACACAGGAGTCACAAGGTAACTTCGGTGATCCTCTTTTCCTTGCTAACTCAGACCACCCTGGTGCTCAACTTGTCACCACTGTTTTTGATGGAGTGAACTTCCTTCCATGGATGAGGGGAGTGATGATGGTCTTGGGAGCCAAGAACAAACTTGGGTTCATCAATGGATCCTGTGTGAAGCCTGTCCCAGAGGGTTCTATGGAATCTCAGAAATGGGTAAGGGCTGACTTTATAGTGAGATGCTGGTTATTGAACTCTATGGTGAGTTCCATTAAGGATAGTTTTGTGTATGTTGATTCAGCTAAGCAGCTTTGGGATGAGATAGCAGAGAGATATGGTCAATCTAATGGGCCTTTGATTTTGAAGCTTAAGAAGAAACTTAGCTTGATAGTGCAGGGAAACTCCTCTGTAGCAGATTACTTCAATAAGTTGAAGGTTATTTGGGACCGGCTCCAGGTCTTAGAAGGAATCCCTGTATGTACCTGTGGTGGCATAGCTAACTGTAGGTGTGATCTGCAGAAAAGAATGAATGATTTGGAGATGAAAGGAAGGTTGATGCAGTTTCTCATGAGCTTAAATGATTCCTATGAGGGGGTAAGGAGCCAGATCCTTTCCACAGATCCCATGCCCAATCTAAATAAGGCATATTACCTTGTCAATCAGGCAGAGAGTCAGAAGGATGAAGGAGGAGTTGGAAACTCCTCTCAGGATTCAAGTGCTTTGGCTGCTAATAAGCAGAGTAACAGACCTTTTACTAGAAGCTTTGGTCAAGGAGGTAATTACCAAGGTAGTGGGGCTTCAGATAAAAGAGAATTCAGGAGAGATAATTCAACAAGGAGTGACAGGAACTAGAATGACAGAGTTGATAAATCTAACAGAAAATGCAATCTCTGTAATCAGAAGGGACATTTCATGGAGCAATGTTTCAAGCTTCATGGATATCCAGAGTGGTGGCAAAGCCCAAAGGACAGTGTGAGACCAGCAGCTAATTCAGTAGGTATGCAGGATCAGGATACACCCCTTGATGATGAGAAGTCACAGAGAAACAATGGGGATGGAGGCTTTGATAAGAGCCTTGTTAATGTTGTCTGCCAGGAAGTCATGAAGATGATGAAGGGAAAGAATCATGCAGAATCATCTACTACAACTAATTTTGCAGGTACCGTTTGCTTTGCTACTCTTGATTATGTTAGTAAGGAAGAAATTGGTGTGGAATGGATCATAGACACAGGTGCAACAGATCATATGGTGAATGGTGAAAGGTTGATTTCTGACAGAAAGAGGTAGATACAACCTTTCTATGTTGGGATGCCTGATGGACACATAATTCTTGTTACAGAATCAGGAAGAGTGTTCTTATCTCAACATGTTACACTGCAAAATGTGATATATGTGCCAGGCTTCAAACATAATATGTTGTCAGTTGGGAAATTAGTTGACAACTCAGACTTCATAGCAGTTTTTGACAAGAATGAATGTGTTTTACAGGGCCCTGGATGTGAGGGATTTTTGCTGAAAGGATATAGAAGAGGAGGACTTTACAAGGTGTAGCAGCTGAAGAATGGTGAATTTCAAGGCAGTGGATCACATATGTCATCTGTTTTTGCTTCTACTAAAGTTAGCCTACATATGCATCATGCTAGACTTGGGCATACATCCTTGTCTAAGCTGAGACATTTAGAGTTTTTGAATCATCTTGACATAAATGATATGTTTTGTGATACTTGCAATCTAGCTAAACATCATAGATTGCCCTTTTAGTTGAGTAATTCTAAAGCCAGTGATCTGTTTGATTTGATTCATGTTGATTTATGGGGTCCTTATAGGACACAAAGCATCACATGTGCAAATTATTTTTTAACTATAGTGGATGACCATAGCAGAGCCACTTGGACCTTCTTAATGAAGGAGAAATAGGAAACTAGTACCATTATCAAAAGGTTTGTGAAATATGTAGACACACAGTTTGGGAGAAAGGTGAAATGCATCAGAAGTGACAATGGTACAGAAATTGTCAATAGAGATTGCTCAGAATTATTTGCTGAAAATAGGATAGTTCATCAAAGGAGCATCTCATACACCCCCCAACAGAATGGAAGGGTAGAAAGAAAGCACAGGCATCTTGTGGAAATCAGTAATTTAAAATCCTACATGTCATTTTCTCAAAATTTTGCATTTTTTTAATTCTCTTTAAATACAAAATCAGTTGAGATATTCTCGATATTTTTGCTGGTTGGTTTACATATTCACTGGATAATATAAAAATAAAATCATATTTATCTTAACAAATCTTTGATTTTCACACATATCTTAACAAAATTTATATCTTCTCTATTAATTAAAATCAAAGATATTCCAGTCATGCATTTTTCATCTAATTTTAATCTTTATAAATTTTGTTCTTTATCTTTCTAATTATACCATCAATATCAATATATTTATTGATCAAAAAATAAAATCCCTAGGGCTAGCCCTGGTGGGGGAATAAATTTAATTTTTTCATGTAATTATTTCTATATTAGCGTGATTCATGAAGAAAATCTGTTCCACCACTCCTACATGAAAAAAATGACAAAACATTATCACCATTACATACTTTGATATATTTGGAAGACTCGATTTTTTTTAATTAGCTCAGCTGCAAACGTATTCTTTAGTTTTATTTTTTACATTGCCTTATTTATTTAGTTTCATTATTATTCTAATATTTATTAGCATTATATTGATACTAATAATATTTACAAGCTTTACCAATATTTGCATAACTTTATGCTGATATTTGATTCTAATGCTTAAAGTTTCTTATTATTTAGCATATTTATTTATTTTAGTATTCAATATGTTAGAGAATGTTTATTTTTATTACTTTGTGATAATTATAATATTTATGTCAAAAATAACAAATGACATTATATAAACATATATTTTAAAACAAAGATCCGTGCAATGCACGGGGTACTGAGCTAGTATTCTAAAAAAACACGAACATGGTTCGGGAAAAACATTAGTTTAAATTTTATTTTAGTTCTGTTTTAAATATTGTTTTATCGGATTTTCTATCCTATGCCCTTCCTTGGGGCATAGGATAACAACCTCAATCGGAAAAGATTCCCTAATTTTAAATTATTTTAGCTTTTTGTAATATTGCTTTCCTAGGGTCGCTTCTTTTTTTGGTAGAGAATATTTCCCGATTAAGGTTCTTATCCTATGCCCCAAGGGCATAGGATAGAAAGACCGTTGTTTTATTTAGATACTTCAATATTTTTAATGCAATAGCATGTGATGATTGCATAAAATAATTGCTTAATTATTTATTCATTAATCATTTTGACCACTAGCATTAAAAAAATCATACTGATTGCATTCCATTTTTTTAAAGAAAAAACAAGATTAATTGCATTCTTATTTAGCATTACAGCTTGTTAGTCATTTGGCATCTTAACGTGGGTTTGATTAAGGAATTGCTAAAAATGCTTTAAAAAATGAAGTATATTTTTGTACTAAAACCCATAAAAAATTGTACAAAGAAGTGCTCGTCTCTAATATTTCCCGTAAAAATAGGCAGCTGATTGAGATCAGATTCAGATAGGCTGTTGTTAGCACATTTGCACATCGTTATTAACGTGTAAATGTGGTGGGTGACATCTAAGTGCACATGGCCTACACGTTGCTTTGGACGTGCAAGACTGCACGTGATTAATGACGTGCATAAAAGCACGTAGTCAACGACGTGCAAATGTGCACGTAGTCAACGACGTGCAAATGTTCAACTTGTCCGATTGGGTTTAGGGTTGGGTTAGGGTTTAGGGTTTAGGGTACATGGTTTTTAGGATCGGGATCCTAGTGTGGGATCGAGACAAAGGCGTAGGATCGGATCGTAGGATCGGATCGTAGGATCGGATCGTAGGATCGTAAGATCCTAGACAAAAATTAAAAATAAAATAAATAATAAAATAAAAACAAACCATCCTAAAAAATACCTTAATTTTAAAATAAAACTAAGCTTTTCCTCCATTAAACAAATTAAGTAACTAAAATAGCCCAATAATAAGCATTTAACATTCATAATTTGTCAAGAATAATGTCTCAAAAGGTGACAAACAGACAAGGATAATGTCTTAAAATATGACAAACATATAAGAGATAAATCACACATCCAAATATCCAATGCCATCTCTAGTTTCAAATGCCATCATCGCAATTAACCACATCATGAACAATTTCAGGCGCTCAGACGTGGATTTGTCGAGTTGAGTAATGAAACAAAGGGCTTAGGGTTTCAATTCAACGTCTTCACTCTTTTACCTTCAATTTCTAAGGAGATGGGCTGCCAAAAAATAAAAAATAAAAAGGCTCATCGTATCCAGAAGGCCCAATATCCAAACAAAACAAACACAATTACACAAATATGATTTTTGCTAGGATCGGATATTTTTTCTAGGATCGGTAGATCCTAGGTAGATCCTACCGATCCCATAGGATCCTAGGTAGATCCTAGCACGAAGGAGTCTATATGCCCGATCCGGATCAAAACCTTGCCTAGAATCGTAGGATCGTAGGATCGTAAGATCCGGATCGGGATACTAATAACCATGTTAGGGTATAGATGTTTATGGCCAAGGTGTTAGGGTGTAAGGTTTATGGTGTTTAGCGTTTAGGGAGATGTTAATAGAATAAAATTCAATAATTTTAGGAAAGATTTTCATTCGAATAATATGCGAATAATATTACAAGACACGGAAAAAAAAGGTTTACATCGATAATTGTAATAGACTCGTGGAATAAACTTTAGACAATGTGTAAAGGGCGACCGACATCGACACGTAAGGCTCGGAATCTGTCAAACTGAGCTTGAAAAGGAGCATCCCATCCTTCGACGCTCGGTAGATGATGTTCAATCCATTCTGGTGCAGGTGGCGGAATAGGAGCGTTAGGACGCAACCAGACCTATGAGAATGGATAATTAGAGTTAGAGTATTAAAATATATATGAAAAGTAATAATAGGATATATAAGACGTTTGAAGTCGTACCGCGGCAAAATGGTCTTGGTTTCCGATGCAGGCTAAACCAAGGGTTGCTGATTGAGGGTTGTTACCAGGTGTCGGCGATGACATAGGGAGACATGTGAATGGATGATGCCAAGCTAGGACGACGAGAGGAATCTGATATACCGTTGCAAATACTAAACTCATGATGGGTAGCTCTATCCAACGTCTCCTATCACCATGCATAGGTCATGCCCATCTATGATTGTCGACGAACTACTGGAAATTGTACCCTCCCATATAACAACCGGCGTAGAGATCGGCGTGATCCTCCAAGTGATTGCATAATAACGCTTTAAGTTTTGGGAAAGCAGACTCGCCGATTGGTGATGTCAATGACGCCAAAGCACGGTAGCCACAATGACCATCTCCAATAGTGTCTCTGACACCTTGAATATGTCCGAGCATGAAGGGATCAACGTTGTTTCGACCCCAGTTAAACCCTCCGAACACATCATCACATCCACGTCGAGCTGTGGTAGCTTGTGGACGGCGTCGAGCAGCATGTCGAGCAGCACGTGCTTCTTCTCTCACAAAATTTGCCCTGAACTCCTCGTAATGCAACGGGTTGGTTCTGCAGGCATTCCTCAACCCCCGAGGCCTCCCTTTTGATCGGACGCTTGAAGATGAGGGTGGGTGGAGGTCATCATCGCATATGTTGTTGGAAGCTGTGTATGAAGATGACAGCTCATACGGGAGTGGAGTGTCGTCGATGTCATTCCATGACAAATCCATCCAGAACGGGTGGATGTCCTCAGCGGGTATCGGATTCCCGGAACTAACGTACGCCTGAATCTCATGGACACAAGGAATCCCGTAACAAACCCTCCAATGTCGGTCCGTGCATTCCGGATGAATGTTTTGGTTTACGACATCCTCCCACAACTTGTACAAATAGTCGAAGCACTTTTTGGAGATTAAAGTCTTTACCTCATCAAAAAGGTTGACTTTATGCGACCTCGTTGGCCATTTGAAGCGATCGATCTCTAAAGCAGTTTGCAGCTCATGCAGTTGGCAATTATTGACTCTATGGATTGCATCTACCACGACGCAAAAGTCCCCAGTCGATGAGTGAAGTGCCTCCTTTAGAACCTTGTGTTGACCCTCCACTCTGTACACAGTTTCACTAAATGTTTGATGACATATGATATTTGTAATGGGAGATAGGAACGACGGTGTACTTGTTTGTTGTACGCATGCCGAAATGTAGAACATTATCCGTGTAGCATCGGACGAGGTTCCTTCTGTAAGGAAGCCAAACTGGCTCTAAATACGCCATCACACCTGGGAATGGGTGTCATCTCTCGTGTAGAGCCCGACGACGTCACTGGAATGATTCCTCCGTCTTCGATTGGAACAACCCCCAACAGTTGCCCTTGAAAATGCCAGCGTGGCTTAAATTATTTGTGATTTTTAGTGCAGCTTCCTCTCATTTTCTCGTCACATGTAACCAGCAAAGGAGATGCTGCACGTTGGGGAATACAACATTTAGCGCTGCCAACAAACCTAGCTCCCGATCAGTCATAATAGCTTGAGGCTGAACAGTCCCAAGCAAGATATGAAGCTGATGCAACACCCAATCGTACGTGTCTTCGTTCTCGTGCGACATGAAAGCATAGGCGATGCAGTAATTATGGTCTGAGGGTGTGAAACCAACCACCTCGCACAATGGAATCCCATATCTGCAAGTGTAAATCTGTTACGAGCGCAATTTATAATTTGACTAAATATGTAATAATGTAAGCGTAGTTGATTGACTTACGCATTTGTTTTGTACGTGCAGTCCATTATGATGACATAATGGAACCTTCGGAGTAGCCGTATCCCGTCGGGGTGCGCTAGGAAGAGGTTGCTCAAGACGTCGTTGTTATCTGGATGTCGCCTGAACTCGTAGTAGTAACCTCTTTCCCGTAGACGATGCAGAGTATTTTGGGTCATCGTCCGACTGCCCCTTTCTTCGACGGCCATCTTGTTGAGCGTGTTGGTAAGGAAACACGATGACGTGACGCTGTGGCAATCCAACTGCCTCAATCCGTATCCAATGGCTTTTGGAGGAGTATCAATGTCCTTCATCCACCTAGCCATCTTCTTCTCTCCATCTGTCATCCGTCCGGCATACGCGTGACCCTTCAACATCGTGGGAAGCTGGTGGTTATGAACACTGTGGGTTACAGTCATAACCCACTGACCCGGTGAGCCTTCGTGCCCGTGTATAGAGAAGGGACAACCGTTTATCTTTGATTGCGTGCTGCGGAGCTTTCTCTCGCGTGGTCGGTACTCCCCGTATTGCTCGCAAGCAAGGAGAACCCCGCCTGGACGGTTTGACGCCTCCGTCCATGACCGCTTAATTACTAAAATCATGTAGTGTTTCAGTCCCAAATACTTGAAATGCGTAACCATTTCGTTACGGTCATTCCAAACCCTTGGGTCCGAGAACTCATTTGTAAAATCTGGTATCTATAATAATCACAAGAGTAAACATATCAAACAGAACGTTCAACATAAGGTATATAATGAACTATGCGGAACGTATTTGTACCTGGTCGTTCGGGCAAATTTGGAGACGATGACCTTCTTGCGGATTGTCCATAGCGACACAAAAAATCCGGATATGACTTCGATGTATATAGTTTCCGCGTTCAGATATGACTTCGGTGCAAATAAAAATCCGGTTTCAAAAAGAAAATTGAAAAGACGTCCAAATGAGAATGTAAGACAAGATTCAGCCTTCCGGGATATCATGAATTGATGATCGATGAACAAACAATATAAAATCAAGCTCTGATCACATCATCTGCCGTTCATTCCCATCCATCCGGGGGCGGATCCAAGGGTGGGCGACATCAGGCCGTCGCTCACCCCGATCCGGAAAAATGCGGGACCGGAGTATGTGTTACGTAAAAAAATTGAAAGGTAATATACAAGCATCTTTAGTGACTTAGTGGTTAAGCCTACCCTATTTTAAATAGAATTAAACTCAACCCTTATTCAAATCCCACTAGACACAAATTTTCATTTATTTTTTCCTCAATCCATTTTCCATTATTTTAAAATTCTTATAATTTATATGGTATTTTACAATCAAATAATAATAATTTTTCTTATAAAATCAAGATATTCTCTTCATATTTTTTTTTAAAAATTATTTTGAATAAAAATAATATAAAAATTATCCATAAAAAAATTGTGTCCACCCCGGAAAAATTTCTAGATCCGCCCTTGCGTCCATGGTTATGATGTTCCATATTCAAATAGTGGAGATTCACGAAGAAGTAGCGTTATTTACTTACTGGCGAGTGGTACTATTGGACTGATCTTTTGATGGAAAATGATGAAATAGACATGTCTGCGAAGATAAGGACTACCTGTGCGCACCTAGACATAAGACCATATGAAACTTCATTATTCATTGTGATTGGCTATCACCCTCAGTCGGATCCTTCCGTTGAAAGGGTTTAATTAAGACTCACTTATTGTCTGTGTGCTCTAGTTAAGGGGTGATTACTCATCCAATACAACTCTCCTATGGCAGCGAACGACTATTGAGAGTAATGACGGGGTCAAAAAATTTTGGGAGAGAGGGCACAATATATGTGCACAATATCGTTTTCGATTAAAAAGATTCAATTTTTTATATAATACGATAATATATTATGTTATTTTAATATAAAATATCATTAGTTTATAATAAAATGCTATCATTTTTTCCCGTTTAAAAATATAAATGAAAGAAATATCTGCAATTTTTTTTAACTTAATAAGGATATAAAACGCAATATAATAAACATTAAGTTAATATTAGAGTTGTTATATAAGTCGAGTAGCTCGAGTTTGACTTGGATTCTACTCAATAAAAGTTCGCCTCAAGCTTCATTTACTAAATGAGTTAACCATGCGCATATTTTCAAGCTTGATTTAGAAATTGCTCAAGTCAAGTTAAGCTCAAATTTTATGAAATTTATAAAATATAGTATCATTTAAGTTACTATGTAATAATGAGCAAGTAAGGTTGGATAATACTTGAAAAAAACTCAGTTTGAGCTTGTTGATTTGCTAAACAAGCCCAGTCGAGCTCGACTCGTTTCTAAACAAGCTTAATATAATCAAGTAATACCAGACTTATTTGGCTGGAATAACAACCTTAATCAATACGTAACTTGTTGCACTTTTAACATATAATAATGTATAACTAGGCGTAAAATTTTTAAACTTGTGTGACTTATTATCTAATTGTCGAAATGATTAGTGTGTATAATCTCTCATTTCTAAGCTCTCAAGATAAATTATAATATGTGAATGTTAATTTAAGTAAAATATAAAAGCATTATAATATATTGAAATAAAATTAAAGTGATTAATATACCTTCAATTTTTAAACATTCATAACTTTTTACTCAAATGTCGGATTATGACATACAGTATTATATATCAAAACAAAGCTATCGATGAGAAGAATAGACCTAGATAATTCGTCAAATGGGGGGGGAGGGTGTGGACACGTGACCTCCTAGGCCCCTCCCTAGCTAGCTCCATCCCTGATTGAGAGGCCTCACTCATCCAATCATCTTTCTCTTAAGCAAGGACAGTCAAGTGAGGATTGACTGAGAGGAGTTCATGATGTACGTAGCTGGGTATAAATCAACCAATAAAAAAAGATAAGTAGAAGTCAGTGGAGTACTGGATATATACGTAAACGAGATAATTAAGATAAGAGTGTAGATCTCCTACAACATCCATGCATTGTGCTTTTGAGTGCAACACAAAATTATAGGTGGTATTTTTTAATGATAAAAAATTATATTTATATTGTACATGTTTAATAATATATTTGCATTTTTTTTCTTACAAAATGATATTTTCATAATTATTATAATTAGTATTCTAATAATGACTTTTAATATTTTTTAAAACATTATTTTATATTAAAAAGTTATACAAATATATGTTTTTTATAATGTAAGAATTCCAGGGTCAGACATGCCTGACCCCTCGAGTTGCCGACAAAGTCGGCAGATGGCGAACCTTCAAACATACAATTGTAAAATAAAGAACGGTGCAATACAAGAAGAGCAAGCAAACAATCCCATGCAAGCGAACAATCCCATGCGAACAAACGAGCCTAGTCATAAAACGCTAGGGACAACGTACCCGAAGCCAAGCGTCGACACCGCTGGTCAGCGGCACATTAAGAGACTCTGTGGACGATGAAGACGATCCTCCAAGGAAATTTACGGAACACGGAGTCGTCTGGATTGTCATTTACCATGTACAATATAAATATATTTTTTTATTATTAAAAAAAGCGAAAAATAATTTTGTGCCACAAGTAATTTTGTGCTGGAGATTCAAGATTGGCTGAGCGCGCTTTGACAGCTCGTGGTGGCCGGAGTACACTCTCACATATTCGCTGCTCCTATTCAAGCAACTCAAATCCTCTACAACACTTCCTATTCCACTCCCTACAACACTAAATTATTTTTATATTTATTTAATATTAAAAAAAATTAAAAAAATTATATTTATATTCCTAACATCCAATTTTATGTATTTACAAAATTTTATTTTGAAAAATCATGTTTTAAAATTTTTAATAATTATATTTTATAAAATATGGACTTTTTAATTTTTAAAAATTGTAAAACATGATTTTTCAAAATAAAATTTTATAAATATATAAAAATAGATGTTAGTAATATAAATATAAATTTTTTAATTTTTTTTAATATTAAATAAATGTAAAAATAATTTAGTGTTGTAGGGAGTGGAGTAGGGTGTGATGTAGAGGATTTGGATTGCTATTCAAGAGGGAGTTTAATGTATAGGCATCGCAATAAAGATCACCTACAACACTTGGTGCACCACTCGGTGCATCACAAAATTAGTTATGGTATAATTTTACTTCAAAAAAAATTAATAAAAATATATTTGTATTTCACATACTTATATTTATATGTTTATAAATTTTTATCTTGAAAAATTATGTTTTAGAAAAATATAAAAATTATAAACCAATAAAATCAATCTTTTAATTATATATATTTTTAAAATATATTTTTTCATAATTTTTTTTTATAGATATGTAGATATAAGGGTATGAAACCTAAATATAATTTTTTTAATTTTTTTAGAAATAAAATTATAGCACAAATAATTTTGTGATGCACCAAGTGTTGTAGGTGATCTTTACTGATAGGCATCGAGCTGATGAACTCAATAGGAGACAGACATGTACGGTAATCAACAAAGATGATGGATCCAAAATCCAAATTGTCAGAAAATCCAAACACATGGAAATTGAAAACGGTCTAAATATCCCCCCTCACTTGATGGTGCAACTGATGATCCAACATTAGACAGTTCAAAAAGCACTCGAATTAAGACACTAACAACAACTAGTTACTTGCTGATAATGAGCTTGGATCTGGCATTTCCCTGAGTGATCCTGAACTGTTTCCCCAGTCCCAAATGCACCATGAGCAGCCACACCAGCGTCAGCAGCTCCCCTCCTTGCTTGAGCTGCGCAGCGTGCGCGCTCGCCCTCGTATGCGTCGCAGAGTAGCTGAGCAGCTCCACCCACACTTTCGCCATCAGCTCCCACATCATCTCCACTCTCGCGGCTTTCTCATCCTCTGTTTCTTCTTTGGTTGACTCCTGCCCAACCTCTGTTCCTTTTTTCTTCGACTTCTTGCCAACCTCTATAAGCTTCTTGGCCAGCTGCACCCCGTCAAATAGGACCGACTTACTCCTATCACCCTTTATGTCTCTCGGTGGAGTCGTCGTGTTCACGTCCATCATCCTCTTACAAGCCGTTTTTACCCTGTCCTTCATGTTCTCGTTCTTCTTCCTCTTAGGTAGCACCCTATCGAAGAACATCGTCGCCTCTGCGCATGTGTCTCTGAATCTAACGTCCCCTATCCCTGCACTCCATCCATTCACAAACAATTAACTTCTACTTACACCTGCCAATTCAATTCAATTCAATTCCAACAAAATTAATGAAAACCGGCCAAATTAGGAATTGATGGAACCTGCAACGGCGAGCATCAGCACTGGTTGTCGGTTCAGGAGATACATCATGTAATCCGACAGAGTCTTGCTGAACTCACGGTAGTCATTTTTGTTATCTTTAGCTAGTTTAACATCGTATTCAGCGTCTTGGTATAGCAGCTCCGTAGCAATGTGCCAGAGGAGCAAGCACTCGTCGTACTCCACGTCTACAGTCCACTGGTAGAACATAAACGGCTCGAAATCCAGACCTGCTAAAGATCGGAGGACCCAATCCCCCTTCGAGTCGCAAATCTCATCGGCGTCTTTTGGTTCTTCTGCGATGGCGGATTTGTACCTGAGCTCCTCGTAGATGAAGTCCCTCAACGCATTGGCGTACCACTTTTTCGAGACATACGCCAAGCCCTCGAATTTCTCCTTGAGCGGTGGGACCACCTTGAAGAAGATATCCATGGAGGTTGACCACGGGTCAACGCGGTACTTTATCAGGTTGAACTGGGAGATGGACTCCGACCAGCGGCGGAAGAGCACCCGCCGCGTCCATTCCCACCAGTTTGAATCACTCCACCCCCAGGCTTTCCCCCATACCCGCTCACGAGCGCCCAACATCGTGTCGTACCAATACGCTCTTCTTTCAGACTCCTTGTTGAGCATCGCCATCTTCCAGTCGGAGACGTTGACCATCACAAAGGCGATCAAGTCGATGAAAATGGCTCCGATTAGGAGTGTATATGTGATTCCGATGTCCACTCCTTTGTACTCGTCTTTCTTAATTAACAAGATCCATATCAGAAGGGAGCTCAATTGAAAGAAGGAAGAAGCCAATCGCATCCAAAACCCTCGAGTCTGGTGGATGACTATCATCTTGGTGTAGAACACCTCGTAGGTTAGATTGAGCTCGATCTCTAGCACCGTGAAGGCTTGCTCTGCGGTTAGTTGCTGCTCCAGGAAGAAAGTCCGGCTCTCGTTTCGATCATGGAAGCTGAAGATGAGATCTACATAGAGGCCCTTATACTTCTCGTAGAACCTGTTGGCTTCCCTCACAAACTTGATGTTTTTCAGATCTCTCCTTTTGTTCTTGTCCGTCTTAGATAGGCCAATAAGAGATCTGAACTGTTGCCAACAAGTCTTGGTTTTGTCATCAATGTCGTCGTCGACGTCAGCTGCTGCAGGTTCCGATTCCGATTCCTTATTCTTTGACTCCTCAATTGCCATGGCAGCAAACACATTGTACTGATCCGGCTCCGGATTGGTGTCGAACTTGGCAGGAAGAGACGAGTTCAAGTAGGAATCGTACGACTCCATCAGCTTCGCGTAATTGGGGCCGGGATCTGGCTCATCCAGCATAGACGACTTGAATTGAGTCAATCGAGCACTGTAAAGCGACAAGGTACGCTCGGTGTACTTGAGGATTCCGGTGATGAACATAAAGATGGTGGGGAAGGCGAGGTTGTTGGAGGGGAGGGACTGGAAGAACACACGGGCAGTAGCGAAGCCATAGGTCAACAGGTGGAGGAAGGTACGGAGCCAGAGCTCGTTATCTTCGAGGGCGAGGGCAGTGATGGGGTCAGGGCCACCGAGGTGGACAAGAAGGAAGGGGGCCCAGAAGGCGAGGAGGTCGGCGTGGGTGTTGTATGGGATGGCCTGGGAGGCATCGGTGGAGTATTTGGGGATGAGGCCAACGGCCTGGATAGCAACGTAGTCGGCGAAAAGGTAGGCAAGCCAGATGACACTGATGACGGCGAAGTTGCCGGTCTTCTTTCGGAAGGGGGCGATGAGGATGAGGGTGACCTGGAGGGCGAGGCTGATGAGGATGAAGGTGCGGAGGTCCCAGTGTTTCCATAGACCCTTGAGGTGGGAGAGGTACGTTAGGAAACTCACTTTGGCGTTCCTCATCCACCGGGGGTAGTGTGGATTTAACGGCATGGCCGGATTAGGGGGTGCGTTCACGTTGGTGTGGTGTTCCTTTTTCTGGTTATCGTCTACCTCCTCGTTCCGTCCATCTCTGGCTGTATTCAAAATTTCAAACCCCCAAACAAGCTATTCTTTTTTTTTTTTGGATAACAATAAACTATTCTTTTTTTAAAATAAATTATTGACTAATTTCATCATAATGTATGCCAAGTTGCCAACTATCACGCAAATAGGACTACTTTAATTAAAAAACAATAAAATTATACTTAAATTAATGGCAAATGTTACTGTATTCCGACAAATAAAAAAAACCTTATAAAGCTTCTCAATCATCGTTTCAAGACTAGCTACAAGTCAACTGTCCCTTATGGTCCTCTAAGTCTGGCAGCGCTAGCAATCGTGGGATTGAGATTTTTTTAAGTGAACGTTTAGAAGTATTAGTTTCATCATTCATTCGGATGCTAGCGTGTCCATAATCATTGAGCTTGGGGTGAAAAAAAACAAAAATCAAAACTGATATGGGGTCCGTGCCTTACATCCATCCACGATGGTTCTGGGTAAAATATACACATTTGTACAAGATGTGTAAAAATAAACATCACGCTTTAACAGTTTGCCTCATTGGTGAAATGTGTTTTTTTACACACCATTCAAATACAATTCATTTAAAACAAAAAGGAAAATAAAATCATAAAAAAATCAATGAATGAAATTGTCTTGCTTTTTGTAAAAGTTTTTGCATATAGGGGAGGTGGTGTGCTCAAATTTGCACATTACATGCTCAAATGTGTACATTTGCACACACCCAAAACAACCAATGGAGTTAAAAAGTGTCTAAAAAATACACATTTGCACACCACCATTGTGGATGGTCTTAAGGGCTCGTTTGATTGTATAAAAAAAAATTAAGGGCTCGTTTGGTTGATTATGGGAAGTACGATTTTCGGAAAGTTACTTCCTAGAAATTGAAATCTCATGAAATATACTTTCAGGAAATTGAAAAAAGCTGTTTGATTGAATTTTGGTATTTAAAAATATAAATATAAAAATAAAGAAAATATCATGAAAAATGGTGGAAATTGAACTTACTTAGTCCCTCCTAGGTAAGAGAACTTCCTATATTTTGGAAGAATTGAAATTCTTGGAACGTTGAATTCATGTGTCTTTCTGTCAACTAAACATAGGAATTTATCCTACTTTCTGAGTTTTTAAACTTCTTGGTTATTAACTTACTAACCAAATAAGGCCTAATTTTTTTTGAAAAAATAAAAAAAAGTATTAAGAGTTTATAAAACAAAAACTTAGAACGAATCCTAAATCTATTCTAAATATCAAAATTTTTGAAAAAATATTCAATATATTAACATTTTTTAAAACAAAAACTTACAACATATCCTAGATCTGTTTCAAATATTAAATTTGTTGAGATATTATTTTGATATGGTCTTATCAATCCACGTCATATGTATTTTGTAGATATGATCTCCCTTTGTATACTGATTATAGTCTCCTAGTCTCTAGGGATTTCTTCCTTAATTAGTTGTGACTATATGGTACCGTCGTAGCCTTCGGTCCTCAATCATGTCTTCCGATGGCCAGACCACCAATGCATCCACCACACAAATCCTTTTCACGGCTTCCAGTGGCTCCGCAGGCAACATTCAATTCCTAGCATTCACTATAGAACCAACTACTTTCTTTGGCATGGAACAGTTTGCTCTGCGCTCGAGGCCTATGAGCTTCAATCGTTCTTGGGCTCCGACGATAATCCATCAACTACCCTGCCGCCCAAGATAGGTTCTACTATCCGAGAACCAAATCCAAACTTTCCTTCTTGGAAACGCAAGGACAAGCTCATCTTTCTGTGGCTTTGCTCAACGCTTGGCACTCCTATGTTGGGTCATGTGGCTCGTTCAACCACCACTACTAGAGTCTGGACCATGCTTCAGCAGATGTTTCATTCTCAAACCAAGGTGCGCCAGATGAACCTCAAGCAACAACTTCGAACACTCGTCAGGGGATCGATGTCGATTCTCGAATATGTCGAGAAGAAACGGACCTATCTCGGACTCGTTGGCTAAGTGCTTAACCATCATCTCCGATGAGGACTTTGTGTCCATTCTTTTGTTCGGTCTTGGCCCTAAGTATGGTGGCTTCAAGTTTGCTCTTAGCATCCTTGTGGAACCCATCTCCTCCAATGAGTTACTTGGCCTCCTTCTCCATGAGGAGCAACGACTTGAGGATGACACCAAAGACTCCTCTTTACTGTCTGCTAATGTCGCTGCTAGGAAGCCCTCATCTGGTCAGAATTCCTCCTCCACTAGTGATCGTACAAAGTCTATTTGTTATATTTGTACCAAACCATATCATGAGGCCTGGAATTGTCATCAACTCCTCAACTTAGTCGAATTTCCTACGATCAATTGAAAATTTGTCGAGGCTGTTGATCTCGGCAATCTCAGCATTCAATCGGAGTATAAGGTTTTGCTATTACTCAGGGTCTTAAGAGGCACCAGCCCATACCACCTAACCCTCTCAGGTCCGTTGTCCTCACTTAGAGCCTGAAAAGGAAAAGTTCTTTTGACATGGGTAGGGCTTGAATCACTTATAAATCACTCCCTAAAACCTTATGATATCCGATGTGGGACAGGGGTGTTACAATCGCCCCCACTTAAAACATTGACGACCCCGTTAGGCCCAAAAAACAGCCATCCGGGAGGAGCGTACCCGAGCATACTGTCGACGCACCTCCGAGCCCGGAGTCAGCTCTGATATCATCTATAAGACTCGGGGTCTTAAGAGACGCTAGTGACGTGGGGAGAATTGAATCAAAATATATAATAAAATATAAAGTAATACAACTCTTAGCCTCTTTGAATAAATTTAAGACTCCCCACTATAGTAGTAGGGAATCAAGTTCGATCCTCGAGGAAGCGAGTCGGCGGGATCCTAGTAGCGTTGAAGACACGTCCTGAATGTTCGACCAGAAGCCTCGATCTCGAGCACAGACCTCGATGTCGACCTTGGCTGTCGATGTGTTCTGCAACAGAAGACATGCAGAGACGAAAACAACAGTCGATATCGACTAGAAAGGTCGATATCGATGTTAGTCAACGAAATCGAATGGCTCAGAAGACTGCCAGTCGATACAGGGTGGTCGATTTCGACGTTGGGCGTCGATATCGACTTCAGCAGCAGTAACTCAGGAGACTCGAGATCGACACAGATGACCGTCGATCTGGCATAGTGGTCGATATCGATGATGGGGTCGATATCGATGTTGTCCTGCAGAGGTTAGTTCTTTTGTTGGAAAAGAAAGGCCGAAGACACAAGGATGTCAAAGGAGCAATGATCAGAAATAAACCAGAGGTGTTAGGTTTTTCAATAACCGTACTCAACGAACGACAGACAAATATAGATGTAAACTTAATAAAGAAAAGATCTTCCAAAGCCAAGGATTACCGCGACGACAACCATGATAGTATAGGTAAGAAATCACTAAAGATGCATGCTTTTATCATAAAGGAAAAGGCTTTCACTTAAACCGGGAAATAGGAAAAGAGATCTTCCAATTACTTAACCTAATTTGCGTCTACCTTTGTCATAATTGAGTTCATAATCTTTCGAATAGAAACCCTAATTACTACCCAAGTTTCACAACATGAGTTTCTTAAATTCGCATTTAAAGATGAAGCACAAGGTAGAGCGAGATAAAAGATACCTTCTTTAGCGACATACAAACCTTACCACTATGGCTATCGTCGGGCTCACCCCGACCCTAGAAGAAAGGGCGACTACTCACTCATGTTGATTGAAGACATGCTTTGAATTGAATGGAAACAAACTTTCATTAATGGAAAAACTTGAATCTTTACAATCTCAACACCAACTATCGCAAGCGCCGAAACCTTAAAGCTCAAAACTAAAACTCTAACTTTATTGCTTAATGCTATTGTCTTTCTTCCTTGAATTATGTAAAAACCAGTCCCTAGGGCTTTATTTGTAGGCTACCAATCCTTGCTATCCAAGGATGGCATCTTCTATCTAATCTCTAAAGTCTATCACAACAAGTAGGATAAATCTTTTATTTTGATAAAACTCTTAAACAACTAAGGTAAAAGTAAATAATTCTCAGCTGCTATCTACCTAAAGTTACAAGATAATTCGGGCTTCAGAAGATAGAACTCCCAATCCGAGTCTTGAAGATCGTGTCTATCCAGCGTCAAAGTATGGTCGATATCGACCAGAATGGTCGATATCGACGTCTCTGTTTCTGCTCGACTTGTCCTTCTCCACTCGATTTCTGTGTTATGGTCAATATCGATGTCATGGGATCGATATCGAGTGCCTTCTTGGTTGGTCTGTGTGGTCTATTTCGACACTCAGAAGTTGTGTCGATGACTGTAGTTGATATCGATGTTTATGGTCGATATCGACCTCTGCTCAGCTTCACTTGACTTCTTCGTTTTGACTCCGATTTCGCTCCAATTCCTACATAGTTAGACCAAAACTTTTGTAGACTCTATTTCTTGCATGTTAGCTCATTCTACACAAATTCGTATTATTGTCAACCTTTATTTTAGGAATCGAATGAAATATGAAGTCAAAACTTGCGAATAAAATAGGTACAAATATGTACATCAAAATACCCCATACTTAGACTTGCTTGTCCTCAAGCAATAACCAAGCAATAACCAACACCTAGAACACACCCTTCAAGTCTTCGCCCTTGTCAAAAACAAAGCAAGTGAATTTAACGTCATAATACATATTTAGGCGATCCATAGGCATATGCAATTTTGATCCAACCTCACAGGGATAATGTGTTTGCACTCAACTCTCATGTGTTTAGGCTATGAAGATCAACTCTCAACTCAATTCCATACACAATCTCATAAACATTGCAATTTATAAGAATCCACTTCGCAACCAATTATGAAAATTCAATAAGAACCATCCAGAGGACTTTCGCTCAATGGAAGACTTCAAAGAAGACTCCATTTGGCGGGGTTGTAATGGGGCTTGGTATGAAATAAAGGGTATGAAATTATTTGGCTATGTGGTGCTTATATAATTCGGGAATCAAGACTCCTAAATCTCAACACTTACAATATCCAAACCATAACTCTTATAATGTAGCACTTTCCAAGCTCAATCTCCCATAATGCTCTTTTCAAACTCATCTTTCCATAATATGCTCTAATATGCTCTAAAGAGGTAGACCATAATATCAACCCTTCTTTCAAGCTCTAATATGCCTCTAAAAAATATAACACTTGTATGAAATAAATAAAGGACTTAAGGACTTTGGCTCATGCAGTATGTATATATATCTCTTTTTTTCGGATTTTTTTGAATGAAAATAATAAATAAATACTAAAAAAATATGTGCATTTATATGGTGAGCCAAAAATCCTTTTACAAAATATGACAAGATGCAAATATGTACCATCCCATAATTTCCTTGCTCAAAACTGAACAATATGCACTTTTCTTTCCACAAGGCATTAGTCCAACCATTCTAAGTCTCAATTCCCAAATGGGGGACAGGCTCAATTTAGCTAGGGATAATTTTGTGGAGTTTGTAATATCAGACTCAGGCTATTTTTCCGGCTTCAAGCAGAGATAATGCAGGGTAAGTGAAGAGAGGATAAAAAATGGCTTAAAAGATGCCTTCATCATTTAATTCTCGTAAACATAGACATATTTATGCATTGGCTTTGAATAACTATCACAACATTTAGAGATGCATAGAAAAAGTAAATTCACTCAAGAAAGCAGAGGGATTTTTAATGTTCTCCCTATAGGCCAAAATTCTCACAAGGACAATTTTTGTTGGATTTGCTTTTTAGCCTAGGATCATATGTGCTCAATTTCATCACAAGTTTACAATCTACATAAAAATTTTAAGGACTTAGGCTAAACCATCCAAATATGCCATAGGATTTACATGATCAAGTCAGCTATTGAGTTTTCATCATAGGACATCTAAGTAGGGTTTATAAATAAACTTAAAGAGTAAACATGCATTTTTGGTATTTTTGACATTTTTTTTTTGGATTTTGACATTTTTATAAAAGTAAAACTAAGAGACTAAAGACTTGGACTTTAAAATGCATAAATTTTTAAACATGATGCAATGCATAAAAATAAAACAAAAGGCAAATAAAAGGTAAATACAAGCCAAGTTTTAACCATAACCACAACCAGATAGAGAAGTTATAAAGTCCAATTTTAATCTCACCCCATACTTAAAAATTACAGTGTCCTCACTGTAGAAAAAGCAAAGTAAAGGGAAGGGAACACTCACTCTCACTTACTCATAAAAAAATCACTGCTCTGGAGGCGGAGGAGGCGGAGGTAGTAGGTTGGGCCGCCCTGCTGAAATGTCGAGGTACTGGGACCATGCTGATCGAAGGTGTATCCCAGGAAGGAGCCCAATCCCTTAAGCATCCTCCCGAAGCGGCGCTGATCATCGCGTATCTCCGCTATAGACACCTCCAGCCTAGAGAAGTGGGCAGTCACGTCGTCCTGCCAGTCAGTGGAGTAAGTGGGCTGGAAGGGCGGAGGAGGTGGAGGCATATAGCTGTTGTGGGACCCTTGCGGGCCCTCTCCACCACCAACTGCATCGTCTGCGGCGTCATCATCATCATTGCCATCATCATCGCCCCTGGTAGGCTGGGGGCTATTGTGCTTCTTCAGAGTGGGGATCTGCCTCCCAGGACATGGCATCCAAGTCTGGGTCATGGTTGTACAGCGGGGGCCTCCTCCTAAGTGTGGGATCAGTAGTAGGATCTATGTCCGTGTGATATGGTCGCCTAGTCCAGGACTGGTACCAATCAGGGACATACAGGAGATCCATGTAGTCCTAGCGGAGGGTCATCCCCGTTTGGGGGTGCCTCCATCCAAGTGGGCCAGCTGCAATCACTCCGCCCTGTCGTAAAACAGTAGAGTCAAGGTAAGTAAGCTCAAAGGCGGTGTACCTCTCGACGCGTACGTCCAAGGCCTAGGCTAGGATTGCCACCATGCAGCCCTCTAAGATCTTTGTGCTGACCGTGCGTCTGCGGTCTAGTATGTGCTCGAGCCAAGCATACATGAACGGCAAGGGCTCATCCTCGAAGAGCATCCATCTCAAAGTCTCCGTCTCGCGGTGGGTGGGGCGACGGAGCTCAGGTCTAGCCCATATAGTGCTCGCCAGGACGCGCAGGATGACACGGAACAACGGGCTGGCGACCCTAGAAGTGAAAGAGTCTGTGGGGGCGGGGTATGGAATCCCTGAGATGTAACTCCAGATGACGTTAGGGTCATGGACCCTGAAGTGTGCGGAAGTATGAAGGAACCCAAAGAGGTTGCTCATCTCCTCGAGTGAGAGCCTAAAACGCCTGTTGCCGAGCTGGAATGTGACTCGGCGGTCGGAGGATGTGCGGTCAGGAATCTCCAATGTAGCCATAAATTCCCCTGTCAGCACGGGGTAATGGGCCTCCAAGGGGTCGATCAACCGCTGTAGGGAGACATTCTCAAATGCCTCCTGGACTCCAGTGTGAAACCCTAGCTGGACCATATCAGGGTAATGGTACCAGCGGGCTCTGCCTGCTCGGCGAATCAGGTCGGTAGCTAGAGCACTCTGCTAGTCATCCTCAATGTAAAGTGAGTCTTGGGGGTGTTTTTTGCTCGCACCATCGTCTACAAAAGAAAACAATGCTAAAGATAATTCCCCCTTGTAAAAAAAATAGAAAGAACCCCATACTTAGGTTCCAAAACTAGCCTAAAACTTTTTCAATAGTAAATGGCTAAGTTAAGTGCTAAAGCTTGCTAACCTAATTTTAATGATCAAATAAAGATAAATAACCAATTTTAAATCATCAAAATAAAGATTATCTAAAAATAATTCAAGAAATTCCATAAAGTTGTCAACTTTCATAAACTCAATTTCTTGAACCTTTAACACTAGCAAACCTAATAAAAATTCAGATTTTGCCCCACATACATAAAAAAATCAGATTTAATTTAAACCCTAGATCATGCAATTTCACTTTCCCACGCAAATAACAATCAAACCCTAAACACTCAATATGCAATTTCAACCCATAATCACTAAATAACCATATAAATTTGTAAAGATAGATAAAAGGGTAAGAAATCATACTAGAAGAGTGTAAAAAATCAGGGGGAAAGAGGCAAGAAATTTCAAAGAAAACCGAAACAAAAACTGTCGAACTGCTAACATGGTCGAAATCGATGTTAAGGTCGAAATCGACCGGCTCTAGGTGGCAATTGGGCTTCGTTGTCGCTGCTGCGGGTGCGCCGGGCTTCGAAGTCGGTCGGATCTGATGCTATGTGGCCGGATCTAGTGCTATATGGCCGGATCTGTGGATCTTGGCTGGAATTTCTTGGTTCTGGGTGAGGGTGGCCAAAAGACGAAGAAAGAGGAGTGGGAGAGAGAACAAGAGGGCTGTCGGATTTCTGGGTTGGGAGGGTTTTGGATCTGGTCGATGTTGGGATGAGGGGATGAGATGGGGCTGGAAACAATGGGATCTGGTGGATCTTGGATGAAGAAGATGACAGGGGAGCGGCGATGGTAGAGAGAAAGAGAGGAGAGAGAAAGTAGAGAAGAGAGTATGGCGGCTGAGGGGGTTGAAGAAGAGGGCTTAGGGTATCGAAATGTTGGGTAAGGGAAGGGGATGTCGACATCGGAGTTTAAAAGGAAATAAAAACCGAAAATAAAAAAAAAAGAAAAATAAAATCTGACCTGGCACTTACCTCTAACTGTAGTCGATATCGACCATCAAGGTCGATATCGACCATCAAGGTCGATATCGACCTCCCTCTCTTAGTCGATTAGATGTTGCTCAACATATGCTTCTGTCGGCCAGTCGATATCGACTTCACAGGTCGATTTCGACCTCCCCTTCTAAGTCGACGAAGTGTGGTCGACCTGCAATATTGGTGTCAGCCGTCGATATCGACTCAGCATGTCGATATCGACCTCTCCTCTGGGGCACTCGATCTCTTAGTTCACTTTAGATAAAAATAGCCACGAATAATCTGAAGAAATATAAAATAATCTAAAAAATAAAAAGAAAAAAAAGAACAGGTTACCTCCCGAAAGCGCTTGAGTTTAAGTCGCTAGCTTGACATACTTCCCTTTTTGCGCTAGTTCAACGCCAAGGTGGCGCGAATCTCTTCTTTCGGGTCTTCTTTGTCATAATATTTCTTTACCCAGTGACCATTTACCTTAAAGGTGGAACCATCGTCACAAAGTAACTCCACCGCTCCATGAGGGAAAATTTGATGAACCTTGAAAGGTCCGCTCCATCTTGTCCTTAGTTTCCCTGGAAATAAGCGAAGTCTAGAGTTAAAAAACAAGGACTTTGTCACCTACCTCATATGTTTTGGCACCAATTTCCTGTCGTGCCACTTCTTTGTGCGCTCCTTGTAGATTTTGGCATTCTCATATGCCTTTAAGCAACTCCTCCAAGGCCTGCAAGTCAATGAACCTTCTTTTCCCGATGTCGTCGAAATCCATGTTAAGCTCCTTGAGAGCCCACATCGCCTTATGCTCAAGTTCGATAGGCAAATGACATGACTTACCATATACCAAGTTATAAGGAGTTGTGCGAAGTGGTGTCTTATAGGCCGTTCGGTAGGCCCAGAGTGCATCATCTAATTTGGATGACCAATCCTTCCTCAAGCGGGAGATCGTCTTCTCTAAGATGGCTTTGATTTGGCGATTGGAGACTTCTACTTGACTGCTGGTTTGAGGGTGATAGGGTGTTGCCACCCTATGGTTCACCCCATACTTGGCTAAAAGTGCTTCAAAGCCTCTCTCAATGAAATGCGAGCCACCATCTGAAATAAGAACTATACGAACACCAAAGCGAAGGAAGATGTTAGTTTTCATGAACTTAGAGACTACCTTCGCATCGTTGGTCCTAGTTTCCACGACCTCAACCCATATTGAAACATAGTCCATCGCTACTAGAATGTATTTGTAGGGGCCTGAGGCAAGGAATGGTCTCATGAAGTCAATACCCCATACATCAAAGAGCTCTACCTCCAAAATGCCTGTGAGCGGTGTCTCATTCCTCCATGTGATATTTCCTGCACGTTGACACTCATCACAAGAGGTTACATAGTTTTGCACATCCTTGAAAAGGTTAGGCCGATAAAAACTACATTGAAGAATTTTCACCACGGTCTTGAATCCTTTAGCATGGCCTCCTGTAGGGAGAGAATGACAATGGCGAATCACGCTCTCTACCTCTTCCTCCGGGATACAACATCAAAAGATATGGTCTTTCCCTTGCTTGAACAAGTAGGGTTCATCCCAATAGTATTGCTTGTCGTCGTGCAAAAACTTCTTCTTCTGCTGTGAAGTAAAGCCTGAAGGGATCTCACCTCCTGCAATATAGTTAGAAAAATCCGTATACCAAGGTACCTTCGCCCTTCATACAGCAAATAACTCATGAATAGGACTGGAGGGGGGTGTAAACAAGAAATCCTCACCGAAGCTTACCTCTTTGTCACCTTCGGAGTCACTTGAAGGTGGTCGATGTCGACCTGTATAGGTCGATTTCTACTGGACAGCATCGACATGTTCAGTCGATATGGGCTGCTCGATTCTGGCACTCGATTTCGACGTCTGAAGGTCGATTTCAACCTCTGCAATTGGAAACCTATCGTCAAAGTTAGTCAAAATCGGCAGAAAACTCACCTTCGGGGCAGTCGATATCGACCTGGTCTAGTCGATATCGAGTGGACTTCCTGCCCATTTTGCTTCCTGCTTCATCAAGTGCTTGTCAGGGCGGGAGTCATTAATTGGCATACTGTCATGTGACTCATCCTGAAGCCCATTAGGTAGCCGTGAGAGACAATCGGCCACGGAGTTCTCCGTTCCTTTCTTATCCTTAAGCTCAACGTCAAACTCTTGTAGTAGGAGCACCCATCGTAGGAGCCTAGGTTTAGCATCCTTCTTCTCCATCAAGTACCTAAGAGCTGCATGGTCAGTATGAACAATTACCTTAAAGCCCACTAGGTATGAGCGGAACTTCTCAAAAGCGAAGACCACCGCCTAAAACTCTTTTTCCATCGTGGTGTACTTAGTTTGAATTGCATCAAGAGTCTTGCTTGCATAGTAGATAGCGTGAAGCTTTTTGTCTCTCCTTTGTCCTAGGACAGCACCTACGGCATAATCACTTGCGTCGCACATGATCTCAAAGGGTTGCGACCAATCTAGCGATTGAATGATAGGGGCGGATATAAGGGCTTCCTTCAACCTGTTGAAAGCTTCAAGACAATCACTAGAAAACACAAACTTAACATCCTTCATTAGTAGGTTAGTGTTCTGCTGGAGGGCGGGGAGTGGTGTAAGTAGGAGATTCAAATAAAACAAAGCACAACTAGACTATCTCCCTGTCCCAAACAAATAATACAAGAATCCCCTCCCTTGTAGTAGTAGGGTAATTCAGGATCGAATCCACGAGGAGGTATGTCAGCGCTTCCTTTGTTGTGCTCACGATCAAGGCTTTCGACCTCAGCAGACACTCGATATCGAGTATACAGGTCGATATCGACCTCAGTTCTGGTCGATTTCCTAGCGCAGTTCCTGCAGAAGACAAAATAGCAAGTCGACGTCGAGCAGAGACCTCGATATCGATGTTAGACCTCGATATCGACCCTTATGGTCGATTTCGATGCTTGTCACAGAAACTGTTTTTGTAACCAATTTATCGGAAAAGGATCCGAAGAAAATAGAATGGAGAGGGAAGATGAACAGAAACAAAACTAAGACTTTTATGAAGAATTTAATTAATTAAAAAGGCTTCCAAAGTCGGGGTTTCATGCCACAACGATAACAATGAAAGTTTCATGCTAAAGATATGAACTTTAATGTCTTTCCGTCAAATAACTTTCGTTATCAACACTTAGGTGATTAGAGGCTTTCGCATAATTCCTAAGAGTTACTATCCGATTCATGAGTAATTCAAGTTCGCAATATGAGTGGCTTTCGCTTCAATAATGCAAATAATGAATCTCCCTAACTTTCACAAAGGATCATGCATGGGGTAGAAGACGGAATCGCATAAAAGTCATACCTTTGATGCACTTACCTCACATTGCTATCGTCGGGCTCAACCCGACCCTAGAAGTGGGTTGACTACTCTCTCCTCATCATGCACATCATCATCATTGTTATTGAAAGAAAGCTACTTTGAATTAAAACTCCGAAAGAAAGTACAACCGAACAAGCCACTCCGCTCTCGCTTTACAACTCCACTCGGCCTCCTCTCTCTCTCTATTCTCTATTGCAACTGAATTGTGTCTAAAACGGAATCCCTAAACTCAGCCCTATTGGCTTCTATTTATAGATGTCGATAAGGACTCGAAACCTTATCTTTATTCTCTATAATAAATTAAAACAAAGTAAAAGCTAAAACTTCATGGTGAAATCAGCCTCCTCATGATAGATCTGGTGTTGATGATAGGAAATCTCGACCTTTGGATAGATATTGCAAGCCTTGGATATAATTCTATCGAAATCGGAGTCGAATTCCTCTGCTGGCATGGTCGATATCGACCCTTGGACCTCGATATCGACCCCTCCAAAATCTTATCTCGAGCTTCTCCTTCTCCTACTCGAACTGGCACTCGACTTCTATCAACTTGGTCGATCTGGCAGCATCGATATCGACCCCCAGACGTCGATATCGACCTCTTCTGTGTTGAAATGCTCTGTTTCCTTTTCTGCTCGATTCCTATGTCTCTGATGTACTCGATGTCGAGGTCTTCAGTCGATTTCGACCTCTTCAGAAGACTTTGAGTTCTTTTTCCGCTCTTCTGAATTCATCCATTTTCATCCTGTTTTCTGCGAAATCACATGGAAACTCGTACAAACCCATATATTTGACATTTAAGCATAAACTACACCATTCCCATGTTTTCCCATTAATGTGCATGCAAAAGACAATAAAATGAATTCATATGTGCATAGAAAATATGGCAATTTGCGCGCACATCAGTCGGGCTCACCCCGACCCTAGAAGTGGTTTGACTACTCGCTCCTCATCATGCACATCATCATCATTGTTATTAAAAGAAACCTACTTTGAATTAAAACTCCGAAAGAAAGTACAACCGAACAAGCCACTCCACTCTCTCTTTACAACTCCACTCGGCCTCTCTCTCTCTCTCTCTACTCTCTATTGCCACTGAATTGTGTGTAAAATTGAATCTGAAATTGAATACCTAAACTCAGCCCTATTGGCCTCTATTTATAGATGTCGATAAGGACTCGAAACCTTATCTTTATTCTCTAAGATAAACTAAAATAAAGTAAAAGCTAAAACTTCATGGTGAAATCAGCCTCCTCATGATAGATTTGGTGTTGATGATAGGAAATCTCGACCTTTGGATAGATATTGCAAGCTTTGGATATAATCCTATCAAAATCGGAGTCGTATTCCTCTGCTGGCATGGTCGATATTGACCCTTAGACATCGATATCGACCCCTCCAAAATCTTATGTCGAGCTTCTCCTTCTCCTACTCGAACTGGCACTCGACTTCTATCAATTTGGTCGATCTGGCAGCAATGATATCGACCCCCAGACGTCGATATCGACCCCTTCTATGTCGATATGCTCTGTTACCTTTTCTGCTCGATTCTTATGTCTCTGATGTGTACGATGTCGAGGTCTTTAGTCGATTTTGACCTCTTCAGAAGACTTCGTGTTCTTTTTCCGCTCTTCCGAATTCATCCATTTTCATCATGTTTTCTGCGAAATCACATGGAAACTCGTGCAAACCCATATATTTGATAATTAAGCATAAACTATACTAATCCCATGTTTACCCATTAATATGCATGCAAAAGACAATAAAATGGATTCATATGTGCATAGAAAATATGGCAATTTGCGCGCACATCAAACACCCCATACTTAAGCTTGCTTGTCCCCAAGCAATACCTTTAATGGTCATTCAGGGGAAGAAAGTAAACCCTCAACATCATAGATTCATTTTTCATATGTCCCTACAATAAATTGCCATCCTCGAGAAGGTACTTATGTCAACCAAGTCCATGCTTGTGCATAAAAAGCAATTTCATACTCATAAAGGAGGTAATATGCAAAAACAATTTTAGTGACATAGCATTAATAATCAAGAGGACTTTTTTCAAGCTTGTGAGAAGTGGATTGGTAAAAGGCTAAAGGTGGGCTAATATTTGGCCATGTGGTGTTAAATCCGGGGAAACATACTTTCTTTCCAAAACATTCCACATTCCTTCTTCATAATGTCTCACCTTTCACTCATTGCTCAATGCTTTTTTTCAATATAATGCTTTTACCTCTCTAACCTTAGCACTGCCTTCTCGCGAGTCACAAACATGGGTGTCATGAATGGCCCCGGATACTTAGTACTTCGGACTCCTCACCTTGTGTGTCCCATCCTGCGGAACTATTATCTCAACGCAAGCAGGGTCGACCCACCTTTATCTCCTGAGGTGATCGGATTTTTTCTCGCTCATTTAATTTTCCATATTTCATAATTGTATCATTCCTGCCAACAACTTTATAAATGCACAACTCCATATAACTCCAAAGATGACATCCATTCAAAAAAACTTTGTCCCCGGATAGGGTATAAGGTAAAAAATGGGCAATATGTGTATATGTGGAGCAATAATGATAAGGTTCATATATGGCTTTGTGAATATGCATAGGTAAGGCTAGGATATGAACTTTGCTTGTATGGAATTTTTATAAAAAGTGCTCCATCATCTTATCATGCACATGTCAAAAGCAACCTCAAATTTTCATCTCCTTTATGGTTTTCTCAAAAAAATTGCACTTCATTGTGACTTTCCTTAACTAGGCAATCTCATGTTATATCTCTAATGAATCTAATTTTGCATCATAGAGCTCTTTTTTATACTTCCATGAATCTTTTTTTTTTTCAAAATTTTTTTTATGGGGGTCATTTTTCTCATATTTTTTTATGCATTAAAATAAATATGCAACTCTAAACTAAGTATGAATATGCAAGTAAGCCTTTCCCCCACCCCATACTTAAAATTTACAGTGTCCTCACTGTATTAGAACTAGGATTAAGAAGAAAACTTACTAAACCGTCACAAATTTCAGGAGTCGAAGAAGACAACAGGGAAGGTCGATATCGACCCTTTACATTGATATCGATGTCTCTCTTGATTTCTGCTCAGGCTTCAGGGTGATTTGGCCTCGATCACAAACCCTGTCCATGTCGATCCTAAGGTCGATTTCGATGTCTGACATCGATTTCGATGCCTTTCTGTGTGCTTTTCTCTTTCCTGCAATTTGAAAACTAAAACACAAAATATGCAAAACAATAAAGTGTCTAAAACCAAAACCAAAATCTGTTTTAAAACTAAAACTAAGTCTTTGTTACAAGCTCTAGATTTTTAAGTCGCTAGGCCGACTTCTTCCTTTGCGCTTCTCAAGGTGGCATCTGCAGAGCCCATGTGGCTTGGGCCTCAAATATCACTCCTTTCTTGTCCCGCAGCTGCATTCCGCCGGGATTGATTTGTTTCACCGTGAATGGACCTAAGTTCTTATCCTTAAATCTTGTAGGGAACCAATGGTCCTTAGATTTGGCAACATAGACCTTGTCTCCTATCTCATATTGGCTTGAATCATCATCGGATACCCTACATAAGCGCACATGCCAAGGCACACCTCTTCCAAATAATGATAAGTCCTTAATTGTAATTGCACAAGAGGAATCCGTACCTTGACTTACCTTCTTCTCTGTCTGTGGCTCAGGTCGATGTCGTTGTTCGGAGGTCGATATCGACCCCTTTTGTACACCTGGAGGATCAGTCGATTTGGGGAGTTTTGACTCGATATGATCAGGTCGATTTCGACCCTCAGAGGTCGATATCGAGGTCTGCTTGCCTCCCTTCTCAATGCTGATGGTGGTCGATTTCGATAGGGTGTGGTCGATATCGACCCTTGACCCCGATGTCGATGCTTCTTCTTTTCCTCCGTCGACCCCATACTTATGACCTGACAAAGAATCTTGAACATTAGTGGTCGATATCGACTTACCTGGGTCGATTTCGATGTTCTGTTGAGCTCCTTCGTTCAAGATTGCTTCAACTTCCTCTACTTGGGCTTCATTAATGGCTTTTATCTCCATTGGCCCTTGACTTTGCACCGTCTTGTTGAAGGAATACTCTATTACTTCATCACTAATTGTGAGTGAGAGCAATCCTTTCTTCACGCTAATGTTGGCATCGACGGTTGCTAGGAATGGCCTACCTATAATAAATGGACAATCAGGGTCCGCCGCTATGTCAAGAACTAGGAAATCAGCAGGGACAAAGAATTTACCTACTTGTACTAGCACATCCGTCACTATCCCAGTTGGAATCACTACGGTATTGTTAGCCATGTACAATCTTGCATCCACGGGCTCCAGAGGACCTATCTTTACCTTCTGCCAAATGGTTAGTGGCATCATGCTAACGCTAGCGCCCAAGTCAACTAAAGCATTAAATTTGAATTGATCTAGACCTATAGCGATAGAAAACTTACCTGGGTCCACCCGCTTTTGTGGTAGCTCCAACCTGTTGCATTCCTCTGCGATCTCATAGAGCGATCGCTTCTTACCCAAGATATCCTTAAGGAACCTTACATAAGATGGCATCTCGTGAAGTGCCTCTGTGAATGGTAAAGAGACATTAAGCCCTTGGAGCATCTTCACGAACCGTTGGAACTTCTTTTCCGCTGGGTCCTTAGTCACCTTTCTAGTTGGGAATGGCAACACCTTCTTTCTTCCTGCGGCTGCAGTGAGGTCGATATCGGCATCAGTAGGGTCGATATCGACTGGAAGAGTCAATTTCTGTGGTGACGCAGAATTAGGGTCGACATCGACAGGAGGGTCGACATCGATGTCACCTTGGTCGATATCGACAGGGGGGGTCGATATCGACGTCTGTTCTGGCTCCTTCTCCTCCACTTTTTGCTCGGGCGTTTGTAATTGACGCCCACTCCTTAGGTTTACTGCCGCAATATGACCTGTGGTTTTGCCCTTTTGGTTGGGCACAGTGGATCCAGGGAGTGATCCGGACGCTTTGGGCATTGCTTCCGCCAATTGACTCATTTGAGTCTCCATGTTGCGCTTCCAAACGTCGATCTCCCCAAGTCTAGAATTGATGCCCTGTAGCTGAGTATGGACGGAGTTATTGGCTTGTTTGAACTCAGCGTGGTTCCTCCGCATCTCATCAAGGATGATTTGCAGGTCATCTTTCTTAGTCTCCCGCTCAGGGTGCCCTGGTGCCATATATGTTGGGGGATCCCTTTGATAGAACCTTTGATCACCCCAATTTTGTTGATTGCCCCCTCCATAGGGGCCTCTCGTCCATTTGACCTCCTCATGTTGTTCCGCCATGGATACTTGCTCAGTATGTGGACAGGCACTGGTGTTATGCCTTATTGAACCACACTCCTGACAAGGTTGATTGTTGCTCAGGAACCTTACTTGCTTTTGAAGGCGGCGTGTTTGATCGTTATGGAATTGTTGCCGTACTTCAGGATCTATCTCCCTTGGAGGCTCATATAGTGGCATAGATGGGGCAGGCCTTGCATCATAGGCCGCAGCAGCCCCATAGGTGTTGTCAAAGTTCACAAGCCTCTCAATGGTCTCCCATGCCTCCGTTGGTGTAAGCTCAATGTACCGATAGGAGGTATATGAATTGATCCTCTCCTTATTCGGCGCATCAAGGGCGTTATAAAAGATCTCTTGGATGACATATGGAAGTTGCCCATTCGTCGGGCATGATCTCAGCAAGTCTTTAAAGCGATCCCACGCCTGTGCTAGGGTTTCACCTGGCTTTTGTTTGAAAGCCGTGATCCTTTGTCATAGCATCGCCGTTTTAGAAGGTGGGAAGAACTTGTTCAAGAATGCATCTTTCACCTCCGCCCATGTCCTTAGCGATCGTGGAGCCAAACTTTCAAGCCATTGTAATGCCTTTCCTGCCAAAGACCATCGAAAAGATTTTAGTCGCACATACTCTAAGTTTACTCCATCAGCAACTGTTTCACATAAGTCCGTAAAAGTAGAGATGTGTTGCAGGGGGCATTCATTATGTCTTCCTTCAAAAGTATTTCTTTTAATCTCAGATAGGAAGTTAATTTTCAATTCATAATTGGAGTGAGGAATTATAATGGCAGATTCAGGAACATGAAGCGGCGGATGCATGTATTGCATCGCCGTCTGTGGATACTGATTTAGCCGCTCTTGGGCTTGTCTGCGCGCATCCTCCTCCCTATCAGCACGGGCTCGCTCAGCAGCAGCAGCGGCCCTTTCAGCAGCGATTGTAGCATTGTGGTCCTCGATCTCCTTTCTCAACCGCTCTATGATCTCAGCCTGCGTCTCGTTGTCAGCCATGATGCGAATTGCTTTGTTGCGAAGATGGTAGAAACGTTCAGGCTCGTCAATTGGTTCCAGGACAGGTCCGCGATCAGAACGTCGCATAAACCTGCAAAATAAGCTTAGAAAAAGATCGTGATTAACTTAGGCGGCGATTGATTGCCTCCCCGGCAACGGCGCCAATTTGTTCGCAGGGGGAGCGGGGTGTGTATGTAAAGTAGGAGAATAAAATAAAGCACAACTAGACTATCTCTCTGTCCCAAACAAATAATACAAGAATCCCCTCCCTTGTAGTAGTAGGGTAATTCAGGATCGAATCCACGAGGAGGTAGGTCAGCGCTTCCTTTGTTGTACTCACGATCAAGGCTTTCGACCTCAGCAGACACTCGATATCGAGTATACAGGTCGATATCGACCTCAGTTCTGGTCGATTTCCTAGCGCAGTTCCTGCAGAAGACAAAACAGCAAGTCGACGTCGAGCAGAGACCTCGATATCGATGTAAGTCCTCGATATCGACCCTTAAGGTCGATTTCGATGCTTGTCACAGAAACTGTTTTTGTAACCAATTTGTCGGAAAATGATCCGAAGAAAATAGAATGGAGAGGGAAGATGAACAGAAACAAAACTAAGACTTTTATGAAGAATTTAATTAATTAAAAAGGCTTCCAAAGTCGGGGTTTCATGCCACAACGATAACAATGCAAGTTTCATGCTAAAGATATGAACTTTAATGTCTTTCCGTCAAATAACTTTCGTTATCAACACTTAGGTGATTAGAGGCTTTCGCATAATTCCTAAGAGTTACTATCCGATTCATGAGTAATTCAAGTTCGCAATATGAGTGGCTTTCGCTTCAATAATGCAAATAATGAATCTCCCTAACTTTCGCAAAGGATCATGGATGGGGTAGAAGACGGAATCGCATAAAAGTCATACCTTTGATGCACTTACCTCACATTGCTATCGTCGGGCTCACCCCGACCCTAGAAGTGGGTTGACTACTCGCTCCTCATCATGCACATCATCATCATTGTTATTGAAAGAAAGCTACTTTGAATTAAAACTCCGAAAGAAAGTACAACCGAACAAGCCACTCCGCTCTCGCTTTACAACTCCACTCGGCCTCCTCTCTCTCTCTATTCTCTATTGCAACTGAATTGTGTCTAAAACAGAATCCCTAAACTCAACCCTATTGGCTTCTATTTATAGATGTCGATAAGGACTCGAAACCTTATCTTTATTCTCTATGATAAATTAAAACAAAGTAAAAGCTAAAACTTCATGGTGAAATCAGCCTCCTCATGATAGATCTGGTGTTGATGATAGGAAATCTCGACCTTTGGATAGATATTGCAAGCCTTGGATATAATTCTATCGAAATCGGAGTCGAATTCCTCTGTTGGCATGGTCGATATCGACCCCTCCAAAATCTTATCTCGAGCTTCTCCTTCTCCTACTCGAACTGGCACTCGACTTCTATCAACTTGGTCCATCTGGCAGCATCGATATCGACCCCCAGACGTCGATATCGACCTCTTCTGTGTTGAAATGCTCTGTTTCCTTTTCTGCTCGATTCCTATGTCTCTGATGTACTCGATGTCGAGGTCTTCAATCGATTTTGACCTCTTCAGAAGACTTCGAGTTCTTTTTCCGCTCTTCTGAATTCATCCATTTTCATCCTGTTTTCTGCGAAATCACATGGAAACTCGTGCAAACCCATATATTTGACATTTAAGCATAAACTACACCATTCCCATGTTTTCCCATTAATGTGCATGCAAAAGACAATAAAATGAATTCATATGTGCATAGAAAATATGGCAATTTGCGCGCACATCAGTCGGGTTCACCCCGACCCTAGAAGTGGTTTGACTACTCGCTCCTCATCATGCACATCATCATCATTGTTATTAAAAGAAACCTACTTTGAATTAAAACTCTGAAAGAAAGTACAACCGAACAAGCCACTCCACTCTCTCTTTACAACTCCACTCGGCCTCCTCTCTCTCTCTACTCTCTATTGCCACTGAATTGTGTGTAAAATTGAATCTGAAATTGAATACCTAAACTCAGCCCTATTGGCCTCTATTTATAGATGTCGATAAGGACTCGAAACCTTATCTTTATTCTCTAAGATAAACTAAAATAAAGTAAAAGCTAAAACTTCATGGTGAAATCAGCCTCCTCATGATAGATCTGGTGTTGATGATAGGAAATCTCGACCTTTGGATAGATATTGCAAGCTTTGGATATAATCCTATCAAAATCGGAGTCGTATTCCTCTGCTGGCATGGTCGATATTGACCCTTAGACATCGATATCGACCCCTCCAAAATCTTATGTCGAGCTTCTCCTTCTCCTACTCGAACTGGCACTCGACTTCTATCAATTTGGTCGATCTGGAAGCAATGATATCGACCCCCAGACGTCGATATCGACCCCTTCTGTGTCGATATGCTCTGTTACCTTTTCTGCTCGATTCTTATGTCTCTGATGTGTACGATGTCGAGGTCTTTAGTCGATTTTGACCTCTTCAGAAGACTTCGTGTTCTTTTTCCGCTCTTCCGAATTCATCCATTTTCATCCTGTTTTCTGCGAAATCACATGGAAACTCGTGCAAACCCATATATTTGATAATTAAGCATAAATTATACTAATCCCATGTTTACCCATTAATATGCATGCAAAAGACAATAAAATGGATTCATATGTGCATAGAAAATATGGCAATTTGCGCGCACATCAAACACCCCATACTTAAGCTTGCTTGTCCCCAAGCAATACCTTTAATGGTCATTCAGGGGAAGAAAGTAAACCCTCAACATCATAGATTCATTTTTCATATGTCCCTACAATCAATTGCCATCCTCGAGAAGGTACTTATGTCAACCAAGTCCATGCTTGTGCATAAAAAGCAATTTCATACTCATAAAGGAGGTAATATGCAAAAACAATTTTAGTGACATAGCATTAATAATCAAGAGGACTTTTTTCAAGCTTGTGAGAAGTGGATTGGTAAAAGGCTAAAGGTGGGCTAATATTTGGCCATGTGGTGTTAAATCCGGGGAAACATACTTTCTTTCCAAAACATTCCACATTCCTTCTTCATAATGTCTCACCTTTCACTCATTGCTCAATGCTTTTTTTCAATATAATGCTTTTACCTCTCTAACCTTAGCACTGCCTTCTCGCGAGTCACAAACATGGGTGTCATGAATGGCCCCGGATACTTAGTACTTCGGACTCCTCACCTTGTGTGTCCCATCCTGCGGAACTATTATCTCAACGCAAGCAGGGTCGACCCACCTTTATCTCCTGAGGTGATCGGATTTTTTCTCGCTCATTTAATTTTCCATATTTCATAATTGTATCATTCCTGCCAACAACTTTATAAATGCACAACTCCATATAACTCCAAAGATGACATCCATTCAAAAAAACTTTGTCCCCGGATAGGGTATAAGGTAAAAAATGGGCAATATGTGTATATGTGGAGCAATAATGATAAGGTTCATATATGGATTTGTGAATATGCATAGGTAAGGCTAGGATATGAACTTTGCTTGTATGGAATTTTTATAAAAAGTGCTCCGTCATCTTATCATGCACATGTCAAAAGCAACCTCAAATTTTCATCTCCTTTATGGTTTTCTCAAAAAAATTGCACTTCATTGTGACTTTCCTTAACTAGGCAATCTCATGTTATATCTCTAATGAATCTAATTTTGCATCATAGAGCTCTTTTTTATACTTCCATGAATCTTTTTTTTTTTCAAATTTTTTTTATGGGGGTCATTTTTCTCATATTTTTTTATGCATTAAAATAAATATGCAACTCTAAACTAAGTATGAATATGCAAGTAAGCCTTTCCCCAACCCCATACTTAAAATTTACAGTGTCCTCACTGTATTAGAACTAGGATTAAGAAGAAAACTTACTAAACCGTCACAAATTTCAGGAGTCGAAGAAGACAACAGGGAAGGTCGATATCGACCCTTTACATTGATATCGATGTCTCTCTTGATTTCTGCTCAGGCTTCAGGGTGATTTGGCCTCGATCACAAACCCTGTCCATGTCGATCCTAAGGTCGATTTCGATGTCTGACATCGATTTCGATGCCTTTCTGTGTGCTTTTCTCTTTCCTGCAATTTGAAAACTAAAACACAAAATATGCAAAACAATAAAGTGTCTAAAACCAAAACCAAAAGCTGTTTTAAAACTAAAACTAAGTCTTTGTTACAAGCTCTAGATTTTTAAGTCGCTAGGCCGACTTCTTCCTTTGCGCTTCTCAAGGTGGCATCTGCAGAGCCCATGTGGCTTGGGCCTCAAATATCACTCCTTTCTTGTCCCGCAGCTGCATTCCGCCGGGATTGATTTGATTCACCGTGAATGGACCTAAGTTCTTATCCTTAAATCTTGTAGGGAACCAATGGTCCTTAGATTTGGCAACATAGACCTTGTCTCCTATCTCATATTGGCTTGAATCATCATCGGATACCCTACATAAGCGCACATGCCAAGGCACACCTCTTCCAAATAATGATAAGTCCTTAATTGTAATTGCACAAGAGGAATCCGTACCTTGACTTACCTTCTTCTCTGTCTGTGGCTCAGGTCGATGTCGTTGTTCGGAGGTCGATATCGACCCCTTTTGTACACCTGGAGGATCAGTCGATTTGGGGAGTTTTGACTCGATATGATCAGGTCGATTTCGACCCTCAGAGGTCGATATCGAGGTCTGCTTGCCTCCCTTCTCAATGCTGATGGTGGTCAATTTCGATAGGGTGTGGTCGATATCGACCCTTGACCCCGATGTCGATGCTTCTTCTTTTCCTCCGTCGACCCCATACTTATGACCTGACAAAGAATCTTGAACATTAGTGGTCGATATCGACTTACCTGGGTCGATTTCGATGTTCTGTTGAGCTCCTTCGTTCAAGATTGCTTCAACTTCCTCTACTTGGGCTTCATTAATGGCTTTTATCTCCATTGGCCCTTGACTTTGCACCGTCTTGTTGAAGGAATACTCTATTACTTCATCACTAATTGTGAGTGAGAGCAATCCTTTCTTCACGCTAATGTTGGCATCGACGGTTGCTAGGAATGGCCTACCTAAAATAAATGGACAATCAGGGTCCGCCGCTATGTCAACAACTAGGAAATCAGCAGGGACAAAGAATTTACCTACTTGTACTAGCACATCCGTCACTATCCCAGTTGGAATCACTACGGTATTGTTAGCCATGTACAATCTTGCATCCACGGGCTCCAGAGGACCTATCTTTACCTTCTGCCAAATGGTTAGTGGCATCATGCTAACGCTAGCGCCCAAGTCAACTAAAGCATTAAATTTGAATTGACCTAGACCTATAGCGATAGAAAACTTACCTGGGTCCACCCGCTTTTGTGGTAGCTCCAACCTGTTGCATTCCTCTGCGATCTCATAGAGCGATCGCTTCTTACCCAAGATATCCTTAAGGAACCTTACATAAGATGGCATCTCGTGAAGTGCCTCTGTGAATGGTATAGAGACATTAAGCCCTTGGAGCATCTTCACGAACCGTTGGAACTTCTTTTCCGCTGGGTCCTTAGTCACCTTTCTAGTTGGGAATGGCAACACCTTCTTCCTTCCTGCGGCTGCAGTGAGGTCGATATCGGCATCAGTAGGGTCGATATCGACTGGAAGAGTCGATTTTTGTGGTGACGCAGAATTAGGGTCGACATCGACAGGTGGGTCGACATCGATGTCACCTTGGTCGATATCGATAGGGGGGTCGATATCGACGTCTGTTCTGGCTCCTTCTCCTCCACTTTTCGCTCGGGCGTTTGTAATTGACGCCCACTCCTTAGGTTTACTGCCGCAATATGACCTGTGGTTTTGCCCTTTTGGTTGGGCACAGTGGATCCAGGGAGTGATCCGGACGCCTTGGGCATTGCTTCCGCCAATTGACTCATTTGATTCTCCATGTTGCGCTTCCAAACGTCGATCTCCCCAAGTCTAGAATTGATGCCCTACAGCTGAGTATGGACGGAGTTATTGGCTTGTTTGAACTCAGTGTGGTTCCTCCGCATCTCATCAAGGATGATTTGCAGGTCATCTTTTTTAGTCTCCCGCTCAGGGTGCCCTGGTTCCCTATATGTTGGGGTATCCCTTTGATAGAACCTTTGATCACCCCAATTTTGTTGATTGCCCCCTCTATAGGGGCCTCTCGTCCATTTGACCTCCTCATGTTGTTCCGCCATGGATACTTGCTCAGTATGTGGACAGGCACTGGTGTTATGCCTTATTGAACCACACTCCTGACAAGGTTGATTGTTGCTCAGGAACCTTACTTGCTTTTGAAGGCGGCGTGTTTGATCGTTATGGAATTGTTGTCGAACTTCAGGATCTATCTCCCTTGGAGGCTCATATAGTGGCATAGATGGGGCAGGCCTTGCATCATAGGCCGCAGCAGCCCCATAGGTGTTGTCAAAGTTCACTAGCCTCTCAATGGTCTCCCATGCCTCCGTTGGTGTAAGCTCAATGTACCGATAGGAGGTATATGAATTGATCCTCTCCTTATTCGGCGCATCAAGGGCGTTATAAAAGATCTCTTGGATGACATATGGAAGTTGCCCATGCGTCGGGCATGATCTTAGCAAGTCCTTAAAGCGCTCCCACGCCTGTGCTAGGGTTTCACCTAGCTTCTGTTTGAAAGCCGTGATCCTTTGTCGTAGCATCGCCGTTTTAGAAGGTGGGAAGAATTTGTTTAAGAATGCATCTTTCACCTCCGCCCATGTCCTTAGCGATCGTGGAGCCAAACTTTCAAGCCATTGTAATGCCTTTCCTGCCAAAGATCATCGAAAAGATTTTAGTCGCACATACTCTAAGTTTACTCCATCAGCAACTATTTCACGTAAGTCCATAAAAGTAGAGATGTGTTGCAGGGGGCATTCATTATGTCTTCCTTCAAAAGTATTTCTTGTAATCTCAGATAGGAAGTTAATTTTCAATTCATAGTTAGAGTGAGGAATTATAATGGCAGATTCAGGAACATGAAGCGGCGGATGCATGTATTGCATCGCCGTCTGTGGATACTGATTTAGCCGCTCTTGGGCTTGTCTGCGTGCATCCTCCTCCCTATCAGCACGGGCACGCTCAGCAGCAGCAGCGGCCCTTTCAGCAGCGATTGTAGCATTGTGGTCCTCGATCTCCTTCCTCAACCGCTCTATGATCTCAGCCTGCGTCTCGTTGTCAGCCATGATGCGAATTGCTTTGTTGCGACGATGGTAGAAATGTTCAGGCTCGTTAATTGGTTCCAGGATAGGTCCGCGATCAGAACGTCGCATAAACCTGCAGAATAAGCTTACAAAAAGATCGTGATTAACTTAGGTGGCGATTGATTGCCTCCCCGACAACGGCGCCAATTTGTTCGCAGGGGGAACGGGGTGTGTATGTAAAGTAGGAGAATAAAATAAAGCACAACTAGACTATCTCTCTGTCCCAAACAAATAATACAAGAATCCCCTCCCTTGTAGTAGTAGGGTAATTCAGGATCGAATCCACGAGGAGGTAGGTCAGCGCTTCCTTTGTTGTACTCACGATCAAGGCTTTCGACCTCAGCAGACACTCGATATCGAGTATACAGGTCGATATCGACCTCAGTTCTGGTCGATTTCCTAGCGCAGTTCCTGTAGAAGACAAAACAGCAAGTCGACGTCGAGCAGAGACCTCGATATCGATGTTAGACCTCGATATCGACCCTTATGGTCGATTTCGATGCTTGTCACAGAAATTGTTTTTGTAACCAATTTTTCGGAAAAGAGTCCGAAGAAAATAGAATGGAGAAGGAAGATGAACAGAAACAAAACTAAGACTTTTATGAAGATTTTAATTAATTAAAAGGCTTCCAAAGTCGGGGGTTCATGCCACAATGATAACAATGCAAGTTTCATGCTAAAGATATGAACTTTAATGTCTTTCCGTCAAATAACTTTCGTTATCAACACTTAGGTGTTTAGAGGCTCTCGCATAATTCCTAAGAGTTACTATCCAATTCATGAGCAATTCAAGTTCACAATATGATTGGCTTTCGCTTCAATTATGCAAATAATGAATCTCCCTAACTTTCGTAAAGGATCATGCATGGGGTAGAAGACGGAATCGCATAAAAGTCAAACCTTTAATGCACTTACCTCACATTGCTATCGTCGGGCTCACCCCGACCCTAGAAGTGGGTTGACTACTCGCTCCTCATCATGCACATCATCATCATTGTTATTGAAAGAAAGCTACTTTGAATTAAAACTCCGAAAGAAAGTACAACCGAACAAGCCACTCCACTCTCGCTTTACAACTCCACTCGGCCTCCTCTCTCTCTTTCTACTCTCTATTGCCACTGAATTGTGTGTAAAATTGAATCTGAAATTGAATACCTAAACTCAGCCCTATTGGCCTCTATTTATAGATGTCGATAAGGACTCGAAACCTTATCTTTATTCTCTAAGATAAACTAAATTAAAGTAAAAGCTAAAACTTCATGGTGAAATCAGCCTCCTCATGATAGATCTGGTGTTGATGATAGGAAATCTCGACCTTTGGATAGATATTGCAAGCTTTGGATATAATCCTATCAAAATCGAAGTCGAATTCCTCTGCTGGTATGGTCGATATCGACCCTTAGACATCGATATCGACCCCTCCAAAATCTTATCTCGAGCTTCTCCTTCTCCTACTCGAACTGGCACTCGACTTCTATCAATTTGGTCGATCTGGCAGCATCGATATCGACCCCCAGACGTCGATATCGACCTCTTCTGTGTCGATATGCTCTGTTTCCTTTTCTGCTCGATTCCTATGTCTCTTATGTACTCGATGTCGAGGTCTTTAGTCGATTTCGACCTCTTTAGAAGACTTCGAGTTCTTTTTCCGCTCTTCCGAATTCATCCATTTTCATCCTGTTTTCTGCGAAATCACATGGAAACTCGTGCAAACCCATATATTTGATAATTAAGCATAAAATATACTAATCCCATGTTTTCCCATTAATATGCATGCAAAAGACAATAAAATGGATTCATATGTGCATAGAAAATATGGCAATTTGCGCGCACATCAGTTAGTTAAAGGTTTGGCAATCTTAGAAAAATCTTGAATGAACCTCTTTTAGAAACCTGCGTGACCAAGGAAGCCTCTTATATCCTTAATAGATGAAGGTGGTGGCAACTTCTCAATAAGTTCTATCTTTTCCCTGTCCACCTCAATTCCATTTTTTGAGACTTTGTGGCCTAGCACAATCCCTTCCCTTACCATAAAGTGGCACTTTTCCCAATTGAGAACTAAGTTTGTCTCTTCACATCGTGCAAGTACCCTACGAAGGTTAGCAAGACAAACATCGAAAGTAGTGCCATAGACAAAGAAATCATCCATAAATACCTCCACGATGTCCTCTATCATGTTAGAGAAGATGGTCATCATACATCTTTGAAAGGTAGCGGGGGCATTGCAGAGCCCAAATAGCATTCTCCTATATGCAAAGGTCCCATAGAGACATGTGAAGGTGGTCTTCTCTTGATCGTCAGGATGAATAGGGACCTGCCAAAAGCCAGAATATCCATCCAGGTAACAAAAGTAATCATGTTCAGCATGTCTTTCCAATACATGGTTAATGAATGGAAGGGGAAAGTGATCCTTCTAGTGGCGGTGTTGAGCTTCCTATAATCAATGCACATTCGCCAACTAGTTGTGATTCGCTTTGGCACAAGCTCACCCTTCTCATTCTCCTCAACGGTCATTCCACCCTTATTAGGCACCACATGGACTGGGCTCACCCATTCGCTGTCAGAGATGGCATAGATGATTCCTGCATCCAGCATGCGCATGATCTCCTTTTTCACCACCTCTCTCATGTTGGGGTTGAGCTTCCGCTGGTGTTCTATAGATGCCTTATGATCATCCTCTAGGAGGATTCTATGCATATATGTAGCGGGTGAAATACCTTTGACGTCCTCAAGAGAGTACCCAATTGCCTTTAGATGAGCGTGAAGCACTTCCATAAGCTTATCTACTTCCTGCGTGGTTAGTGAAGCATTGATAATTACAGGAAAATTAGAATTGGGACCAAGAAACTCATACCTAAGTGTGTCGGGTAAAGGCTTTAGCACCGGAGAAGGTCCTTGTGGAATAAGGATTGGCTCTACCTCCTCCGTCTTCATTATCTCACCTATGTAATCCGTTTCAATTCTCTTGATTGAAGCTCCCAAATCAGCTATAGGGGTTGGCGTGGACCAAGCATAGAGTGACGCCAACTTTGATTAGGACTCTTCAAAGTATTCCTGCAAAAAAGAAGTCGAGGTCGAATAGGAATAGTCAATATCGACTGAAAGTTCAGCACATACCTCGGCTTTTGAGCTGTCCGATGTCGAGTGGACATGGTCGATTTCGACCTCTGGTATCGATGTTGGCTGGTCGATTTTGACCTCTGGTGTCGACGAGGGTACCTCGATATCGCCTGTAATAGAAGAAGGACAAACCTGACTTACTGAGTGCGTCGATGTCGACAGAGGGCACTCGATATCGAGTGAGATGGTAGATTTCGACCTGTCCTCGTCGATGTCGATCTCTTCTTCGAACTCCATAGATAAAGCATCGTCGAAGGTTTCCTCATCACTCGTGCATCTAGCCAGGAACTCCTCAATGTCCTCGTCGGTAAGCTCCTCTGCAGCTAGGGCTAAGGCCTCCTCATGAGTTAGGGCCCTTTCCGTCGGTTCTTTGCAATCCATGATGCTAGTGTAGACCGACTTGATCTCCATTCCATTAACTTCCTTCATTGTGGGGTTGAAGGAGAATTCTATTACATCGTTCCCTATAGTAAAGGTTAGTAATCCTCGACGTACATTGATATTGGCATCAGCAGTAGCTAAGAAAGGCCTACCAAGGATGATAGGTACAATAGGATCTTCAGGCATCGCCAATACAATCAAATCAGTAGGCACAAAGAACTTACCTACCTTTACCGGAACGTCATCAACTATATATGTGGGCCTGACGAATGAGTTGTCAGCCATATAGAGCTTCATATCCACATGTTCAAGTGCTCCAATGTTCACCCTTTGCCAAATTGAAAGAGGCATAAGACTTACGCTTGCCCCTAGGTCACATAGGGCCTTGTAGCGATGTTGGCCAAGCCCCACGGTGATTGCAAACTTCCCTGGATCACTCCTCTTCTCTGGGAAGTCCATCTTGGAGCACTCCTCTGCGATCTCTGCCATGGACCGCTTCTTGCTAAGGATGTCTTTCAAGAATCGAACATAGGCGGCCATCTCGCTTAGGGCTTCTGTAAGAGGAATAGTAATGTTAAGTCTTTGAAGAATCTTTACAAAGCGCCTAAACTTACCTTGAGTGGGGTCCTTCAATGCTTTGGAAGAGAAGGGCAACGTCTTCTTTGGTGGAGAAGCCAAAACGGTGGTCGGAGGGTCCTGCTGAACATCGATGTCGACAGGGTTCTAGTCGATATCGACTGGGATGGTCGATGTCAACCTCTGTTGTGGCTCTAAAGTGTCTGCAGTGGCCTCGATGTCGACCAGTGGGTCGACCTTAGGGTCGATATCGACGTCGGGCTCAACATCGACTGCTCTGTCGATGTCGACTGGATCTGCTGCTTTCTCCTCCGCTTCCGTTCGTGGCTTTTGTAGTTTGTTGCCACTCCTTAGTTGCATGGATGCGATGTGGCCCGACCCGGATTTCCCCTTAGGATTTGTATTTGGTTGCCCATGGAACGTTCCAGATGGTCTAGGGATTTGTGCCGCCAATTGACCCAGTTGGGTCTCTACATTCTTTTTCCAAATATCCATCTCCCCTATCCTTGTGGTAAGGTGATTGATTTCAGAATGGATTCCATTGTTGGATTGATCATTCTTAGCCTGATTTCCCCTTATCTCATCCAGCACAAGTTGTAGATCATCCTTTCGTTGGTCTCTCTCCGGGGTGCCCAGGAGCTCTATAGCGTGGGGGGTCCCTAGGGTTAACCGGGTTCCTTTGTGGTTGTTGGAACCTTTGGTCTCCCCAATATTGGCGATTGGGACCCCTCATGTAGTTGGCTTCCTCATGAGTCTCCGCTAGTTGCACTTGCTCAGCATGGGGGCACTCAATGGTGGTGCGTCGCTGCGATCCACATTCGATGCAATCTTGGTTCGCTGAAAGGAACCTCACTTGCTTTTGGAGCTTTCGAAGTTGATCTCTGTGGAATCGCTCCTTCACGTCTGGATCGATCACCTTAGAGGGTTCATATAATGACATAGATGGGGCAGGCCTCGACGATGATGATGTGTCGGAAGCCTCAAGAGTCCTATATGTGTTGTCGAACTCTACCAACCTCTCTATGGTGTCCCAATCCTCTTGTGGAGCGAGTTCAAGGTAGCCATAGGAGGTGTAGATGTTGATCATCTCCTTGGTTGCAGCATCAAAAGCATTATAAATAATCTCCTGAATCACGTACGGTGGTTGGCCATGCGTCGGGCATGATCGTAGTAGGTCCATAAACCTTTCCCAAACAGTTGTCAGAGCCTCACCAGGCTTTTGTTTGAAAGCCGTGATTTTCCGTCGGATCAACGCCGTCTTAGAAGGAGGGAAGAACTTGTTGAGGAATGCGTCCTTGACTTCATTCCAGGTGCGGAGCAATCTTGGGGCTAAGCTCTCCAACCACTGCAATGCTTTTCTTGTAAGCGACCAACGAAAAGCTTTTAGTTGGACATATTCAAGATTCTGTCCATCGACAATAGTATCACGAAGATCTAAGAAGGTTGATGTATGTGCCATAGGGCATTCATTAGGTTTTCCTTCATATTGATGTCTTCTAATCTCAGTAAGAAAATTTGGCTTAATTTCAAAATTAGAAGTAGGGATTAGAATCGCCGATTCAGGCACTGTGAGCGATGGATGCATGTATTGCTTTGCATTCCGCATGAGGGCGTTGATTTGAGCTTCATATCGTCTCCTATCTTCCTCCTCCCTTTCAGCACGCTCCCTTAGGGCCGCTTCTCTGGTAGTGAAATCCTCTACTTGCTTCCTTAAGCGTTCAATTTGTTGCGTCTAGGTCTCGTTGTCCGCCATGATTCTTTGAACTCGAGCCCTTAGATGGAGAAAGCGTTCTGGATTGTCTAATCCTTCAAATTCAGGTGGGCGACCAGCACGTCGCATACACCTATAAAACAACACTAAAAAGGAACGTGAAAACAAACTACTAGGGCGCGATTGATAGCTTCCCCGGCAACGACGCCAAAATTTGATGTGGGGAGAATTGAATCGAAATATATAATAAAATATAAAGCAATACAACTCTTAGCCTCTTCAAATAAATTCAAGACTCCCCGCTATAATAGTAGGGAATCAGGTTCGATCCTTGAGGAAGCGAGTCAGCGGGATCCTAGTAGCGTTGAAGACACGTCCTGAATGTTCGACCAGAAGCCTCGATCTCGAGCGCAGACCTCGATGTCGACCTTGGCTGTCGATGCGTTCTGCAACAGAAGACCTGCAGAGACAAAAACAGCAATCGATATCGACTAGGAAGGTCGATATCGATTGTTGTTTATATCTCAGCTGCTATCTATCTAAAACACTTAAACAACTAAGGTAAAAGTAAATAATTCTCAGCTGCTATCTATCTAAAGTTACAATATAATTCGGGCTTCAGAAGTTAGAATTCCCAATCCGAGTCTTGAAGGCCGTGTCTATCCAGCGTCAAAGTATGGTCGATATCGACGAGAATGGTCGATATCGACGTCTCTGTTTCTGCTCGACTTGTCCTTCTCCACTCGATTTCTATGTTATGGTCGCTATCGATGTCATGTGATCGATATCGAGTGCCTTCTTGGTTGGTCTGTGTGGTCTATCTCGACACTCAAAAGTTGTGTCGATGACTGTAGTCGATATCGATGTTTATGGTCGATATCGACCTCTGCTCAGCTTCACTTGGCTTCTTCGTTTTGACTCCTATTTCGCTCCAATTCCTACATAGTTAGACCAAACTTGTGCAGAATCTATTTCTTGCACGTTAGCTCATTCTACACAAATTTGTATTATTGTCAACCTTTATTTTAGGAATCGAATGAAATATGAAGTCAAAACTTGCGAATAAAATAGGTACAAATATGTACATCAGCCAGCCCATGCCACCTAGCCCTCTCAGGTCCGTTGTCCTCACTTGGAGCCTAAAAAGGAAGAGCTCTTCTGACATGGGTAGGGCTTGAATCACTTATAAATCACTCTCAACATCCTTATGATATCCGATGTGGGACGGGGGTGTTACACAATCGTCTTTAACTGATGCGCATATGGCTAACCCTTTGTCTCTTAAAGATGTTCTTAACTTGTTGTTCCAAAAATCTCCAAGAACCTTATTACTGTTTCTCCACTATGCAAATATAACAATGTCACTCTTGAGTTTCATCCTAATGTTTTCTATATATGTTAAGAGTTTACAGGGAAGGATAATACTCAAAGGGGTCATTGAGAATGGTTTATACCGGCTTTCCATTAGTCCATTATGTTCGAGTCCTAGAGTCTTTGTGCGGGAATGAGCGCCTGTTGAGTGCTGGCACCATCGCTTCTCTCATCCATATTATTTTGTCTTGCTTCGCTTATTATCCAATTATAATTTACCTACCTCTAAAAATAAATTGTTGCCTATTTGTGGGGTGCTTGTCAATTAGGTAAAAGTTATAGACATCACTTTCCAACATGTCATGTACCTTTAATACAATCGTTTGATTTAGTTTACTATGATGTATGGGGCCCTGCTCCTCTATCATCTACAAATGGCAATCAATATTTTGTTCTATTCATTGAAGACTGTGCGAAATTTATTTGGGTTCATTTCTTAACTAATAAATCTCAAGTTCTTTAAGCTTTTACGTTGTTTAAAACAATGGTGGAACCCCAATTCTCCACCAAAATTAAGGCAATTCAATCTGATGGGGGGGGGGGGGGTGTTAATATCACTGACATAGGCACAAGCCAAGACTTCTACGTGGGCGCTGAGATCGGTGGGTGCCGATGGGGACCACCGGGGGCTGCTCTTCATGACATGATTTTCTCTTCTTTTTCGACTTCCAATCTTTTTGGTTCCTCTTATCCGCTTCTTCTCCATCTAGAATTTCCATAGCTTTAGAGTGTAGCATCGCTCTTCTCCTTAAGCTTAGGTTCGATAATCTACATAGATAAACATAAAGAGCATAGATTCTGAACTTTGCAAATAGAAGATAATGAATGCAATTTATTCATAAAACATGTAATTATGCAACCTAAACTACCTAAAATGCTTATGCAAAACATGCATTATCACTTACTATAGAAGAAGCCAATAGACTATTCCTATTGCCAATTAGTTTAAGATGGAACCTCACTAGTTTATATGCTAGGCTTTTAGTGCATTTGCACTCGTGTGCATGACCCCTGATATGTCATAGGTCACAAACAATCTACGAGAGTGGTTAGTCAAATGACCTAATTCTTGATCCCAAACTAGAAAAAAAAAGAGAGAGAGAATGGGATGCTAGATTCGTTTGTCCAAGTGCCAACTAAATAACTCTAGTTGCACTTACAAGGGCATTTTGAGATGAGATGTGAAGAGACAAAAACCATTATCATATAAAAAAAATGTGAAACATACAAGTATTTAACAATTGATTTAGGATAAAAACTCACTACACTTATGTACTAGACTCATAATACATGTTCGTCCATGCACACAACGCCCCGATCATAAATCTCAAACAGACTTCCTAACAACTCCATGTCATAAGACTAGTCATTGCATGCAACGCCTATCAAGGATTTTGGCACAAATTAAGTAGTTGATAAAACCTATTTTTCCAAATGTTTAGCAATCAAATCCATGATAAGGACCAAACATCATCTTAAACCAAAAAAAAAAGGACAAACAACATTAGGATCCTTTTTATAGAAAGGGATATGATGTAGTATTGCATAGTGTAGTCTCAGAGATCTTAACCATAAAAAAAGTTTTTTATGTTTAAAAATATGTCCCCTCCTTAACAACCCTACCTAACCAATTTTTTTTTAAAAAATAAATTTTTATTTTAAAGTTTTTTTTATAAGGAAAGAATTCGGCTGGCAAAACCTAGTTGATCACATCCTCATGGATGAGATCTAAAAGACCTGTGTTTGTAGCTAACGCATTTCTTGATTCTGAGTTGCTAAGGTATGCAACCTTATCATTCACTGTATTGCCATTGTTGGGGACGTGTGCAGGATACCTCAGTAAATTGTCGGATGATTATTTTAATGCCTCCCATAGTTAATTCTATTTCCCATGAAGATTTTCCTTTTTGGTCCAAATGGTTTATGATAATTTGTGAATCTCCTTCCATTTCTAGATTTCTTATGCATAGTTCCCTTGCCTTTGCAAGTCCTTCACAGAGCGCGAGAGCCTATGACTTAAGAGGGATTTGCTTCCCTATAGTTTTGTATGCTATTGTGATAGGCTTTCCATTCTTGTCATAAAATTATGTATCATGTAGTGTTGTCGTCTTATATAGTGGATGAACTATCGAAGTTAAATTTCATGAAGCCATATTTAGGTTTTCTCTATCTTACCTTTGATATGGTGGTACCTTTTCTGCCCTTTTCCTTGGTAGCTTCTTTGTCTATTTGATCCTCATATTTGCATGTTTTCCTCCAATTTTCCCTAGGGTTGAGAATGAAGTTTTGTATCTATACATTTATTGGCATTTGATTATCTCAGAAAGATAACTAATTTCTGTAAAAACATTTGATTACAAGTGATTCTTTTTCCGCTGCATTCAGTTTACTTCCAAGGTTATTAATGATGACTTTAATATTCCTCGTACTATTTAGGGTTTTCCTAGAGAATTCATGGATTGCCTGAATGTACATTGGTGGACTATTACAAAGAAAAATTTGATGAACAAATGTGATTCATCCTCCTTACGATGGCCACATGCCCACAGAGGTGGCAAGATGTAGGTACAGGTACACCCCTTTGAGATAATCAGGATTTGGTTGGGAGTCCATTTTAGCTTAGTTTCCATAAAAAAATTCTTTATTTTTGGTGGGACATTTATTTTCCATATTCTTGGATGGGTCATCCAATAGTCGTTCTGGATTTTTAATGAGTTTCATTGCACTTGTCATTATGAACTAACCGTCTCTATTTAGTCACCAATACAATCTGTTTGGGAACGGAGTATAAAGAAGTGGTCTATCTATCATTTCCTTTATGGTAGTTTGATCCAATATCTGATTTAAATTTTCTAACCATCACGTTCTATTCAAAATATAGTCATTGACCTTGAGATTCATATTGGCCCCATGTGGTGGATTAATGTTTTCAACAAGGGGTGTTATTGATATCCAATTGTCTTTCCAGAAGTTTATCGATTTCCCATCTCATACTGACCAGATCGATCCTTTTTTTGAATTTTTCTAAGAGTGGGCGTAGGTTTCTCCATTGCTATGATGCATTACCTCTCCTAGTATATTATAGGAGCTCTAATCCTTTTAGGTATTTGGGTTTTAATAGTTTGACCTAGATATTAATGTTTGGTTATGCAGGAATTTTTCACAACAATTTCATTTGGAGGGCTTAGTTCTTCTCTTTTGCTTTTCGCATACCAAGTTCTCATTTGTATTAGTTTACAGATTCTATACCAGCTTATGAGTGGTCTATGTTGAAGGTCCTTATTCTAGAAAAATATTTTATTTAATTATTTGATCTATTTATTTGTGGATGTTTAATGGAAGTATGAAGCTTTGCAATGTGTACAGAGGTTTTGATGTCAGATTTGAGTTGATGAGTACCGACCTCCCCTATTGGGATAGGGCATTCAACCCTCCATATTGTTATTTTTTTTATTTGATTTGCATATTACACCTTCAAATGTTTCTCCATTCACTTTCCCATTGATAATTGGGCATCTCAAGTAAATTTCTAATGCCCTTGTGTGTGGAATTTGCAACATTGGTTCAAGTTCTTGTATTTTGGTCTTGGGGTACAACTCTAGTTGTATGGAAAGACGATTTGTGGAAATTGATCTTGTGACCCGAAAACTTACATTATTAAACCATTATTTTTTGGATATCTTCAGTTGCAATGGCAGTTTCTTTTGAATTGATCATAATATCATATGCGAAGGCTAGAAATGTCTCTAATGGGTCAGTTTGCCCAAATATGAAAGTATTGTTTCCCGATCTTGCCAAAGTTTCCATCTGTAGCTTTCTAGCAAGTATTTCTCCTCCATGAATGAAGATGAATGGTGACAATGGGTCTCCCTTGCGGATGCCCTTGGTTAGTTGAAACACCTTTGTCAGACCATTGTTTATAGGTAGAAGGGTAATGAAGGTGTCATTAATTTGTTTGAGAATTCTTCCTGATAGGAATAAACATTTAGTAACTTTTATATTTGACGGCCCGACAACATCCCAATAAAGTTTTATAAAAATCTGCAATAAAACCATATGGCCTAGGAAATTTGTTCCTACCCATACTCAACAAGGCATTTTTTATTTCATTGTTTGTTACTAGTTTTATTAGTTCCTCATTTTATTATCCAACATGGATGGGTGAATGATAGATAGATATTCTTGCAGGTTTAATCGATTCACCCCAGCCCTTTTAAATTTTTTTTTCAAAATATTGTTGAATTTTATTTTCGATGTTTTCTTCCCTAACAATCAATTTTCCCTTAAAGCAGTTATATTTCTAATGTTTTTTCCTATTTCTTCTGCTCGATGCACTCCTATGGAAATATATGGAATTTGTATCTAAAAGTTTTAAATGCTTTATTTCCGCTCTTTAGTTCAATTCTTTTTTTTTGTGAAATATGAGTAGGGATTCATTTTTCTTTAACAGGTTTATCTATTTGTTTACACTGATATCATTATGATTATGTGCTAAGTCCGTTTCTCCTCAACCAGGGACTTGAGAACTTTATCACTAACATACTTGACATGCAATCCCAGAAAATAATGAACCCACATGTCAAGTGTGGTTATAGGATCAGTTAAGGGATCAAAATCGATCCTCCGGGTATGGAGAAGGATGAGTTAGCTTGAAATTTAGTGGCTTACCATGCCAAGCCTTGTCACGCTTCTGCAGGAGGTCGAATCAAATTTCAAACCAATTGTTAACAACGTGGATCAATTGAAATCCTCCAGAGAGGAATTTCTAGTCATATTTATTTTTTTTCCTAATTGCTTTCACCTCCAAAGCTTCCTCAATAATCATTGCAAATAGAGAAGTCAATTTTAGGTTAGACATATTAACTTGAACACCTCCCTGGAGGGTCTTCAACTTATCGATGTTGATGGAAAGTTTTTGGTTTTCTTAATTTTCAGCTGTTGTTCACCCTCATCGGAGGGGTTTTTGTTCCCCTTAGGGTTTTGGGTCTCTTCACGAGGGTTTGAGCCCTTTCGAGAGGTAGTAGGTGGGAGAACAACATCCTCAGCCACCATTTTTTGCTTGTCTTTCCCCTTGTCCGATGTGTCCATACCAGATAAAAAAGAGAACAATTTATAAGATTCTTGTACCAAAAGAAAGATATTAGGAGACAGATGAGATAGTTGAGAAGTGCGAGAACTCGGAAAGCTCCGACAACTCTTTTTACAAGAGAAACGAGAGGAGAGAGAATAAGAACAACTCATCTTAAACCACATATCATACCTTTTCAAAGATTTTGCTACCACAATAAGGAAATAGGCATTCCCTGCAACAGAGAGAAGAAGCCCTACCAACTCCCACCGAAGAATCCGGGAGTTGTACTTTTTTCGGGCTGGATCTAGCCATGGAGGACGTTTATCCGCCCCCTCACACCAACAAATCATAATTAGGTCTTTTAAAATCCCCTCCCAATTTGATTCCACATAACCACTCTCATCAAAACAAAGACTTGAAGTAAAACCTCATTCTGATTTGATTGAATGGGGAAGCACAATCTCACCCTCACAGGTTTCATAGAGAAACAAGGTTGTGAGAAAGCTACTGAAATGGTAAGCATATCCACACTTTTTTGCCTGATAAGGGGTATTCGAGAAGGTTCTTAAGGGATTGGAACTCAAGGCCCTTCGACTTATAGGGGTTTTAGGGAAGGGGAAGATAGCAATTCTTCTTCTATCTCTTGGAAGAGCCAAAGTGCATGATGCGCTTTCTTCAAAAAAAGAATGCATTTTTCACCCTTTTAAAATTAAAATTTTATGAGTGAAAGCAGGTTGTATGATATAGATACTAGACTACTTTCGACTTTTATATACTATATATAAAACAAATGCACTTAAGATCTCATAGAGTTAGTAAAATAATTCCATACAAAGTTAGTTAAAGCTTAACTAACCACTCAATTCTGAATAAGTGTTTTAGATTTAAATTAATTTAGCCATTTTTTAATTTATTTTTTCATGGTCGATAAGTCTATAGGATAATCATATCAACTCTATAAAGTTCAATTTAACGGGACCCTTATCAAAACATGTGGCATCACAATCACAAGGAATGTTTTAAAAAAATATGGTGCTAAACAATATTCTCAAAAAATGAAAATCAATCAACTATCCAGGCTATATTTACCCTTCCTATCAAAATGCATCAAATTTAGACGACCAAAAAAAAGTAATTGCCATAAATACAAACATACCTATATTAAGGTTATTAAAATTTAAAATAAATGTTCGAATATATGTTTTAAAATACATTTGAAACAAAGTATTCAAAATATCACTCATCTTGTTGCAAGAATAGTTGAACTTTTCATTTTTTGAAAAACAAGAGCAAAATCACATACAAAAAAGTGATTTTCTTTTGTTTTTTTTTTCCTTTCTATTTGTTAGTTCAATTGTTCTTCGCAACAAGAAATCGATATAAATCGACCAATGTCTAGTTCAATTAAAGAAAATGGGGAGATTAAGAGAAGTACGGTAGCGGTTGCGATAGATAAAGACAAAGGAAGCCAAGAGGCATTCAAATGGGCAATTGAAAACGTTTTAAATCCGGGTGAAAGTATCACTCTCCTTCACGTCAAACAACGATTTTCTTCTATTCCTACCCCAAGTAAAATTGTTAAATCTTTTATTCATTTCATTTCATTTCATTCATTTATTGCAACTTCGAATATGATATATATTTCATTTCATTTCATTCATTTATTGCAACTTCGAATATGATATATTGTTCTTTCAATCAAACAAATATGCTCCAATCCTGGATTTCACAATTCAAATATTTTCCGTCTTTTTTTTTAATTTTAATTTACCTTCACCAATACGAAGAATTAAGAATAAGAATATTAATGTGTAGGTCGAAACAAGGTGGTCTCCTCAAATGCAACCGATGAACTCTCTCGAGAGTTGTTTCGTCCGTTTCATTGCTTTTGCACACGCAAACACGTAAGTTCTTTATTTTCTTCCCTTTCCCTGCTTCATTTTGGGTAAAAATCTATGGGTTGATTTATGTTTCAAGTATATAATATACTAACATAGACCTTAATTCAATATATTTTTCTATATATTATTGTCTGACGCAATGTTATGTACATTTTTTGATAAGTTAGTTGATGATGATTTAATATATTTAAATTCAGTTAGACAATGAACTTATCTAGTTTATCCACGTATTATCCTATGTGTCCTTATCATAGCTTTAGTGGTTACAAAACTTGTCATTTTACCATGAGTTATTTTATAAATATTGTACATTGAATTATTTTATTTTTAGTCATTAAGATTGATTATTTTACTAATTATTTCCATATATTTCAATGTATAGAACATGTCAATAATTTATATAATGTAATAACAATCTATAATATCACTGATAAACCAAATTTGGTGTCCTTAACTAACTGTAAAGTCAATAAATGTAAAGGCGCACATTCGGCTGATGACTCTAAACCTCTTAAAATCCAAAACCACATACTTGACGACTCAAAAGCAAATGCATCCCGACTTGGGAGATAAAAAAAACCACAAGATGACTAATTAGCCTCCTAGAAACTTAATCTAAATAATCATTCACCTAGGCGGGCCTAGGTAGGATTAGGAGGGGACTAGGTGGGATTAGGCAGCGCTTAGGCGGAAATCTACTTAGAGATAGCTTAGGCATAAAAATTCCTAAGTTCCTTGCCTCCTAACGCTTAGGCGCGATTTTTAGAACAGTGGTTAGGATTGTGAATTCCATATCATCCAAAGGCTAACTTCGAAAAAGGCTAAACTGAAGAACCTTAGAAATCTAAATCTAGATGTTTTCTATACGGGTTAAAACTGAACAAATTCGATTAATTACTTTACCTTAGACCCAAACCAAAGCTTAAACTTATAGAATTGAAAAAACCTAATCTAAAAAAACTTTCACTTTCTTTCCGTTGTTGTCGATATGGTGTCCTCTGTCTCAATATCTCGACAAACAATAGCGTCTTCAAGTCCTCTATAGCCTCAAAAACCGCAACATCCTACATCATCGACAAGTTTAATGTAGGTTGGGTGCAAGTGGTGGTTCACCACTATGGGAGGGAGAAAGAGATCGATAGAAATGAAGAGGTGATGGAAGCTGGAGGGAGATAGACATCAGAATTGGTGAAAGTGGACAAGAGGTTAGGTTGATTAAAACAAGGGTAGTTTGGGGTTTATAAAAATATTTTGGACATTTAGTTAATTATCATTTTAAAACGGATATTTATCTAATTAGACTTCCTAAATGGACATTTGTACATTTTAAAATGGATATTTTGTACAAGGCATTAATGAGTTTGAAATTATTGTAATTATACTAGATAATTAATTACTTTTATTCATTTTTTACTTTTGGCACCTCATCTCCTAGTCCTTCGTCTCTCTCCTTATTCTCTCTATCGTGAACAAATAAGGCCATGTTTATCAAGAGATGCTAGTAATACTATTTTTTTTTAATCTTTTGTCTCTGTCTTTGCTACATCATCTTAGCATCTTTGATTCCATGCGCATTGGTGATGGAGGAGGCCAAAGCACTGGTGGTTGTTGCTAGCTTCGACAGACCAACGAGGCCAAAGAGAGGTTACGGGACGGGGAGTACGATAAATAAAAGAGAAAGAAAATGAGGGTGAAGAGTCTAGTAGGAGATATAAATACTCTAGAAGGGGGGAAGAATAGATTATGGACAATTTTCGCAAAATACATGAATATCAAGGCTATGTCAAGGTCTTGATATGCAATCAGATACTTGCCAGTCCTTTGAACAAGTAAAGCGAGTAAACGAAAATTAAATGCGAAAATAAATAAAAGACAAGCGAATTGTTAACGAGGTTTGGCACGAACTTAGCATACGTCCCCGCCTAGGGTTATCCAACTCTTATGATTCAAAAACTCTTATTTCACTTTCCTTATGAGCCCTAGACAACCTAGAAGAACTTCTCGTCTTCTATACAAAGTCTCACTGCTTCTATCTAGCAACCCAAACCCACAAGTGAAATAAAAGCTCTCACCACATACCAAAGTGTGTATATATTCGAGTATGAAATACTCTTAGTATAAAACAAATGAATTTTACTATAAAGCCCTTGTGTTTCCCTCAACTCTCAAAATAAAAGCTAAAGAATAACAAAGAGAAAATGTGATAGAAACTGTGAAGGATCAAATGCAGTGGAGAACTTGAGTGCTTGACTTTTTCGCTTCAGTGTTGTCTGATCTCCCTTCTGCATTCTTCTCTATTTATAGATTTCCGATCCTCCAAATTGATAGACGTTTGAATTTGAATTGTTGGTCCGAAATTGTTGCCTCATAATCTTCAACAACTTTTTGAATAAGCTGCCAGAAGATTGATCGAGCAATCTGATTTCGGTTAGAGAGGATCTTCAAATACAATATATATCTCCATTAAGCTTTTAAATCACGAAATCTTTCTTAACCTGTAAAAGCTTAACAAACAGAATAACTCAAAGTAATGGTTATATAAAAGATGACCTAAAATCAGTTAATCCAAATTCATTTCGTAGGTTCAATAAAGATAAAGAGCCAATTATCTAAGGCCCATATAGAAATAAACAAGGCCTAAAATAATTGAACTATATAAAAATTCCTGCAAAATAAAAATATAAGATTGAATAACATATTATCGGATCCAAAACTAGATCAAACAATTGCCTTGCCTTCAAGACCTTGAAATCAAGACCTTGTTTTGTCTTTCATTAACTTTTGTCAAAGACATGTAGGTTAAGCTAATCAAGATGGAGTACGTCTTCAGATACAATAGTATCCTCTCCTTTTGAGAGTTTTTCTAATATTGTTTTAATAAATAAAAAAAATCTTAGCCTACAGGCCCAAAAGTTCTTAGCTAAACTACAGGTCTTTTGACAAAAGTTGATGAAAGACAAAACAAGACCTTGATTTCAAGGTCTTGAAGGCAAGTCAATTGTTTGATCTAGTTTTGGATCCGATAATATGTTATTCAATCTTATATTTTTATTTTGCAGGAATTTTTATATAGTTCAATTATTTTGGGAATCAAGATGGAGTCTTCATATACAATAGTATCCTCTCCTTTTGAGAGTTTTTCTAATATTGTTTTAATAAAAAAATCAAGGGTTAAAACTAATCATTAGAATTAATGATTGTTCTAATAAATAAATCTTAGGTTTTGAATCAAATCAATGATTAAGACTAATAATTATTACTCCGTATTAATGAGTAGTTAAATCTTATCGATCACAAATCCATCTTCTTCCTTTAATCAAATCTCATAGTGGATCAAATTATTGCCGAATTAATCAACAATTAATCCATCTTCTTCGTTCCCCTCGTATATTATCTACCGTTTAAAAATAAAATAAAAAAATATATCAAATACGATAAGATGAGTTGAAATTGAATTCCCAACCAAACTCAATAGTAATCCTAACCTTAGTAAATTTACTTCATAAAACTTACTAATTAGGGTAGGGAGGATGCACTCGTAATTAATTAAGTAATCATAATCTTAATTAGTAATTAATTTACTTATCTAATTAATTACCAGTCGTTTGCCAGGCTACGATTAACCTTCTCATTAGGATAGGATCTACTTTCGAAAAGGAGAGGGGAAGAAGAGAAAGAGAGATTTTTTAATTTTTGGTCATACCGAACAACCTCCTACAAGAATTGGTTTTTATAATATATTATGAGCTATTATAATTAAAAACTTGTACATCCAAACGTACCCTAAGCAATTCAATTGTAAAAACTATTAATTCAAAGGACGGGGGAGATCGAGCAACCAGGCACGGAACCAGAAATGAAAATCGGGGTAGGCTAAAATCGCCTTATACAATGAACAATTTTTCAAGAGTTATTAATAACATATATATACCTAAAACACTAATAGAGAAAAATAAAATATATAATGAACAAATTTGTAAGAGTTATTAAATATCACATATATAACACATTATTTAAAAAAATAATGAGGAGAAAAAAATTTATTAATGTCACATACACACCCCTAGACAAATAAACCTAATGAAGAGGGAATTAAAAAGAGATGGGTAACCAAGTGGGAATCTAACCCGGCCAATTTCAATATATCCCTATTGATCTTTCCGTATCAACCAACTGGACGACACTACCTTTGTGAAACATATCTATCTCTACTTATTTAAGTTCTGAATTTTTGGGGTGGGCTCCTGGATCCATGCCTGCGAGCAACCATGAAAGAGGGGGCGAGACCTGTCTAAGAAAGATAGAACCGTGAGGTTGTGAAGGAAGGGGTATTTTTGTCATTAAAAAAATAAAAGGTTTTTACTTAATTTAAAGTTTTTGGTGGGCATTCAATTAATTTAATCGTTAATTTAAAATGGATTCTACACCTAATTGTCAAACATTTTTTTAAATATTGCCTAATCAATTAACTAGTTAAGAAAATATGATTTGGGTAAAAATTAGTATGTATACACTTAATTTATTATAAATGTAGAGATTTGTTTATTAACAAACTAGTTAAAAAAATCATTGGGGAAAATATGATTGTAGTATAATTAATATAGGTACACAATATTTTTCTCTTCAAATCTAGTTAAAATAAATAAATTCGGTGGATGGATATTGATTAAAAAGCATCAGACGGGAACACGTGTATTAAATAGGTTAAATTTGGTGAATGTCCATTTTAGATGTGAATATTAAGTAAAAATGTCCATTTTTTTGGAAAATTAAGTAAATGTCCATTTTTTCCAAAAATATCCATCCTCCCCATCTCTAACCCTTCCTCCTTCCCCTTTGACCATTTTTAATTTTAACATTGACTGATCAACATTAACCATTTCGGTCAACGCCTGCATTTGGTGACAGTTTTTTGGTGACAGTTATTGTGATAATTATTTTGGTGACAACTGACTTTTTTGGTGACATTTTATTTTTTTCTAGTGATATTTAACATAATTTTTTTCTCGTACTAGTAAACATTGTTACCAACCTATTGTCATCAATTACATAACATTTTCACCAACTTTTTGTCACCAACTATAAAATATTGTCACCACTAATTTTCACTAACTACATACTATCACCAACTGCAAAATATTGTCACCAAACTATTGTCAACAACTACAAAACATTGTCATCAAATTATTTTCACCAACTTATTGTCACCAAACATTGTCACAAACCAATTGTTACCAACTACACAACATTGTCATCAATCTATTATCCCTAAATAGAGAACATTATCACTACCCCCTATTGTCACCAACCTACTTTCATAATCTGTTGGTACCAACAATAAAATAGTGTCATCAATCTATTGTAACCAACTATAGAACATTGTCATCAAATTTATCTCCCCTCTAGCGTCTTCATCCTCTTCATATTGTCATCAAACTAAAATGTTTGTACAGAACCAATGTCATCGTTATCGATCACCTAATATTAACTCACTTTTGTCACAAAAATAAAACCCTAGAACTAGGGGAGTATAGACCCTAGAGGGGCTAAAACTAAACAAATAAAATTTTGATGTACTGTTAGGGCCTTGACCTTAAACCCTAAAATGTGTGCACAGTACTAATGTCATCACATTTGTCACCTAATATTAACTCACTTTTGTCACAAAACTGAAACCCTAGAACTACGGGAGTATAGACCCTAGAGGGGCTAACCCTAAGCTAACCCTAGAACTATCACAAAACTGAAACAAAAATTTGATGTACAATATGATTTAGGTATAGCTAGTGATCATAGATTGAGCATAAATAAATGTAAATAAACTATCACAAAATAATACAAACACTGTTCAATAAGTAGTGAAAATCATACATTTAGTTAGTCACCATGATAATGAAAATAATTTATAAATCCCCAATTGTTGACTACATTAATTTTTAAAATAAATGGTAATAGTTGAGACAGTCACCATGATTAGATTACAATGAGTGTGAAAATACTAACATCATACAACTTAATGCTAGCAAAAAATATGTCAACATAACAATAAATGTCACCGCCACATTATATATCATCAAAATATTGTCACCAAATAAAATTTTAAAAGTTTGACTAGTTTCTCTCATATGAAATTGTCACCAAAATAGTGTCACCAACCTATTTTCACCAACTACAAAACACTGTCACCAAAATAAAATGTGTGTACAGTACTAATGACACAGTGGCGGATCCTGAAGCACTAAGTTGAGGGGGCGGAAAATTGACCTCTATTTTTTTCGAAAAAGTCATCAATATTTGAAGTTTTCGAGTTTTATTATAGTATTAAGTTGTGAAGTTTAACAAATGATAAGTATGATAGAAGTATATTAATTGGTAAATGATGTGAAAAAATCATTTATATCGCTTCAATTTTGAAACGTTTATAACTTTTTACTCAGGTATCGGATTTGAGCTTATAATATATCAAATCGAAGCTATCGACGAGAGGAATATGTATATTAAATTTTATTTTTGATTGGGGGGGGGGGGGCGACTGCCACCTCTGGCCCTCAAAAGGATCCGCCCCTGTAATGACATCACCGTTTGTCACCCAATATTAACTCACTTTTGTCACCAAAATATTGTCACCAAATTAATTTTTAAAAGTTTGACTAGTTTCTCTCACCGAAATTATCACCAAAATATTATTTCAATACACATTTGTCACCACGAACATGTAACCACAAAAAATTGTTACCACAATAAGATATTGTCACCAACCCATTTTTTCAAACTAGATTAAGCAAAATGATGCAAAAATGGCCTCCCTTTTTCTTAAATGGGATTATGGGATAAATGAGAACTTCTTATAAAGCAATTATTTAACAGAACCAATAAAGCAAACAAAGAAACATGATGACATCCGAAAATTCTTGGCTAAGAGTAGGGAAAGGCAATAATTTGTTGAGGCAGCAAAAAGGTCAATTCTTTGATAGTTGTTGGTAATAGTTGTTACTGACGAGGTTGACGATAATATATTGTCACCATGATATTGTAACCTTAAAAATTTGTCACTGTAACATTATATGTCAACAAGGTATTGTTATCAACCCATATTTTAAAACGTTGAACCATTAATGCTAACAAAAATATGTCAACATGACAATAAATGTCACCACCACATTATATATAATCAAAATATTGTCACCAAATAAAAATTTAAAAGTTTGACTAGTTTCTCTCACCTGAAATTGTCACCAAAACAGTGTCACCAACCTATTTTCACCATCTACAAAACATTATCACCAAATAAAAATTTGACAAGTTTCTCTCACCTGAAATTGTCACTAAAATAGTGTCACCAACCTATTTTTACTAACTACGCAACATTGTCATCAACTAAAATGTGTGTATAGTACTAATGTTAACGCACTTTTGTCACCAAACTGAAACCTAGAACGAGAGGAGCATAGACAGAATCGAATCAATCAACTTCATGAAATCAACTTCCTCATTATTGGTGACTATTGTTCCTTTATTGAATCAAAAAGCCCATGAAGCTAGGGACATCTAGTATACTGATGCACATCTTGCAGAAGAACTAGGCACTAAACGCCCATATTCAAGTCCTCCAAGCAGATTCGAACCAAGCAGCATCTTGTTCGATCGAGAAGCCTGAATTAAGAGGGGATAAACTAGATTGTACGACCAATGCGGACAGCCGCTGTCTCAGCGAAGACGAGGTCGCTGAGATCAGCGCTTCTGAGTTGGTTGATGCTGAGGCTAACCCCGGCGACTGTTGAGATCGCACGTCAAGTGCGCGCCCATGCTCACTAATGATTCCGCCACCAGAGCCGATACTCCCCCATGCAACACCTTGAACGACGGCTTAATTACAAGTTCCGGTGGCTCGCAGTGGCCTGAATCTCCGGCCTCGTACCGACGCCGCCGAGATCTGACTATCTTCCTTGTCTAATTGTCTCTTCTCCGTCTCCATTGAATCACCCATCCAGTAGGGAGGGTGGATCCAACTTTGCAATTGTGTCGAATGGAAGCCTACGAGAAATCCAACCCAGATCAACAATAAATAAATAAATAAATAAAAACCCAATTTTCATCCAAATTGGAAATCAGGTTTTTTAGGAGGTAGAAAGAAAGAGTTTTATGTTCCATGGTGCTTTGTTGCCGGCGTCAACGATTTTGTTGCCGGCGTCAACGATTTATATACCCGAATTATATAACAAATTAGAAATCATCCCCTAAAGGTTTACTCTGTAATTTCTACGTCCTCCTCTCAAATTCCACGCTCTCTCCCTCACACAATACACGCAGACAATTCCACCCGCGCCAATTTGAGGGTTTCTTTTGATCTAATTTCATAAATTATAACAAGGGTAGTTTGGGGATTAAATAAAATTCATGGACATTTACTTAATTACCATATTAAAATGGACATTTACTTAATTAGATATCTTAGATGGATATTTGACCAAATTTTTTCTATTAAATATCTCTATATTATTTGTTGTATATATAGATAGATGTTGATTAAAGAAAATATTAGGAACAAAAGAAATTAAAGATAATTAAAAATTCGACACTAAATAAGCACTTTTTCTCTATGGGTGTTTTTAAATACACCGCAAATCCATTTTTAAAAATGCACGTTACTTTCGACGTGCAAGTCACCATCACTAATTAACACTTTTAAATAATTAATTAACCCACTTTAACTCTGCACGTCGGAATTGACGTGCAGGGTTTGTGGTGTATATAGCGGAGGCGTTTCTCTATTATCCATTATATTTTTATTCTTCTTCTTTACCTGTTTTTAATTAGATAAAATGTGAAGAAATTTTACTTGAAGACACTGACATAAAAAGGGCGATAGTCGAGTGTGTGAAGACCAATTTGTTTGAGACCTTGGTTCTTAGTGCATCTACAAAGAGTGGTTTAATGAGGTACGTATAGTTATATACTCCCTTCGTTAATTAAAATTTGACGTTTTATTATTCACGCACGCTTTTTGAGTTCTTAAAAACTATATAAAATATTAACTTTTTTAACATATTTTTTAAACAATTTTATACTTGTTACTATTAATTATGAATTTATAAAAACAAATTTAAAAAAATGTTAATATTTCATATAGTTTTTATCATTCTAAAAAAGCGTGCATGAATAGTAAACGACAAGTTTTAATTAACAGAGGGAGTATTAGCTAATTCATATATATATAAAGTTCTAAAATCTAGTCATTAAATCATAAAATTATTATTATTATTATTTATTTGATTAAAAATATAACATTGGGTTGATTTAAAAAAATCTTAAAGTTGTACTGCGGGTATATGAACATGGTCTAATCGTATATGGATAGTACACATTAATTTAATTTTATATGCATGTAAATATTTATATGCACAAATAGTTGTAATTGGATTATTTTCGTTATAAATTTATATAATAATAACAATAATAATTGTATCACTATAAGAAATGTACGAGTTGTCTTTTGAAATTTTAAAGAAGATAATGAGAATAGTTTTGTTCAAAAAAATGTAAAGAAGGGCAGTGTTTTCAAACTTTTATCAATCAAAATGAAGGGGAAAAAATTTATAATGTTCCAAAATTAATCTCAGTCATTACTACATGACAAAAAAATATTTTTATTATTATTTTTATTGTATCGGTTTTTTAAGTTTTTCTTTCTTCTCTGTTGATTTGTATTATTATGTCTTGATTGTACTAACCGTTTTTCATCTGCCGACTTGGTTGGCCCTCGAGTTACAAGTATGCCTGAACTCGAATTTTTACCTAATAAAAAAAATTATAAAGTTGAGTAAAATTGATGAAATATGATAATTTATAATTTTGAAAAGAGATATAAAAGGACATTGAAATAAATAAAAATTAATATTTTTAAACTTTGATGGGTAAAAAAGACATTTAAAAAAAATAAAGAAATCGCCTAAAAGGACAAATTACATAAAAGAGGAGAATACAATTTATAAGGGCAATATAGGTATGAAAGTTGATTTTTACATAATCTTGCAATTAAGGAACTCTAATATCATCTTATTATATAGATATGAATTTTGATAACTGTTGTTGAAATAAATAAGTGAGAGCTATAATTTTTTTTTAATAATATATCATAATGTCGCATGACTACATTGTTATGATTTAAAATAATTTTATCTCCTAATTATTACTATTACATTTTGAATTAATCCCATCGTTATTATTTTAAAGAATTACGTACTAAAATATAGATTATCCTTAATTAATAATAATGTATAAATATAATTATATTTAAAAGGGTTGTTAAATTTTTAGATCATACCTATAATTAAATGTAATTGAATATTTAAATGAAAAAATATTTTTTAAAAAAACCAATTGGATGAATTTTCTAAAATTAATGTGTTTCTTATACATCATTCAAAACTCTTCTATTTTAAAATTATAATTATAGATATATAATTATTAATTAAGGAATGTATATATATAATAATAATAATAATAATGAATGTGGTTGGAAATTGAAGAAGGTTGATGGCCATGGGTAGTAACGACATTCCAACAGGAGTGATGAAGAGTGCTCCTGATTTCACCACAGTTTGTGTAATCTCAAAGGGGAAAGTGGTGTCGATGAGATCCGCCACCGGCACTCCACCCACCGGCGTTGATATCCAACAACCAGACAGCCCTACTCTCACCCATGCTTCCTCCTACAGGTCAGCCTGTAGCAGTTCCCATTCCCAAGGTATATATATAACATACGCACACCCGCAGACCTTATTTATTTATTTATTTATTTTGAATTGCTATCAGATTTTATTTTGTTTTATACAGTAGTTATTTTAATTGTGTTTTCAAGTGTGGGTAATCCTATTAATTAATGGCATATTTTATATTAAATCGTTTATAAATTGCAGGACGTCCATCTAGCGTTTCATCGTACAATACTCCACATGAGGACTTTTTCAGGTTTTTATTTTTATCTTTTTGGTATATAGTGATTGAAATACGATAAAAGAATAACAACTTTTAATTATATTGATCCAGAAGGGAAAAAAAATTGGGAAATTTCTTAGGTTTCAATAAGGTACAAAAAGTTTCGATAAATTTTGAATGGTGTCCTTGAGATTTTACAAAAGTTCATATGATATATAACAATGAGGTTTTGATAAATTAGCTTACATAACATCTTAGAATTCTACTATTATATGCATCATTAGAATAAAATATCATACCTTTAATTGAGTATTAAAATTTAGAAAAATGGTATGGAATCACTTCATTAAATAACCAAATATAATTTTTATATATATAAAAAATAAATTAGATAAGTAAATTAACTCTAGAGTTCAACTATACTCAATTTTTTTTACAAAAATTAAAATTTTGTTATTTGATGGTGTGACATCATGTCATTCATTTTCTGAACCCTCGGTTTCCATGGTAAAAAAATTACCGAAAAAATTGTCTCGTATTGAAATTGGTTTAGTGTTGGATAATTTTGTATATCTTTTAGTAAATTTTTAAAATTCGTATTAATATTGGTTCATGAGTAATAGTTCTTATTACTTTAGCCAATTTCCTTCAAAATAAATACAAAACGTTGAGAACAAATCAAAACTAATACGTAAGATTTGTGAATTAAAAATATTGGTCGAATTATCTTTAATAAAATCTATATTAAAAAATATTTTTTAAAAAATATTCACACCAATACACAATGCTGTAAAGTGTTTTCCCCAATAATGTACCAAAATATCATTTTTATAGAATTTTTTAAAATCAAAATCGTGATTTTTTAAAATCAAAATATCTAGCATCCACCTCCCCCTACCACCCCTCAATGATTTTCACTTGCACCCGAGGGGTATACGAGTTTTACATGCTTGAGTAATTATCGTTGCACGTTCAGTAGGATTACAAGGTTTCCCATGAATGATTGCTTTATTTCTAGCTGCTCATGTGAAATAGATAATTGTAGTAGTGAACACTATCAGCTTGCTCTGAAATAGAGGTGTTTTTGGTTTAGTGGCAAACAATGTCAACAAGTCCTTAATGGTGACAACTATCAGTTGGATGCCGATCCAGCTTCATACGTGATTCCGGACACCAAAGATAGTTAGATAACAAAAACCAAATATGCTATTCGGTTTGATCTGTGATTGTCACTACTGCTCCCTTTCAATGTTTAATTTTTCTTCCTATTTAGATTCTCTTTCTAGCTCCCAACTAAACAACAAACGACCACCTTTGCCACTAAGCCCTTTGTTAAAGCATAATTCCCTAGCATAAGTCATTTCCTCTTTTTCTTATTTCATCATAGATCTTCTTGCATTATGTTCCCCCTTTTTCATTCAACAATTGAGTTAAATTCTTAGTTTTCCTTCTTTTGACTGTTGCACTTTACTTCAACTCATCTCTTACTTTAAGCGACCCTTTTCAAGCCCATGTATCATTCACTTTTGACAACATATCCCATATGCTCTCTCCACGCAGGTGCTTCTAATTGCGCCATTTCACCTAACTGCTCTGTTATTGCATTACAACATCACCAAAAACTTAATGTGAAAACTTTTGCTCCACGTCAATATCTCCATGATGTCTAATCTGCCTTCTTCGAATGATTTTGTTACTTTTTCCCATGTCACAAGGCATTTTCTACTCTCCTCAGTCTCACTCCTTAGAAAACGCTTGTGCATACCCTCAAGTTTATTGATCAAACCTTCAGGCATCACAAATACTTGGCTCCAAAACGCGAACACCTCAACAAGCACAAATTTTATCAATTGTATCCTCCTCACATAAGATGATTTCCTAGTAGCCAAAGAATGAATCAGACAATCAACTTTGCCAAATAAAGCCTTTTATTCATGATGGATAATTTTTTTTGGAGCGGAGAGGTGTTCCTAATTACTTTACTGATAAATAGCCTATGGAGAACCACAATTCTCAAGCAATTCATTCCAAATTTCTCGTGATATGTACCCTAACTAGAAAAACCATACTTTTTTTAATCTTTGTTGACTCTCAATCTAGAGGCATCAAAGACACTATTCAGACATCTTTTAACAACTTGCAAAAGAAGTCACATAAGCTCAAAATAAAATCATAAAGTCATTGATAAACTGAAGGTGTACCAATTTTTGTTATCGACATTTTAATTGATAGTGAAAACTGAGGTCATTTGTAGCTTCATGGATCCTACACAACACCTCCGTACAAAGAACAAACTTGTAGGGGGGCAAAGGATTTATATGTCAAATCCCCATTGCACCCTTAATGAAATATTTTGCGAAACCATTTATAACTACCATGAATGTTTGTAGCAGTGCATTCCATGATCAACTCAATACTTTTTTCCAAGAAATTGCAAATAGGGGAGGGTGTGCTTGATGAAATCCCAACGCAGAAAATCATATATGTTTTTGCAAATCTACCTTGATAGTACATCTTGTTGAGAGTCTTTTGGACCCATATCTGTTTATAATCTCGACCACAACTATACTATTGTGTGGTGATGATCTCCCTGGAATGAAAGCCCCTTGGCTATTATAGCACCACTACGGCAATCATCATAATATGCTTGTATTACACCACGAGACCAACCTTAGATCCTTCATAAAGGTAGGATTTGACACCATCGGAATTATGGAAATGAATGTACCATTTAATTACTTGATGACCCTACCATTTCAAAAAAAAACTCCCTCATAGCTTCACACACATCTTTGTCAATTATAGACTTATAGTCCAGTTGTCCTTGAAAAATCTACCCCTAAAACCATCCAGCCCAAGTGATTTATTTATTAGCTTCTATTGACCAAATATTTTTCCTGGTTTCATCTTAGCTTGGCAAGGCAATGCGTATGTGCATTCGGCCATGATTCATGCTTGCTTCTAGCTGCAAGGTTGGAATTGCACTCCTCTTCGATCGGTTTATTAGAATTATTCTTTCCCTTCCAATTGCTCAGTAGTTGCCTCTTTACCAAACTGATCAAGAAATTTATATGTTGCCACTTGAATGGTATTCTCTTGTTTCTCCTAGTGAATTTTTACAAGTTAAAGAGATTTCTTTGTGGCCTTAAGCAAACCTCTAGGCAATGGAATACCGAATTAACTAAAAATTTCTACTTTCTTGGGGTTATGTAGTCCATAAATTTATGGTTATTCTTTGGTTGTTAGAAAAAATGGTGAAGGGTTTACAGTTGCCCTAGTCTATGTGGATGATTTCCTCAAAACATGCAACTCTATTGGTCACACTGAGTCTTTAAAGCTACTTTGCATAAGGCCTTCAACATTAAGAGCTTGGTTAGTCCATATTTTTTTGAGAATTGAGTTGTTTCGAACTGGTTCTAGCATTTACCTCGCTGAAAATATGTCAATGATACTTTGAGGGGCTTTTTTAATATGTTCAATGCCAAAGCTTTAGGCTTTCCCTTTTCCAATATTTCCTATATAATGCAACATCTTAGTCACTTTGTTTCAAGTCATCAGATATCTCACATGCAGGCTGCCAAATACGTCCTTAAATACATGGTTGGACCAACTTAAAGGGTTTGTTTTAACTTGTGCATAATCAAGTGAAAGCAGTTGACTTCATAGCTACATATTGGAGTTCTCGTGTCATGACCAAATCCTCTTTCATTAGTTGTTGCATATTCTTGTCATCAAGTAAAATGGTTTAATTTATGACAAAAAAATGTATTTAATATATAATTCTTCCATAATGATTAATTTTTATATTTACTTTTAAAATTAATCAATCAATCCAGTAATTATAATGAAAAGTTTAACACATATGTATGGATAATAATTAATATATATTTGAAAAAAAAAAAGATGAATGCAACATGCATGTGTTGACAATTGAAAAAATTGGGTTATAGGTCACCATTTACAAGTACAAGAGATAAAGGAGAGAATGGAATGTCGTACATGGATTTGTCAGCAGCCGAATTGGACATCTCATTTGTGGGGTCAGAGACGGAAAGGATGTTTCCCTATTCGTCGGAGTTAATGGATTTAGGAACATTTAACTCTTATCCAACTACTTTAGGGGAACTTGCTTCTATCCCTGGTTTGGATCATCTCCAAGGTCCACCCAACAATTGTATGTCGTGAACTCCAATCTACATCCCTTTACTTATATAACTGCTACTTCTTACTATCTTTTTTCGATTAACTAGTGCAAATCTCAACTAACTAAATTTATTTTTGTATAATGCAGCATTCAATGAATAATAGGAAATTCAAACCCACATGAAGACTACGTTAAATGGGCTGGCAGGGTCAACCGATGAAGCCCTCCAAGGTAAAGGCCGGATCAAGAGTGATCAGACAGCAGGTGAGAGCGGATTAAGGAAAACAGGTTGCAAGGGATATTATGGTCAAAACAGTTCGACTAGCTCTACGAGTAAGAGGAGATAAAGGACGTGGGTTAGCATGCTTCAGAAAAAGGGATTTATAATGATCAAATAGGAGTCGATGTTTTGTTAGGGCATATGCAATCAGGAGATTGTAGTCAAACTAAACATTTGGTTCCTTAATTCCCATTAGTTTACATTTTTGTTGCAAGATTCTCTTTGTAACAAGGGGGCTCAATTGTTGGAATCTATTTTTAGACCTCAATGTCATTTGTGTTATTTACTTGGTTTGAATAATTATTTCTTATGCCAATTCATGTTTTCTTTTTTCAATTTGTATTAGTCATCCATAAATTTGACTTTATCTCATCGTCATCATTTTGTTACACTTTCTTAACGTAGTCATATCTATCCCGCCTACCAGCTAAGCACCTCATACCCGATCTCACCTTAGATAGTATGTTTTCTGCACCCCAACTAATTTGGCGTCGACTATGACAATACGTATATGTGTGTAAATCATAACTCAAATGTCTACAAAATTCTCAGTTGATATTGAGAATGTCAACCTTATTGAAAAACTTAGCTATAATCTGTTAATTCTCTCCTAAATTTGTGACCAAGGAAGGAACAAAGTCTCATTCACTTCTGAAAATTGCAAGGTTAAAAAAATAAGGTCAGAAAGTAAATCATTCTGAAGAGTGTCTAACACAATAGCATCTTCCTCCGAGATAAATCAAACCTAAAAAAAATTGTGTCTTTTTTCTGTTTCTAACCTTAAAAATATGTGGCACAAGAGGCTTGGTCATGTAGATCATCTTTTAAACCAAGAACATGGTAACTACTTCACAATGTGGACCTATGAGGGTTAGAAGTATAGGAGGAAATAGGTATGTACTCAGTGGCGGACCCGGGGGCTCAAGGTGGCTTTAGCCCCCTAGAATCGGGAGTAAAAAAAATTATCTATGGGGTTTTTGTATTAAGTATAATTAGAATGTATATATATAGAATCAGTAATTTCGCTTAGCTCACTTGGTCATTTGAAAAGAAAGGAAGCCGCGTCCACACTCAGACCCGAGTTCGAGTCTCATCATCCCCCCTTTCTAATCTTTTTAGCCTTGCACACTTTAACATTTAAGGGTTTTTTTACACAAACAGAAACAGCTACAAAGGGCGATTTTGCGAAGTCGAGATTCCATCCCTCTTGGCTCCTGGAGTCCTGGTCTGCACCTCACCCCGCTCCATTACACCACCTCACGGTTCGCACCGCACCCCGGCCTACTGCTGAGCGCTGGCTCGGCTCCTGTTCGGTTGTCCCTGTCCTTTCCGCTCCCACAGTCTCGTTAGTTCATAATCTGAAATTCCGAATCAAAAGGTATTTTTTTACCTTATAGCTTATACTTTGTCAATTTGTAATCTATATTTTGATTTGAGAATCAATTTGTAGATTGAGTATGAGAATTAATTTAGGTTTTTGGTATTTGAAGTCAAATGTTTGAAATTATAGTTTGTGAGTTTGGGAATCAATTTTCTGACATTTTGATTAATGCTTGTGGTTTTGAGAATCAATTTTGTGACATTTTGATTAGGTCTTGTCATTTTTAAAATCACTTTGTGAATTGAATTTCAGGTTTGTGAATTGAATTTGTAATTTGGGGATTGTTGTTTTCTATATAGGAATATATAACATGGACAAATTTGTTATTCGCTCTAATCCATCTCCAAATGTTGAAGCGGTTATGAGCAGAGATGATATTACTATTCGTAGAGATGATGTAAGGAGTGAAAAAAGATCTTAGGTGATTATTAGCGATCCGGGACTACGAAAACCTATCCAGGAATATGATCCTTTCATTAGAGATGATGTTTTAAGAGATTATGTTATTAATGGTCCTTGTTAACCTATGTCACATGATTTCCCACAACGTTTCTTTGGAAAAGAAAAGAAAAGTTTCTAGAATAAGTGATTCAAAGACAGAGAATGGTTGGAATACATTTCTAAAGATGCTTCTTATTGCTTTTGGTGTTATCTTTTCATAGGGGATTTAGGACCAAAATATGGAGATGGGGTTCTTGTCAAGGAGTGCTCTAATTGGAAGAAGGCTCTTGAGAAATTTGAAGAACATGTGGGGCATTCAAGTAGTCAACACAATGATGCAAAAACATTGTTTGTATGTTTCAGAAATCAAGCTCAGAGTATTTCAAGATGTTTATCTACTTCAACAAAAGCACAAAGTGCTGCTTACCATCTGTGTTTCAAAGCAGCTAGATATCTACTTGAACAGGGGATGCCTTTTCGCGGGCATGATGAGCAAATTACTTCCAAGTATAGAGGTTGTTTCTTGGAATTGCTTCGCTTTATGGGGTTTGTAAATGAAGATATTGCAAAGGTTGTGCTGAGTAATGCCCCATCAAATCATCAACTTACTAGTCCGAAAATTCAAAAAGATATTGCTAAGGCATGTGCATCAAAGACGGTAAATGTCATTCTCGAAGAACTTGGGGACAAATTCTTTTCAGTATTGATTGACGAGGCTCATGATGTTGCTGTGAAAGAGCATATGGCTATTGTTGTAAGATATATTTACGACCAAGGAGTAGTTGTAAAGCGGTTTCTTGGGATAGTTCATGTTCATGAGACTACTGCAGCATGTTTGAAAAGTGGTATTGATGTGTTCTTTGCTCAGCATGGATTATAATTCTCTAAACTGAGAGGCCAAGGATATGATGGAGCTTCAAATATGCAAGGTGAGCATAATGGGATGAAGACTCTTATTTTGAAGGAAAATCCATATGCAATGTATATCCATTGTTTTGCTCACCAGCTTCAACTAGTTGTTATGGAGTGTGCAAACACAAATCTACATGTTGCAGATTCTTTAACTATTTGATGTTGATTACGAACATGGTTGGAGCTTCTTGCAAAAGAAGAGACGAGTTCTATCAAATTCAACATGACAATATGGTGTAGATGCTAGAAAAGGGAGAAATTTCATCTGGAAAAGGATTGCATTAAGAAAGCACTTTAACTCGGCCAAGAGCAAATCATTGGGGGTCACACTATACTAGGAAAAGCTTTAAGAGCTATTTAACCTCCGCCATTCTTCATTGCGTAATGCAATTGAGCGATCATTTAAAACTCTTAAGCTGTAGTTTCCAATTATAGGAATTTACAATAAGAAGACATATCCATTCCAAACACAATGTGATATTGTTCTTGCTTGTTTTATACAGAATTTTCTAATGTCATTTGACCCTGATTAGAAGCTCATTTCTAAAGTTGAAACAGAGTTAGAAAGTGAGCGAAATAGAAATCAAATGTGAAGAGCTTCTTCAAGGGTTGTAAATGAAGAAGATACCGATGCAACCAAAGAAGATAATGATAATGATGATAATCACCAATCTTCTTCAAGAGTTGGTAACGATGAGGATTTGATATTAGGTGCACAATTACGATAGTATAGCCGCTCAAATGTGGAATGACTATGTCAATGCATTATAGATGAAACATTTTTTGTTTCTAATAAGAAAAGACTAGATCGAATTGCAATTAAGCATTTTTTAATTTTAGGTAGATGGTAGTTTAACGTTTGCAAGAAATTTATTCAAATGTCATTTACGACTGAGTTACAATAAGAAAAAACCATTGTTGCATTACTGTTATATAATGATGTTTTATCTTTTTCTAAGTTATTTTAGCTCAGTAAACTATACGAATTGTATTTGTGTATATATATAGTGGGAATGGTTGCACCTAAATAAAAAAAACGTACTCTCTTAAAGGAAACGCGCTCTCTTCTCTCTAGGAGGGAGAGGGAGATCCAACCACGACTTCGTTTGTCAACATCCTGGCTCTAGCCGTCCTCACCTTGACTTTGGTCGTCCCGTGCTATGTTGGCCCCAACTCTGGTGTGTCACCGGTTACGAATCGCAATTTCTTTAACCCTAGCCTGGATGATACATTTTTTATTTCGATCAAAACCCGAAATTGATTTGAGGCTTTTATAGATCTGAGTCTACTCCCCCCATATCTGCAACTAATCGGCCCGATTCATGCATCTCCATCCCTCTTTTTCCCCTATGGATGTTTGTTTGGATGTCTCTTCTTCGGCCTCTTCTTAGCTCCCTTATGCTGCTCCCGATGGTTGGTCTACCCGGATCACCTGCTTCCTAAATTGCCGGTGTAGTACAATTCTCAGTCCTTTAGGTATCGTCGTCGGCCCAGTTAGTTCGAATATTTGAGGTCTCATCCTCGCTTCCGCCTACTGCACTAGTGTTCGGTGGATTTCGGTTGTCGATTACCATCGTGGGTGGCCAGAGGGGCTTGCTTTCCATCGCCTGGTCTGTACGGCACCATCGAATCGACTTCTACCATGCCTACTGGCTTGGCTCCGCCATCACCTCCATTGCGCCGCGCATCTCCGGCTATCCCGGGCCCTCGTCGCCGCTTGGACCGCCATCGACCTCAGCCTTGGTTGCCATGGCTGGTGTTTGGTGGTATTTTGGCGTCACCTGATGTCGTGGACTTGGGTATTTCCTTGGGCCCTAAGAAGGCCTGAAATGTGGTCTTTGGACCCTAATATTTTTCTTAGGCCCAAATCGACCCATAATAAAAATAAATAAAATGAATGATATATATATATATATATATATATATATATATATATATATATATATATAATGAAATATATATATATATATTATAGAATAAATTTATGGCCTTTATAAGGGTTTGAAAAAAATTCCGAAAATGTTTGATTTAAATTCCCGAAAGAGTCGAACAAATCTCATATGGGTCTAGAAAACAATTTTATTGGCGTTCTTGAACGAGCGGTGTGTGACTCTGGCATCTCTATGAGTTCTTCTACTTTGTTGGGGTCGTGGAGCTCAGAGTAAGGATTGGCTGGAGTCGTGGTAGTGCGTTCAGGGCGACTCCGTATTCGGGAATGAGCTTCCTTGGAGTTTCCTCTGAACTACCCACATGAGATAATTCATGCAGTATTGCTAGCTCACGGTACTACTGTTCGGTGGTGTTTGGCTTCGTTTCTTTGCCAACGTCCTCAATTCTTCGGGAGTAGTTCTTCTTAGTTCATCTTGTTTGTAGGGTTTATTTCTGTTTGCTTCGTTACGCTTGTTTTCTTTTTTTATTGTATCTTTAAGCAATTTTTGTCTGTTGATTCATCGACGACCTCTCGAGAATCAAGCTTGGATCTCGAATTTTTATTTAATAAAAAAAATATGTATAGTGAGAGTGGCTCCAAGATCAACATCTGAAAGAAGACAATCATTATTGCAATGGACCAAATACTTTTTGATGCATTTTTAGACAAAGTGAGGAAGACTAATATAGTGAATGACACATTTACTACTATTGGTACGATTGAAGCAATTCAAGAAGTACGTATGAAGACACAAATGACCACCACTGACAAGGATAAAGTTAGGAATCGTATGAAACCATTGAAAAAAAAAAGTTTCGGTGAAGCATATGATGCATTTAGGGGATTGAACGGGTTTGTATGGAAACCCATCACAAAGCTCTTTGAAGCGGACGGTGAAGTGTGGAATGACTTGATTAAGGTATCCTAATCAATTAATCAATTCTTATATGTGTTGTATTAATATGCCTTTAGATGAGAATTGATTATACATTGACTATATCTTTTGTTGTTGAAGGCAAATTCTAATGTTCTTCAATGGAAGATGAGACCTATATCCCAATACGATAAACTAAAAGAGCTTTGGGGGAAAGATTGAGCCACATGCAAATTTGCATAAAGAGCAAAGGAGAGAGAGTGCAAAGATCAACCATTGAAGTGAACACGGATGATAACTAGGGATGGGTAGAAATTGGATCAGATCGCAACCAGATCGAAAATTACGGTCTTGGATCGAACCGGAAGTATTAGAGTCTGATCCGCGGTCCAATGAATTTTAGCATTATCATTTGAACTTGGACCTCATAATTTCTAACAATAGCGACTCCTTCTAGAGAAAGATTTGAATTATTTAATTCATATAACGAATTTGGGTAGCTACTTACCATAGCAATGTGAGCTAACCCAAGGAGAAGATTAATCCTAAATTTGAAGAGGCGTGTAAATGCAAAATTCCAAAATGCAACCAAGAAAAATTAGCATATTTCATAATTACATTCAAAACAATTTCGAAGCCCTTACCCTAAATCAAAGTTTCTTTTCGTGTTCCATATTTGTGTAGTCTTCTTAACTGGTCATATATTCATATGTAGACCTTATTACTTTGAACTCCATGACACAGAGAAACTCAGTTAGAAAACCTGATGGTGGATAATGTTTTTAAAAAATCAAGCTTTTGCATTGATTATTAAGGAATTGATCTGAAAAAATATCTTGCATGATGAAGGATTGTTTGTGTTTTCTTAAAGAACCACTAATGATTCTTGTCTATGCAAAATGAAACTTCTCTTTTTGGCATTTTCTTTGTATCCTTTGTTTATGTCCATGTAACTGTAACTAAGGTAAATGTTTGTGAAAACCGTTCTTCAAGAATTTGAAGGTCGCTTGCAAAGTGGTGGATTTACCATAACAAAAAATCAGCTTAGGAGTTAGGATCCAAAGAAAAGTAGGAAAAAAATGTCATGCTTATCCGATGGACATTTCATCAAACAGTTGAAGTGCGTGACTAAATTACATCTATTGAACTTGAATTTGAAGGGCGTTGAATTCACTATCTCATCAAAAAAAATACAAAATAAAGTTCAGAATTGCATAAATTTCAAACCTATATATCAAGAGTAAATAACAATTGTAGAAGATGGAAAGCTAACAAGGGAGAGAAACCTACCTTTAGGCTCAATGTTGAGAATTGGAGCAATGGCTGCAACCAGGGTGGACCAATTAGTAATTGGCTAAGGTCGGCTACTAAAGACAATTGCAGATGAACAGAGCGACAAAGATCAATTTTTAAAAGTAATTGACTGATGAAACCCATAGAAGGTTTTTGGAAGAGAAGCCACAAAGGTAGATCAAGCTAGAAAAGGGTCCATGGAATTTGAAGCTAATAGGGGTGAGCATGGAAGATGACAAGCGAGAGGTGTAAAGTAGTGAACGAGGAAGCCTTCGGGTCGCCGAGGTGCGTAGAGGAGTGGAACCAATGTTAGAGGGGAGCTCCCGGTAGATGGCATAGCACTGCACAATGGTGGTGGCAGTCCAGGGGCAACAATGTCATTTCCTGCGACAATATCATACAATATCTCAATATGGTTACATTCAAGATCCTATATACAAGACCCTAGGAACCCACCAAAAAAAAAGACCCTAGGATCGGATCTTATAATTGCAAGATGTTATAAATATGGTAAAATAAAATAGATAATATAATAAAAATAAATTATACCAACCAAATAACTTGATTTTAAAATATTAAAAAAGCAAATAATGTCATTTACATTTCATACTAATTCAAGGTTAATGTCCAAAACGTTACAATAGACCACATACCATCCATTAAATAAACTAATACGTTCATACTTAATGTTGCATATTGCAGGTATTTGATTTTAAAAAATAGGGTATAGTTGTAATTGCAGGTATTTAAAAGAAGTTTAACGGAAAATTGACTGGGGTGTGACTTTGCTAACGAAAGAGCTTTAATGTGTGGTTGGCCGCAAATATAGGTTTAAGGGGTGATTTTATGCAAAGGGGCATGGTTTAAGGGTGGTTTTATGCAATTTTCCCTAAAAGTTTGAACAATATTGAATTTTATGGACTTTATTTGGGTATCGGTAAGTGAATAAGTTTATGAGAAGAACATGATTTTGTATTCCCATTGATCACGAATATATGGATTAGGGAGATTACATTTCAACCCTGAAGAGATTGATAATCCTTACCTAACAAATCTTAACCGCAAAGAAGAGAATCAAAGATATACAAAAGATTATATATATAGAGAGAGAGAGGTGGTTAGTGTGTTAAATGTTAACAAATTTGGGTCATTGATTGATGAAAATAGATGGTTGTGATTAATCTTAAAAGAAAATTAATTTTTAATTAAATTCAATGGGACCCACTCTACAATTATGATTCACTCCCCTCACATAGAGAGTGAGTTTCACTCTCTTTCGCATTGGGATCCCTTTGGATATTTTTGAAGGTAAATTTAATGTATTATTCAACCGGTTACTAAGGTTTATTCGTCGTTATTTCCAATTAATTAGATTTCGATGAATAATGATGAATAAATTACTGAATAATTTCTAATTATCAACGAATAGTGACTTTGAACTTGTTGAATAGTCGATAAATTCATGAGCTTGAATTTCAAGAAACGCACATCTAATTACCCACATACATATGAATAATTTTCTTATTATCAACGAATAGTGACTCGAAACTTGTCGAATAGTCAATAAATTCATAAACAATTTTAGACAGTTTGAATTTCAACAAACCTACATCTAATTGCCCCTATAAATATGAATAATTTCTAATTATCAAGGAATAGTTAATTTGTACTTGCCGAATAGTCGATAAATTCATGAGCTTGAATTTTAAAAAACTTACATCTAATTGCGCTCATATATATATGAATAATTTCTGATTATCAACGAATAATGACTCTGAATTTGCCGAATATTCGATAAATTCATGAACAATTTAAATAGAGGTTGAATTTCAAGAAACCCACATCTAATTACCCACATACATGTGAATAATTTCTTATTATCGACAAATAATGACTCAGAACTTGCCGAATAGTCGATAAATTCATAAACAATTTTAGACAGAGTTTGAATTTCAAGAAACCTACATATAATTGGCAGTACATATGAATAATTTCTTATTTCCATCGCATAATCACAAGAAGCACACAAGCAACCACTCAAAGAATACTACAAACCCAAGCCCAATTGCCACAAATCGGACTGTTGCAGCCGCCACACCGCCATTCTCGACCAAATTAGCTCAAAGAAATGTAAAGACAACCCATAAATGTTGATTCAAAACAAAAAAAATAGCAAAAGGGAGAAATCTAGCCAAATTCCCTCATGAGATTGAAAACCATGAACCCAACCATTCTTGACGATCCATCAGGTAATTCTGATGGGATCCTAATCATCAATGAGCTTGACTGCTTTATCTTACAAAGCTTTGTCGCTAGATATGAACATCAACCCTCATTTGATAAAACTCTGTGGTGACACTGTCGTATTTTGGCTCTCTTGGGCTGCATAAAATTCCGATTGAAACCGATTAGCACTTGTTGGAATACTATTTTAAGTGGCTACAACTTCCCTCAAGGACACCTCTCCTAAATCAGCTGCGAAGTTGCTCGAATCGGATTTCATTCCAGCAGCTCAAATCTAGACGTTTTTCATGCTTTTATTTCTATCAAAATAAATCCCAAATCGATTAGAGGTGGTTGGGGGATATATTTTCATCCTATATATTGCTTGTAAGAACTTCATTTTGAATCAAGTCAAGTTTAGTTGAGTTAAAGGTTAAGCCACTAATAGCTTCCTATGATTCCGAGTTAAGGATCGAGTTCTTGGTGAGAGGCTAAGAGCGAACCCTTTGGTGAAAGGCCGAGGGTGGCACCCTAGTGAGAGGCGAAGGTGTTAAAGGGTTGAAATCCTCGGAGTGCGATTCCGAGAGGATTGAGATCGAGTGTAGGGGGTTCAAGGGTGAGAGGCCTACGAATCTTGCTCCACATATCCCTTTTTTTCAGTTTTCATAAACCCCATAAATTATCCCAACAAAAAGAGTGTTTGAAAGCTCGAGCCTTGGTCGATCCCAATCCTTGGGTGTCATCAAATTCGGCATCAGGTTCTTCGTTCCGACAATCTTAACTCAACTTCAGCAAGTCGAATCGCCAATCAATTAGCCAATGGAGTGGCCGTCATGACTCGCTTGAAGCTCCGATACGTCAATTGCTCAGACCACCGATTCCTCTGCCGATTGGGGATGAAACCTAGGGTTTCTGACCCTTTCGAGGTGTCTGTCCCTTACGCTCTTGCGATTTCTAAGCTCGGGGAAGTTGAAGTCTCCGGGCCATCCCGTCTGGTTTACTTCGCCCCAATTGCACCAGAGGCTGCGAATCGCAGACCGTTCCGAGAGCACAAGATCCGCTCATCTCCTCCACCATAGGAGCAAGAAGAAGGAGTCGCCATGGTTGATTATCCTCCCCTCATCGCTGGTTCTCCTCCATTCATCCTAATTCGCCATGGTGCCGCTCATCTCCTCTGCTCATCCGCTCATCGCCATGGCGCCGCTCATATCCTTACATTTAGTGCACCCCTTCAATACTACTTGATTTGAATATGCACAACAAATAAACAACATGGCAATCCACTGGGAAGAAGGAGGAGTCGATCGGGAGTTTTGTGAGATGGATTAAGGTAAATTTTGAATTTATAGGGGATTGAAAGACACGCTTCAACAATTGAGAGTTATCTAATTTTTTAGTAGGCCCCATCTTAATAAATTAATAATTTATTTAAATTTTGAGATAATTTAGATCATTCATTTTCCATCAATCAATGGTCCAGATTAGATAAAACACCACCCTTAAAATATGTCACGTTGCCCAAAATCACTCCTTACATATGAAATTGCAGCAAACCACCCGTTAAATAGACTTTGTTAGCAAAAAGCCACACATTCCTTAATTCCGCTAAGTTTTTGGTTAATTATCCGTTAAATTATATTGAATTACCATTTTACCCTTAAAAATCTATCCTTGAATAGGCCACCAATAAAAAGATCGAGAAAGGAGTTGTTGTATCCCTACCACCACACGTCATCGCCGTCTTCGCACATGTCATTCGACATCACATTCGTACATCGATGTTTCTTCACCATCGTCTACTTCCTTCATTTAGTTGGGATAAAGATTCCTCATTAATTTGTGTATTTACAACTTAATATTGAACATTAGACATTCAGCTCTCGGTAAAGGATTATTCATGGACTAATAAAATTTCTTCATTTTTTAAAATATGAAAAGATTTAAATATTATAAAAAAAAATAAGGGTAAAATTGTATTTTTCCCATTTTTATTAACATAATGGTGACTTTGGGTGGCTTTTTGCTAACAAAGTCTATTTAAAGGGTCGTTTGATGAAGTTTACATATATACATATACATATACATATATATATATATATATATATATATATATATATATATAAATATATATATATATATATATATATATATATATATTCGAACAATATCAGGTATCACTATTGGAAAACCGTTGTCTCAAATATATTTGTTTCACCATACACCTTCAATACCAGAAGACTGGCCACAAGCACCCCCGGCTCAGGGGGGACCAGCCTTGATGTCTATGGTGTTTTATAATTATGCTTCTGAAAATACTTGTCAGTTTATTTTCATTTTTTTCCTGAGAGTAAAAACACGAATTTGGACCTCATCGCCATGCTCAAGCCTACCTTGGAAGGATTCAAGACGACGTACACTCCATATATGTCGATTTTATGTGGATACTTGAAACATCTCCACAAGCAAGCCATGGTGTCGCGGAGCTCCTTGGCAACCAAGATGTGCGTATTTAAATCTTGTAGGTCATGAACATAATAAAAGACTATGGTGATCGGTTGTACTGCTATGGTATGCAATTATGCAAACTTGGAAATGCATGCTTGATGGATCGCATTCAAGTACAAAGCTTGTGGAGCCACAATCATATGTTGAAAAGTTGCACGTGATAAAGGGCAAATTAAACAAAAATGTTGGGGCCTTAAAATATCACATATATGCCTATGCTATGTCTTGCCACTAATTCAAAACAAGTGAGCTAACCGGATGGAGATTGACAATTTAAATAAGCATTAGCATTTTGCTTGTAATCACACCATGTGAGCACAAGCTCGACTTATCCAAAGACAAGAGGTACAGTGGAACTTCGATGACTCGATTTCATTTCATAAGTTGGTAAGTAGGAAATCCGACATAAACACACATATTATATAGGCTGTTGTTAGATACACCGCAAATGGTAGTTAAGGAATTGCACGTCGTTATTAACGTGTATGCACGTCGTTATTAACGTGTAAATGTGGTGGGTGGCATCTTAGTGCACGTCGGCATGCATGTTGCTTTTAACGTGCAAGACTGCACGTGACTAATGACGTGCAAATGTGCACGTAGTCAACGACGTGCAAATGTGCACGTAGTCAACGAGGTGCAAATGTGCACGTAGTCAACGACATGCAAATGTGCACGTAGTCAACGACGTGCAAATGTGCAACTTGTCCGATTGGGTTTAGGGTTAGAGTTTAGGGTTTAGGGTTTAGGGTATAGATGTCAAGGTCTTAGGGTTTAAGGTTTAGGGAGATGTTTAGGGTTTAGGGAGATGTTAATATAATAAAATTCAATAATTTTAGGAAAGGTTTTCATTCGAATAATATGCGAATAATATTACAAGACACGGAAAAAAAAGGTTTACATCGATAATTGTAATAGACTCGTGGAATAAACTCTAGACAAAGTGTAAAGGGCGACCGTCATTGACACGTAAGGCTCGGAATTTGTCAAACTGGGCTTGAAAAGGAGCATCCCATCCTTCAACGCTCGGTTGATGATGTTCAACCCATTCTGGTGCAGGCGGTGGAATAGGAGTGTTAGGACGCAACCAAACATGTGAGAACGGAAAATTAGAGTTAGAGTATTAAAATATAGATGAAAAGTAATAATAGGATATATAAGACGTTTGAAGTCGTACCGCGGCAAAATGGTTGATTTAACCTAAGTTTATTTATAGTTTTTGAATTTATAATACCCTAATATATATCTAAGTTTATTTGTTTGGATATTTTTAAATTTATATTCGTTTGGAGTACTAATTTACCCTAATACCTTTTTAAATTTTATATTTGTTTAGTTTATTTAGATATTTTATATAAAAAAAATTGTATTTATTTTTTCTTTTATTTATTTATTAATCATTATTTAGCTTTTAATATATCTAAAACAAATATAATAATTAATTTTTCTTTTATCATCTTAGTAGTTGGAATCTAGATTTGTATGCTACTTTAAAAAATTATTTATTTGCAAATCATTATTTGAATTTTCTTTATAAAAACTAATATTTAATTATTTTATATAACATCAATATTTTATTGTAAGCAATTTAATCAAATTTAATGATTGATATTTAAAATCTTTTAATTTTTTTAAAGATTCAGTAACTATTATTACTATCAAAATAGAATATTCAAAATCTCAACTCAATCAAGTTAGTCTTAGTAAAATTTATTAACAATTTTAAAATTAAATATGTTTTCAACTAACAAAAATGCATAAACATAATTTGGGTTGTATAAGATGTATTCTTCAATCATTAGTTTTAGTTGATGAAATATTATTGGTGGATGTAAGAAGTAAAACTAGAGATATAATGAGTAATTCTATATGACAAAACAGTTCCATATCTCAAATTTTTAAAAAATAAACACAACTATTTATATCCGAGATAAAAAAAATAGAATTTTAAGAAAAAAATACCAAATTTATAAAATAAAATAAATTTATCAACAAGCCGCGCAAACGCGGGTAAAAACACTACTTTCTTATATTAGTATTGCGTAACGTTTTTTTCAAGTGCAACGCTATGTTTTTTTTCGTTTTAAAATTCAACAACAACAACAACAACAACAACAATAATAATAATAATAATTGAAAAAGGTAAATAGTAAAAAGTAACTTACGGGCCCGAGAGTCGAGCTCAGGTGCAAATAATAAAAAGTTGGAATAAGGCCTTTAAGCTGATGTGGCAAAAGAAAAGTAAGTTAAAGACTCGGGTTCGGACTCCCGAATAAGAATGCTCTTAGAGCTTCCGCATCAGTGAGCCCATGGCTCAAAGAGTAGACAGCTGGAAATAAAGGTGGAAAAAAAAGGTGAAATTACATGAATCTGCTACTGGGGATTCATCTGCAAGCATCGGCTCAAAGAGGGATTCATGGGCTACCCAAGCAAGAAAAAAAATGGCCAGCCTTTAAAACAATTTTGCGGCATTTTCTGTAAATAAAATTTAAAACAAAAAATATTTTCAAGTGTAAATTAATTTTATCTACCCATAGACACCCATTTTGCATATATTTTTTTATAAAAAAAAATAATGTCAAAAATACCCATATATTATTCTCGTATTGAATGATAATAATAAATAACCATGAATAATTAAATTATTAAGAATATTTAATATTTAATAATAAAACTTACTAATTAGTATTATTAATAAACTTAATGAGAGTGGATTATAGTATGAGTTTAATATATAGAGATTTGATTTAATAAAAATAAATAAATAAAGAAAAGTAAGTTATGAATCCGATGTCTGATTCATGAATGGAGAGTGAAAAAATAATAATCTAAAGAGGGGGTTTTAAGTTGATGTGGCAGGGAAAAAGTAAGTAATGAGTCTGGAAAGGGATTCACGAATGCGGATGGCTTAGGGACATGGCATCCACGAGCCTCTCGTAAAATCCCTGGCCTCAAATTAATCAAGTTTACCAAAAATTGATTCCAGAAAAGAAAAGAGCATTTATCCATACTAGGTGGGAAGGCCGTGCTTTGCACGGCATGAAATGAAGGAATTCATCCCATTTAGTCACGAGTACAAAAAAAAGGTTTGAGCAGCAAAACATTCACTCCAATTCACTGTCTTTGAACTGGAAACATATTTTGAACAATTATTTTTTAGTGCCTAATAGATTATTACATATGAAACTAAGGCTCCACTAAAATGCCACAATTTATATCCACATCAAAAGTAAAAGCCGAGGTCCTACCGGTTTCAAATCTGTTTGGGTTCAGATGATCCTCGAAGCACCAGTGACACGAGCACCTTCTGCAGCTTGATCAGATAACAAGGACTAATTTCAATGACATTTGCAAAAAACAGGCAGGAAACCATTAGAACCCAAATAATGCGTGTAGCAATCCTGATAATAAAAAAGAAAGGGTTTCATATACACGATAAAAGGTTGGCATGTGGTTAACTTTGGATCCTGTTAAGTTGAATAAAAACCAGTGAAATGTTACGAAATCATATGCACTAACATTATCTGTTGACCTTGACAGGGACAAAATCTAGGTTGGCCAAGTTTTATTAGCCTTTTAAAGTATTTCCAAGGATATATTTTCCAGCGCTATGCAAAGCAGTCGCTCCAATCCACTGTCTATGGACTGCAAACATATTTTTGCGAATTATTTTTTCTACCTAATTACAGATGAAACTAATGTTCAAATAAAATGACAGAATTTATAGCCACATCAAAAGTAAAAGCTCAGGTCCTACCGGTTTCAAATCTGTTTGGGTTCAGATCACGTCGTGTATAAGAAAAGATACTGTACAATATCATTGCTTATTTTCATAACAATTAGTTGGACTTGTACATTGGGATTTGTTTGAGGGAATCAGCTTCTACAGTTATAATAATCTATAAAGATTGTTTTTTAGCATATCACTTAACCGACCTATAAATAATGGGACAATGTTAATAATTTATGACAGTCACTTAGATAAAAGCATAAATGATGCATGCTAGCATACTGCCATTTTAAGGACAATGTTTTTTTGTCTATATAAAAAACATCTAATGTTTCTAGTTTAGCTAATCATATGCATAACAGAGGGCTATGACTAACATTTGGACCTTTAATTCTGTTCATCATAGTGATCTTGTACCATCAAGACTATATAAATGAAGACTTTTCCTATCATGAAGAAAAAAAATGGGTAACTCAATTTCTAGACTTCCTGAACCAGTATTGCAAGGTCCACCTCAAGTATGACTATAGTGAGATGAACCGACCCTGATGTTATTCTTGAGAATGAATTCAAAGGGCATTTACCTGCTCAATATGCTCAAGCTCCTTTTGGTAGTCCTCTTCAGTGTACTGTAGCTGTTCAAACTGGGCCCGCCTTTCAGCTGAAAGAAAGAGTTGTCTTAAATCACAGAGCTAACAAGCATGACAGATAGCAACAAGAATGAGCATTGAACAAGTACCGAAATTTCCAGGGTTAACACGAATTTTTTCAAAGCATTCCGCTACCCTCAAAGTAACTGAAGGAGCAAAATGGATATCTGCCACCAGGGGTATATTGTAGCTGCAGAGAGAAGGGAAAAAAAAAGATGGGAGTTTCTGTCAAACACAATGTAAAATTAAGATAAGAGGGAATAAAAGAAACATGGTTTTTTTAATTGACAATATTGAAAACAATATACAAGCAATGTCATGAATAGCTCACCAGCTCTACTGTTGCAGCCACATCTTTAGAGTCTGTGGTTGGCATCGTTTGGATTCTTATCGGATGGTCACTTCCAATAGCCACATCTCCAACCATCACACTGCGGTCATGCCCTAACATTATCCATTGACCTCAATATAGACAAAATAACGGGTGGCTAAGTTTTATTAGCCTTTCAAGTTTTCACTAAGGAGGCCCTGTTCTGGTTGGGTATGACCAAATCAAACTTCTTGATAGAACTTATTAGATTAAGGGCCAAGAGCTAACACGTTGTTTCTAGAGGCTTACTTCTTGGATTTCTTTGTATCTCAGTGGGTTGAGGAGCAGCTCCTTCTGTAGGCTTTTCTCCTGGTCCCTGCATGAAGTAAATAAAACACCATTTACAAATGCATAAAACGACAACAAACACTAATTTGACATCTTCCTCCACATCCTCTACCAATGATAATAACTTATTGTTCCTTGTAAGAGATTAACAAACTCGGTACACAATCAGCACGTCAAAATATCACTTGAAACATATAGGGACAAACAAACCAAATCTAAGCCCTAAGAAAGTTTCAAATTGATTGTACCAAGTTATATTTTGACGACGATTTTGCTTGTTTTCACTTGACTAATAAGACATACTTACAACTACAACCAATAATACTTTTAAAATTGTTGTTATTTGCAACATGTAAGCAGCCTATAAGCCTATAAAAAAACTCACTCTCAGTATTGTTGACAAATGTAACCATCAGAACAGTTCAATGTTTGCCAAGTTTCTAACCAAAAAGCATCTTTTTGTATTAAAAGGAAAAATGAGAAATCTCACCTCAGCTAAACGTTCTTATCTCCTAGCATGCTTTCTTTCTTGGCTAGCCTTGTTCATGGCTCGCTTAGCTTCAAACTGATCAGAGAATTTCTTCTCTCTTTTCTTTTTAGCCTTGGATTGTGGATGCTCTCTTTAAGAACACGCTTATTCTTAAACATGTCACCCTTCAGCCTTCACTTTCATATATATGTCATGATACATGTGCTTGTCAATTTTCTTAGCATCCCTGATTTGCAGAGCAAGGGTCTAAGTGCATGCATTCTCCTCATCCACAAAATCTTTGTCGGAAGTCTGGCCTCGCGTGTACCCTTTGCGCTTACCTGGAAACATAAGGAAAACACAAGAAAAGAAACAAAATTATCTAGTAAAAGACAATCTAGCGTAATTTATAAATAAAATTGTTCAATTAAAAAAAAAGCCATAAGAAATATGTTTATGAAAACCAATCAAGGAGTTGAAATAATGACAAATACCATAACCAGGGTATCTTCCCTTTGTCTTAGCTTCCATCATTCTTCATGCACAAGAACGAGAATAGATTTTTGTGGGCTTTTTGATGTTAATAGTCCTTATTTTATAGAACAGTTTTGGATAATTATTTTGAAATCTTTAAATTATTTTAGAGAATAAATTTCTCTATTAGAATTGTAAAAGAATAATTGATTGAAACATAAATTTTAATTTTTCTATAATAGAGAAATGACAATTTGGGTGAATTTGGCCAAAGAAATTCAAAACATAGGATTCATCTAAATTATTTGAAGCTTACCAAAAAATCTAATGTATTTAAAAAAAACTTCATTCAGAATCATCCCGAATTTCTAAGCCCTAAGAAAGTTTCAAATTGATTGTACCATTCCTTTAGAGTTTGAAAAGCATACAAACAAACCAAATCTAAGCCATTGCAGACGAATACATATCGCCAACACAAGAATCCAACAATCGGTCTCATCGTTTTAAAACTTTTGTTTCCTTTTATCTTTCCACTTTTATACATACATCTCTTTAATTTTGATCTAAACCAACAGTAACCATACCCGAGCGATTCACTGTATCGATCAATGATGTTTAAACTATAAGATTACCCACGACGTAATTAACTTTATGCAGTATTTAATCTCCACAATCACTAATCTTCAATGGATAAGAAATATGGGTTTCTGAAGGGTATATACTATCCACAATCACTAATCACTAATCTCCGTAATTAACTTTTTTCAGATCAGAAAGGTATATACTATCCCAAGTAACAAGTTTGATGGGTTTCTGAAGCCCCCCAAAAAGTAATATGGGTTTCCTTAAATTTATGTGGAGAAAATGGAGATGGTATATATTTGAAATGGAGAAGATAAGCTTCTTAAAACATGGCCTGACTGATGAAAATGGACCAGTTAATTGTAGTAATTGTCTCTGTATGGTATATAATTGTAGTAATTGTCTCTGAAAATGGACCAGTCACCCAATCTCAAAAAAAAAGGAAAGAAAAAACTCATATGGATGATTACAACCATTTTTCAAGAATCAAACACAAACTCGATCAAGAATTGAATAAAAAAGATCATCATATCTATATTGAAATGAAGATTAACAGTAACACAAAAAATCAGAATCATTCAATAACACAAAAATCACATACACTCTCAGATTAACACCCGAAGTACCAATAACACCAAAATCAGGACATGAGAAGAAAGATTGGGTGCAAAATCGATTCCAAAACAGGAAAATCGAATCCCCTAATAAACCTATTCCGAGCCATTGAAGCAACAAACAAATTTTAAACAGGGGAAAAAAGATTAGGTCGACTTCGTACCTGCGCAGCCTGAAACCGAGCAGAGACGACAACGAAGAGATAGGATTCGAAGGAAGCTGGCTGGTCCGTGCTCAATTCCGACCGAGTTTGCGGTGCTCCGACAGAGAGTGTGCTGGAACTGGATTAATTAAAGACGATAAAACACTTCAAATTCCAAGTGTTTTATCGTCTGAAACCCTAGATTAAAAATGGGAAAGGAAATCGCTTGCCCTTTTCGAGTCCTATACCTTCTGAAGCAGGGGCCATGAGATAGAGAGGAGGGAGAAGGTGACACGAGAAGGAAGCAGGAGGTGGAATGGTGGACGTCTTCTGAAGCAGGGGCCAGGAGATGGGAAGGAGGGAGAAGGAGACACGAGAGAGGGAAGCAGGACGCGGATGAATTGCTGCTAAAATTGGGCTATTGTGGACCGTAGATAACTACTAAGATAAACGGTGGAGATTAAAAGTTACCCATGCTTTTATAGTAATAATAAATAATAAAATAATAGAGAAATAGAGATACGGGTCAAATCCATCTGCCTCTCCCTGCGAACTTGCCTCCAACCACAGCCATGTCCTCCCTGCTAGCAAACGGCATCTCCAGCTTCTTCTGTCTCCAACCCTCCTCCGAAACCTCCAAAGGGTTTCTTTTTCACCCCAAATTTCAGGCCTTTCAGCCCGCAGCTCCGGTGGCCAAACCCACAAAGATCCGAGCCGATGTTGGATATGAATCGAGGACCCGGACTTCGGACCCAGGTTCTTCTTCTTCCTCGCAAGGTAAGTCAAATTCTGAGGACCCAATTCAGAAATTCCTTAAGAGGGACTACAAATGGGGGTTTAATGAGGAAATTGAATCCTTTACCATCCCCAAGGGGCTTTCGGAGGAAACAATCCGGTTGATTTCTTCGAGGAAAAACGAGCCCGATTGGATGCTTGAGTTTAGGCTTAATTCTTATTCCAAGTTCTTGAAGATGAGTGAGCCCAAATGGTCCGATAATCGATACCCTCCAATCGATTTCCAAGGTCTTTGCTATTACTCGGAACCCAAAAAGAAACCCGTTTTGGATAATCTGGAGGAGGCGGATCCGGAGCTCCTCAGGTATTTTGAGAAGCTGGGTGTTCCCTTGAATGAGAGAAATCGGTTGGCTAATGTCGCCGTTGATGCTGTTCTTGATAGTGTTTCCATTGCTACTACCCATAGGAAGACCTTGGAGGCTGTCGGGGTGATCTTCTGCTCGATTTCAGAAGCGATTAGGGAGTACCCGGATCTAGTCAGGAAGTATCTAGGGAGGGTTGTGCCTAGTGATGACAATTACTATGCAGCTCTTAACTCCGCTGTGTTCAGTGACGGCTCATTTTGTTACATACCCAAGGGAACGAAATGTCCGATGCAGATTTCGACCTATTTTAGGATTAACGCTTTTGAAACGGGCCAATTCGAGCGGACCTTAATAGTTGCCGATGAGGGGAGTTTTGTCGAGTACTTGGAGGGCTGCACTGCGCCCTCTTATGATACCAATCAACTTCATGCTGCTGTCGTAGAGTTGCACTGTTCTAAGGATGCGGAGATAAAGTACTCCACTGTGCAGAATTGGTATGCAGGTGATGAGGAAGGAAAAGGTGGGATTTATAACTTTGTCACGAAGAGAGGGATCTGTGCTGGTCCCAGGTCAAAGATATCTTGGACACAAGTGGAGACTGGTTCGGCTATTACTTGGAAGTACCCTAGTGTTGTTTTGGAGGGTGATGATTCAGTCGGCGAGTTTTACTCTGTTGCCTTGACTAACAATTATCAACAAGCAGATACTGGAACGAAAATGATTCACAAGGGAAAGAATACTAGGAGCCGGATCATTTCAAAGGGTATTTCGGCTGGGAACTCTAGGAACGTATATAGAGGTCTTGTGCAAGTTCTGTCAGGTGCTGATAATGCAAGGAACTCCTCACAGTGTGATTCTATGCTTATTGGGGACTGTGCAGCCGCAAACACCTATCCATACATACAGGTAGTTCCTCTATGGTATCTTACATATTTGCATGGTTGTTTTCTACTTTTCATGTGTTGTTTGTTAAATCTCTTTACAGTGTCGTTTACTCGTTTGGCTTATTTGTTAGTTGCTTTTACACTTTCTTGCAATAACATAAATGCACAACATTCTTGGGTACTGGAATGATTCAGAAGTTGCATTTTGTTTTTGTTGTCTCTACAAACAAATAGGTTAAGAGAAACCAGTGTGTGTAGAATTGTAGTATGAGTTTCCATCCAAAAAATAAAATAAAATTTTTATAAGTTTGTCTTGAATTGCTATTTGATGTTTGTTTCATGGAGGAAGAACAGATAAATTATCGTCAGGTTGTAGGAGATCAATATATGTTACTGCTATGACCACTTTGCATTTAGCTGTAGAAGTGAGGAATATTTTCTTCAAAAGCATTTACAAAGAAAAGCCTTGGACTGCTAAGAATAATGCACATGTTAGTTGCCTTATCACTTGGGTAGTTGGATATTATCTGCATGACTAATCCCTCGCAGAATTGAGGTCTCTAATACCCATAAAATGGACACACTAAAAAGCATTGTGAGTCCATGATTGTTTTTATGAGCGAAAAAGTATCTCAGTCAAACTTAGCCCATTTACTATTTGTGCATTAGTGTTGGAGAAATTCCTGTTGTTTCTCTATCTTTACCATGTATATTATGGAACTTACTCTTGCTATGATTAACTTCTCTGGTATAAACTGAGGCATATCTGTCTAAAAGCCATAGTCACTGTGTCACGTTCCTGGTCCTCGAGGTTATGCATTATGTTTCTTTGTTTTCTTTCTTCAATGCTAGTTCTATATTGAGCCAAATGAGTTCTAATATGCAGAAATATCAATTCATTGACAATAATCTGGTGACAATTCTAATGTGCTGTATACTTATTTATTCTAACTAGTTATTATCCCGCGTGCTCTGCACGCGGTGGCTATGTTGTTGTGATTAGTGCTGCGAAAACACAAATAAATAGAATGACAATTTTCTTACTTTTAGTAAACAAACTAATAAATAGCAACATTAAAAAGCTCAAAGTGGGATTTTACACAGCTAAATCAACTTTCTCCGATTTAATTTTCAACTATTACAACAATACACAGCTAAAGATAGACAATTAAATAAAAAAAGGGCAGAAGAGATTAAAACAAATTTGATTTGAATTTAAGGAAGGTTGCCTTTCTAGTTCCCTTTGAAGCCCTATTCACTCTTTATCGTCATTAGAGCCTGCATTAATAATTCAAAGGATAACATAAGACCAAAGTCATTTCATAACAATTCTATTGTTGCATCTTCGATAACTTTATTAAAGCAAAATGAATAATTAACATAGAATTTCCTTTCCTTATGGTGCTTAAATATAGAGCATGACCTTCATCACACTGTTTACCAGCAGATTTCTAGTTGCTTGAGAACAATTAGCACATATCAGCACATTCTGATAAGCTATAAATTGATCAGAAATTGAGAAGAGAGAAGAAAATGGACATTCAAATCAAAAAAGCAAATAAAAAACCCTAGAAATTAAATTAGAGCAATGAGAAATTGATAAGGGGATTAAACCTTTGAACGTTTAGATGTTACTGAGAGGTGACGATGATGAATCGCTGAAGAAGTCGAGAAGAGATCGAGGTCGCGCTATAGTGGTTCTGATAGTAGTGGTGCTGTTGGCAGCGGGGGTTCAAAGTGAGTGCTGGGACAGGAGGCGATGGTATAGGTCTTGGGTGAGGTCTCTTTGAATACAAAAAAAAAAAAAAAAAAAAAACAACTTAAATCTTCTCTCCATCCTCAACTATCAATCTACCAAAATCTGTTCTAGATTAAAGCTGTCATTGAAGGTTTTGTAGGATGTAGCTACATAAATTTCTAACTTAAACAAGCAATGTTAACATTATTTGTTTGCTATATCTCAAAGCAAATCCTAGAGTGAATCAAACAAATGGAAATTGGACTGATTTAACGCAGAAATGGATTTAGCTTTAGTGCAACATCCAATTTCTAAATTAAAGCAAAGAAAAGAAAGAGTCTAAACCTGTATTGACGCCTTCGAAATCCTTTCTTGAAAAGCAAAATGGGCCTGTAATTACACAATTCGAATAAAAACAGTTGGATTAATCATTGGAAAAAATTCACCCATAGAATTTTTCTAAAACTCTACCACAATAAGATTAAAAAAACAATGGCCGGGCATGTAATAAATACTGTTTGAATTTAAGATTTCAAGTTTAAAAATGTTTATTCTATATTAACTAAGCTAAATAAAATATGTATTCTAGTATAAATAAATCCATATAATTTGTATTGAAGTACTTGTAAGAAAAGAAATATGGATAATCCAAATAAAATAAAATAAAATAAAATAAAAGTTTGCATTTCCCATTACCAGTAATCCTCACTCGTCACCTTGCACAATTCACATATGAAAATAATTAAATTAGTACTTAAAAAAAGATGGCAAGGAGATAATTTTTTTTTTGATAGGATATGTGAAACTAAATCTCGCTAATCCCTGAGTAAAATTTTCAAAAGAAAAAGGGCATTCTTATCTCAAATTTTTTTTATGCAAAAAAGTATATTGTGGTATTTCTCTAACACTTTTGCAACATATAGAAGAAGATATGTTTTTTCTTTCTTCTTTTTACCAGCCTATTTAGCTCTTGCAATATTCAAAACATTGTTCTTAGAGAACAATAAACTGTGATAGAAGCCTAGATGGAAATACCAGCAACATAGAATGTTTTTTAGAGTTAATATTAGTTGTCTAATTATATCTTAATTAGGGAAATATGGAATCCAGTTTATCAGTTTTATTTGATAGGCCTAAAGTGTTATACTTTTCTTTTTTATTTATGTAATCATTTATCCTATTTAGATATAGAATATAATGATCTTTCTTTTTTACCTCAGTGAAGTAAATTGAAAGTCCTTGAGAAATTATAGTGCAAACAAAAGCTTTCACTTAAGAAATAACCTGATGAGTAAAAAAATAAATTAAATCGTTAATTGTAAGCGAAAGACTAAATTAGGATAAAAATAAAGGCTACCAGTTGAGATACAACAGTGTAATTCCTTTAAGTGATATCCTTTCTAAACACTTATCAATAAAAATAAAAGCTTTTACTTGGGGAATAGCCCGATGAGTAGAAAAATAAATTAGATCGTTACTTAATTGCAGGAGAAAGACTAAATTAAGACACAAATAATTACAGGCTACCAGTTGAGGTTATTTTCAAATATAACAGTGTAATTCCTTAAGTGAGATCTATTTGAAACACTTCATCACTAATACTTGGAAAACATCACTTTAAAAGGAATTACCAGAAACAAGGTTTGAGCTTCAAACTACAATATCCCTGACACCCTGAATGTATATCCAAAAAAAATTCAGTTTCTTGTACACTTAGTTTCCAGATTTATTTTTATGAGGAAAACAAGCAAATTAGAAGAACCTACTCAATGACATTGCTTACTTTCAAGTTTCAACTATATCCAAATTCTTGCAAAATGATATTATAATTTTGCTTGCCTTATGATTCACATTAACAAACAACTTTATTACCCTTTTATTATTATATTATTATACTAAATTTAAAACACCATAAATTTTACAATTAAAACAGAACAACTCTTCTTTAATTTTAATTCTCAGATTCTTCTCAGTTTCTAGATAGCAAATTTTTTTTGTTTGACAAATTAACTCAACTGTTTTTAAACATAATATTTACAATAAATTGGTATATCTTGCATTTCTAAAATGAATTTCACATACTCAAATCTCCTCAATTACTCACCCAAGACCTGACATCTATGAAAGCCCAGGAAAGGTAAAGGAGCCTTGCTTTTTTCATCAGGTTTCACAGGATGCAAAATAAATGTCTTTTTATAACCTATTCAACACACACAAAACTGTTGCCTAACTCATCTACATTCCATAACCTATCTAAACCTAGAAATGAATAAATGAGTTTGATCAATTGATGAGCAATTTAGTAAATTAGACCAACAAATCCAATTATATAAGCAATTTCGATCAAGTTTCACAAGCACAGTTTATAAAATTAATAACAGAATGAAAAAAATAAAATAAAATCAGCAAATTCAAAATTTCTATTTAATCAAATTCTCATATTCAAACACCTAAACCCTAAATTATTGAAATTTGAAAAGAAAAATCGAAGGCATACCCTCTATTGGGCAAAAGAAAAAATGCTCTTTGAAGTGAACGTAGGGTAGGAGGAGACGGTAGATGAAAGGTAAAGGCAATTTCGTAATTTTAAAATATCATAGATAGAAAGTAAGAGCTTCCGAGGCTGGGAAATTTCATGTGAATAAAAGCAACAGGTTCTATCAGTATCAAGAAAAAAATATATAAATCCTACATTTGCAATTTAATGCAAGGGGAATTTCTCCTCGGCTGAAATTTGTGCTGTATATAGTGGAAATTCTCTACCAAAGATTTGATCGATTGGGAAGTACTGTACTAATCTAGATTTTCATCTTTTTTTATAAATACGACAAATCATCTCCCAATTACCTCTAATCTGTCAGACATATGTAAGTATCAAGAAACACTTAACTGCTGTAAGAAGATCCAGTTTAGAATGTATGAATTGTATATAGTAGCTGTACATATGAATCTATTCATTTGTTGTTGATAAATAATGTATGAATTTAGAATCACACCAAAATATAGCATTTTTAAAAAAATCTTGAGGTTGCTCCTGTAAGATGACACTTATGATTTTTTTTTTCATAACAAATGTTAGTATTGCCAGAAGATGTTTATTTAATCAAAGTTGAACTGTTGCCTCATAATCAAAGTTGAAGTAAAGCTGCAATATATTGATTTAAAGTTCAAAGTGTTTCTCCTCTCAAAATCCTTTTGTAGAAGGCAAAAGACAAAAGCATAAGGGAGCGAATAGAAGGATAGAAAGTTGAGATGAGTGAAAGAGACGGCGAGGCAAGAGAGAAGTGGAGAGAGCAACGCGATTTGCGAGAGATTTCAATCTATCAATCTTTCACAATCTCATAATTCAATAAACTTTTTTCAAGAATTTGAGTTTGATCACGGCTAAGCTAGCATAAAAAAATGATTAAATGAACGTATTTTCAAACAGATCCCCGCTCTCTTCTTTTTGAAAAAAGGGGCCTGCTGAGATACAAAGCCTGAAACAATAGATTACACCACATATTTTAAAATGACCTCCTTACTGCAATCTAAAAGGTTGAATTACTAATGGAATGCTTAAATTGATAATTCAAGGATGAGGTCATATCCTATAGCATTAGTCCCTGCATTAGACAGTAGCAGCAATGAATGATTCTTTAAAGGTAGTTGTGAACCTGTCCAACTATCTGATTTCTTCTAAATTGCAAGCATTACTAATCTTCTGTTTTTAGAGTTAATATTTCTAATTTCCAATTAAAACAGTAAGGGTTGGAAATTATACAAATGCACTGTCAGACCATGGCAATATGATTCACAAGTTTAACCAGAAGCTAAAATGGTTTGCATTTGCTTAAATTGGTGTCATTGCAATTTAAATCATACAAATCTATTAAGCCAACACAAACATGGAACAAATTTGGTTATCTAGCAACAATGAAAATAAATTTGAGATTTTCTCCTCAAATTAAATAGAAAGAAATCAAACGCACCTGAAACCCTAATCGATCATCCCCCTTCAACGACCGGCGACATTCTTCTCGATTGGCAGTGGCCTTGCCATCCTCATCTTCCTCGAAGCCCAATCCGTTGGCGCCACAGCCGGGTTTCTAGGGCTACAAAATCCGGATTTGAAGTTCGTGGCGTTCGAATTCGATTGAGAAAGAGGAGCCATCCTTTGAATGTTTTGATGTTATTGAGGGGTGGTGACGATAGATTGGTGATTGTGTGAGGCAATTTTCGATAGATGCGCTGAAGAAAATGGCCGGACTGCTGATGGTCTTAGGCGGTGGGGGCTGGCGTCGAGCGGAAGGGGAGAGTCCGAGGGTCGATCTGGGAGGCGTAATCAAAGGTAGTCTAGCTCTGGGGGTAGGGTGTTGATTTAAGAGGAAGTGAAGGCGTGAACGACTGAGCGGAGGTGGGCGGAAACCGAGCCAGTAGCAGAGAGGGAGAGAGAGACGAACGGCGTTGGAGAGTGCAGAACTTCAGAGAGACGCTGAAGCAAAAAAAAATGTGGCAATTTTGTAATTTTCAATGAACAGTTGTAAATTTAGGGGCAAAACGGTAAGTCATCTTTTGGCCACCTTCTCCCTTTTATATATATATATATATATATATATAGATGTGTTGTATTTGCACTCTTACCCTGAGCAGATTGAGAGGGTGTTTCCGAAATGTGTTTTATATAAAATAAAACAAAATTGTTAAGGGTATCAAGATTGTTAGGTTTAGAGCTGCAAATTTTGATGCCTATGGCTATGCTTTATGAGCAGGTGAAGAACCCCACGGCCCGTATTGAACACGAAGCCAGCACCTCCAAAATCGGAGAAGACCAGCTGTTCTATTTCCAACAGAGGGGCATAGACTATGAGAAAGCCATGGCTGCCATGATTTCTGGGTTTTGCAGGGATGTCTTCAATGAGCTTCCCGATGAGTTTGGCTCAGAGGTGAACCAGCTCATGAGTTTGAAGCTAGAGGGATCTGTGGGCTAAATGCTGCTCCCCCCCCCCCCCCCCCCCCCCCCACCCCACCTTCCAACATCACAGATCTCTGGTTTAACTACAGATTCTCGCCTGTTTACGTTGAAGAATCCGCTTGTATAGAGGGCTAAAAGAGTGCAGCCTGTGGTCATATGCGTGTTTGTGATGGACCGCATCAGTCTGGTACATATACTCCTGTCTGCTCTGCTTCTTCCCTTTCCCCTTTTTTTCTGGTCTTAATAAGCAAGCACACAGTACTTGTGAGTTGTGAGCAACAAGTGAAAACCAGTTTTCTTGGTAGGTTGTAAGTCTGTAAATTTAAAGATGTATTTTTATTATATGTTTTTGGCTTCTAGTATCTGTTGAGAGTTCTATTCTGCATAAGTGTGCATGGTATTTAAAATTCCAGCATTCAGACATAACTCAGAAAGTTGGGGACTAGTGTATTATTATGTCAGCATAATCATGTTTTGTACATTTGATGCTGATATTAGTTGTTACCGTAGCTTGCTACCCTTGATGTAAGTAAAACACTTTTGATGGCTTAAAATGTAGTGAAAAGGTGACAAACTGAGTAGTCATGCTATAACATTTAATTTGAAAAGGGGGTGAAATGTGGCTTAGATCATACAACGGCTTGATAAATTGTACACTACCAACTTTTAGAATGCAAATTATTGGGGGTCTTTTCAAATACAGAAGTACCCTCTTTATTTGGTAAAGTTTTGTACTTTGTACTGTGTGGACTACTACTCCCTCCGTTCGGCAAAACTTGACGTTTTACTATTCACGCACGCTTTTTTAGGAGATAAAAACTATATAAAATATCTAGTTTTTTAAATAATTTTTTTAACAATTTCGTAGTTATTATTAATAAGTACAAACTTGTTAAAAAAATTAAAAAAAATGAATATTTTATATAGTTTTTATCATTCTAAAAAAGCGTGCGTGAATAGTAAACGACAAGTTTTGCCGAACGGAGGGAGTATCATTGTTTCTTTCTGTTTTTTCATACTCCATGATTCAGAGGAGATGAATTGCTGTCATGGCTCATTGTTGTAGAAATGGGCATGATTAACTGATGGTTGTAGTCTTGTAGAAATGGGAAAAACTTGAAAATTCTGCCAATTAGGGTTGTTCGGTGCATTCGGGTGGACTAGTGGGTATCTTTTTAACCATTCCGGAATGGCTCAACCGGAAAGGACTAATGGGTAGTACCCAAAGGTCACCAGTTCGATCCCCGGATGACTATTCTCTATTTACTAAATTCAAGGTGCATTTGGGTGGAGCAGTTAGCTCAACATTACGTCAAACAGACTTTGAGATAGATGAATTTGTCAAAATGAAGATCTAATTTATGGTACAGTTGGCCTGTTAAGCAATAAGTTGTAGCGTTTTTTACCACTTCCATTGATAGCGATGACAAATTTAGCTCTTAGTTGAACACTAAACATTGTTGTGCCAAACACCACTTTGTTTCTGGTTTGCTCTGTCTTTGTGTTTTCTTTGGTGTCACCTTTTCTTTGTTTGTCTACCCTGCTTTAGCCTTGTTTGTTTCTCCTTCTCGTTCCACTTCGGCTTTCGATTATGTTACCTATAGGCCTCTCAAAAACCCTCTGGACTAGCAGAGATTAAGGGTGCGTACATTCTACCCCTACAAACCATACTTAATTGCGGAATTCACTGGGTTTTTATTGTTTTTAAACAAGATCCAGTCACATTTGTGGACACATTTCATTGACAAGACTAAGTTTCACAATATCACATGCTATAAGCTTTTCATCCCTACATGTACGTGGTTTCCTTTCCTATGCGCAGAAGTATCAAGGACTGATATATACTGAAATGATCACAATAGAAATATATCTAATTGCTTATCCATGTTTGTTTAGCTTAGTAAACATTCGTAATCAAAAGGGTTTTGAATGCATAGATTATAAGATAGATCCAAAAATCAAAAGAGCAGCAATGGACAACAAAATTTTAGTCTATTGACAATATATCTGTCATTGATTAAACCTCTCAGTACATAAATCGGATACAAAGTTAACTCTGTAGGAAACAGTTCAAACACGGTGGAGGCCGAAAATGCTCTGATATAACCAAGAGTCTTTGAGGATTTACAAGATAAATTCATCGGTGCACCGTGCACAGTACAAGGGCCCTTTACTACTCAATATAGTACATTATACATACATCTCATATTAAGTGCAAGACAGCAACATACTATCACGTAGATTATGAGATATAAGCCTAGATGCATCTTCCTTGACGACCAAAAAATAATCTTCACGTGTTGTTAGAATAAACAATATACACAAGATTTTTGCCTTGGTAGTCATGGTATGTCACAAGGATCAGAAAGAAGGGGAGTCTGAACTAAGAACCTTGGACTCATATGAATCTCCATTGTTAGTCAAAACCCATCTGCCTTGCCAATTGTGTATAAAACGAATCAAACGGTAAAGCAGTTGGAGTCCTACCAGTGCCTACTTGCATAAGAGGATGCGCAAAGTACGCACCCAGTGTAAAGATAATAATTGCTAAATATGGCAACCTAATAAATTCCTTGTAATAACTCCTAGGTAGTTTCTGACGTCCATCAACTATAGCAGCAAAAGGAATAACACTGGTTCGGCTCTTCACAACCTCAAATGCTTCCCCATACCCTGATGCTAACCTTCTATCACCATTCCAGATTCCAAATAAATGGTGTCCAAATCAGGCCAACAGAGGCAGCAACTGCTACGAAATTTCCAATCCAAACTGTGTGAGCTAGACACCAAATCACCTGCCCAACCATCTTAATACAGAAAACTCTTATCATTATACTGCACAGTAATAGTAACAATGGTGAAACAAGAGACCTAAAAGTAGGGGTGGGTACAAATCCCGCAAATCCCGTCCCGTCCCGCATCCCGTCCCGATCCCGTTGGGATTTTGAAAAAAAAAATTCAATCCCGTCCCGATCCCGTCCCGCAAAAAATACGAGGGACGGGGCGCGGGACGGAAAGTTCTTGTCCCGCAAATCCCGTCTCGTCCCGCATATATATAAAACTATATATTTTATATAAAAAATATTAAAACTAAATATATATATATATATATGTTGTATATATAATATACAGTACATATATATGCACCTGATGAATTTGATAAAATGTTGTATATATAATATACAGTATATATACTTCTGTAGCATGTTTTTTTTGGTAGTGTATATATATGTATACATATATACTATATATATCCCTCAATGAGCAAGAATTAATATACTGTATATATGTATATATATTGTATATATATATATATACCTCAGTAGCATGCATGTAAATTTATTGTATATATTTACATGCTACTATACTCAATTTGATTTTTAGTCATATAATTTAGGGTATACGATAATTTATTTAGTTGATAAATCTGGTTTTTATCAAAAAATAAAAGCTTGTATTGGATTATTTTAGATTTTTTTATGAGGGACAAGTCTCGTCCCGTTCCGATCTCGTCCCGTCCCGTAAGGGATAAGTCCCGGTGGGATTCAAAAAAAAATTTATAATCTCGTCCAGTAAAAAATACGCGGGACGGGACGCGGGATTACCCCAATCCCGTCCCGTCCAATGCCCACCCCTACCTAAAAGGACATGTTGTGATAAATTATTTCCGAATGGTGTATAATCCTCACTTTTATCACTAGGTACTAGAAATTTATGAAGATTTATGTGAATATAATATGCAGTAGTGTTTATTTGTATATGAGCAAATCCAGTAAGCTAACCGAAGACATAAATCAAAGTAAACTTTTCTTCTCAATGCAACAGAAAAATCCAATCTATTGATGGAAATCGATAGTGGGAAGATGTTCGGAATCCTGCCATCAAGAACAACCGAGTTCGGGGCAATAAAGGGTCATCTCATATTTAATCATAAAGACTAGGGTTTGGCTGTGCCCTTGGACCTGATGGGCTTACTTTTGCCCTTGGACCTGATGATTGTGCCCTTCAGCCTAGGGACTGCCCATCGGTTCAAAACCGGGCCGAACCGGGGTAAACTGATCCGAACCTAAAACCAAATTTTTAGAAATTGCGAACCGAAAACCGAACCTAAATGAACCTAATTGACAATTAATTATAAAAAATTAAAATGTTTAATTTTTAAAAAAAAATTATGTTATAGAAAATTTCTTAAAAATACACACAATATTTTATAATGGATTATAAATTTTTTTATGACAATTGATTTAACCTAAACTAGTATCGTATAATGTTTTTATTTAAGTTGATAAAAGTAAGATTTGAACCGAACCTAAAACCGAATTTTTAGAAATTGCAAAACGAAAACCGAACCTAATCTCTTAGGTTCGGTTTGGTTGGCTCAGTTCGGTCCAAAATGAACCGAATTTTGAACATCCCTACTTTGAGGCACCAACTTTTTCTCTTCTTCCCCTTCCTATTGCTCAAGAGCAATCAACTCTTTCTTCTTGGTCTTTTTATTGGAAATCTCCCCTTTCTTGTTCCTCACCTCCTCAGGTTCTCTTTGCATTTGCACACATGCTCTTCTTTTATGAAACTTGTTAGACTTCGACAACGGCATCTTCTTATCGATGGCCTTAGATTGCAACTCGGAGTAACCGAACTCCTCATAAGAAGAAGAATAACCTTGGGTGTCGTTTTGTTGGCATGTAATAAACGAATAAAATGCCCGGTATTCCACGCCAACCAGAGAGCCTCCCTCACACGAAACCCTAATACATACTCTCATCATCCTCATATCCGTCAGTCAGCCCTGATCAAGGAAGTCAAGGCAACACCCCAAGGCTCTTATTTTTTCTTCTAAGGAGTCACTGAGGAGTCCAGTTCTTCGAATCTTAAGGCCACTAATAAGATTTTGCCTTCGAAGTCTAACGAGTCTGACTAAAATCTGAAGAAGACGATGAAGATGCGTACAAATGCAAAGAGTCACCAAGGAGTTCAAGAATGGGAAGGGGGAGGGCTCTAATAAAAAGTACAAGAAGAGGAGATGATGGTTGTTGGGCATGCTAAAAAGAAGGAGATGGTTGTTGTTAAGCAGGCGAAGAAGAATGCGAAGAAAGAGGAGATTGCTCTTGAACAAAAAGAAGAGGAGGAAGAGGAAGAGGAAGAACAAGTTGGCCGAAAGGGAAAGAGCCCAAAGGCATGGTTACAATAATGTTTCAACCAAACCCTCTATATCATTAAATATGAGATGAACCTCCATTATTGGGGTTCTATTTCTTCAATAGAAAAAAACTCTCAAGTAGACAAACTCCACCCCAACCTTGTTTGTTCTTGATGGCAGAATTCCAAGGATTTTTTATCATCAAAAATGAAAAAAAATAACAGCTAATACGAGTACTGGTTTTAAAAAGCATGCCTCGGCTGGGTGCTATAGGAGCTAAGGGCAATGATCCTGAGCCTAAACCTAGGCAAGCCTAGATAAACTATGCAAAGTGAAGCCTGCTCGCCACGCTTTAGTCCCCTAGGCCAAAATGCCTCTTTTCACTCTCTTTCTAATGCTTTGTCTCTCATCTTCTCTATCTTTCTAGTAGCCTTATCACCTCATTGGCGTTCATGCCGTAACACTGAATAAGAAAACGGGAGGGTGAATAAATGGCATTCACATTATACACTGTGAAATCAATAGCTCAAATAAACCATAATCATATATATATATATATTTACCTGAGGATGTCTGGTAATTCTTAGGGGTGGAATTGGTACAATACCAATTAGTTTTTGTCGTTACCATGTACCAACCAATTATAATTGGTAATCCTAAAATCCAAACCATTACCAACCACCGAAGGGGTTGTACCAACTTAATTGGTAACCAATTAAGTTGGTTGGTACGTGTTGGTAATGGTATTTTACCATATTTTGGGTGTTGATAAAAAAAAGCATATAAATAATCAAAGGCAATACAACTTAATTAAAATTTAAAATTCATAAGTAGCAACTACATAAATACTTAAATTGTTCATACATTTAATCACAAAGGCAATATAAAGACTCAAAAAGACCAGGTAATATTCAAAATAACATGTCTACTAGCTTCTGAATAACATTTGGGTTTTAGTCTGATTCGAGGCCAAGCTAGTTCCTCCCTTGATTAAAAGCATTTTATGAAAATAACAAATATAAAAAGAAATAAAGTTAATAGGTAATACTTATTACTTAATATCAAAAACAAAATACGGAGTAACAAATAAAAAAGAAATAGGTAATACTTATTAACTTGGAGTCTTGGATAACAAACAACAAGTCTTAGAACCAAAAAAAAAATAAACAGCAATAACGTACACAAACAGCAAGTCTTAGGACAAAAAAAACAACAAGTCTTGAACAAAATAACAAATAAAAAAGAAATTGGTAATACTTAATACTTATTAACTTGAATCTCGATGAGTCAGGCCTGTCTGACCTTCAAATTTTTACCTAATAAAAAAAAAAGAAATAACATGAGTACATGACAGCAAGTGTTAGAAAAAAACAAACAGCAATTAAAAAAGAAATGGGTAATACTTATTAACTTGAATAACAAACATCAAATCTTGAACAAAATAACAAATAAAAAAGAAATAGGTAATACTTAATACTTATTAACTTGAATACTCCCTCCGTTAATTAAAACTTGACGTTTTAATATTTATGCACGCTTTTTTAGGTGTTAAAAACTATATAAAATTATAACTTTCTAAATAATTTTTTAAAATAATTTCATACTTCTTACTATTAAGTATCCATTTATAAAAACAAATTTTAAAAATGTTAATATTTTATATAGTTTTTATCATTATAAAAAAGTGTGCATGAACAGTAAACGACAAGTTATAATCAACAAAGGGAGTAACAAATAGAAATAACATGAGTACATGACAACAAGTGTTAAAAAAACAACAAGTAAAAAAAAATAGGTAATACTTATTAACTTGAATAACAAATAACAAGTCTTAGAACCAATTCAAATAATTAAAATAATTAAAATTAAAATATGATTTAAAAAATAATTAAAAAAAAACTAAATGTATATTGGTAATAGTTGGTTGGTAATTACCGTACCAACCGATTGGAAATCGGTTGGTAATGGTAATCCCAACTTTTCTGTTTTGATTACCATTACCATACCGATTTCTGACAATTGGTTCGGTTGGCACGTCTTGGTATGGTTTTCATGGGAAATTTTCCCCAGCCCTAGTAATTCTCATGATTCCAGTTTCCCAAAGGTGCATTTTGGCTTGTCAACAGCAGCAACTTCTAATAAATTGAATGTTGATGGATATAGGAAAATGAAGGAGGTGAAGGATGATAGCCACGTAAGCTGATGAACTCCAGGAAAGCTCTGGAGCTGCCATAACTGAACCCCGTCGTATCTGTGGTTAATGAAGTAAACCTGAACAAAGGAATCCTCAAATTAACTTTGTAATGAAAGATGATAATGGAATCTAAAAATTATGAAAGCCCCATCAAAAGATTGAACAATATAAAACAAAGAGATGCTAAAATCTTACAACAGTGCTGACAGCCAAGGGAAGAGATGTTCCAGCAAAGAGAACACGAAAGGCACACTCTCCAATAATTGTTTCGCCAATATCCCTCACGAAGAGATGTCCTTTAAAGAGAACACGAAGAGATGTCTTTTAAAAGACTTTAAAAGACATTCGAATGAAGCCCAAACCTTGGGAAATTTCAGCATCAATGCAATAAGATTTGGGCTTCACGAAGATATGTCTTGAAATTTCTCAAGGTTTGGGCTTCATGTTGATGTTGAAATTTCCCAAGGTTTGGACTTCATGTTGATTAACTTATAATATCATCTACTGTATGGGTCGACGTCTCCTCCCTAATAACCGGTACCGTCTCCCCCTCACCGCCTCCCTCAACAATATCATCACTCCCACTCTCTATCCTACGCTAACTGGCCGTTGCCCGGTCTCTCACCCGAACAACCCGAAGGGTACCGTCAGTCCTCAAGAGTCTCGTCGCTTGTTATTGGGAAATTTTTAAGATTATGTTAGTTATTGTATGACTTATGCTAATCTACTGTATGAGTCGATTATGCTTTTAATGTTTTTTGTCTTTTAATATGCTTTTAATGTCTTTTAATGTCTTTTAAAGTCTTTTTAAGTCTTTTAATGCATGCTTTTAATGTCTTTTAAAGTCTTTTAATGTCTTCTAATATCTTTTAATGCTTTTAATGTCTTTTAATATGTTTTTAATGTCTTTTAAAGTTTTTTAATGTCTTCTAATGTCTTTTAATGGCTTTCAAAGTCTTTTAATATGCTCATATATTTTTTAATGTCTTTTAATATGCTCGTATTTGTCTTTTACAAACTATATTATAAAACTATAAGCATAAAATAACATAATAACATAACAACTTAAACTATATACTCATAAAAATATAAACATATAATAACATAAAAACTAAAAACTATAACATCTATCAACTATATACTACAAACTATAAACATATAATAAATATTCGTGTTTCAAGTTATTAAAACTATATATTTAAAAACTATATTGTAAAACTATAAACATAAAAGAACATAATGGGAGATTATACATGTAATGAAAACTATATTATAAAATAAAAACTATATTATAAAACTATATTATCAAATAAAAACTATATTATAAAACTATATTATAACATAAAAACTATATTATAAAACTATATTATAAAATAAAAACTATATTAAAAAATAAAAACTATATTATAAAACTATATTATAAAATAAAAACTATATTATAAATCTATATTATAAAATAAAAACTATATTATAAATCTATATTATAAAATAAAAACTATATTATAAAACTATATTATAAAATAAAAACTATATTATAAAAAAATATTATCAAATAAAAACTATATTATAAAACTATATTATAAAATAAAACTATATTATAAGACTATATTATAAAATAAAAACTATATTATAAAACAATATTATCAAATAAAAACTATATTATAAATCTATATTATAAAATAAAAACTATATTATAAAATAAAAACTATATTATAAAACAATATTATCAAATAAAAACTATATTATAAAACTATATTATAAAATAGAAACTATATTATAAATCTATATTATAAAATAAAAACTATATTATAAAACTATATTATAAAACAATATTATCAAATAAAAACTATATTATAAAACTATATTATAAAATAAAAACTATATTATAAGACTATATTATAAAATAAAAACTATATTATAAAACTATATTATCAAATAAAAACTATATTATAAAACTATATTATAAAATAAAAACTATATTAAAAAATAGAAACTATATTATATAACGCGGAATATAAAATAAAATAAAAACTATAAACATAAAATAAAATATTTAAATAACTCAAATACCAGTGGGGTCGGGACGGGCGACACCTCCATACGCCGCTTCCGCGGCGATAATAGTGCATGTGTCGCCACCTCCGCCTCGTGCTCCTCCTCCACCACCTCATCAGTCGCCGCCACCACCGTCGGTGCCACCACCTCCTCCACCGTCGGAGCAACCCCCTCCTCCACCGCCCCACCACCTCCACCCTCCACCACCACCTCCACGACCGCCCCACCACCTCCGTCTCCCGCCAGAGAACCCCCGACGTCGCTGCCCCACACGGCCTCAAGCTCCGCCGTCGGCACCACCACCTCCGTCTTCGTCTCCATCTCCATCTCAGTCTCTCTCTCCGTCTCTCTCCATCTCTCTCTCTCTTTCTCTCTCTCTCTCTCTCTCTCGGAATCTCTCTGTTCTCGCTCGCTGGCTGGGCTCTCGTCGTCGTCGCCGTCGAAGGTTGGAATGGAAGACAAAGGGCCACGTTTTTTGGTTTTTTTTAAAGACGGGGTTGCACGTCGTTTTGGACGTGCACTTTGCACGTCGTTTTGGACGTGCACTTTTGCACGTCAATTTCTACGTGCAGACATGGTAACAAAGACGTGCCTGTACGTATATGTGTTGTGTCCCCATCCAACTTGCACGTTTTTTTACGTGTGTTCACGTCTCTTTCTACGTGCATGCACGTCGTAATTAACGTGGAAATTTGCGGTGTATATAGTTTCCGCGTATTATATATCTATATATATATGCACTTAATTCATAGTACTTTGTGTTTACGTGGCGCGCTCTCTACCTTTCTCTCCCTTCCGCCCAATCACGTTTTTTCTTTTTTTCCTTTCAATTTTTTTTTCATTTTCCCAACCCAAACCCCATTTACTAACTATTGGGCTTAATTCAAAACATTAAATTCAATCTAATATAACTATTGGGCTTAACTCAAATTTATTTACTAACTATTGGGGTTAATTCAAAAAATTGAATATAACTATTGCTTATGACACATCAAATTTAAATAAAGTTACAATGATATTATTATTATTATTATTAATTACCGAGTGATTTAAAATAACTATATTTATGTATTATACTTTATATGAGATTTTTTATAAAAAAAATAATTTTCTAAGAGAACTATAAGATACATTTATGGTAAAGATTTTTATGATTTTTATCTTAACTTTTATTAATATTTATAATATTATTTTTTTATATTATTAATATTTGAGTTTTAAAAAATCACGTCATGTCGCGAGAATTGTACTAGTATTATATATTGAATGCACTCACAAATCCAAAATCAAATAAAGATGCTTCTCGTTGAGAACTGCGTTTTGTTTGATCTCTTTTAAGGGAATATATAGGACATTTGATGATAAGTTAATGCCCATAAAATTTAATCACAACCAATGGTCAAGATCATAATCAAATCAAGCGAACCCACCATATCAAACACCAAGGCCATGACTAGGGTGAGGCCACAAGCAATGATAATAAAGTGGCCCCAGACACTACAATGAAGTCAAGATAGCATGTTCATTAATTTCACAATAAATCGTTAGATCATGTGGTCTCTTCTCCTTAGAGAAGTTGGTGATGTTTTTAAGACTAAGGAAGGGATTGCAACAAGTTCGGCGGCAGACTATATAACCTCCCTATGATTAGGGATCTTTGCAACATCATCCGAATGAATGATCAAGGGTGTTCTCTGTCTTAAGAGACGCCCTAGTATTTGCTTACTGTAAAAAAAAAAAAAAAAAAAAAAGAGGGGGATTGCAACAAGTTAGTGACCCAAATCATCCACAATAAACTCATGCTTTCACGATGCTCATGCATCCAACAGTCTAAAAAGAAACAAATGTTGATGTTAAAATCTTTATGAAAGAAAGAGTCAATGATGCGGGACCATCTTCTACACCGTCATCTACACCTCCGGACGCGCCGATCATACTCGGAGACGGACCTATGACTCGAGCCCGAGCCAAGAAGCTTCAACGCGACTCATTCCTCTTTGTGAGTCGCTCTTTGTTCTCGAGCGCGGTTCAACTCACGGAGCCACCAATGAAGGCATACATGTGCATTGGAACCCCGATTGCCGACGTCGGAAGCCAGCTGCAAAGCATCTAAAACCAGCGGCAACGTGCGCGGGCGTGCGTCCAGGCGCGCGGGCGTGCGACCAGGCGCGCGGGCGTGCACGACCTCGCTGTTGGGTGCAGCTGCCATTAATTGCCCATGTGCCGATTTGTGCCCCCTTATGTTGTTAGTTTAGAAAACTTAATTACTTATGTTATTCTGAGTTCATTTAGGATTATTTTATTAAGTTAATATTTTATTATTATTTTATTAATTTTCGGCCAAATTAGCCTTCCTAGGGTTATATTAACCGGCCTATCATTTGTAGAAGGATTCACGCCTCTTTGAAATAGAAAAATACAGTTTGTGTGAAACACGCCTGTGAGAAAGTCAATCGATTCGTAGCGTTGCTCATCGATTGCATAATTGGTTATAGATCTAACTTGGTTTGCTTTGAGTTCGTCAACCTCGCGAGAGCTTGGTGATCCAGGTAATCACAAGTCCCCTCCTTGTGCCTCCAAGTTGTCCGCTTGGTTGTGTAAGGTTGTAGAGGCGGGCTTTATAGTCGTTGGTATTTGGTTCCTACCCTCTACGGAGGCCTGGGGTCTTTGCCTCGTTCTATTTTAGTTCGATTCAGTCCTTATCGGTCGTGTCTTTCTTTCAATTTCGAGTCTTTATTCTTGTTCATCGAGTCTTTGCTTCCGTTCTTGTTATTTCTAGTTTGATTGTCGAAGATCGGGCCATCCTACGGCTAACCCCGTATCAAATTGGCATCAGAGCTTTGGTTTCCGACATCAATTGTGTCTTTTGTTATTCATAAACACAAAACCCTACAAAAAAAAATAGAGTCTTTCTTTGTTCTTGGTTTTTACTTCTTGAATTTTTTAATTTGATTGCATTAACCTTTGTTTGTGATGATTGTGGTTGCACTTAGCCTAAACACGTACTAAGCCGTGTCCACAGTAGCCATATTGAAGCCGAGTGATGCTTTGTTCAGCCGACACCATTGGTCAGCCTTGTTTGTGAAAATTTGTGCCTTGGTTGAAAGAAATTTCTAATCGGCAACTTTTCATTCCAAGCCCACAAGAGGTTTCCTAACCCTAGTTGCTTTCTATCTTTACCTATTTGTTTTATCTATTTTGCCTATTTAATTTCTGATTTTGTGGTAGATATAATTCATTTTATCTATCATAGGTTATACAAAGGCATAGATAGATAGACTTACCAAAGTTAGCCAAAGTTCCATCTATATATATTTCTCTAGGGCTACATAAATTTTATTTTCTTTCACCATTAGCATATTATTTTCGAGTCCTTCATATTTGTTAAGTCTTCTTGCATTAGGTTAAAAAAAAAAACAGTCCGCATATTAAAAAAAAAAAAATTTACATTCAAGCTTTGACCTAGGAGGATAAAATTCACTAGGGGCAAAAGTAAGCTTCAAAAAAAAAAAAGGATTGTCGAGTCTAGTGCAAGAAGCTTAAGGACCAAATTTGGTGAATTTGTTATAGCCCTAGTCGACAACCTTCAAACACACACCTCCCAAACCATAAATTTTTTTTTAAGCCCTACCTTGCAACTACAACATCTATACTAAGGGTTTAAATCAAAAAGAGGTAAAATTCCAAGTTTTTCTTTGTTGTTCCTTGCTTTTCTTTTATTTTCTTGCATATCGAGCTGCTGTTGAGCCACAGTCGAGCACGTTACAGCTGCTGTCGAGTGCTCCTACTTCTGGTGTCGAGTACAGGCCCTTGCCGAGTGCTCTCTGTGTTTGTCGAGTACCTTACAACTTTGTCGAGCACCCCCTTGCTGTGTCGAGTGCTTGTTTCTGCTGCTGTCAAGTATCATACAGCCACTGTCGAGTCCCCTTTTGCATATATCGAGTCCTCTGCAGCCTTGTCGAGTACCTTATTTGGTGTTTCCTTGTCCTTTCTCTTGATTACTTTCTTTAATTGTTAAGTCCTTGCTTGAGTGTTGATTTGTTCAAAGCGGATTGCCCCAACAAGCTTGTCATAACCAATTCGAGAGAAGTGTGTGAGAGAAACACATTGTGAGTTGTTTATCTTTTGCTAACCTTGACATCGTTCCGTGTTTGTCTTTATTTGCAATGTCTCACATTCAGGGTAACCACGGGAACAATGCCAACAATGGCAACGATGACAACAATTCCGAAGCAACCGTCTCCGCCGCGGTGTTCAACACCACTATGCACACTCTTAACACCACCTTGGCGGCAATGATGGATAGGTTGACGGCTTTGGAGGCTAGACCATCGGGTTCTAATAACCTTGGTGGTCAAGGTAATCACGGGCGTGACGATACGCCTAATGCGGAAAGGGAAGTCCATAATCCTAACCCTAACCCTAATCTTAATTTACATAACCCTATTTTTGAAGAAAACAACTCTCCACGAGGTGGGAGAAATGGTCGAAATAATGGGTTTGTTAATGTGCAGGGTCAAGGACAAGGAAGAGGAAGAGGACGAGGCTTCCAGGAGGACTTCTACTACTCGGAGCGCGACGATGACTTCCAAGAAGAGGAGTATTGGGAGCAACGCCCGAGGAGGAACGACAGAGGAGGACGTTACCAACACCGTGAGCCTAGAGATCATGATCAAGACGGCATAGGTAAGGTCAAGGTAACAATTCCTTCTTTTGATGGTAAGACGGATCCAGATGCATATATAGACTGGGAAACTAAAATGGAACAAATCTGGAACTGTCACAACTTCTCTGAACCTAAGAAAGTACAATTGGCTTCGTTAGAATTTCAAGGGTTTGCTCTTATTTGGTGGGATAATTTGATTAAGGAAAGAAGAAGAGCCCTTGATGCGCCTATCGCGTCTTGGAACCAATTGAAAGCTTTAATGAGAAGTAGGTTTGTCCCTCAACATTATGCTAGAGAGCTTAGGCAACGCCTAGAAAACCTTAAACAAGGTACCAAATCTGTTGAGGAAACCTTTAACCTTATGCAAGAAACCATGGCTAGAGCCAATATAGTGGAACACTATGAGGATACAAATGCTAGGTTTCTTCGTATTTTGAATCCCGCCTTAGCTCATGAGATCGATTATTTTCCTTACTCTACTCCTACTGAATTATTACATTTGGCTATTAAAGTTGAACGTGGAGCTAGATACAGGAACCAAGGCGGAAGGATGATGAGTGGGCAGCCCCAACCATGGCGCCAAAGCCGGCCACAACAGCCCCAAGGGCGGCCTGAAGGAGGCTACAGCTCTCGGCCAAGCCAAGGCCAAGGGAAAGGGGAAGGCCGAACAGTCCAGCAGCCCTCCGACAAGGGCAAGGCGCCTTGGACTGGACGAGATTCATCTGGGGTATCTACTGGCCCCAAAGGGAGTAATTCTAACCCCTCTACGACTAGATCTAGGGACATTGTGTGCTTTAAATGTCAGGGTAGAGGTCATACTATGAAGGATTGTCCCAATAAAAAGACTCTCATGATTAATCACTTAGGCGAATATGAATCTGAAAACTCTTGTGATGAACATGAAGAGCCTGTTAATGCAAATGATCAGAATCTCAACCTTATTACTTATGATGAAGATGATGATGGCATTGATTATGAACATGGTGAATCACTGATTGTTAGGAGAGTCTTAAGTATTGTTCCTGCACCTTCTGACAACAATCAACGTGAAAACTTATTTCATACTAGATGCTTAGTTAAGGGAAAGGTTGTTAATGTGATCATTGATGGGGGAAGTTGTTGTAACTTAGCTAGTCAAGAGATGATTGATAAATTACAACTTCCTACTATCCCGCATCATAGGCCTTATAGATTGCATTGGATGAATGATTGTGGTAATTTAAAGGTGAATAGGCAAGTTAAAGTGCATATCAAACTAGGACATTATGAAGATGATGTGTTATGTGATATTGTACCTATGCAAGCCTGTCATATTTTATTAGGACGTCCTTGGCAATTTGATCGTAAGGTCTTGCATGACGGCTTTACTAATAGATATTCCTTTACTTTTCAGGGCAAGAATGTAGTTCTCAAGCCTATGACGCCAACCCAGGTGGCCGACGAGATTGAGAAGCGGAAGGTAAGTAAAGGTGAGATAGTTAGGGAGGCTCAGTCGAGCCAAGTGTCTACCCCTACTCAGCCTAAAAGTGTATTTTTGGCTTCCAATAGTGCATATTTAGACGAGTTTGCGGATGGGGAAACAACCCTCATGCTCCTATGCAAGGGGTTGAATATGTTGAGTGAGGAGCTTCGAGCTACCCTCCCTCCTCGCATCCTATCTCTTATTGAAGAGTTTAAGGATGTCTTCCCCGAGGACATACCAGCAGGTCTACCCCCTATTAGAGGAATTGAGCATCAAATTGATCTCATTCCAGGGGCTTCTTTGCCTAATAGGCCTGCTTATAGAATGAATCCCACTGAAACCCAAGAGGTTCAATCCCAAGTCCAGGAACTGTTGGACAAGGGATACATTCGGGAAAGTTTGAGTCCATGTGTTGTGCCTGTGTTGTTAGTGCCTAAGAAGGATGGTTCTTGGAGAATGTGTGTAGATTGTAGGGCCATTAACAACATTACTGTTAAATATCGCCATCCTATACCCCGCTTAGATGACATGTTAGATGAGTTGCATGGTTCTTCTATCTTCTCAAAAATTGATTTAAAAAGCGGTTACCATCAGATTAGGATGAAGGAAGGCGATGAATGGAAAACAGCCTTTAAAACCAAATTTGGACTTTATGAATGGTTGGTTATGCCTTTTGGCTTGACTAACGCTCCTAGTACTTTCATGAGATTAATGAATCATGTGCTTAGAAATTTCATAGGTAAATTTGTTGTTGTGTATTTTGATGACATTCATATCTATAGTAAATCCCCTAAGGAACATGAAGCACATTTAAGGGAAGTACTTTCTACTCTAAGATTAGAACACTTGTATGCAAATTTGAAGAAATGTGAACTATGTCATGATCAAGTGTCTTTTCTTGGTTTTGTAGTGAGCTCGAATGGACTGCGTGTCGATGAGGCAAAGGTCAAGGTGATCCAGGAGTGGCCGACACCCACCACCATCGGCCATGTGCGCAGCTTCCAAGGTTTGGCGAGTTTCTACCGGCGGTTTGTGCGCGATTTCAGCACCATCTCAGCCCCTCTCACCGAGCTCACAAAGAAGCGATGCGAGTTCAAGTGGGGCGCAGCTCAGGAGGAGGCCTTCTGCATGCTCAAGGAGAAGCTCACTCAGGCGCCATTGCTGGCTCTCCCTGATTTCACTCGGCCATTTGAGGTGGAGTGCGACGCTAGCGGAGTTGGCATTGGAGGCGTGCTTATGCAGGAAGGTAAGCCTATTTCTTTCTTTTCTGAGAAGTTAAAAGGTGCATGTCTTAATTACTCTACGTATGACAAAGAACTTTATGCATTATTTAGAGTCCTTAAGACATGGTCCCATTACCTTTGGCCTAGAGAGTTTATACTTAGGACTGATCATGAATCATTGAAACATTTTAAGAGCCAAGATAAACTTGATAGGAGGCATGGTAGATGGATGGAATTCATAGAAACATTTCCTTATGTTATAAAGTATAAGAAAGGGAAAGACAATGTGGTTGCTGATGCTTTGTCTAGGAGACATGTCCTTTTGACCACTTTGAATTCTAGAGTCTTAGGCTTTGTATACATTAAGGAATTGTATGCTAATGATGCGGATTTTGGGGAAATTTTTCAAAAGTGCCTAGATAAGGGTCCTGCCGACCAATTTTATATCTTTGATGGATTCTTGTTTAGGAAAGACCAAGTGTGTATCCCTAGGTGTTCTCTTCGGTTATTATTGGTGAATGAAGCCCATAGTGGAGGTTTAATGGGCCATTTTGGGAGAGATAAGACCTATCATACACTTAAGTCACACTTTTATTGGCCACATATGCTTAGGGATGTAGAACATTGCCTTAAGAGATGTATTGACTGTTTAAAGGCCAAGTCTAAGCTTATGCCCCATGGATTGTACACCCCACTCCCTATACCCTCAGCCCCTTGGGAAGATATTTCTATGGACTTTATTGTGGGATTGCCTAGAACTAAGAAGGGGAGGGATTCTATCTTTGTGGTGGTGGATAGATTTTCTAAGATGGCTCACTTTATAGCATGCCATAAGACTGATGATGCTACCAATGTTGCGAATTTGTTCTTTAGAGAGGTAGTTAGGTTGCATGGAGTGCCGAAAACCATAGTGAGTGATAGGGATGTTAAGTTCTTGAGTCATTTTTGGCGAACTTTGTGGAACAAGTTGGGAACTAGACTGTTATTCTCTACCTCTAGTCACCCCCAAACTGATGGCCAAACTGAGGTGACCAATAGAACCTTAACCACTATCCTTAGAGCCATTTTAAGGAAAAATTTGAAGCTTTGGGAAGAAGCCTTACCTCAAGTGGAGTTTGCTTACAATAGGACAATGCATTCCTCAACTAAGATAACTCCTTTTGAGTGTGTATATGGTGTTAATCCACTAACCCCTTTTGATCTTACTCCATATCCTATGAGAGAGAATGAGTCTTTTGACGCAGGTAAGCATGTTGAGTTCGTCAAGGAGCTACATGAACGGACGCGTCAGCAGCTCATGCGGAAGGCTGAGTACAACGCCAATAAGGCCAACAAGGGCCGCAGATTGGTGACATTCCAGCCAGGGGATCTTGTGTGGGTGCACCTGAGGAAGGAGAGGTTTCCCAACGAACGGAAGAGCAAGCTTGCACCACGAGGAGATGGACCTTTCAAGGTTCTACAGAAGGTGGGCGACAATGCCTACAAGCTGGAGCTCCCTGGAACATATGGCGTGAGTGCTACCTTCAACGTCGCAGATCTCATTCCATATCTTGCCGTGGACGAAGACTTGGATTCGTGGTCGAATCCTTTCCAAGAAGGGGAGGTTGATGCGGGACCATCTTCTACACCGTCATCTACACCTCCGGACGCGCCGATCATACTCGGAGACAGACCTATGACTCGAGCCCGAGCCAAGAAGCTTCAACGCGACTCATTCCTCTTTGTGAGTCACTCTTTGTTCTCGAGCGCGGTTCAACTCACGGAGCCACCAATGAAGGCATACATGTGCATTGGAACCCCGATTGCCGACGCCGGAAGCCAGCTGCAAAGCGTCTGAAACCAGCGGCAACGTGCGCGGGCGTGCGTCCAGGCGCGCGGGCGTGCGACCAGGCGCGCGGGCGTGCACGACCTCGTTGTTGGGTGCAGCTGCCATTAATTGCCCATGTGCCGATTTGTGCCCCCTTATGTTGTTAGTTTATAAAACTTAATTACTTATGTTATTCTGAGTTCATTTAGGATTATTTTATTAAGTTAATATTTTATTATTATTTTATTAATTTTCGGCCAAATTAGCCTTCCTAGGGTTATATTAACCGGCCTATCATTCGTAGAAGGATTCACGCCTCATTGAAATAGAAAAATACAGTTTGTGTGAAACACGCCTGTGAGAAAGTCAATCGATTCGTAGCGTTGCTCATCGATTGCACAATTGGTTATAGATCTAACTTGGTTTGCTTTGAGTTCGTCAACCTCGCGAGAGCTTGGTGATCCAGGTAATCACAAGTCCCCTCCTTGTGCCTCCAAGTTGTCCGCTTGGTTGTGTAAGGTTGTAGAGGCGGGCTTTATAGTCGTTGGTATTTGGTTCCTACCCTCTACGGAGGCCTGGGGTCTTTGCCTCGTTCTATTTTAGTTCGATTCAGTCCTTATCGGTCGTGTCTTTCTTTCAATTTCGAGTCTTTATTCTTGTTCATCGAGTCTTTGCTTCCGTTCTTGTTATTTCTAGTTTGATTGTCGAAGATCGGGCCATCCTACGGCTAACCCCGTATCAGTCAAATTAGCCAAAATAAAAAAAGCTAATGGTTTTTTTTTATTAGGTAAAAATTCGAAGGTCAGACATGCCTGACTCATCGAGAGGCCGACCGAAGTCGGCAGACGGCGAACCGTCTAACAGAACAACCTAAAAATAGAAATACAAAAACCAAGCGTAATGAACCAAACAGAAATAAACTCTACAACAAACGTTCCAAGAAGACCAAACACCCGAAAAGCTGAGGAAGCCACCGAAGAACGCAGCCAAGCACCACCAAACAGTAGCACCGCGGGCCAGTAGTACAGCAGGACTCTAACTCCTGTGGGTAGTGCAGACGAACTCCAAGGAAACTCTATTCCGGATGCGGAGACGCCCTGAGCGCACCACCACGACCCCAGCCAGACCCGACTACAGACTCCACACTCCCCCAACCAAGCAGAAGATCTCCTAGAAACATCGGAAGTAGAGCCGCAAACTACTCGAAACAAAACGCCAATAAACTTTCACCTATAAAATATCGACAAGCCCTTGCGGGATTTTCTCAAATCCTTTCGGGTGGGTATACAAATTATTATATTTTTTTTCTCTCCAAACCCACAAACTTGGGCCCAAAGGGACCCAAACTTGGGCCCAAAGGACAATTGTAGGCTCTGAACAACGGGCAACGTCGGGCCAAGGAAACCCAAACACCACCATCAGCCCAAGGAGCAGCATCCCGGAGACGGACTACCCAGGCGGCACCACCACCAGCACGACAGCAACCACCAGCAGCAGCAGACCGAGAGTCGGGACGCCAGGACTCCCAGAACGACAACGAGGAAGAGGCGAGACTAAGACCTAGGGGAGGAGGGAGGCCACGATCCGACACCAGACCAACACCTCCAAGACACCAGATCGACGAGGACGCTAAACGACTTGAGGGAGGAGATCGGAACCCACAAATCAACAAAAGCCCCAACTCAATTTGAGGGGATGAATGGTCGAGAGAACTATGGAGATTTGATGCCTTTATAGACTACGTAGTAAGCTCAATACAAAGCCAGTGTACGAATGATTAAATTTCGTTTATTTCACAAATATATAAGAAATCCAGTTAAAGTCGAGTACAGTCACAACTCACAAGCCTCAAATAACATATATATAGTTTATACCTTCTTGGTCCAAATTCAAAGGTCAAAACACATTTTAAAACTACGTATGTTCGATAATCTTCTAAGAGCTATGTATTTTCTTGATAAAAAGTTCATCACTACTCGAGTTCAATCGCGAACCCGAAATTGTTCTCTAGATACCTATAAACTCAGCATATGGTAATGACTCATTGAGTTCAGGTAGAGATGGCAATCGGGCGAGTCAAGTCTGGTTCAGATCGAGTTGTTCGATTTCAGGTCATATCGTACTCGGGTTGATATTGGGTGTGATGACATGTCATTTGGGTTGGGTCAGTTCGGGTTCATTCGGGCATTATTTTATCGAATACAATCGGATTTTTTAGTCCTATTCTATTCGGGCGAATTGGGTTTTGGTCCAAATGGGTTCGAACGAATCCGATTTCCGTCAAAACTGGTTCAATCAAATTGAACACGCAAGAATCACATTGGATAAATCAAATCAAATTTTTGTCCAATCAAACTTCGATTTCATTGAAGTTTCAATTTGATTTTAAAATTTGGGTTATAAGTTTCAGTTTGATTTTTTAGTAATATTTATATAATGTTTTTACCTATGAGATATTTATCTTTTAATATAGATTAAGCTAATATTTATCCATTCTTAATCAATACTGCATCCATTAAAAAAATGTAAGTCTTTTCACTTTTTAGAACATTTTTTTAAAAGGTCAAATTATATAAAATATTAATTTCTTTTATTAATTTTTAATATTAATTTCATACTTATTACTCATAAATATGAAATTGTAAAAAATAACAAAAATGATATTTATATAGCTTTTAACTTCTTAAAAAATGTTAAAAAAAGTCAAATGATTTATATTTTTTAATGGAGAGAGTACAAAATTATATTTAATTATACTATACGTATGATATTGTTATCATCCATTATTAAGTAATCAAATACTTAGGTTGCTGTAGGTATTTTAGGGAAAATGCTAAGATTTTTATTGGTGTGATATAATCAGGTTTGAGTTATTTTGGGTGTTGGGTACAATAGGGTTCAGTTAATTTCGTGTTTCGGATATGTTCGGGTAGGAAAATTTCATGTTTCGGGTTGATTTCAGGTTGGTTTGTCCGAATATAATTGGGTTCGGGTTGTTATAGGATTCGGAGTGCTTAAAGGTTGAAGCTTAAATCAGATCAGATCCGTCAAAACCAAAATCAAATCCAAAAAACATAAGCCACACAAGGTCTAAACTGCAAACACACAAAACTCTAAACACAAAGTCTAACCTCCCCCCTCCGCTGCCAAAAGAAAAAGAAAAAAAAAAGCTAAAAGCAAAGTCGAAACTCAAAACCAAATGATAAAAATCTCATAAATCTTGTCCTTATAAAGTAGTTGTATAATTTGAAATTGTACATAACAAACCATTGACCAAGCTCATACATCGGATCTCTTAACTCCATAATCAATCAAACTACTCACTCGGCATCAAAATTGACATAATTATATAGATAAACATGATCATCATAGATAATATCAAAACAATATTCAATGCACCAAACCAACAAAGTCTGAAACTATAATCAAAACTCTTAAACTATGAATATGCAACTTAACTAAAACCCTAGGTTCATGTCTTTAAAACGGAATATCTCAATATTTAATGCCCTAGAACATTTATATAGACATTATTATTGGATAAAAGATATGATTTCAAAAGATTTGACTATGTACTCGCCAAAAACTTCCCATATTCACCCAATTCGCTCTAAACTTGCCCAAGCATTCGCCAGGATTCCCAAAGTTCTTAGGTCCATTTCACAAGAATCTACTAAATACTACGATTAGTCACCCTTTGCCAACAACATATTTAGTGTTCTGATTCATTCATAACAATGCTGGCTTATAATAGGATATTGCCATTTCCAAGCAAAAGATGCACCACATGTTCAGTAAACTGTAAACTCAGTCACCGATACCATCAAGGATTAAGAATGGCAACCCTAGGGGCCCGACCGAGGCCCTCCCACAGGCCGCAGCTCCCATAATACGCTTCAATGAAGTTCAATGTCAACAACCAAAGCCAGCAATGCAGACAGGAATGACGCTTATATAGTACAACAGCGAAGCATTAATCTGAAAATGACTACAGTACCAACTACCAAATAGACAACCAAATTAAAACTAAATACCGTAAAATCCAACCCACCTAAGATGGAAATCCCAGGAATTACCCAAATGCAAACATGATTTTGATTAACCCTACGAGTTAAAAAAGAACAGAACACAACCTTTTTTTTTCTCTGCACCTTCCTGATTACATAACAAGCAGCCTCTAATGCCGTCTACGGATCTTTCTCTGCCTTGTCTAGCACAATAAGTAGATTGAATTGCTTTCTGACCAGTAAACACCCCTAAAACTGTACCAACCTTAATTGAAGGTCATGGGTAGTTGACCCACAACACTGGGATCAGGATATGCAGGTGCTGACAAGTCCGGTAGGGGAGCTGCCATCTCAGTTGTTGGAACTGCTGCATGAGCTATTGTTGGTGCTACGGGCTCGACTTCAACCATTGGATCTGTTGCAATCTCTGTTGTGGTGGTGAATGCGGATATGTCCATTGCTGCAAGTTCTTCAAGGTCTTGGATAGCCGTCAGTATATCGATGATGTTCGCATTAATTAGGTGAGGCTTTAGCAAGCCCACAGCTCTCTTGACTTTCAGTTGCTGTCAGCAATAAAAGGGCAATGTTTAGGCTGAACTTTTAAACCCAAAATTGAGAAGCACGTACAGACACAAACGGACATAGTTACCATGTATTCTAGCTTCCTTGTAAGCTCTACATTAGCTGCAACTTCAGATCCTCCAGATGGATGTGCACGCACAGTTGAAGCATTCTATAAATAAGTTTGTACAAGCACAGTTAGCAGAGTTCCAATGAATGTATTGCCTTTACAACAGCCAAAGAATTTATAATCTCCTTTCGTACACATACTTGTGTCGTATATGTTGACATAATGACCTGATAATAAGATAACTGATGTGGTGATGCTGATAATATGCTTAAACACACTCCTAGGCTGTCCAATCAATTTTAGAGGTCCCATTCAGAAGTTATCGATAAATTTTATCTATAGATTTAAGATTTTTTTTAATTAAGAAAGTTCATAGTTTAAAATTTTTAAATTATTTTTTGCTAACATTTATGGTAAATTACATAAAACCACCATTTAAATTGGAAAATTTTCAGAAAATCACTCATAAAAAGTGAAATTACATAAAACCATTATATTCATTGTATGCTTTCAATTAACCATCCATTCCCAACCTCTAGCTTACCACCCATCAGTTATAAATCGAATGACCATACATCTATACCCCAAACATATTCACAACCTTGACCATTTCAATGCTCTGCTGCTATAAAAAAAATGTGTTTTTTTTAAAGAACAAAAATATCTCTCCATGCCCATCCCTAACCTCTTTAACCTCCACAGTCCACACAACCGCATTAACTTCTTTCTTTCCACAGCCTTAGATATTGACTTCTATTTCTTAGAGTTTGTAATTAATTTGATAGAAAAAGCATGTTAAGTTGAATGAATATTCCTATTATATAAAATGGGGTTTGGATTCCAAAGTCATGCAAGATCAGTTATGCAACTAGAGGCTAGACATACAAAGAGGCAACAACAGGGCTACAATGTCTGATATTTTAACATACCACAATGTAAAAACTACAAAAAATTCTTCCCCAAACTCTCTAGGATACTATTAGTATTTGTTGAAAAGAGGATAAAACATTTTAGGGTCCATAACTAGAGCCTAGACATACAAAGAGGCAACAAGAGGGTTATTATGTCTGACATTTTTAATACTAACATACCACAATGTAAAAACCACAAAAAAATTCTTCCCCAAACTCTCTAGGACACTATTAGTATTTGTTGAAAAGAGGATAAAACATTTAAGGGTCCATAATTTCAGTCATAAAGTTTTATATACTTCCCAATAGGCAACAACACATTTAAGCAAAAACCAAGTAATCACACAAAGACCCATCCAATTAATTACAGGAAATATTTATTTAGTATGTTAGATATGGACTTCTATTTCCCAGAGTTTATAATTAATTAGATGGATCATTTATGCAACTAGAGTCTAGACATACTAAGATGCAACAAGTGGGCTGGTCTGACGTTATTAATACTAAAACACTCGCAAAATGTAAAACCCCGCCAAAATTTCTTCCCCGGACACTCAAGGGCAGAATTAGTATTTGATGAAAAGTGGATAAAACACTCAAGAGTCAATAATCCAGTAATAAAGCCATCTAGTTATATTTAACTGCTTCAATTCCTGTTTTATTACCCATCGAATGGCAACAGTGGCAGATGATGTTAACAAACAATAATTCAGACCTGAAAATTCAACTCTTACAGGTTCTATTATTGTTATACAAATCAGACCGGAGAATTCAATTTTTACAGGTTCTACTACTCTTACAAGCTCTATTTTTTAAATTTCAGTTTAGAAATGGCCAAACTACCAAATTGGTATTTAAAACTGGCAGCCTTAGATATATAGGTATTTAAAAAAAAAACTCCAGTGCATTATGGATATTTAAAAAATCACCGGTGGACATACAGGTATATTTCATGGCTGGAAGTTCCGTTCTCATCTAATCTTGGCTTGAACCCAGTTTAGTAAGATTTAATTGGTTTTGTTGAAAATTTATATAAAAAATACCCATTAATATATCTATATCTATATATATATATATAATGATAAAAGTAAAGTTGTACGTTTTTTAATCGGTTCTGACATATTGGTATTTTTATTTGGTTGGAAGTTAGATCCTTGCATATTAGTATTTGAAAAAACCTTATTTTTTCGCAAATAAAATAGAATAAGGTAATTACCATTATTAAATCATACTCCGTATATTTTTATTTTTTGGAATTATGTTTTTAAATATATATGCTTTAATGATGGTAATTACTTTGTTCAATGTTATTTATGAAAAAAAATAGATTTTTTAAATACTAATACGTAAGAACCTAAATTCAATCTAATAAAAATACTAATATGTGAGGATTAGTTTTAAAACTTATGACTTTGCTTTTATCTTTTATATATATTTGATATATTAATGAGTATTTTTTAAAATAAATTAATTTGTTGTTATTTACACCACAAAATTTACTATTTACACCACATATCTCACTTTTTATATATTTTTTTTAAATATACCCTGCTCCCCTGCTCCTCTTGAGTCACACACCTGCCCCTCACATTAAAATACCCTGCGCCTCTTGAGGCAGGTGTGTGACTCAAAAGGAGCAGGGGTGTGATTCAAGAGGCGTAGATGTGGTGCATATAGTAAAATTTATGGGTGTAAATATTATCACCCATAAATTATCAACTTAACTTCCAACAAAAGAAAAATGTTCACTGTTGGTTTTTTAAATACCAATATGGCATGAGTTTTTCAAATACCCATATGGCCAAGGCTACCAATTTTAATACCAATTTGGTAGTTTGGTCGTTTAGATATATATTTCTTGATTTCATTCCTTCACACAATGAGTCAAACAAGAACGGAAAAGAAGTGACAACTCCCTTCACAGTAATTGCCAATATTAATCATTGATTTAAATTTCGTGCACCAAGGGATGAATATTGATTATTAACATTCAACCACCTATTTTCCTTTAACTTTCACATGCCAGATTTCTTTACATTTGCAAGACAATACCAACTTCCTTTTAATGCATTGCATGTTGAATCCTGAACTTGATAATTCATTCATTAAAAGTTTTAGATACTGCAAACAAACATGCACATTAAACCGATGCAGAAAACAAATAAAGTTAAAACAAAAGGATTTTAAAGATTTAAGCAAGCAAGGGATGGGAGATCCAAGTACCTTTCTTGGGCGGCCCACTGGCCTCCCAGAGCGCCCTACCCTCAGCAGGCTCAACTTGTTGGGCCTGCCGCGGCGCTTCATCCCCACAGCAGCAGCCATGGGAGCATCAACAGCCAGAGGTCTCTTCCGTGGCCGTCCTCGCCGGCTACCACTAGCTGCAGGCGTCTGGCTCGCAGGAGCAGCAAAGGGATCAGTCTTCCTTGGCCTTCCTCTTGGCCTACTGCCACTAGCAGACTTTGGAGGACGTCCAGCCTTCTTCTTGACTAAAGCAGGGGTAGCAGCCCCTTCAGGGATCTGATCCCCAACTGATAGAGCCAAGTGCTTGGGAGGGCGACCGCGCCTCTTCAGCAAGGGCGAAGCTGTGCCGTTGACAAGTCCAGAGTTGAACAAGGCCGGGTTGTGGCTCCCCAAGGGCTCGGCTGCATAAACAACCTGTTGCGGTTGCTGTTGCTGCTGAAACAGCGGCTGTTCCTGGTGGTAGTCGAAGGCAGCGGGGGATGGCTTTGGCTTGGGCGGACGTCCGCGTCTCTTGACGGAAACCGACCCGGCGTCATCCAAACCAGAGGGAGGGGGGAAGGAGATCTCAGTGGAGGCAGTAGGGTTGGGTTCAAGAGAAGTAGATTTCTGCTGCTTGGGAGGGCGACCGGGGCCTCTCTTGGGAGAAGTAGAGGCGGCGAAGTCGGCGGCCGGGGGAGGAGGGAGGTCAGATCTAGTACCGGGAGGAGGAGGGAGGATGTATGATTTCTTCACCATAGCAAGCTGGGCAGAGTTCTTAAGGCGCTTCAGGTGGTGAGTCAAGAGGGCAGGGTGCGAGGGTGGGAGGTTAGGGTATGCTCCTTCAATGAACTTGGCAATCGCCTTCTTGCTAGACCCATCTTTCTCGTTCAATGCTGTAATCGCCGCCATTATCATCTGCTAAAACCAAAATTCAGATGCTGAATCGAACAATTGCAAAACACAAAACCTAAAAATCAAGAACACTTGAGTGAGTGAAAACGAAACCTCGGAGTAAGGGGGGTGGACGGGAGCAGAGCCGTAACTGGGAGTTGCGTTGGCGATGGAAGGGGAGGGGATGGCGGCCATGGCTGCCAGGTAAGCATCGTTGGCAATCGTCTGGATCGGAGACTGATCCATCGGAGGCGGATTCATGCCGGAAGAGCGCGACACCCTTGGAAAGAGAGAAGGGATTTTCTTTGTGAGGGTTTTCCTTTTTTCCTTTTTCTTTATGGGGATGAGAAAGAAAAAGAGTGAATGGGAGTTTGAAATGAAGAGGTGTGAATTGGGTGGTAAAGGACTAAAGGTACCCCCGAGTGGGAATGCGGATGATCCAACGGCTCAGGATCTGCCACCAGTGATTCGCCACGGATCCCTGACGTTGTTCTTTTACCCCCACCGACCCATTTCTTTTTTTTATTTTTCTTTTTTTTAATAAAGGATAAGAATTCAAAATATATAAATCAAGATGATGAAAAAATTGGCAACCCGACTAGTCATTTGGAACAAAAGAGAAAATCAAGCACACAAAAAAAGGGGCAAATGATCTGAACACAGCTGAACATAACCATAATCAAACCAACATAAGAGAAGTCGATGAAAACTAATCGATGAACTGCGACTAGCGAGAATAAGTAATCACGATGTCTTGTTGCCGGAAAGACGAGGGCAGAAACCCACCATCGAAAGAGTCATATCTCTTGGAGAAGTGTACACCAGCGTAATTTCCCCCATCTAAATAAGGGATTTTCAAAAGCCACAAACACGATCGCGGTCAACTCAATACTCAGTGCGTACGAGATTGCAACCTCTTCTGAAACTAAACTCAGTCACGCCTAAAAAAACGACTCTACCACACATGCAGATTAGGCCACGAACAAAAGGGTGAATCAAACGTGATCAGAAATTAACATGGGTCTAATTCTACTCTATCCTTGGGGATCGAGTTTCTTTTTTTATTTTATTTTATAAGTTCTAAGTTAAACAGATTATAAAAATAAGTTAATATAATTAGGAATCGAGTTTATGTCTGTTTCTCTTCATTAAAAGAATTTCTTTTCGTTTTTTAAATCTTTGTTCTCTTGGGCTCTGTGCAAAGCGTTTTGAGGATGCGAGCTTACAAGCTTGTGAAAAACACTCGCACATGAATCAATCATCATCGGTCGAGGCAAGGCATGATGGGATTGTTGTTGTAGAGAAAGGTGGGTGATGATGCATTCATTCACTAAGAACCACCCTTCATGATAGGTCAAAACTCGAAAGGTCACATATTCAATAGGAATTGCTTAATCAACCCGAAACAAAAGCACGAAACAATTTTTTTACTCAATTAAACAACACAAAACAATTTTTTGATGAGAGTTAGGATAGCAAGGAGTCTCCCCAAACTGTCAATTATTAATTTGTTCAGATCTGAGTGCAAGAACTACGAGTGCAAGAACTACGAAGAAGGAGAAACATAAAATCACACCCAACTGAATGCTTTGACGCCGATTCTCCCTCAAATGATGAACCCTTGAAAATTTTCCTTTTTACTAATCGTTCATTGATTCATCTTTGACATCTTCTATATCTAGATTTTTGGGGATTCACTATTCTCTTTTCGTATTTATCTCTTTTAGGTAGTCTATTGAATCTTCGTTGATTTTTTCCATATTGTGTTTGACATCTTTGGTGATTTTGAAGGAGAAAAAGCCCATAGATCGTGATCAAGATGAGGAGGATAGTTTTTGTATAAGTTGGTGATCGAATTTCTAATTTTACAAAGTTTCTACTCTCTCCGATCGGAAATATTTGATGTTTTAGAGATATGCACAAAGATTATAAAATGTCACTTCCACTTTTAAATAACTCATCAAATAATTTGTACTCCCCCCATCACATTTATTATGCACAAATGTGATTGGTTAAGCCCAAAAAAGTACAAATTATATTGTTATTTGTGCAAAAGTAAAAAAATGTGTAATTATTACTTCTAAAACATCAAATATTGTTGGTCAAATTTCACCTCCTAATATATCAAATATTTTCGATTGGATGGAGTATTAGTTTACTTGAACTTATTTGGGGTTTCTGTTTTGTGGGTGACGGTGTGGTTTAGGGTTTTCCCGACCCATTTCTTTATTTACATCTTCGTAATAGTTTATTAGTAGTGACTACGCCCATTGATGAAAGGGCATGGGCATCCTCTCAATGGAGAAGTGTAGCCAAGTGGTGCTAGCCAAGCTTGGGTGGTACCTCCTGCAACAACCTATGGGTCTCTGTGGAGTCGAATAGTTAGAGGAAACTATTGCCACAAAAGGGATAACATGGACTTGTTCGTTTAAGATCCTGACTCCAAACTTGAGAGTTGTTGTCAACAGTGGGAATAACACATTATTATGGATGCATACTTGGTTGGTTGAGTCACCTTTGGTGGATATGGCTATGCAAGAGATACTTGAAGTGTTATGGATATCGTATTGGTGCATCATCAGACCTATAAAAGGCATATGATAGGGTGAGTTAGGAGTTTTTAGAGGTTGCACTTATAGTTTCTAAAAAGCACGGTGAATTGGATAATGCAATGCGTGAGTGCGTGACTATAACAACTTTCTTCGTGATTATTAATGGATCCCTAAAGGGATTCTTCAAGTGAGGAAGGGGATTGAGGCAAGGGGACCCTCTTTCTCCCTATCTCTTTGTTGAGTCTAACAAAGAAATCGGGTAGCACAAAGAACAAGTTGAGTCTAACAAATACTCTATAAACAACCCCAACAACATCACATTGTGAAGTATTTAGAGTGCCTTTTCCTTCTCATATGTTGAAGTGTTAGTAGAAGCTCTAAAATTACAAAAGACACTGATTTTTACCTTTTCAACATATAAGCTCTAGAATCTCGCTTGCTAGTAACCATCCATCATATAATATTGTTCCTCATCATTAAGGTCCTCTCTTTTAATGCAATTCAAGTGTCTTTTGGAAAATTTTGTGTAGGTCCTGATTGATTGTTGACTATAATATCTAAATTTTATCTATTGACCCTTTTTCTTCCATGCAACAAAATAGGCTTCTCTTTCTTCTTCTTTTAGCCCACTAAAATATAGTTGCATTTGAAACTTGCTCTCCCCTAGGTGTTCATTGTTCTAAAAATTGACATCATCTTCATCATACTTGAACTTGTTGTTCGAGTTGGCAGTTGAGTTATCTAAGGTGTTGTCAACATTAGGAAGGGTAAATATGTTGTCATTGATAATGCATATTTTGTATATGCATTCCAGTTCAGATTCTAGGTAGTTTTAGGGTAATTTTAGGTAGCATTTCTTATGCTTTCATAGTTAAGTCGCATCTTTCTCATTCTATATTCGAAGTTCATAATCTACGCTTTTTATAATTGATTATGCCAATTCATCGCATATTCACAACGCGAATAAGATCTAAATTAAAGATACCTAGTGAATTGAATCTCTAACATAATTTCACAAAAAAAAAACCCATGATTTAATTTTTGATTTGTCACCACCATGACCGACACTAGGTAGATTTCTTCAAGAAAATGGTGGGATTTGGAGCAACAAAAATGTTGAAAGAAAGGATGAACGAAGGCGGGTTTACCCCTGCCATGGCCGTACCCGGAGATTGGAGTAGTAGATTGTGCTAGAATGCTTAATGCATCGCCAAAGCCGAGCTTCTTCATTTGGTTGGCTATGAAATGGAATCAAGACGGAGTGGGGCCCCTGGCTCGTCATTATCTTAGCTGGATCCATTGCCGCTAAATGAGCTTGAGTAGAAGAAAAGCGAGAGACCTTTCTTGGGTACAAATTTGGAGATTGCGGAGGTGGTGGATCTATTTCTTTTTTTTTTTATTAAGTAATAATTCGAGCTTTGGAGATTGGGGCCGACTTGGGCAAACCGTCGAACATACAATAAAGCCGAAAATATAAGAAAGGAAAAAAGGCGCAATCACCACGCAACATGCACTCAGAAAAAAAAATGAAACTAAGCATACTTAAAACCGAAACGCTGAGGATGCTAACGAAGAACGAAGCCAAGCACCACTAGAGGGAAGCACCGTAGGTCAGCGGTACAGCAGGACACTAACTCATGTGGACAGTGAAGACGAGACTCCAAGGACCAATCTCCCGGATACGGAGTCGTCCTTTGCACATCGCCACGACCCCAACCTATCCCGACTTCGGACACAACACACGCAACCAAGTTGAAGACCGCTCAGGAACACCAAAGACCAAGCCACACGTTATCCAAAGAAAACACCCGAAAACCGGCCAATAAAGATACGGATTTCAACACTCGAAAAGGAGGGATTATTTATATATATAGTTTTAATATGTTTTATTTATTTATTTATTATTTTTAATTATTCGGGCCAGCTTTGGGCCCAAGGATTCGCCTTGGGCCCAAAGGACGGTTATCGGGCCCTAACAACGGAGACTGTTCCCAAGGAACCAGACGAAGAATGTTCCCGAAAACCAAGAGCAGCTTGGCGCGGAAAGACGGAGAGAGGTCGAGTGATCGGAGCCGGAGGCTGGGGGAGCCAACAACGAGAAAACCCCCCCGCAAGGCGAAAGGGGAAGATATTGTGGCGGGGGAGCGAAGGACGCCGGTGACGAAGCGGCGCCCAGCCCAAAAACATGGAGGCACGAGCGTGAATGATCGGGCACACCATGGGTCCCTGATGAACAGTGAACCCGAATCCGATACGTCGGAAAGAGGCGGTCGAGCTCGAGCCAAGGAACCCAGATCGAAATCGCCATGGGAGCAAGCCAACGACAAGACCGGAGGTAGAAGACAACCTGTGACTTACCGAGGAGGAACCGAATCCCCAAATTGGAAACCTAAATCGAAAGAGCGGAGGTAGGAAACCCAAAAAAGGTCTGAAAATCAGATCTAATTCGGGAGGGAGGAGATTTTGGAGTTGAAGTCTGTGAAAATTAGGGTTTTTAAAAGGGGGATTTCACAGGCTGAGCGTTGTATTGCTTCCGAATGAGAGTTCCGGAGAGGTGGTGGCTTCCGAAGGAGGTTTGGGCTCCCGGATGAGGGGGTGGTGGCTCCCGGAAGAGGTTTGGGCCCCCGGAGGAGAGGTAGAGGCTCTCCAAAAGAGATCTTTTCTTCATATATCTAGACGACGACAATCGGTTATGATGAGGATGCGTCGAGCTGGGCGAATGAGGTTGGGAAGAGTTGCTGGATTCGAGATCTGGTGGTGAAACATTGATGGAGGGTAGTGATGTTTGCAGTGGCAAAGGATACCCCCAAGGAGTGTTTTTCTTTTGCCCCTCTGTTTTCTTACCCGACCCATATGAATTGCGGCGGATCTATTTATGTTCTTAATTCGCAACATGGATTAGGGAAGAAGACGAATATTTTGATTTTATGTTTTTATTTTTCATTGTTATCAATAATGTCTAAAATCCTAGTCATTGAATAATTTTGTCCATTCAACAAATTTTGGGTGCCATGTCATCGTTTTCATCGAATTTTTGGTCGGAAAATGTTTGGTATTGTTATTAGTAAATAGTTTGATAGTTGGTATCACTTTTGGCTATTTTCAAAGTTGGTATTCTTTTGAATTGAAGATGGATAATTGCTATTATTTTGAAATGTTTTTCCTAATTTATTTGTTTCAAAAAAATTGAAGCTATCATTGTTATAAGGAAACTAACGAAGTGGCAGATTTTATTGTAAAGAAAGACAATAATTTATATCCTTTGTACTAACTTTCAAATAGGGATTTCTTTGTAATCATTCATAAAGATAACTTCTTCTAGATAAGAAAAAACCCCTATTTATTGCCTAGTCTATTTAGTACGTGTTAACTTCCCTTTGCCTTGATCTTCCATGATTGAGCTAGGTACAAAAAAAAGGAGTCATTGTATATTAGCTAGTTTTGTTCCTGTAGCAACTTCATACATTAATAGTTACTCTAAATGAACATTGATGATCGATCAGTCACATGTTGCTTCCGACTTGTCCAATGCATTCCGTAGCACTACGCTGTCCTCCACGGCACAAGGGGATTCTCACCGGACAACTCAAACAGTTCTTAGAGAGGCTGCCTTTGACCCTTAGCTCGTTGTTGGTGAACTGTGGTGGTAAACCTCCCACTAGAAAATTGTGATCCAAGTACAAGCTTCTCCATACTCCGAGCTTTTCTCCATATGATTCTGGTATGGGACCTGAGAACCGATTTCGTGACATATTGATCGACGTCAGATTCGCTATCGTCACCAAATTGGCCGAAAGATGCCCCTGCAGCCGGTTTTCTTGCACGTCCAGGACTTGAAGCTCCGTCGGCCTGCCAAAAAAGTTGTTCACCTCCATTGATGCAAGCCAGTTGAACGAGACATTGACATGCGTGACCTCGTGTAGTCCAAGGATCCCACTTCTGATGGTGCCGGTAAACCTGTTATCGCTCAAGTCCAAGAACCTGAGCCTTTGGAGCCTTGTGATTGAATAAATGTGGCCTGAAAGTATGTTGTTGCTTAATGATAAGGTTCTTAGGTTAACGGGCAGTTGCGGTATGGTCCCATAGAACTGGTTGCGACTCAACTCCAAATTTTCGAGCTGCCATAGGCCAGCGAGGTTCGGGATCCTACCAGAGAACCCATTCCCGGCTAGGCACAAGGTTGTCAAGGAGCGCAAGTTGGCAATCCAGGTCGGGATCATACCTGTGAGCTTGTTGTATGACAAGTCGATGACTTGGAGCCTCCTGAGGCTCTTCATTCCTTGCAAGATGCTCCCGGTGAACACATTCCGAGACAGGTCAAGTTTCGTTAGCCTCTTGAGGTTTGGGACACTCTCTGGTATGGGCCCACGGAACTTGTTCTTGCTAAGGTTCAGGGTGACTAGCGCACTGAGGTTCCCGATCTCCTTGGTGAGGAACCCATCATAGTCCATGCCATCGAGATCCACAGTCGTGATCCTGCTTGACTCGTTCCCTTCGGGGATCGTGCACAAGATCCCTAAGAAATGCTCGCCCGAGCTTTCGCAAGGGTCTACATCAAAGTTCCAACTGCTGAGGAATGAGGATTCGGGTATTGTGTTGGGATCAATGCCAGACTTGAGGGACCGAAGAACGTCAATGTCGGATTTAAGGGTTGCGGAAGAAACCGAGGAGATCCTTGCCACGAGGGCGAGTGTTGTGAGAATGGAGTACATTGTCAAAAAGGAGGCCATTTTTTGAGCACTTTTTTTCGAATGCTTTGGATTGCAATAACTCCCATGGTGCAAAGCTTGAGATATATAGTGGCAAACTGGATGGAAGAGTTTTTGCATTTCACCGGCATTCATTCATGTAAAGGACCTTCCCAAGAACTGATATAATTGTATATTACAATCTTGGTTGGGGCATGCCAAGAATCATGTGTTTCGGACGGAAAGCATGTCCACAATATTCTAATCAGGGTTGTGAGATTTTTGTTAAACAAAATGACTTCCAATTTTTGTGAACTGGAAGAGCAAAGTGCTTCGGTACTCAAACTCGTGCCCTGTCGAGAGCTCTACTGATTAATCTCCACAAGCTTAACAGAACTGCCAAATTTTTGCAGTTCAGGATGCAAATTTTGATCTTCTATTATTATTACTCAGCACAGTAGTTTAATTTTTATTAGTCAAGGTGTAGTGCTAACCTGCTAATAGCTATCATTACAACGCATGCTATGCTACACACATGCATGTACAAATGGATCGAAAATACATGCCAGCCAGAGATGAAACGCAGTGAGAGCTCACCCAAGATCAGGGACGACAAAGAACTCCTCTTCGTCATCCTGAATCCCAATTCTCTGCTTCTTGTAGGCCTGGCCGGTCTTACCGAGCCTGGATTGAATGGCGTTGTAGGGCTGAGGCATGGGAAGCTGTGGCACTTCAGCAACAACCAGGGCCTCGTCTGGAAGTTGCTCGCCAAAGAGGCTGGCCTCAGTCCACCAGTCCATCTCGCCTAGCTCAAGTGCTCCTTTCTGTGGAAAGATATGGTGGAAACAAGTTCAGTACAAATCAAGGCTTCCCACATAATTACCAAACACTTGTGATTAAAGATATTGGATTTGAGTTATTCACAGGTTGGATAAATATTAGATGTAGATTGAAAGAAGTCTAATTTTAACCCTAACATTTTGAGGTTGGTCGAGTTCTCAGGTGTGGTCATGTTTTTGAGAAGCATAATTGCTAGTTGACTCAGATAATCGAACAGCATTAGCAAAAAAAAAAATCACTGTATGAATAAGAACTGTTTCAATGCTAGTTGAAACAAGATGTGAACCAAGCAAGTAGAGTAGAAGCAAGGTTAAACTGCAAACTTGTCGGACCTTATTGGGTGATCCAAGCTCAGAGAAATCCAATAGATCATCAACAGCCCATCCAGGAGACGCAATGCGGGGAGCCTGATGGGCATTTGGTTTTGTGAAGATCGGTAATGCATTTTGATTGGATGGATCGGTGCAGTTCTTTTCAGCTTCGTTTGTGCATTTTGATCCCAATGCCACTCTAATGCCTGTGGCTAGATATCTCTGGTGGTTCCCAGCAAGGCTATTTGCTAAGTGAATAGATTCGTCACAATCCTGACAGAAGAGAGCTCTGTCTTGAACACAGAAAATAAACGCAGCCTTGTCCTGTAAATGAGAAACATCCAACATATTTTTATTAGAGAACAAACTCGCAACGAAGGAAAGCACAATCGATGTATTGCTGTCAAAAGCGTCCATGACAGTAGCTTATATATTCATAATAATTAACTTGGACAGTCCAAACTTTCCAACATGAAGCAGCTTCAGTACTAGGTGAAGGCTCAAGCGATTAGAAAATACAGATCAAAGACAAGCAACCAGGAATTACTTTGAAGGTTGTGCAAAGTTGGTGAATTTTATATCCACTTTAGGGGAACATAACAACAATGGCTACGAGATAAATCCTTCATCAGTTTCCTTGGTAATGGTAGGTTAACAACCTAACCTCCTTTAGTCAGTTCACCATGACCAATGGATGGCTTGTTTGTGCAACCATGAAAGTGCGCGCACACACACACACGCACACACCTTCCATAAGTTCCATTCCATTGTTTAAGCTATTCAAACTTTGTTCTCCTTCTTCTAAAGGCTTACTCGATTCAACTTGTTTCTAGCAGCAGCTTAAGAAAATGGTAGAAAGAACACATTCACTCTAATTAGGCAGTCTTTTGACAAATCTGAATCCAGTTCATTTCGGATTTGAATTACTTGTTCAAATCGAGTGATTGATTTCTTCCGAATCCTAGTAGTTTCAATTGCGTTAGATCGCCCACTATTTATTCATTCGTTTAATTATTTCTACAAAAAGTAGATTTAGGGTTCCAAAATAGAATTCCAGAAAGGTTGGCAACAAGAATCCGAATGAGAGAAGAGGTTAGAAAGCATTACTTGGCAGATATCACAGCAAGGGAGGTTGCTGGAGAGGGTGCTCAGGTGGAGCCTGTGGTGCTTGCTAGCGAGCTTGTTAGCGGCGTGAACCTCGACGTCACAGACACCGCACAACGCCGCTTCATCCGCGCAGCAAATCACAGTCGCCGGCCGCTTCTCGCACACGTCACACTGAATCTTCATCCTGGATGCAAATTGGAATGATTTCCGCGAAGCTGCTGAAGATAAGGAAATGGGAAGTAGTAGCAGGGGGTCGGGGGGATCAATGGAAATGAAGGGCAGCCATTGATATATAAATATTGGACAGCAGGTGGATTCGTCATTTGTGGCAAGTTGGTGGGGTTGCTTCTTTGGTTTGTGCGGCTGGGAATCCTTCCGCCACAAAAGCTGCTTCTGCTTGGGGTGGACGCCATGTCATCAATTCAAATCTGCTGAGCTGTTAATATTTAATAATGTAAGTGGTGCGAAAAGGACCTAATTCGCCCTGCCTGAATTAATGCCTCTAGTCGGCCGGCTGTATTTGGCGGTAGATAGAGATTATGTAGATTAAGCGCGTGTTTGACGCAAGATGTATGGAGATGGTGGGAGATGGCAACGGTTGAAAAAAAATTTCCATCTCGTTGAAGAGGCGTTTGGCGCAAGATGGGAGGAGATGGCGCCTGCAGTTGTTTGGAGATGGTGGGAGATGAAATCAATTACAAAAATCATCTACCTTGGGGTGGATGGTGGGAGATGGGAGGAGATCTTCATAAATGGTAGCCGCTTTTGCCCCTTTTCCATTTCAAGGAAAGCTATTGACCAGATCTGGAGGAGAAGAGAAGAGGAACTTCGCCGACACCGAAGATCAGCCACCATTGAAGGTAAGCATCTCCTCTCCTCTCCGTTTCTGTGTACAGAAGCTCCTCTCCTCTCATCGGCGTCCCCTGTGGACCGAAGGTGAGTGACGTCGGCCTTCAATGGCGGCGTAAGGAGAGAAGGGGTGGATCTAGGGTTGCCGAAATGAGAACCTGGAACCCCACAAAGGGGAATCGATACCTCCATTGCGACAAGCCGATTGGAGATGCGAAAGCTTCACCCCCTACCAATCCAACGCTCTCGCCATTGGAACATGTGGATTGACCCTTGTCGACAAAACCCTAACTGTTGCAAGTGTGTTGATGTGAAGATATGAGATTTTTTGTTGATGTATTGTTGTGTTCGTAGGTCTGTCGATGGAACCCATAGATTTCCCTTTTCAAATTTGTGCATGTTCAAATGTGTTCATGTGTGTGTGTGAAAAGTAGCCAGAAATCGTGTTCATTTTCAAATGTGTTCATGTTCAACTGTGTTCATGTTCAAATGTGTTCATGTGTTCATGTTCAAATGTGTTCATTTGTCTCTCTCTGTGAAGCTTCAGGGAGGCTGACAATAATCGTTGAAATGTCAGATAATGAAAGATAAATTGAAATGTTCATGTGTTACATATATGTAATGTTTTCATGTGCCCGTTATTGTGTTGTTGAAATGTCAGATAATGAAGCTGACAGTAATGTTCAACCAAAGGTGAGGTAATGACAGATAAATTGAAATGGTCATGTGTTAGAGATATGTAATGACAGATACATTTGAGAGTGTGGGTCAACTTGCTAAATTGTGTACTGTCTGGAGATGTCTTGCTGAAATTGTGATAGGATGTTCACGTGTATCTGGAGGTAATGATAGATAAATTGGTAGTTGGAGAGATGTCTTGCAATGTGAGATAAGAAGAGATGAGACTATAAGGCACAAACTAGAATGAGATCTCATTACTTTAAGGAACAAACTAGACTGAGATCTCATTACTGTTGTCTCAGTGATAGATGCCCTGGTCAGTGATAAATTAGAGTTGAATGAATTGTTCAATTGGGTCAGTGATAGATTCCCTGATCAGTTTCTCAAAGTCAATTGCATCTAATGACACTTTAAGGAACAAACTAGACTGACATCTCATTACTGTTGTGGAGTTAAAGTGAAAACATGATAAGCTGTCATTTGTTATCATCTTGTGCTTCAAGCAGTGAATCATAACAAAAAAAATGTGTTCTTGATAAACTTCAATTGTGTTCAGATTGCTGAAAGAAGGAAGGTGGATGCATCTATAAAGATTTGTATAAACAATGTGTTCTTGATAAACTTCAATTGTTTTCACAAATGTAGAGGTCTACATTTGGAATTGTAATGTAGTTGATAGTGCATTCTGCTGCTTCACATAGAATTACTTCAACCCATTGCTTGACATATGCCTTGTAGATGCTTGACCTTTGCACTGCTATGTATCCCTTATATTAACCTTGTGCATGCTTCTTGTCTTGGTATGCCATTCAAGTTACGATCATGGGTTCATCATCAAGAAGCTGGCCAAGTGGCTGTCCCGAGAAATACCCGTGGATAGGAGGGGAGGAGAGGATCCCACCTTGGTATGAGAAGGTAATATGGATTTTCAAAACAATCGATAAATAATGGGAAGTGCTTGTATTGTACGTTGGTGTACTGACAACTTTGTTATTTGTCGCAGGAGATGCAGGCCATGGCTGAGGCATGCTCCCAAACTGCCCCAACTGACTACGAGAATCGCCCACCGCTTGAGGAGATTCCTCCGGCTCCAAAGGACCCTCAGATTCAGCAGTTGGAGGACATTGCCATGGAGCTGACCACGAGACTGTATGCTGCCGAGGCCATAGCTCAAAGGAACGGCGAGGAGCTGACGAGGGTCAACGATCTGAACACGGAGCTTGCTGAACGCGTTTCTTCGCTTTCCACCTATGCGTGCAAGGTTTGGGCTGACCTGGTGGCTGCGAAGAGCAGAGAGGAGCGCAACATGTGGATGTTCTTAGAGATGAGCGTCATCGCCATCGGCGCCCTCGCCAAGAAGTAGCCCGACTTGTCTCCGACAACCAAGCTTTTGTGTGAAAGGGGTAGTTATGTAGAAGTTCGATCGGGAACCCCTTCTTGTATGTATGGTTAGTACTTTAGACGGATGTGTGAAATGTGTATGCAGTCCCCTGCCCAACAGGTTTTTGGATGTCCGTAGGGGAACTACAATGGGGCGAGGCAGTTGTGTTGCCTGGTGTGCAACCCATTTTGTAGCATATGGCTGCTAACACAATTGACGACTTGGTTGTAGGCTCATATAGGCCTCAGTTGACAACCGTTATGGTATTCGAATGGCATGTATGTACTCATATAGCTTGTTCGTGAAGAATCTATTTATGTTTAGAGTAGTACACGATGCGTGCAAGTTACGGGTATCCAACATCACGAAATTGTTGTTAACACAGTTCGTGAACAACTACAGCAACCCTTGATTACAGACGATATAATACCATTTACATAACCACGACGTACACCTACATCAAAATGCACCTGATGGCACCATACACAACTATTGAAAACATACAACCCCCGGGGTACATTAAACATAGACACTAGCGCCGTGCTCGCCTGTCATTCCATATTTGCCTCGCGATCTCGTCATGGAGGCGCGACATACCTTTCACTTGGATGTCCTCGCCATCGCTGGATGATGAATCGACTTCCTCGTCATCCTCCTCATCATCTACGTTGGCCACATCATGCTCTGGGTCATCAGGTTCCACGTAGGGGCTAGAGTTTGAGTCGTTGAACTGCAAATCAATATCCCCGACGGAACGTCTAATGAAGTTGTGCAGTGCGAAGCATGCGATAATAATGTCCACTTGCTTGTCCACCGGATACTTGTGCATTGGTTTCGTAATCTTCCACATACCCTTGAAGATCCCGAAGGACCTTTCAACGGACCCCCTCAGCGACGAATGTCTCTGGTTGAAAGCCTCCTTCTCGTTGTCAGTCGGTTCTTGCACAAAGGCTTGCCTATGGTATTTGGTCTTCGAGTAGGGGATCATGTATCCCTCTCTCTCTGGGTATCCCTTGTCGCACAGGTAGTAACGACCCGGGGGAGGGTGGGGGAAATGCAAACTCGGGGTACTGAGTGCATGTTCAAGCACACGAGCATCATGAGCGCTCCCCTCCCAACCAGCTGATATGAATGTGAAATTGAGGTCGAAGTCGCACACTGCGAGGACGTTGAACGTAGTTATCCCCTTCCGGCCCCTGTAAGGCAACTGCTCCTCACGGGGTATACAAGCTTCTATGTGTGTCCCATCCAGGGCACCGATGCACCCCTATAGTGTTAGTGCCAGGGGTGAGAGTCTCGACAATATCGAACGCATCCATAGTTGAGAGGTAAATATCGTACCTTGAAATATCGACTATATCGACTGTCTTCCGCGATCTGCTTCGGTATATCGGTGAAGTTAGGGTCAACGGGCCTGAGGACGTCGCGTGCAAGTCCATCCCATCTACTGTGTCTCCCTACTAGCGCATCCAACACGTTAGTGATGGCTTCGCTAATCGTCGATGTCGATCGCTGAAAACGCTCGCACGAGTCACGTTGCGACGCGCCCCATGCCATTGTGTTGACGAATATCGCAACCTTCTCCATAACCGACATGTTGAATGAGCCCCGCAACCTGTACCGGTGTTGTAGAATCGAGCAGAGGTTGGTGAACACGTGTTTGGGCATACGGAACACTTAAACCGAACGGAGGTCTGTTTCGTGTGATAGGATGTCTTTAATCCACCGATCACCCGTGTACTCCGAAATGTAGCACGGGACCTTGTGCACGTGCTTATAGTAATGAGTCGTCTTCTCAACTGCATCCAGATGCACAATTAGCTTCATAATAACCACATTCTTGTGGCGTGCCTGACGCTGACGCCTACGCCTACGCCTAGCACCAGATGATTCGGCATCCATTCGATAGTAGCTGCAAGGGGTGATAGATGAGTGCCATATCCATGAGGACACACACATATGAAAACACGCAAACAGACATCCACAATATAAGCAATGGTCCCATAGCATTCGATAATAGACACACTCATGACTAACAACACGGACAGGTAACCATAATGACACAGAGTATCCACATGAATCGAACATACGTACAAGCACAACCACAAGTACAAGACAAACATAAATATTCAACCAAAGTCGTGTCAAAGTAAAACGGGGTCCTTCCGTTACCTAGGTAGAACAGGTACGGATATTGAACTGTGGAAAACTTAAATGATATGTGCTACACGCATGGTGTAGGGTCATACGCAGTCACTCCAAAGTCCTCGTCGTGGGTAACTACATGTCCCCTCCGCTCTTTCGGAAATGATACTTCAGCCACGCCACTCGCACCTTTTTGCTTCGCTTGCACGCGAGGAACATCCTAGCCCGTTCAGGGTTGATCAATGCCTCCATTGCGAAGCACAACAACGGGCTCTCATCTTCAATCAGTCCATCTGCTACCAGCTCATCAAGCACCTCCATAACCTCGGACTCACGATCATCTGAGGTCTTCGACACCTCGTCCTCTGCAGTAACGTATGCAAGCAACTTTTCACTAGTTTCCTGCACGACCTCCATATGTCTTTGGTACAACGCCGACCCAGAAGACTGTCTCGCACTCCGTCTCTTCACTGATTGAGAACCCGAAGACCCCGACGCTCGCTTTCCAGACCTCACTGGTAAGGTGGTAGAGCCAGGAGTGGTTGTGGGGGGTGGCGGCACTGGGGGCACAAGGACACCATGTGTGGTCCCACGAAGCAGGTCCGGAAACCTGGACAAGTCGAACCCGTCAATGTTGTCGTCGTCACCCCTGAGGTCGAATTCAGCTCCGTGGGGCTGGTTGGTTGGAGCCCCGTCATCGCAGACAGTTGACATAGGAATAGGCGCGTCAGATGGATCCATTGACGGAGCCACGCAATGATGGCCCGTGGCCACCGTACCTCCGAAAATCTGATCCCATGCGTCTTCGATGTCGGGAGGCACCCCCTTCTTCCTCAGTTTTCGAAAATCCTCCTTCTCCTATAACAGGAATACAAAACTTCTTTATGGCATACGACAATCTTAAGCAGACAAGCTTCGTATCAAAACATATATGGTCATACCCACAACACCACGAAAGCACATAACTTACCTGGCATTTTCGCTCCCACCATTCATCGGTTGCGTTGATACACCCTCGTTCGTAGTCCCAACCCAAGCCGGTCTCGCCGTGCTTCAAATCTTTCCATTCCTTCCATTTCTCCTTCATTCCCGCATACTTGTTCTTCAGCGTGTTGGGGCCACATTTCTGACCAGTCATTTCCTCAAATTGAGTTGTTAACAACACCCAACTGAACCCCTGTTCTCTGCCGTATTTACGCTGGTAACCGATTAGAAGGTCCAAGAATAGCTTCAACATAGTCGGCGTCCATATCAATGTCTTTTCTTTAGAGGCCTTATCCTTTTTAGGCTTCTCTTTCAATGGTGGTTTGCTACTCGAAGCCATAGACACTGGATTACAGGCACACAAAACTTTTTTGGAGTTCGGCAGTGTTACTTGAATAATTCAACATGACCCCATTAATCCAGGGGAAGAAACGTACCATAGTCAATGAAGGAACATCCGAAGGAAACAACATAGGAGCCACACAGATATGTCCAAATGAATGCACCACACAATTAAAAATGACAAGGACCATTGATCATGTAATCATGCAACCAGATGTTCAAATACATAATGCACACTAACCCGTTGGACAACCAAACACACTTTTAAAGTTACATCAAAGTGAAGCTCAGTTGAGAATTTTGACATTTAAGTTATTGCAACCTTTCTTTCTGAAATGTTGTTTAGGTCTCTGAAGTTGACTGATTTGTGGTTGCATGTTTCAGATGCTATGTTCTTATGAAGAGTTCATAATTTGTTTCTATTTCCGTCTCTACTTTAACTAAAAACATAGAACATATAGGCAACAGTAGAGAACTTCTACTTGTCTGTACATAGGATACACAAGATCAGAGAAATTGAACAGCAGAAGTAAAAAAATATAGATGACTTGTATATATACTTTTCTCGAATATGATCTGATATTACTCTTTGTGAATGGCTGTGAAAAATTGATTGGGTGATCACTTGGCAAATTTGCTCCTTCTGCAACTGGAAGTTTTTTATCAGAAGAGAATGGTTTTCTCTATATTTCTTATTTACGAAGGAGATACCACCAACTTTGTTCGTTTACAAGTTCATAAAATTGATTATCATTTATCTACAAATTGCTTGGGTGATCATCTGACAGCACAATTGTTCATATAATTCAATTTGAAGTTGCAGCTACTACGCCAACAACCAATTTCTAACATTCATAATCGAGCCCTATGTTCTTCAAATCGACTACCCGAAATGCACAATCACTATCTTAGCGAATCGGCACAAGATCTCAGCTACGCATGCTTCCAACTACCAATTTCTAACCTTATACAGAGGTACAACAACGTCGGCGCACATACCTGTTCACCAAGCCTGCTCCCCGTCGACGATGCTGGCTCCGGGCTGTAGTTGCGTTCCATGCGAGGACCCCACCGGATCCAGGTCCACCAGCTGCTGTAGCTAAGGTGTCGACGGCGCCAACCTTCGACCTTTGATGGTGCTTCGTCACAGCAACAACCGGGAGCTTCGACCTTCTTCAATGGCCGTAGGAGACACAGTGTAGATCCAGATTTGAGTTTGCAGAGGCTCCACCGACAGCAATTGGGAAATTAAGGGGTATCTTCATTTATATACCCGAGGGCATTTTGATCATTTTGTGTAAAAATCATCTTTTACCATCTTCTAAACACCAAACACCAAAACGAGATTTTTTACAAATACCATCTCCATCTACAATAATCTCATTAATCTACCAAAACCATCTCCATCTCATAACATCTAACAACATCTCAATCCATCTCCAAAACAACATCTACTGTCAAACACGGCCTAGGAAGATTTTTGTAGATTTTAGTAGATGGAGATTATTTTTGTAGATTAATGAGATTGTGGGGATATAGATTATTTATGACGGAACTCTCCAAAAGGTGTTTGAAAGGCATTAGATTGTGGTGTATTTCATGGGATGAAAAAGACAATATTGCCCCTAAAATTAAAAAACCCCCATACCCTCCCGACCTCCCCCATTGGCTCAAAAGTGCACTAGTCCTCCTGTTCCACAGAGCACCCCCGGAGAAAACGAGGAAGCGGACGAAGAACTTGGAAAACGTTGGTGATTTGAATCACCGTCGAATACACCACCACAGCCGCTCGAAGAAGCCACCATTGTCACCTAGCACCATTGTCGACTTCACTGTAGGAGGGAGAAAAACGTGAGGAAATCAGTGCGACGACGCCGACCTCTCCGTCGTCGAAACGGTATGCAAACTCCGACTTCTTGCGTTTGTTGAGGTAGAGGGGACTCATACACATATATCCGAGCCATAATGTTCAGTTTTGGAACGTGTTGCATGGAATTGTGACCTTCATAGATGTGATTTAGGGAATTCAAGAACCTAGGTCGATAACCCTAAGCGAAATTGGGGCTTTTGTCGTCGCCAGTGTAAATATGCAATTAGGTTACCGGTGATGAAATTGGGTGCGTTAGGTCCCAAATTAAAGCGCCTCACAGTCCTCTGATCGAGTGATTGGCGCCTATGGACGAACCTCCATATTGCCGAGGTTGGGGTCGTTGGAACAAGACAATTGAGTACATACAATGCAAATATGTTTACATATTTGATGCATGTGAGTGTGTTTGCCTAGTGATTGTCCTGCTTGCTGCCTAGATTCCCATATCTGTATTTGTGTGCTTAGTGTGTTTGAATATCTTTTTTCGTATGTTGGTTTGCCGGGGAAACAACAGCTCTGCACGATTGTCATCCATGTCTTCTACGAGCAAGCCCCCGGTTGTTGAGAGGGCAAGAAAGGATAAGGGTCCTAAAGAGAAACCGTTTCTATGGACTATGGCGCTGATGAAACAGTACTTAGACCTTCTTATTGGGTATCAGCGAAAATACAGGTGCGATCAGGGTTTCAACTGGGTGGTGTTAACTACCCAGTTCGAGGACCTCACCGGGCAAAAGTGTGGCAGCAACACACTTAAGAACAAATATGCCACAATGAAGGACCGCTGGCAGGCTTGGAAAGATTTGAAGCACGGCGAGACCGACTTAGGTTGGGACTACATCAACGCAAGCGACGAATGGTGGGAGCGCAAATGTCAGGTATGCATTCCTCCTCTATGTGAACTTGTTTTCAAGGGAAATAACTATTAGTTTACTTATGTGCGATTACTCTTACAGTTCGTGTGAACTGTTGTCGCAGGAAAAGGAAGAATTTCGAAAACTGAAGAACAAGTGTATACCCTTAGACATTGAAGACGCTTGGGACCAGATATTTGGAGGTACAGTTGCGACGGGCCAGCACTGCGTGGCTCCATTGATGGATCCGGTTGAGAGGCCTGTCCCAATGTCCACTACGACAGAAGATGATCGGGACACACCCCGCCCTCCCCCCAACTGCTGTGGAAGTAGACCTTGGGGATGATGTGGACAACATTGACGACTTCGACCTAGGTCGCTTTCCGGACCTTCTCAGATGTGTCAGCAACTCCTCGCCTATCCCTCCCATTCAACCAACACCCACCCTCACCCCAGGCTGTAGCACCTTCCCCACCAGGTCCGAAAAGCGTCCTTCAGGCTCCTTTCATTCCGTTAAGAAACGTAGTGGGAGAGAGTCCTCTGGGTCGAGTATGTTCAATAGGCACATGGACTTCATTGAGAAAACCAGTACTCAGATCCTTGATTATGTACGTGCGGAAGACGAGGTGTCTAGAACAGCAGTGAACAGAGAGGCAGAGGTTATGAAGGTTCTTGACAATCTTGTGGCTGAGGGATTGATTGAAGATGAGAGCCCGTTGTTGTGCTTCGCAATGGAAGCACTCATCAGCCCAGAACGGGCGAGGATGTTCCTTGCTTGCACGCGGAGCAATGGGATGAGGTTGGCGTGGCTTAAGTACCATTTCCGGAAGAGCGGCGGGGACATCTAGCGCGGGATGAACACTACCAAGTTCGACGATCGTTGAGGCGGCGAGATGATTGCTTCTGTATTGTTATGATTCCGCGGACGACAGCAATAAGCAGTTTCTATTTGTGTGTGCGTGTTTGACATTTTATTTATGGTTTGCTTCACTAGTTTCTTTTATGCCGTGCTTGACTAGTTTCTATTTCGTTGTTACGAATGATATGATTGTTTGTGTGACAATATGTTTAATTTCGTGATTGACTACTTGTTCGTTGTTATGCTGCCTTGCGTGATTTACCTCTTCAATGCCAATGATCACATGCCACATCCAATTCTCTGAGCTTCGTCTGTGCTGCCTTGCAGTGCCAGCCCAATGGAAAGCTCTTTTTTTGAACGACGGATGAAGCGAAGGCACACGAGCAGCCCTTGCGCATTTGCTTCTTATTCTAAGCATCGTGCGCAAAGCCATGCACTACTACAAATACGTCCACAAGGTGCCTTGCTACATTGCCGAATACATCGGGGAGCGTTGGATCCAGGACATCCTTGCCCATGAGACCGACCTTCGTCGTGTCCAAGTGTTTCGTATGCCTAAGCATGTCTTCACCTCGCTTTGCTCCATTCTTCATGACCGTTACGGATTGCACGGATCGAATAACATGACCGTCATGGAGAAGGTTGTCATCTTCGTTAACACCATGGCTTGGGGTGCTTCACTACGGGACTCGTGCGAGCGTTTTCAGCGATCCACATCCACAATCAGCGATGCCATAACGGACGTCCTGGAAGCGCTCGTTGGCCGGAATAACAGCTGGAACGGACTTGCACGAGACGTCATTAAGCCGGTTGACCCTCATTTCTCAAAGGTACCTAAGCAGATCAGAGATGACAATCGATATAAAAAATACTTCAAGGTGTTGTAGCTACCCCCATCACATTCACTTTTGTACAATACAATTTCATTTGACCGTATAGATGATCGCTGCAGGGTTGCATCGGAGCTCTTGAAGGGACACACATCGAAGCTTGTATTCCCTGTGACGAGCAGCTCCCTTACCGGGGCCGCAAGAGTATAACGACGTTCAACGTCCTTGCGGTGTGCGACTTCGATCTCAATTTCACTTTCATTTTTGCCGGTTGGGAGGGAAGTGCCTGTAATACCCCGTCCCACATCGGATATCATAAGGATGTTGGGAGTGATTTATAAGTGATTCAAGCCCTACCCATGTTACAAGAGCTCTTCCTTTTCAGGCTCCAAGTGAGGACAACGGACCTGAGAGGGCTAGGTGGCATGGGCTGACGCCTCTTAAGACCCCGGGTCTTACAGATGGTATCAGAGCCGACTCTGGGCCCGGAGGTACTTCGACAGTATGCTCGGGTATGCTCCTCCCGGAGGGCAGTCCCTTGGGCCTGACGAGGTCGTCAGTGCTTTAAGTGGGGGAGATTGTAATACCCCCGTCCCACATCGGATATCATAAGGATGTTGAGAGTGATTTATAAGTGATTCAAGCCCTACCCATGTTACAAGAGCTCTTCCTTTTCAGGCTCCAAGTGAGGACAATGGACCTGAGAGGGCTAGGTGGCATGGGTTGGCGCCTCTTAAGACCCCGGGTCTTACAATGCCCACGACGCCCGTGTGCTTGAACACGCCCTTAGCAGCCCGGCTATGCATTTCCCCCATCCTCCTCTAGGTCGGTACTATGTGTGTGACAAAGGCTATCCAGAGAGACCGGGATACATGATCCCGTACTCAAAGACGAAGTACCACCGGTCATCTTTCGTTGAAGAACCGGCTTACAACGAGAAGGAAGCTTTCAACCAACGACACTCGTCCTTGCGCGGGGCCATCGAAAGGACCTTCGGGATCTTTAAGAGTCAGTGGAAGATTACGAAACCAATGCACAAGTACCCGGTCGACAAACAGGTCGACATTATAATCGCGTGTGTTGCTTTGCATAACTTCATCCGTCGGTCGGTTGGGGACGGTGAGTCTCTCGTAGGAGACAGTTATGACCCCTACGTCAAGCCAGGGAGTGGAGGTGGCCACCAAGTGCCTGTGGAAGACGAGGACGACGAAGAGGAGGAGCTCGTCCACGCATCGAGTGACGAGGATGAGCCGACGCCCTAGGGGATGCAAGGCCTACGCGACGAGATAACCAGGCAAATTTGGGCTGACAGGCGACGCCGGAGGTAGTGTCTCCGTAAAGGAACGACATTATATGGGATCGTGGAATTTTTTGGCAACCTTTTGTACGGTGGTGCATCTGCTGATGCAACAGCAATGGGAGTTCGTTTTGCAAGTATGGCCGTTGGTGTTGCACAAGCCGATGAACAAGTGTAATATGTTAAGATTATGTATTGCGAATGACGATTGGGACAAGCCCTATGTAATGTGACATCGCCTCAGACAACCTCGGTTTGTAAGTCACGGTTGGGATCACATGTTCCTAGGTACATGATGACATGTTCATAATGCAAATTCAGCCATGCAAACCTCATAGCAATTAAACAACGTACAGAAGGTCATTCACCATTGTCCATACACCGCAAAAACCAACACCTAACCGGGTGTTATAGCCATACAGTTCCGTGGTACCCTACCTTACCCTACTTGGTGTCCTAACAACCAACACAACGACACCCCCATTACGGAGATACAAAACCCGACTGGTAGGGGGAAATAGTTCTGCAGCTACAAGTTCTAACAACCACCACAACGAGAACCCCCCCTACGGAGATACAAAAACCGATTGGGTAGGGGGATTAGTTCTGCACATACAAGTCCGCAGAGCATCCAACCTGCTTACAAAGATGGGTTCTTATCCCTTATGTACACAACCAAAATATTTACACAAAATATTGACTTCCGGTAGAGTAGTCCTAGTTCTTCGCCAAAGCGGCCAAGACGATGGCTGTAACGACAAGGAATATCCACTTGTGGGTTCCCTCACGAGACCTTGCAGCCACCAGCTCAGCCCACAGCTTGCACGCGTGGGTGGAGAGGCTCGCAACACGATCAGTCAGCTCGTCGTTCAGAGTAGTCACCCTCTCGAGCTCCTCCCCATTCCTCTATGCAGTTGCCTCGGCTGCGTACAACCGGGTAGTCAGCTCCATGGAGATGTCCTTCAGCTGCTGGATCCTAGGATCCTCGGGAGCAGGAGGAATCTGATGAGTAATCTCCTAAAGGGGTGGCCGGTTCTCGTTGGACGAGACCCTCATCATGGAACTGGCCTCAGCATAGTCTTCCATCTCCTGCAAAGTTGAGTGATCACACAGGAGGCATACGAAAGCCACACATCAAACACTTGTTATGTGATGTTTGTAATCGCAAAGTGAAGGCACAAACATGATACAGGCAAAGGGAGTGCAGATGTTTATGTATGCTAGTTTGGTTTGTTATGTCAACGTTAAACAGGCCTTGATTACTACAAACAATTGTTTTTTTGGACAGTTGAACAACATGCAGTTGGTGTTTGTACAAACTTGAGCAACATATGTATTAGTCGATGAGAACATCAATCAATGTCATGCAATACCCAACATAAATTCATGTTAAATCAATGACAGAAGAGAGGACATCCTGGTTGTGAGAACATCAATCAAAGGCATGAAAGACTCATCAACTCATTCAATTGCCATTACCAAAAAAATTACTTCACATCACATTTCCATGGACAACATCCTTGCAACATCAAACAAGTCGATATGTAAGTTTCATACCTGCTGGTACCATGGGGAAATCCTCTCCTCACCCCCAATCCAGGGGTACTTCTCCGGGCAACCGCTAGGCCAGCTCCCTGATGAAGACATTGTTCTACCTGCAGCTGTATGGTGTCCTCTCCTACACAAGCTACGCTGCAGAGAGGAATATGTGACAAGGACGCATACAGTTAAAATGAGTACCAATGACATGAATGCCCTAAATGCAGATACAAGTGCAATAAACGGCCTGACCAAACCTCCCCATTTGTTTAACTGACAGAAAAACCTTGGTAGCACATATCAATACTTGGTAAAAATTTAACTGAGTAGCAATCACATGAATGCCCTAACTTTATCAAATCTGAAGCCTTGGTAGAACCTATGCACAACCAAAGGAGTTTATGCTATGATAACAGGGAAAAAACAAGTAAATGAATGATAATCTTCAGCTACAGATAAAAAGAGGAAATACAAAACCCACAAGCCCTGCAACCATGTTTGCACATATTAGCTAAAATTGGGTATGGCCAAACTGATATTCGAAATGGCCGATTCTAGAGGTTGAAACTTCACTGACTTCAAATGAAACCCCTAACTGCAAATCTGGAAGTGGGAACAACCGATTCAAGTGGGAGTGAACGCCAACAGAAATAAACTTCTAGTGGCCGATTGATGAGGTTGAAGCTTGAACGAAATATGAAGATGGGAATGGAGAAACTCCAACTGGGAAGGGCCGATTGAAGAGGGTACACTGACATTGGAGAATCTGCAATGTCAGGCGCCATCGATTCAAGAGGATGAAACCCGATTTGTGGGGTTTCGAGGTAGAAGGCCCAACAATGGAGGCTCCATATACCCCTTCTCCCCTCCCAGTCGCCGACGGCCGCCACTGATGGCAGCAGGAAGGCCATTCGTACCCTCTTTAGGGTTACGAGCTCCACCAGTTACGGTCGGCTCAGTTGGGGTACTTCTCCACCGCCGGCCCCCATTTCCCTAGCCGTCGTCGGCGGGATGAGACAGGAGGAGGTGAGATTAGAGGTGAGACTCGTACCTTTCTAACGTCGATGGCGAGCCGACGTCTCTTCTTCTTCCCTCTTGCCAATCGTCAGATCTGATGGATGTCGGCAGGGGCAAAATTGGGGTACATATATTGTAATCTCCACACAATCTCCATAATCTCGGAGTTGGGATATTGAAAAAGAATCCCCTGAAATCCCCACAATCTCCATCTCCAAATCTCCTTCCAGCCACAACCGAATGCCATTTCCTACAATACAATCTGATTTGGATTTTTTTAATCTCCACAATCCCTCATAATGCACTGTCGAACACACCCTAAGGCTGTGTTTGACGCTAGATATTGTTTTGCAGATTATTTGAGATGTTGGGGATGTTATGAGATGGAGATTATTTTTGTAGATTAACGAACTGGAGATTTTTTTTTTGTAAATAATCTCAAAAAGGTGTTTGGTGGATAGGAGATTGTTAGTAGGAGGCATGTCGAGTTCTTAAACAAATATATAAAATAGATGTAAACCGACTCCTAGCCTATGCAAATAATTACAAGACTTCCTCCCGTTGTAGTAGAAGGGTAGTCAGGATCGATCCGCGAGGAGGCAGGTCAGTGAGATCCTAGTAGCGTCGGAAATCTCACGTCTTTCTCGACCAGAAGCCTCGATTTCGACCTTGGTGCTCGATGTCGACCTCGGCTATCGATCCTTTCTTCAACAGAAGACCTGCAGAGACAAAAACGGCAGTCGATATCGACTAGGGAAGGTCGATATCGATGTTAGCAGACGGAATCGACTGGCTCAGAAGGCTTCCAGTCGATACAGGTGGTCGATATCGACGTGGGAGGGTCGATATCGATGTTCAGTAACTCAGCAGGGATGATCGTTGTCGACTCAAAAAACTGTCAACGAAACTCAGTGGTCGATATCGACGTCTGTTTGTCGATATCGATGTCTTCTCCTGCAAAGTTGTTAGCTTTTTCGTCGACAAAGAAAGGCCGAAGATTAGGGATGAATGAGGATGCAATGATCTGAAATAAAGAGAGTGGTTTTCATGAATTAACTTATATAAAAGGCAACTCCTAGGATTAGGGTTTACCACAACGTTAACCAATGCATGCGATAAGGTAAATAAGACGGACAATTGCGCTATTTCATCCGAGGGACGAGCTTTCGCTGTACACCAACTCTTAGGATTACTCTTGCAAATAAACCTAATTGTCTCTACCAATTTTATGTTTATAACTCAAGTTGTTAGCATGAATCCCTTTTCTTTCGATTAGGACTAAACATAGAATCGTAGGAGATGATATAGACACAACGATATCAACATCTAACACTTACCTCAGGCACGCATGGCTAACGTCGGGCTCACCCCAACCCTAAGAGCTTTGGGGGACTACTCGCACCTCATCATGGGACTCATCATTAATTGAAAGGAATAAACTTGTATTAAACTATAAACTCCGAAGCTTTACAACTCAACGTCGGCTTTCGTAAACGCCAAACCTTAAAACTTCTCTCTAACTCTATTGCTATTGATTGTGTGTCTGTCGATGGATTGAATGCCAGCCCCCTAGGGCTTTATTTATAGGCTACTAATCCTTGCTATCCAAGGATTGTAACTTCTATCTAAACTATGAACTCTATCCAAACAATTAGGATAGGTCTTTTATTTTGATAAAATTCTACTATCTTTTGTTGAGATCGGGTTGATATCGACCAGTAAGGTCGATATCGATGTCTGTGTTTTTGCTCGACTTGTCCATCTCCATTCGATTCCTGGGCTGAGGTCGATATCGATGATGTAAGGTCGATATCGAGTGCTTTTCTCTGCTGTGTGATGGTCTGTATTGACACTCAGTTCTGTGTCGATGACTGTAGTCGATGTCGATGTTGCAAGGTCGATATCGACCTCTCTTCTGCTCTTCTTGGTTTCTCCGTTTTGACTCCGATTTCGCTCGAATTCCTGCATGGTTAGCTCAAAACTCGTGCAAACTCTATTTCTTGCACGTTAGCCCATTCTTACACTAGTTTGTATTATTTTGAACCTTTTCTTTGGAAATCGAATGAAATATGAAGTCAAAAGACGTAATAAAAAGAGGTACAAATATGTACATCAGAGATTGTGGTGTATTATAAAGAATGAAAATGACAAATATGCCCCGACAATACCCCTGCTGCTGATGTACATAACCCAAATGTGTGGTCGCCGATGCTTTTCTTGTTTCGGAAGCCCAAAAGGGGAGGTGTCCCCAAATCCCATTTTCATCATCCTCCAGCGGCGGCCTGGGCACGTGTTTACTCCTCCTTCACCCCGGAAATCACCACCGGAGCACTTGACGTGAGGGGTGAGCTGAGTCAGATCGGCGTCTAGTAGGTGGTCATCTATGGCAGCCGGTGAACTGGTATGTCCTTGTGCCTTCATTTTTCACTTGCCTTGTGATGTTTCATAGGTATTCAGTACCTTCCTTCTATGTGACATGTTAATTGAGGTTCGATTTTGCCGTTGCCGTTGGTCGACTTGCATTTTCAACAATTAGGGTTTTAGGGGTGTATAGGGGTTGTCGTCTAAGCCACCATTTGGGTCGATAATGGGTGTCGTCTTGAAAATTGGGGATATGAAGAACCCTATCTTGGCAATTGAACACCCTTAGGGTTGTAGAGGGTCTCAACGGTTGAGTCATGGCGTGAAATTGGTGCATGTGGATAGATGTAGTGAATACACCACATAGGCCGGAATCGTGGTGCCTTAGGTTAATGGGATTGATTGGGGGTATGTAATGGAATATCATTCCATTACATCTTCTGATTCACTAGAGAATTCTTATGTGTGTTTGGTCCAAGTTTTGTTGAATTATAGTTAGGATTCAAAAGGTCGACATGCCAAGGTTTGGTCGACTATAGGGTGTTGCTTTGTGTACGTATCATTTACACTTGGTATTTGTTGTATGTTGGTACTGTGTCGGACCGACACATTTTTAGTTTGTCGGCAATCGTGAACTATGGCCTCAAGTAGCAAACCCCTCCTTAAGGACAAGGCAAAAAGGGATAAGGGCCCTAAGGAGAAATCATTCATATGTACGCACACTATGCTGAAGCAATTCTTGGACCTCCTTATTGGTTATCAGCGGAAATATGGTCGAGTTCAAGGGTTTAGATGGGTCATGTTAATGAATCAATATGAGGAGCCGACATGCCAAAAGTTTGGTCCCAACACCCCCAAGAACAAACACCCAGCTATGAAGGAGAGATGAAAGGACTGGAAAGATTTGAAGCATGGGGAGACTGGCCTAGGGTGGGACTATGAACGAGGGTGCATCAACGCAACCGACGAATGGTGGGAGCGGAAATTTTAAGTACGGTTACGGCCATAAGTATTGTCTGCACGTGTTTGGTGATGTAAATGTCATGCGGTTATACCAAGCTACTTGTCTTCTTTATTGTGTTGTTTATGCATCTTTTCATGACCTCGCCTAACTTCATATTCAACCATACAGATTGTCATTTGTAAAGTGTTGTTCATGTTACTTGTCTTTGCTCTACATAGATGAAACCTTAAGCGAAGGTGCATAGGGTAGTCACTGGAATGCTGCATTCACTAGAGGATATGTTATCTTAATACTTTTAGTTTTTGATGAAATTCCTTCTTGTGCAGTTTCCTTTTGCATTATACAACTCCATGGTAGTGGAGACAGTTTTGACCCATGTTCTGGAATGGTGTTGCAGAAGAATGAAGAGTTCCGGAAACTAAAGAAGAAGGGTATCCCACCTGATATCGAAGACGCATGGGACAAGATATTTGGTGGTACGGTCGCGACGGGACACCGGTTCACATGTCCACTGTCTCCGAAGACGGTGGAGACACCCATATTCCCGATGCTGCTGCCGCTGGGGTGGACCTTGGAGGAGAGGAGGATAACATTGGTGAATTTGACCTCTCGCACTTCCCGGACACGGTCTGTGGGGCAAGCAACTCCGCCCCTAACCTCTCGCACTTCTCAGTCAGTGTCGGGGTCATCGACGTCGCAGTCAGTGAAGAGACGAAGAGGTAGATAGTCATCTGGTTCGGCGTTGTACCAACGTCATATGGAGGTTGTCCAAGAGACCAGTGAAAAGTTGCTTGCTTATGTGTGTGCGGAGGATGAGGCATCTAAAACTGAAACTGATCGGGAGGCTGAGGTCATGGCGGTGCTTGATGAGCTTGTAGCTGATGGCCTCCTTGAAGATGAGAGCCCGTTGTTGTGCTTTGCAATGGAAGCGTTAATCAACCCCGAACGAGAAAGGATGTTCGTCGCTTGGAAGCAATCGAACAAGATGAGGGTGGCGTGGCTTAAGTACTACTTTCGTCGGAGCGGGGGGGACATATAGAGCTCGAGTTGGATTGCATTTTCTCACGTTTATGCGCATTAGCCCCAGTGGTCTTCAAACAATCTTTCTCTTTTTAGTTTGTGTGCTTTCCTCTCCGAGATATGTACATCGGAGTGCCTTTACAGCTTGAGTCTCCCTACAAATTTTCGTTACCAAACTTGGTTTGTGTGTGCTGACATGTGGGTTTGTGTTTTTTTCTACATGAATGCCGTTCTGAATTGGTTTATGTAGGTCTCTGTGTTTATTCCTTATTGTCATGAACTTAGGGATTGTATAGCTCATACTATCTATGACACTCGTCTGTCATCCTTTGTAGCTACTGAGGAATGGATGCAAGTGCTTCTACCGTCGCACGCAAGCGGCGTCACAAGAATGTGGTGCTAATTCAGTTGCTTGTGCATCTAGCAGCAGTTGAAAAAATAGCTCACTACTAAAAGTACGTTCACATGGTCCTTTGCTACATTGGGGAGTACACGGGGGCTCGGTGGATTGACGACATCCTAGCCCATGAGACTGACCTCCGTGCTGTTCAAGTTTTTTGAATGCCGAAGCAAGTATTCACCACATTATGCTCCATGTTCGAACACCGGTATGGCTTGTGAGGTTCCGTTCAGATGTCTGTCATGGAGAAGGTCGGGATCTTCGTCAACACAATGGCGTGGGGTGTAGGGATACGGGACTCGTGCGAGCAGTTCCAACAATCTAGTTCGACCATAAGCGAAGTCATTACAAAGGTCCTCGAGGAGCTCGTCGGCAGACACAAAGGCTGGGGCAGCCTCGCGTGCGACGTAATAAGGCCCGTTGATCATAACTTCAAAGAAGTTTCAAAGCAGATCACCGAGGATAGTCGTTATAGCAGATACTTCAAGGTATCTTCGTCCACCCACACTCCAGATGCTGCAACACTTGATAGCACCGTAACAGTTCCTCTTCGCGTTGCAGGGGTGCATCGGGGCCCTCGATGGGATGCACATCGAAGCTTGCATACCCCGAGACCAGCAGTTGCCTTACAGGGGGCGCAAGGGGATAACAACTTTCAACGTCCTTGCGGTGTGCGACTTCGACCTGAACTTCACCTTCATATATGCGAGGTGGGAAGGAAGTGCACATGATGCTCGTGTCCTTGATCATGTGTTGAGTACCCCGTCGTTGCATTTTCCTCATCCTCCCCCCGTTTGTTACAATATCTATGATAAAGGATACCCAGAAAGAGAGGGGTACGTGATCCCGTACTCGAAGACGAAAAACCATCTAGCATCCTTCCTCCATGAGCCAGCTGACAACGAGAAGGAGGCCTTTAACCAAAGACACTCGTCATTGTGAGGCCCCATTGAACGTTCGTTTAGGATATTCAAGAGTCAGTGGAAGATTACTAAACCAATGCATAAGTATCCGGTAGACAAGCAGGTGGACATTATCATCAGATGCTTCGCTTTGCATAACTTCGTTCGAAGATCTGTCGGGGAAGTGGAGGACTACGGTCCGTACATGGAACCTGGGGGTGAAGGTAATGGGGGTGATGCACCCGAGGAAGACGAGGAGGAAGACGAATACAAGGAGTTGTGTTCGAGCGATAAGGAGGGCATTCAGCCGGTTGGGATGCAGGGTCTGCGTGACATGATTGCGAGGCAAATTTGGGCTGACAGGCGAGGTTGCCGGTAGGTGGGCCTGATAACAAAGTGAATAAATCACCCCCCGAAGGTTGGGAGTGTTTTGTGTTTTGCTTCCATATTCCCAATCGGACTCCGAAACAGAACTATATTTTCCTAGGCCATTTGTGTGCCCTTGTAGTGTAGGGTAGTCACTGGGGGTCGAGCAAGGATGTAATATTATAAACTGTATGTATTGTAACACCATTAAGACGCCTATAATATTGTGAACTGTAATATTGTAAAGTATAATGTTGTAAACTGTAAGTAATGCTATGAATGAATATAAGTGATGGGAAACAAATATTAGCATACCAAAGCTTCAATGCCGAAATAACATTAGACATTAGTTGTTGTAATGGGTACAATAACCAAACATTCAACGCATTTTATACATGCAGTTGATAAAGAAAATCCCATAGGCATCCGACAGTACCAAGCAAAACGGCTTCCAGAATCCTACATACTTCTACGCAATCGACATCCCATCCGGAGAGACAAAAACTAACATGGGAAGGGGCATGCAAAACACACCTACACATCTAGCATCAATACATGCATACGTACTGACGTTCTGTCAATTCCATTGTACGCCAACGACATATTCACACAAAATATACCATTCATCAGAAAGTTGAATCCTACTTCTTCACGACAGCTGCAAAGGCAATGACGGTCATCGCCAAGAACATCCATTTCATCCTCTCCTCCCTGGTACTAGCAGCTACCATGTCAGCCCACACCTTGCAAGCATAGCTGGATAGACTAGAAACACACTCAACCAGTTCGTCGGTCAGCGCGTTAACCCTATCCAACTCCTCTCCATTCCTCTGGGCAGTGGCCTCTGCTGCATACAGTCGGGTAGTCAGCTCCATAGCAATGTCTTCTAGCTGCTGAACCCGAGGGTCCTCAGGAGCGGGGGGAATCTCCTCCATTTTTGGGCGGTTCTGGTCATCAATTCGTCGGAGGCGTGACGTCACCTCCGCCTCGTCTTCCATTTCCTGCACATAACATTTGTCAGAGAGGTCGACGGTTGTAGCAGACACCATAGGTATGGTGAGAAGTGAAAGCTAATACAAGATAAATAAAATGTCATGACATGAAATGAACATTGTTATCCTCACAGTTTCCTGCACATAACAGTCCTGTTCTCTGAAAGACATAAGTATGTTATATAATGAATTGTACATCGTTATACACTTATGTCAACACCAAGCATCACAGAACATGCATACACATTTGTATGCAGTTTATAACATCACATAATTATTGTGATGTTGATGTCAGTATGGTTATGTTTCTGTCAGTATAGCATCATAGACAGATAGACATGGATTACTTTAGAAGGTGAGTATGCATATAGAATGTCGAACAATATGTTTGGGCAAAATAACTCTCAAGTGGAGCTGCACAGAGGTATCACCAAAAGGCTTCCTATAAATTTGTATGTTCATAACATGATGAATTGACAATGACCAACACATTGAAGCTCAAAATTCTTTTGCTTGAAGATCATGCTATCTCTATTTGTCACACAATCTCCTCGTGCAGAATATGTATGTAACAAGGTGAGTGCCCTTCTAGAGTCTACGCTAGAACCAGATTGTTCATTTTCTTTATTTCTCTGTGGTACGATTATAGGTACACTGCCTTAAAGAGATTAGTTACAGTAATATGTGTCTCTTTCTCTCAGTTTAGAATAATCTATGATAATAGAGTTCTCTTTTAGAGTGGTTGATGCAGCTGTTAGATTTGTAGATGCATCTTCACAGCTAAACATAGTCTATTAACATTACATTATTGAAGTATCTAACATAACATTGTCATTGAGTATTAAAAATCTGATTCCTATGCAGTATTAACATCAGACGATTGCATATACGGTTAATGAAGTATGCCACCACCAGGACTCATGACTAAACACACCAAGTTACTATCACCAGGGGCGCTTACCTGCTCATACCAGGGTCGAGGTTTCTCCTCCTCCCCGATCCAAGGGTATTTCTCCGGATATCCACTGGGCCAGCTACCGTCTGAAGATGACATGGTACCTGCATATTCACACGCATATCCAAAGTGATTAGCAAGACCTGTGGCAACAATGGGGTAGAAATAATGGCGTCCCAGTCAAAGCTTCAACAATGACGTCCGAATGGCGTCCCAGTCGAAGCTTCAACAATGGCGTCCAAATCGAACCCTTGGTGAACTACTTCTCCCCTTCGTAGCGTCAACAGTGGCGTCCCATTGTCGAAACCCTAGAGGGCCCACTTATCTGAATCGAAGCTTCAACAATGTGATGTACATATTTGTACCTCTTTTTATTGCATATTTTGACTTCATATTTCATTCGATTTCCAAAGAAAAGGTTCAAAAGAATATAAACTTGTGTAAGAATGGAATAAAGTACAAGAAATAGAGTCTGCATGAGTTTTGAGCTAACCATGCAAGAATTCGAGCGAAATCGGAGTCAAAACGGAGAAACCAGGGAGAGCTGAGCAGAGGTAGATATCGACCTTTAACATAGATATCGACCTTCAACAAAGATATCGACCTTCAACATAGATATCGACCTTCAACATCGATATCGACCTTCAACATCGATATCGACCTCAACATAGATATCGAGTGGAGATGGACAAGTTGAGCAGAAATACAGACATCGATATCGACCTCCAACGTCGATATCGACCTTATCTCGACAGAAGATAGATCCGATTTCGAGACTCGGATTATGAATTCTATCCTCAAGGCCACGGATTATCTTGTACTTTTAGATAGTTAGCAGCTGAGATTTATCTTTACCTTTAAGTTTTATCAAGTTATTTAAGTTTTATCAAAATAAAAGACCTATCCTAATTGTTTGGATAGAGTTCATAGTTTAGATAGAAGTTACAATCCTTGGATAGCAAGGATTAGTAGCCTATAAATAAATCCCTAGGGGCTGGTTTGTTAGAAGAATCGAAGCAAGAAAGACAATAGCAATAGGCAATAGAAAGTTAAGAGTTTTAGTTTTGAGCTTTAAAGTTTCAAGCACTTACGATAGTTGGCGTTGAGATTGTAAAGATTCAAAGTTTTCCATTTATGCAAGTTATTTCAATTCAAAGCATGTCTACATTCAAAATGTGCGATTAGTCCCCCAAAGCTCTTAGGGTCGGGGTGAGTCCGACATTAGCCATGCGTGCTTGAGGTAAGTGTTATATGTTGATATCATTGTGTCAATATCATCTCCTACGATTCTATGTTTAGTCCTAATCGAAAGAAAAGGGATTCGTGCTAATAACTTGAGTTATAAACATAAAATTGGTAGAGACAATTAGGTTTATTTGCAAGAATAATCCTAAGAGTTGGTGTACGGCGAAAGCTTGTCCCTCGGGTGAAATAGCGCAATTGTCCGTCTTATTTATCTTATAACATGCATTGGTTAACATTGTGGTAAACCCTAATCCTCGGAGTTGCCTTTAACATAGTTTATATTCATCAAAACCTCTGTTTATTTCTGTTCATCGCATCTTCATACATCCTAAAGACTTCGGCCTTTCTTCGCCGACAAAAAGCTAACAACTTTGCAGGAGGAGACATCGATATCGACCACAGACGTCGATATCGACCACTGAGTTCGTCGACAGTTTTCTGAGTCGACGACGACCATCAATGCGGAGTTACTGAACATCGATATCGACCCCCCAACATCGATATCAACCACCTGTGTCGACTGGCAGTCTTCTGAGCCAGTCGATTTCTTCTACTAACATCGATATCGACCTTCCCCTGTCGATATCGACTGCTTGTTTTTGTCTCTACAGGTCTTTTGTTCCAGAAAGCATCGACAGCTGAGGTCGACATCGAGCTCCAACGTCGAAATCGAGGCTTCTGGTCGACGCAAGATGTGAGAATTCCAACGCTACTAAGACCCCGCTGACACGCCTCCTCGTGGATCGATCCTGACTACCCTTCCACTACAACGGGAGGAAGTCTTGTAATTATTTGCATAGGCTAGGAGTCGGTTTACATTTACATCTTATTATTTGTATTTGAGATACTCGACATTCCTCCTACTAGCAAATTGGCGCCGTTTCCGGGGAGGCAATCAATCGCGCCCTAGTAGTCTATCTCACGTCTCTACCTAGTTTGGTTTTGCAGGTGTATGCGACGCGCTGATCGCCCACCTGAATTCGAAGGAGTAGACGACCCTGAACTCTACTTCCATCTAAGAGCCCAAGCTCAAAGAATCATGGCAAACAACGCGAATCAGGCTGAACTTATTGAGCAACTAAAGAAGCAGGTTGAGGACTTAACGACTAGAGAGGCGGCACTTAAGGAGCGCGTGGATAGGGAGGAGGAAGGCTGGAGGCAAATAGAAGCCTAAATAAATGCCCTCCCTCGGAATGCCAAGCAATATATGCACCCAACGCTCACAGTGCCTGAATCGGCGATTCTTATCCCTGCCTCTAATTTTGAAATTAAACCTAACTTCCTTACTGAAATAAGAAGGCATCAATATGAAGGAAAACCTAATGAATGCCCTATGGCACATATATCAACCTTCTTAGACCTTTGTGATACGATTGCTGATGGACAGAGTCTTGAATATGTCCAACTAAAAGCTTTTCGTTGGTCACTTACAGGAAAAGCATTGCAGTGGTTGGAGAGCTTAGCCTCAAGATCGCTCCGTACCTGGAATGAAGTCAAAGACGCGTTCATCAACAAGTTCTTCCCTCCTTCTAAGACGGTGTTGATCCGACAGAAAATCACGACTTTCAAACAAAAGCCTGGTGAGGCTCTAGCGACTGTTTGGGAAAGGTTTAAGGACCTACTACGATCATGCCCGACGCATGGCCAACCACCGTACGTAATTTAGGAGATCATTTACAATGCTCTTGACGCTGCAACCAAGGATAGGATCAACACCTACACTACCTATGGCTACCTTGAACTCACTCCACAAGAGGCTTGGGAAACCATAGAGTGGTTGGTGGAGTTCGACAACACATATGGGACTCCTGAGGCTTCCGACACATCATCATCGTCGAGGCCTGCCCCATCTATGCCCTTATATGAACCCTCCAAGGTAATAGATCCGGACGTGAAGGAGCAATTTCATAGAGATCAACTTCAAAAGCTCCAAAAGCAAGTGAGGTTCCTTTCAGCGAACCAAGATTGCATTGAATGCGGATCGCAGCGGCACACCACCATCGAGTGCCCCCATGCTGAGCAAGTGCAACTAGCGGAGACTCATGAGGAAGCCAAGTACATGAGGGGTCCCAATCGCTAATATTGGGGAGACCAAAGGTTCCAACAATCACAAAGGAACCAGGTTAACCCTAGGGACCCCCCACTCTATAGAGCTCCTGGGCACCCGGAGAGAGACCAAAAGAAGGATGATCTTCAACTTGTGCTGGATGAGATAAGGCGGAACCAAGCTAAGAATGATCAATCCAACAATGCTATCCATTCTCAACTCATTTACAATGCTCTTGACGCTGCAACCAAGGATAGGATCAACACCTACACCGCCTATGGCTACCTTGAACTCGCTCCACAAGAGGCTTGGGAAACCATAGAGTGGTTAGTGGAGTTTGACAACACATATGGGACTCCTGAGGCTTCCGACACATCATCAACGTCGAGGCCTGCCCCATCTATGCCCTTATATGAACCCTCCAAGGTAATAGATCCGGACATGAAGGAGCAATTTCATAGAGATCAACTTCGAAAGCTCCAAAAGCAAGTGAGGTTCCTTTCAGCGAACCAAGATTGCATTGAATGCGGATCACAACGGCACACCACCATCGAGTGCCCCAATGCTGAGCAAGTGCAACTAGCGGAGACTCATGAGGAAGCCAAGTACATGAGGGGTCCCAATCGCTAATATTGGGGAGACCAAAGGTTCCAACAATCACAAAGGAACCAGGTTAACCCTAGGGACCCCCCACTCTATAGAGCACTTGGGCACCCGGAGAGAGACCAAAAGAAGGATGATCTTCACTTTGTGCTGGATGAGATAAGGCGGAACCAAGCTAAGAATGATCAATCCAACAATGCTATCCATTCTCAACTCAATCACCTTACCACAATGATTGGGGAGATGGATATTTGGAAAAAGAACGTAGAGACCCAACTGGGTCAATTGGCGGCACAAATCCCTAGACCGTCCGGAACATTCCCTGGGCAACCCACCACCAATCCTAAGGGGCAATCTGAGACGAGCCATGTCGCAGCCATGCAAATAAGGAGTGGCAAAAAAGTACAAAAGCCATGAACGGAATCGGAGAAAGCAGCAGATCCAGTCGACATCGATAGACCAGTCAATGTCGAGCCAGAGGTTGATATCGACCACCATGTCGACCCAAGGGTTGACATCGATGATACTGCAGAGCCTGAGGAGCCACAACAGAGGTCGACATCGACCATCCCCGTCGATATCGACCACATCCCAGTCGATGTCGATGTCCAGCAGGCCCCTCCGGCCACCGTTTTGGCCCCTCCGCCAAAGAAAACGTTGCCATTCCCATCTAAAGCATTGGAGGATCCCACCAAAGGTAAGTTTAGGCACTTTGTAAAAATTCTTCAAGGTCTTAACGTTACCATTCCTCTTACGGAAGCCCTAAGCGAGATGCCCGCCTATGTAAGATTCCTCAAAGACATCCTTAGCAAGAAGAGATCCATGGCAGAGATCGCAGAGGAGTGCTCAAAGATGGACTTCCCTGAGAAGAGGAGTGATCCAGGGAAGTTTGCAATCACCGTGGGACTTGGCCAACATCGCTACAAAGCCCTGTGTGACCCAGGGGCAAGCGTAAGTCTCATGCCTCTCTCTATTTGGCAAAAGGTGAACATTGGCGCACTTGAACCTGTGGATATGAAAATCTATATGGCTGACAACTCATTCGTCAAGCCCACAAGTATAGTTGCTGACGTTCCAGTAAAGGTAGGTAAGTTCTTTGTGCCTACTGATTTCATTGTATTGGAGATGCCTGAAGATCCTGTAGTACCTATTATGCTTGGTAGGCCTTTCTTAGCTACTGTTGATGCCAATATCAATGTACGTCGAGGATTACTAACCTTTACTATAGGGAACAAAGTAATAGAATTCTCTTTCAACCCTACCATGAGCGAAACAAAGCACCTGGAACAAGTTGTCCTCTCACCGGCTAAGGAAAAGCTCAGAAAATTTTTGTTGGCGAGGACAGAAACAGCAAGCAGGGTCGACATCGGCCGGAATTAGTCGATATCGACTAAAAACATCGAAATCGACCCCCCTTGGTCGAAATCGAGTATGCCAGATTGTTTTCAGGAGCTTAAGTATGGGGTCACAAAGGTCGATATCGACCCCCACATGTCGGTATCGACCACAAAACTCGAAATCGACCCACCTTGGTCGAAATCGACCACCCCTCAGCCCGAATATTTCTGTTTCGGGTCCAAACAGGTAAGCCCAGGTATGACTCCCGACCCTCCTCTGTCCATTATTGATAACTCAATTAAGCCAATTATTGATAATTCAACTAATGAGAGGGTCAAAGCTCCATGGTTTGCCTATATTGCAAAAGTTAGGTCAAGAAAGAGAAGAAAAGCACCCAAAGAAGAACCTAACAATGAAGAAGCCTTGGTCGCCGAACTTAGCTACTACCAAAAGGACCTAGATGATCCAGGAGAAGGCTCGAGCTCAAAGGTTCCCTACATAAATGGCTCGTGAAGAATTGACGGAGAAGTCGGCCTAGCGACTCAAAACTCTAGAGCTTGTACATAAAACTTGATTTTTTTTCATAGATGGTTTTTAGGATTTTAAAACTTTTAAAACTGAGATAATTCGTGGCTTTATCTATATTTATAACAAAGATTTCAGATTTCTAAGCAAAAGGAACGACAAAGAAGGAAAGAAGCTTCTGCGGAGGCAGTCGAAATCGACCCCCCAGGGTCAAGCCATCTCCTAGAGTTGACATCGAGGAATCAGGAGCAAAAAGAAGAGATCGATATCAACCATAATCATCGATATCGACCATCATCAGGCAACCCTTGTCTTCATTTTCTTCCTCGACTTCGACAGATGCAGTCGTCATCAACCACTGACATAGATATCGACTTCTGGCATCGACCCAACCTGAAATCGACCTGAATCCGCAGGTTGCGCATTGAGTTTCTCTCTACCCTTGTTCTTCTTTTTAATACAGTGGGGACACTGTATATTTTAAGTATGGGGTGGGGGAAAAACATGTCTTATGGTCATAACTTGGTTTTCTTCTTCGCATAGCATTCATGTTTAAATTTTTGTCCTTAGTTTTACTTTTATAAAATGTTAAAAAATCCAAAAAAAAATAAAAATGTCAAAAATACAAAAAAAAATGCATGTTTATTTTTAAGTTTGTTTTTAAACCCTACTTAGATGTCTTATGATGAAAACTCTATAACTGACTTGATCATGTAAATCCTATGGCATATTTGGATGGTTTAGCCTAAGTCCTTCAAATTTTTATGTAGATTGTGAACTTGTGATGAAATTGAGCACATATGATCCTAGGTTAAAAAGCAAATCCAACAAAAATTGTCTTTGTGAGAATTTTGGCCTATAGGGAGAACATAAAAAATTCCTCCGCTTTCTTGAGTGAATTTACTCTTCCTATGCATCTCTAAATGTTGTGATAGTTATTCAAAACCAATACATAAATATGTTTATGTTTACGAGAATTAAATGATGGAGGCATCTTTTAAGCCATTTTTATCCTCTCTTTACCTACCCTGCATTATCCCTGCTTGAAGCCGGAAAATTAGCCTGAGCCTGAAATTGCAAACTCCACAAAATTACCCCTAGCCGAATTGAGCCTGACCCCCATTTGGGAATTGAGACTTAGATTGGCTGGACTAATGCCTTGTGGAAAGAAAAGTGCATATTGTCCAATTTTGAGCAAGGAAATTGTGGGTTGGTGCATATTTACATTTTGTCATATTTTGTAAAAGGATTTTTGGCTCACCATATCAATGCACATATTTTTTAGTAGTATTCATTATTTTCGTCAAAAAAAAGAAGAAAAAAAGATATATATATATACGTAGTGCATGAGCCAAAATCCTTAAGTCCTTTATTTATTTCATACAAGTGTTATATTTTTGAGAGGCATATTAAAGTTTGAAAGAAGGGTTGATAGTATGGTTTACATCTTTTAGTGCATCTTTAGAGCATATTATGGAAAGATGAGTTGGGAAAGAGCATTATGGAGAATTGAGCTTGGAAAGTGCAACATTGAAGAGTATTGTTTGGATATTGTAAGTGTTGAAATTTAGGAGTCTTGATTCCCGAATTATAAAAGCACCACATGGCCAAATAATTCCATACCTTTTATTCCTTACCAAGCCCCATTACAACCCCGCCGAATGGAGTCTTCTTTGAAGTCTTCCATTGAGCAAAAGTCCTCCTGATGGTTCTTATTGCATTTTCATAATTGGTTGCGAAGTGGATTTTTATAAATTGCAATGTTTATGAGATTGTGTATGGAATTTAGTTGAGAGTTGATATTCATATCCTAAACACATGAGAGTTGAGTGCAAACACATTATCCTTGTGAGGTTGGATAAAAAAATTGCATATGCCTATGGATCGCCTAAATATGTGATATGACGTTAAATTCACTTGCTTTGCTTTGCTACCGCTTATGATGTTGCTTTTGACAAGGGAGAAGACTTGAAGGGTGTGTTGTAGGTGTTGGTTATTGCTTGGTAATTGCTTGAGGACAAGCAAGTCTAAGTATGGGGTGTTTTGATGTACATATTTGTACCTCTTTTTATTGCATCTTTTGACTTCATATTTCATTCGATTTCCAAAGAAAAGGTTCAAAAGAATATAAACTTGTGTAAAAATGGGCTAAAGTACAAGAAATAGAGTCTGCACGAGTTTTGAGCTAACCATGCAGGAATTCGAGCGAAATCGGAGTCAAAACGGAGAAACCAAGGAGAGCTGAGCAGAGGTAGATATCGACCTTCAACATAGATATCGACCTTCAACATAGATATCGACCTTCAACATCGATATCAACCTTAAACATCGATATCGACCTCAACATAGACATCGAGTGGAGATGGACAAGTCGAGCAGAAATACAGACATCGATATCGACCTCCAACGTCGATATCGACCTTATCTCGACAGAAGATAGATCCGATTTCGAGACTCGGATTATGAATTCTATCCTCAAGGACACGGATTATCTTGTACTTTTAGATAGTTAGCAGCTGAGATTTATCTTTACCTTTAAGTTTTATCAAGTTATTTAAGTTTTATCAAAATAAAAGACCTATCCTAATTGTTTGGATAGAGTTCATAGTTTAGATAGAAGTTACAATCCTTGGATAGCAAGGATTAGTAGCCTATAAATAAAGCCATAGGGACTGGTTTGTTAGAAGAATCGAAGCAAGAAAGACAATAGCAATAGGCAATAGAAAGTTAGAGTTTTAGTTTTGAGCTTTAAAGTTTCAAGCGTTATATGTTGATATCATGCGTGGTTGAGGTAAGTGTTATATGTTGATATCATTGTGTCTATATCATCTCCTACGATTCTATGTTTAGTCCTAATCGAAAGAAAAGGGATTCGTGCTAACAACTTGAGTTAAATTCACTTGCTTTGCTTTGCTACCGCTTATAATGTTGCTTTTGACAAGGGCGAAGACTTGAAGGGTGTGTTGTAGGTGTTGGTTATTGCTTGAGGACAAGCAAGTCTAAGTGTGGGGTGTTTTGATGTACATATTTGTACCTCTTTTTATTGCATCTTTTGACTTCATATTTCATTCGATTTCCAAAGAAAAGGTTCAAAAGAATATAAACTTGTGTAAGAATGGGCTAACGTACAAGAAATAGAGTCTGCACGAGTTTTGAGCTAACCATGCAGGAATTCGAGCGAAATCGGAGTCAAAACGGAGAAACCAAGGAGAGCTGAGCAGAGGTAGATATCGACCTTCAACATAGATATCGACCTTCAACATAGATATCGACCTTCAACATAGATATCGACCTTCAACATCGATATCGACCTTAAACATCGATATCGACCTCAACATAGACATCGAGTGGAGATGGACAAGTCGAGCAGAAATACAGACATCGATATCGACCCTCAACGTCGATATCGACCTTATCTCGACAGAAGATAGATCTGATTTCGAGACTCGGATTATGAATTCTATCCTCAAGGACACGAATTATCTTGTACTTTTAGATAGTTAGCAGCTGAGATTTATCTTTACCTTTAAGTTTTATCAAGTTATTTAAGTTTTATTAAAATAAAAGACCTATCCTACTTGTTTGGATAGAGTTCATAGTTTAGATAGAAGTTACAATCCTTGGATAACAAGGATTAGTAGCCTACAAATAAAGCCCTAGGGGCTGGTTTGTTAGAAGAATCGAAGCAAGAAAGACAATAGCAATAGGCAATAGAAAGTTAGAGTTTTAGTTTTGAGCTTTAAAGTTTCAAGCGCTTACGATAGTTGGCGTTGAGATTGTAAAGATTCAAAGTTTTCCATTTATGCAAGTTATTTCAATTCAAAGCATGTCTACATTCAACATGTGCGAGTAGTCCCCCAAAGCTCTTAGGGTCGGGGTGAGCCCGACGTTAGCCATGCGTGCTTGAGGTAAGTTTTATATGTTGATATCATTGTGTCTATATCATCTCCTATGATTCTATGTTTAGTCCTAATCGAAAGAAAAGGGATTCGTGCTAACAACTTGAGTTATAAACATAAAATTGGTAGAGACAATTAGGTTTATTTGCAAGAATAATCCTAAGAGTTGGTGTACGGCGAAAGCTTGTCCCTCGGGTGAAATAGCGCAATTGTCCGTCTTATTTATCTTATAACATGCATTGGTTAACGTTGTGGTAAACCCTAATCCTAGGAGTTGCCTTTTACATAGTTTATATTCATCAAAACCTCTGTTTATTTCTGTTCATCGCATCTTCATACATCCTAAAGACTTCGGCCTTTCTTCGCCGACAAAAAGATAACAACTTTGCAGGAGAAGACATCGATATCGACCACAGACGTCTATATCGACCACTGAGTTCGTCGACAGTTTTCTGAGTCGACGACGACCATCAATGCGGAGTTACTGAACATCGATATCGACCCCCCAACATCGATATCGACCACCTGTGTCGACTGGCAGTCTTCTGAGCCAGTCGATTTCGTCTACTAACATCGATATCGACCTTCCCCTGTCGATATCGACTGCTTGTTTTTGTCTCTGCAGGTCTTCTGTTGCAAAAAGGATCGACCGCCGAGGTCGACATCAAGCACCAAGGTCGAAATCGAGGCTTCTGGTCGACGCAAGACGTGAGAATTCCAACGCTCCTAGGAACCCGCTGACATGCCTCCTCGTGGATCGATCCTGACTACCCTTCCACAACAACGGGAGGAAGTCTTGTAATTATTTGCATAGGCTAGGAGTCAGTTTACATTTACATCTTATTATTTGTATTTGAGATACTCGACATTCCTCCTACTAACACAATGGCGTCCCATTCCAAGCTTCTACAATGGCGTCCAATTCGATCCATTCCTGGCGCTACTGTCACTCTCCCAAGCTTCAACAATGTCGTCCCCTTTCTAGAACCCTAGATGTACCACTTGTCGAATAGAATCACCATTGGACGCCGGATTCCCTCTTCTTTCGAGCCATGGTGTGACGACAGGAGAGGAGAAGAGAGGAGAGCAGAGGAGAGGGTAGTAGGGGAGAGGAGATTACCTTGGTGATTGGCTTCGATGAAGGATGGTTCTTCGATTCCTCTCAACTTTCCGCCTCCATATCTGAAATGTTGAAGGAACCCTAAGGGAAATTCGGTCAACCTTTATGGAGGAATCCCTAATAATCTCCATAATCTTGTCGGATGGAGATTATTTTTTGCCCTTCAATTCATCTCCTCCCATCTCTTTAATCTCCATCTCCCATCTCCGCCCATCTGCTACCGAACACCAACACCATAAGATGATTTTTTTTAATCCCCTTAATCTCCTTCCATCTCCCATTAGCTGCTACCGAACACACGCTAATTAGGGCTTAGAGTAAATTACATATAAGCCCTTTCTTGAGCTGTCAACTGGGTCATTCGGGTCAAGTTTGGATCATTCGGATCCTGGGTAGATTGAGTTTCGGATTAATCGGATCATGGGTCATTCCGGGTTTCGGGTAAATCGGGTTTGTCTAAATTTCGGATCAAAACTCGAACTTTTAATGAATTTGCAAGAATATTAAAATATTATCAAAATTAATTATAATATTAATCTGACAAATTAAACTAAATAATAATATTATAATCAAATTTATAAACATAATAATAATAATATTATACAAATATTTTAAGCATAAAAATATCATATTTATATAAATAAGTGCTCTAAACATAATATAATTAAATAATATATACGTTATTTAATTTATTATTGATATTATGAACACAATTGCATGACTAATTCGTGTGAGGTCTATAGTGTTGACTCACCAAGTCGATTTTGACCTAACGGGTCATCGGATCTCAATCCTTAAATTCCTGGGTCATTCGAGTTCAGGTCGTTTTGGGGTCCCAGGACTAAAACACCGAGTTTAAACCCAAAAAATTATCGTGCGTATGGGTCAGGTTATGTTTTGACAAGTATACCCCCTCTTCAATTAACAACTATGCATAAATTCATCTATTTTTTAAAGGTAAAAGTTAGGGTGAGGTCAGGACTTGATGACTCACTATCTAAGTACATCCTTACAAACAATAGCAAAAAAACTCAGGAGGAAAAGCCAAAGCAATAGTATCCGAGAAGAACCGAAGAATAATAACCTTGGTAGCCGCTTATTTGACTTTTCTCAAGACATGGGAGTATTAAGCACTCTTGAAAGCGTATATCAAAATTCAAAAGGAGTGCATTTAAAATCAACATCTTTATCTCCTCAGTACAAGTCTAGATGTCATTCAAGGTGTTGGCCACAGTCAAACTATCTCCTTGGATTCGTAAGAATCGAAGGCCTTGATTGATCACGACAAGCCCCAAATAATGACCCAAAGCTTCTGCATGTAGAGTCGAGCTTGAACTACATAACTTGGTACCACAGGAGACTAGGCGATGTGATCCTATTACCATATGAGCCCAAGCCCTGTGTCTTACAAATCCTTTTTGTCGGAGACGAACGAGGACTCTTGTTTAAGAAAACAACTTGGTGACACCTCAATGTTTTAGTTCCTCTGAGTTGTATAAACTTTCGATTGAAGCCTACAAGTACTTGTTAGAAATATATTTTAAGTGGCTACAACTTTTATGAAGGATACTTTCACAAAATGACAATCGAAATAGGAAAAAATGTCATTCTTTCCCGTAGTCCCGAATCTAGTAAATATTTCGCCCGATGACGCCCAAAATAAATATAGGGAACGTGAGTAATAATGAGGTTCCCACTACAAATAAAACCTCATAAATACAATATAAGGCTAGAAAGTAACTAAAAGGGTCGCATATCCATATTGGGCTTGCGGACAAGAATGGGCTCATGAGTTCATTTATTAAGCTCGCAGAAAAGATGCATAAGGCTTGCAAGACTCTCTCATCGGTTGCGACCCTTTCTACGTGTTAAAAGGTTATACGTTACGACCAATAACTGGGATGCACACTAACACTTCACGCTTCGACGTACGGTCTCCGGTCAGCAACCTGACCAAAGGCACGAGCCGAGCTAAGCCCGCTTCACGGGTTGAATGTATTATCCAAACCCGTCCGGTATTGTGAGCAAGGGAAGCCTGAGGGTACCTGCAAAACATAAACTGTTGTTGTGTACTTTGACCTAAAACAAATGTTGTTTATTGAACTATTGTTACAACTGCTATCTACTTCAACTCAAAGAAATAAAAGTTGTTGCGTAATGAAATGTTGTTGTGAATCTTGTGATGCTTTATACTTGGACCAAAAACAGCTATTGTTGTCTTTGGGTACGTATGGAGCGATGTAGAAAAAGTGACTAAAATTATAAACAAGTTGAAATTGAAAAATTGTGTAAAATAAAGGTTGAAAGATTATGAAATAATATAAACTCCGTATGGGGCGTAAAAGAGTTTATTTGTAAAAAAGTGGAGTTTATTTGGTTATTATTAGGGGTATTATGGTAATTTTAAACCAAATAAACTAAAAACACTCAAAAAAATCTATCACAAATAGTTTTTTAAACACCCATTTTAATGAAAAAGCCCAATATTAGCAAACCTCATACACAACTTAATATTTTAACCCTTCATTTTAGTAGTTTAAAAACTACTTCAATTGTCCCTATACAATGCGAGACAACATAGCCTTAGGTATATATATATATATATATATATTTTTTTTCTTTTTGCTATAAAGTATTGAATAATTGATAATTAATATTAATTATTACATATGTATTTTAATAAATAAAAAAGTAATTAGTATATTTGCATTCTCAATCTGTATCTGTTGTGGGCATGCAAGTTAGGCTTAGCGACTCGCTTGAGCTTCACCTCTGTCCATGCCCATCCATAATAATGGGGGGACAGGATGGGTCGGGCATGCTGATTCGATTTTGCCTAAGTCTAAATTAAAGCTAGAGAACTCCAGATTAGAAAATTCGAGTGAGAGATATCAAAACAATCATTCAATGCTTTAAAAAGTATCGAAACAATCATTCAATACTTTAAAAAAGTATCCTTTAAAAAATGTCCATAGGAAATTAAATTGACTATAAAAAAATATCATTCTCGCATGTACCCCGCACATAAACGAAAATATCCATGAGAAAAAAATGAGGATGATTTTCTTACCCATGGGGTAATTACCCTCACCAGAAATAGGAAGGGTACTTTTGGTTTTTTTATGGTTAGGTGGGGACACTAGTAAGATAGGATAATTATTACCTATGTTGGTGAATGGCTTGTGGCTTGACTTATATGGCTTGAAAGGTCATCAAATATTTTTTAATCAAATTGCACACCCGCGGTTGCGGCCTTTCACACCCACGGTCGCGGCCTTGTCATTTCATATAAACTCTGTTTTTTTAATGAAATTTTATTGGTTTTTTAAAGTCTAGAAGCACCCCCGCGCTCGCGAACTTACACACCCGCGTCCGCGGCCTTGTCATTTCCTATAAAATTCATTTTTTAATGAAATTTAATTAATTTTTTTAAAGGCTAGAACTTAGGGTTGGTGACGGGAATGACGGCCGAGGACAAGCGCTGGAGTGGTGGTGGTTATGGTGGTCATGGAATTTGTCCATTGAAAACCAGTCCATCATCGTGTGACAGTTGAATTCTTGCGCGCTATTTAATATGACTAATTTAACATCCAGTTAATTCAACCAAAAGAAAATTATACGATCTTAATGGATAATGTGATAGGGAAAATCCCGTCATCATAGCACAAGGGCATTCTAGTCTTTTACCAAGTAAGTCGATCCTTTTTATCATACGAAATTATCCTAAATAACAGTTAAGAATGACGTCTATTATTTATGCGGTATCGAATATTCAATATGACATTGACCAGCATTAATGTGGTTACTGTTTCGCCTATTGAATACGGTAACGGTTTCATGCATTAAAGGGCCTTGACCGAATTAAATATGGTAACGGTTTCTTCTATTAAATATCGTAACTATTTCTTTTATTTAAGACTCAACTAGTATAAATAAGGGGAGATAGATTCAGATTGAGCATGGACGAGGATTGGCTTGAGCGTCGGAGGGTCCTATGGGGGACACAAGCCCCGCCCCGACCTCATTTGTTCTTGTTTGGCAGGCTACGGTTCAAGTGGAGTTGATGGTCAAGATCGATCTTCTTCAACCACTATGATGCAGATTTTATGCATCACATTTGGCGCCGTCCGTGGGGACCGATCGAAAAGCAATAGGATCGGAACCCTAATCGCAACAAGGGAGGAATCAAACCAATTCACTTCCACTGCGCACGTACCAATTCAACAATCGCCATCAACAACGTATCAAATCGAAGCATTATCCTTTTGGGGATGGCACCAATAACGATGGAACCGGATCAGCATCCCGACATCTACCCGTTTAGGGGCACACGCACATGCCTTCGAGCCGCTATCGGTCCATAATCGGCGTCGATTCGCCAAGAGTGCCCCCAGAATCCACCGCCGCTATCACCCGTTGATCGCAAACGGTTGTCGACTCGTTGGAGGGGCAATAACAGCTCCGCGCCGGTGGTTCGGTTCCAAGCATACCGGATTCCACTGCCCCCTTTACCGGATTCGATGTCTTTGCCTTCAGTCATTCACCAGCGTACATCCTCTTGCTCGTCCACCGTGGGTAGTCCAACCGTCACCGATGCGGCGCCTGCGGATGCGATTCCTAACCTAAACCATGAAGAAGGAGAGGGTACGTATTTTCTTAAATTATAGATTAATTGCATATTTTGCCCTCAACCTTGTGTTTGTAGGAAATGGGCCCAGACTTACACAAATATAAGAGTTGGACCAAATATCTTATTTGAGACAGTTGCAAACTCTGGCCCTAATTTATATTAGCAGGAAATAGCCGATACTTACAACAAGATAAAATTCGGCCCCAAGCTGCATATATATTTAGCCGAATTGCAGGTTCTGGCATGAGCATTGATTTTGGGAAAGGATAATTTCTTCCTCTTTATGGTTTTTTTTAAGCTTACTAGTTGCTTGCAGAGCATATGAATTGTGTGATTTAAATTGGTGGACATATTGTTTGATTAATTAGTTGTGATTTAACCTTTTGGGTTATTGAATCTGTTGCTTAGTTAATTGATGTGCGTAAGCGCTTGTTATTGATCGGAAATTGATTAAAATTGGTCAGCTTAAATACTTGTTTCAACACCATGCATAAATTTGGTTCGTGTCTTTGGTGTTTCTATCTTTAATATATTGCACCAACACACTTGCTCATTCTCTCTGGATCCATTTCGTTGACCTCACTTTTCAAATGCATATATATGAATGAGTTTGACGAGTATTCTATATGTTACCTATCTTACTATATATAAAAGTTGAGCATGTATTTGCACCTATTATATAGATATTGGGTTGTGCCTTCTTCTTTGTTTTCGTTTACTCCGCTGGTGTTTGTATTCTTGAATAAGTGTTTATAGAAGAATAAGTATGAGCAACGAGCATTGAGTGTGCTCCTGAGGAAAGCATGAATTCAAGTCTCGCAACCGATATCGGGGCAAGCTAGGTTCATTAATACAAAGTGTTGTGAGGCAACGTCCCAAATGATTTGGGGCATCAAGAGCTACAAAGATACAAAAAGCAAGTCAAATGTGTGATATTCTATCCAAAGCCAACTCCTATCCAGGTCAAGAATGACACTACAACAAAATTGGCAATAATGGAGCCACCAAGAATCCTATTACTCAAAGCAACAAATTCGTGAGCTAAGTTTTCTACTCCCCTTGCTTGCGGAAAATTTCTTAGGAAAGACATGGTTGTTTATTAATATTCTCGTTTAAAATAGTTATTGAAAGCTGAGTGTGTAGCTCTTGCAAGCTAGATTTTTAGCATACTACTTCTCCGCAAAAGTATATAAATTGTGTGTAGGGGCATAAAAGATGCTAGGGGCACTACAAGGCCACTCTTCCAATGACTTCATTGATGTAAACTATGTAGAAGTACAATGTTTTTTACCAGGTCCAACGCCTATAGATGTCATGAAACGACGTCTTCAAAGCTACAACAACTATTCAAGAAAGTGAAGATTCGCCCTTTATGGCCAAGCAAATGCCACTAAAGGCAGAATAATCGCCAATTACGGCCACCAGAATTCGCCAATTACGGCCAACGATAGCCACTTACGGCCAATAGCCACTTACGACCAACGATAGGCACTTACGGCCAATAGCCACTTACGGCCAACGATAGCCACTTACGGCCAATAGCCACTTACGACCAACGATAGCCACTTACGGCCAACGATAGCCACTTACGGCCAATAGCCAATTACGGCCAACGATAGCCAATTACGGCCAACGATAGCCACTTATGGCCAATAGCCAATTACGGCCAACGATAGCCAATTACGGCCAACGATAGCCACTTACGGCCAATAGCCAATTACGGTCAACGATAGCCACTTACGGCCAATAGCCAACTACGGATCAAGCGACTACAATCTACGGCAAAATCATCGCTCACTCGACAAACTTCGCCATGTACTTTTTTCGGTTTCCTTCATCATCGAGACATGAAGAAGAAACCCGAGGGGCAATTGTGATAGGGAAAATCCCGTCATCATAGCACAAGGGCATTCTAGTCTTTTACCAAGTAAGTCGATCCTTTTTATCATACGAAATTATCCTAAATAACAGTTAAGAATGACGTCTATTATTTATGCGGTATCGAATATTCAATACGACATTGACCAGCATTAATGTGGTTACTGTTTCGCCTATTGAATACGGTAACGGTTTCATGCATTAAAGGGCCTTGACCGAATTAAATATGGTAACGGTTTCTTCTATTAAATATCGTAACTGTTTCTTTTATTTAAGACTCGACTAGTATAAATAAGGGGAGATAGATTCAGATTGAGCATGGACGAGGATTGACTTGAGCGTCGGAGGGTCCTATGGGGGACACAAGCCCCGCCCCGACCTCATTTGTTCTTGTTTGGCAGGCTACGGTTCAAGTGGAGTTGATGGTCAAGATCGATCTCCTTCAACCACTATGATGCAGATTTTATGCATCACAGATAATTAAATTGGGGTTTCCCGCCATATAAATTAAACCCCGAGAGAAAGATATATAAGAAGTGGAACCATATTATAATATGAGACATGTACGAATTAAACCAGAAGTTATTTCAGTTTCCTATATAATACATATATTATAGTATATATATATATCGACAAATCAAGATCATACATATACTTATATTATAAATCAGATTGGCAAGTATATGTATAATTATATACGCTTGTTTATTAATTCAGTTTGTAGGATTATTTTACTGTCATAGTGTCATTTAAATTTAAATTCTGTTTTAGGGGTTGTTTTGTTGTCTTAAAAAACTTGAAGTTGTAGATGGATCTTCCTCCAAAATTTTAAGTATGGTTTTCGATTTAAAATTCAGTCTAGTATTAGATAGACAATATATGTGCATATTTAGGAGGTAATATTGCATACTTTATATTCAACAGCGCAGGACTAAAATTAAGATCGATCAAACTTCAAAGTGATAATATGAGAATTTTGGTCAATTTTAATTATGAAAATCTGCTAGGTGCTGTACTTTGTATATGTTCATTGAAATGCAAATGGGGCTTCTTTCATATCACATCAAAATGGTGGAATTTGAACAATATAGCTAGGTATAAACTAAGTGCCAAACCATTAAGATTACATATTTTCTTGCTTTGTTCTGCATGTTTTGCATGCTTATTAAACTTTGCAGTGTCGTACACTTCAATGTCTACAAATCCTCATTCTATATCCGTACTTTAAATTAATGAAATAAATAATTTTACGCAAAATTCAACGTTGGAGCATTGTGTTTGCTGGTTTGTCTGGGTGCCTACTGAATTTTCAGAAGAAAGCAAGAGAAGTTGGTTTTTTTTTTGGTTGTCAAATTATGCGTTTGTTGGGGCAGTTTTTGTTCACTTGGATGCAATTGTTGGTGGGCGATACTGTAGAAATTTTCACAGCCTTAATTTTCAACATTTTACATTTTTTGTTGGCACCATTTGTTGTTGTCTGGCTGTTGTAGTTGAGAGGTTTATGAGATGTTTCTTAGTACAGGCCATGTTTATCGAGAGATACTAGAGTTATTAGGAATACTAATATTTTATTCTTCTCTTTCCATCGCATCATCCTAGTATCCCATTCTCATTTTTACTACTTTATCGATAGCATCCCTAGTATCTAAAAACCCATCTTTTTCTATCAATTCAATTTACAATTATACCCCTCTCTTATAATTATTTTCATCATTTACTAGCTAACCAATTTACGATTATACCCCTTTCGACTCATTTTCTCCGAACTAGCTTAATTTATAATATTTATTTTTCGTTAAAAAATATTATTCATAAATTAATATTATTTATAAACTAATTTACAAATAATTTTTTAGGTATTATTACATATAATAGTATTCGAACAAAAATATCTTTTTCGAAATTTAATCAAACATATTTAAAATGGATGTCTATGGGTAGAGAAAAATGAATATAGTATTTTAGTATAAATTTTATTTTATTTTATTTACATTTTCATTGTCGAAAATTATATTTTGTAATTGTTAAAAAAACCCAGCACCTTAAATCCTGACCGTCCAGCACAAGAAATCTCAACCGTCCCCTCTCCCACCTATCATCAAGCGACACATGTCCCAGGGCTGCTGCAATTCACTGCTGCTCCATCACATGAAACGCTGCGTTTGCTTCACATTTGCCCTCACACAACGTCCGGTACTGTTCATCAATGATTATAATCGATACTTGCAAGGATACTGGAGGTAGTATCCCTTGAGCCGATACTTGTCATGATTTCATTTTTATATTATTATTTTTGCTAGTATGAACCGTTAAACATGCCCTAAGAGCAAGTTTAACGGGGTCCAAATCCTCTGTCTCCGGATTTGTCCCCTTATCCTGTCCCTCCTCAAATCTTTTCTTTTTTCTTTTTCTTTTTGTATTTAATTTAATTTTCAATTTAATTTATTTTTATTTTTAATTGGGGGTTTGTGAGGGGGGACGGGGGAGGGGGACAAGGAGGGGGACATAGGATTTGGCTCCAGTTTAACGGGGTACTAGAGGGATACTTGGGTTTTTTTAATATTAAAATAAGGGGCAGAGTGGTAGTATCCCATATTTCCGATACTTGGGCTGGTATCTCTTCAAGTATCGGGTGCAATTAATGCTCCCCTGAAAAAGAAAGGCAAAACGACGCGTTATGTGGAAGACTCAAAATGAAACACTGCGTTTCAAAGGAAAAGATGATGGATGTTGCTGTAGGTGTACAGTGCCACGTGGAGCTTTAGGAGTGGTGCCTAGTGGATGGTGGAGATCGCACGGAAGGGACGACCCAGATTTAATCTGGTGGGTGTTTTATATAATTACAAAATCTAATTTTCAACAATAAAAATATAAAAAAAAATTTATACCAAAATACTAGATTCATTTTTCTCTAAACATAGACATCAACTTTGAATATGTTTGATTAAATTTCAAAAAAAAAATATTTTCGTTCGAATAGAATTATACATAATAATACCTTACAAAATATTTTTCATTATATTTCATTAGTAATAATTTATTATCATCTGAATAATTTATAATTTTTTTAAAAAAATATAAAATATGTGATATTATATAATAAATTTCATGATTCATGTACAAATATGGTAGAAATTTGACGCAGTAGGAAGTCGTGGAAGGCACGCAAGCGCGAGCCTTTGATAATAAAGGGTTCGCAAGCGATGAAACCCTAGAAAATATGCCTGGAATCCACCAGAAAAGGGTCTTGGAATCCACCAAGAAGGGGCTTGAAATCCACCAAGGAGATAAAAGAGAAAATTCTCTAAAAGTTTTAATTGAAATATGAATAATAATTATAGCTGAGCCTACAATTGTTTAAATAGAAGAAAACTAACCTAAGATAAAAGATATAACTTTCCTCAATATATCCTAAGATAAAAGATTGAACTTCCTAAGATAAAAGATAGAACTTACTAAATTATCTAAACTTATGCATCAATTCAAAAAGGAAAAGATAAAACCTTAATAATAATCCCTAACTAAAAGATAAAATATAGCTCCTAAAAGATAGAATTATGCTCCTGCATCAGTCTCCTCCACTTATGAAGAACTCGACCCCGAGTTCTCTACTAGATGTAGGAAACCCCATTGGATGTATGCGTCTGCCCAGTATCAACTACCGGAGGCCTTTCCTTGTAAGCTGCATCTTTATCCTTGTCCTTCATGGCTTCGTGATTACTCCTTTGATGATACTTGCAAAAAGGTGCAAATTTTTCCCACACATTCCACACAATTTGCAAACTCATCTCCTCCTGCACAGAACTTTTCAAGCCATTGTTGAAAGGGACCGCCTCCTGTACTAGTTGGCTTTCTGAAACCTTCATGATATCGAAGCTTCTATCCACTTTGCTTGGGTGGTCTATGCATACTTTAGAGACTTCCTTTTCAAGGACCTTCTCTTGAAGGGTCTTTTCTTGAAAGACCTCCCTCTCAAAGACCTCTTTTTGGAAGACCTCCTCTTTTTGTATCTCTTCTTGAAGGACCTCCTCTTCAAGGACCTCCCCCTCAAAGACTTCTTCTTTTTCTGAAGTAGACTCACCTTCCTTGGGGCTGCAATTGCCCTGAGGTTGATGACCTTGATTCGGCTCTTCATCCACCAACGAATTGTTGTGGCTAGTGTTGTTATGGGAAATGCTGGTGTCGACAGTGCGAGTGTTGTTGATGGTGTTAACATGGATGTTGCGAATATTGTAGATGGCGTTGTTGGCACGTTTTTTGTTGCCGCCGTTGATTTTGCTGGCCAACAATATCACCAACTGATCCTCCAGACCTTTAAGAGCCGTGGTAATGGCCACGGAGAACTCTTTAAGATCTGCCTTTGTAGCTCGTTGATCTCCCATCATGCTTCAAATCGAAAACAGACAGGAGAAACCTGCTCTGATACCAATTGACGCAGTAGGAAGTCGTGGATGAAATACCCCAAATTATTTTTGGGCTATTTCTTATTTTTATTTAATTAAATAAATCTATATTATATTAAACTATATTATATATATCTTGTGAATTTGGTCATTTAATAAATTCACCTAATATATATAGTATGGATTAGAATAATTAAATTATTCTAAAGAGTATTTATATAGGAGTTGATTTAATTTCATAAAAACCTCTAAATACTCTTATTATTTAATTTATAAAGTTAAATTAAATAATATTCATCCTTATATGCTTCTACCTCCATCTTTATCCGTTTCTTTTATTTTTTTTCCTTAAAATTTATCCTTTACTCCTAATCTCTATAAAATCTATTATCTTTTATCTAACCTAATTGAGTAGTATAGATACACGTTTAATCCTAGGGTTCCACAACCAAAAAATCACATCCACCATCACCGTCATCTTCCTCTCCTAATTCAACCCACAATTCACCGCCTCCTCCTCTCTCAAACCGATCGGGAGCAGTGAGCAGCCGCCCCGACCACTGCCGAGCCCGCCGGTGACCTGAGTTCGAGCCGCCCTTCACCGCCAAGAATCACTGCAGTGCAGCCTTGCCCGGAGACGCGCCACGAACCAAGCCGTAGCCTCCGCCCTGTTCGTCGCCGCCTCTGATTATCGCCGCTGCCCATCGCTGCCTCCGTCTTCGATTGCCTTTTCACCGCCTCCGATTGCCGCCGTCAATCATGATCCGAGACGCCGCCTCCGATCGTCGTCCTTGCCGCGCTGTTAGCCATCGACGGAGAGGAAGAGCCACACCGGTAGTCCTTCGTCCCGGTTCTGTACGTGAGCCCCGTGGAATTAAAACAAAGGTTTTAATCTCTTTTTAAAAAATTACAGAAACTACCCTTAGTTTATGCTATTTTCGTTTCTGACCCTAACTTAATTATTTATTACGTTAAGCGGCCAATATTTCTAAACTATTCAATTCTTGCCCGTTTCATCGACACCAAGCAATCTCGAAGCACCCACGCCGGAGCCCGCTTCCCGAGGAATTCATATTGGTATAGATATTTAACTTTAGAGAATTAATTCAATTTCAAATTGAGTTAAGTAAAGTTAATTGTATAAAATACCAATATTAAATATTCCTTTCCCTTCAAATTGAATTAAGTAAGGTTAATTGTACCAAATATCAATATTAAATATTTTCCTCTTCGTGGGATTCAATAGGTGCTAAGATCTCGTCTCGTTGCCATCAACTGATCAACGAAGGTTAAGGAAAGTGATTTCGTTCAATGCCCTTTGCATGTTTCGTGATTTTCTTTTGGCGTGCATTTTTATTCTTCTGTGTCGAATGCGGCCCTGTGGCCAATTTCCTTGCCAGTTTCGATAAATTGCATATCCGTCTGCTTGATGTAATTTATCTCCTTATTCATAAATTGGCATGAGTATTAATTAAATGGGCAATTATAAATATAAATATATAATTGTATATATTAAATATGTTGTATATATATAACTTGAGATAAGTGAAAATTGTCCATTTTCATCTTCCTAATTGCATGAATTTCTGCTTGTTTCTTTCATGCAAATTAATAACATGTGATATTAAGATCCTTTGAAATACCCGTGCTTGTACGTCCTTGTTGGTTTAATGTCGTGATTATGATCACATAGTATTTAATGTTAAAGCTGTTATAGTTAAAGTGTGCATCTCACGTGGTGCGGATTGACTTAAAGTCAGTGCGAGGGCTAGCTCGCAGGTTGGGAATAGTGTAAAGCCCAGTCTAAAAGTTTCCATGGAATATCTAGACTTCAGACAGTCTCAGGTCGCAGTCCTAGTTGAGTCTGGACCCGTGTCCCTACGTATGATTAGACTTCAAAGTCTCAGGTCGCAGTCCTAGTTGAGTCTGGGCCCGTGTCACTACGTTTTATATTGTGTTATATACATATTTACATTATGATTATTATTATTGAGATTATTAATAGGTGGTCAATTTAGTTATATTATACTTCAGTCTTATTCGGGGTATAATTCCATTTCTTATCATACGATCGATCACTATGATCATCCGAGTCATGTTACGAGTCTTTATTTCTTATTCAGTTTTCACTTTAAATATTCGCTTCTTTCCCTTAACCTATGTCATACCGTTTTATGGTCACTGTATGGTTAAAGTCTGAACATTTTCCCTATCATTTGCTAGTCTTAATTGTACTAACCATCCTATTTATTGGATGGCTGGTGTCCTTCGTTCTCACGAAACACCAGGCCATATTCCACAGGTTTAGTACGAGCAGTGGAGCAGGAGAGAGCTAAAGAGAGGACTATCAACCATGGATTTTTAAACTGCAGTTTTTGAACCTTTAAAGTTCCGCATCGCTACGTTGGATTTAGCTATTTTTGGGGTTTATTTATACTTTATGGTTGGTATTTTGGCTATATTGTTGTGATTGGATATTTCAAACTTTGATATTTAATTTACTTCCGCACTCTTTTAATCAACTGTTCAAAGTACCGTCTTGTTTATGGGAGCATGGTGGCATGTCCCTATAAGCCTCAGGTGAATGCAAAGACATTAAAGTCTACGGATTCACTGGCGCTGTAGCGCACCCTTGGGGTATAAAAGGGGGTGTTACAGAAGGTGGTATCAGAGCGAGGTTTTAAAAATGTTTTTATTCGGATTTCAAAATGATTTCTAAAAATGAATTTCAAAAAGACTTTTATCAAAACTATGTTCTATGTTCTATTTACAAAAGTAAGCAGTTTTGAAAATGATTTCAAGATACTAGTCCGATAGTCCTGCTCAAGCTCCTGCACCTGCCATAGACCAATCTTAAATGCGTTATTTCCAACCCTAATCTAGTCGAGTTTGAAGTTATTAATATTGCATCTTTGACCTTCAGATCATGAAAACCAGGGGACATACCAAGGCCGCTACTGAGCCCATCATGCCGCCACCTAACTCCAATCAGGTGGAGGATCACATTCAGAACCCACGCATGGAGCGGGTGGAGGAGTCAGGCGATCACTCACTGAATGGCGCTCAAAGCCAGCTTAGGGCTTCTCATGCCAGCCAGAGGCAGCGCATCCCAGTTGATAACATGCTGGACGAGGAACTGATGCAAGCCCTGAGGGGAATGGTGAGGGATGCTGTGGCTCAGGTAGTGGGAGATGAAAGGCGTCCATCTCCTGGCAGGCGTGTAGCAACTAGGGATCTAGGGGCACCTAACCCTCCTCCTGACCACCCAACTGGACCGATGGACACCTATAGCAACGTCCTGAAAGCGGTCAATGCCAGCAAGGTGGATAGCTATGATGGAACTGGTGAGCCATTCAAAGTGGTCCAATGGTTCACGCACATTGAGAAAGTCTTCCGAGGTATCCACTGCACTGATGACACTAAGGTACATGTTACTGCTTTGTACCTGAAGGGCGCAGCTAGATAGTGGTGGGAGTCCGCCTACCGCACTTGGATGAATGCTCCTTCCTGGGAGACCTTCAAGAAGCTGGTTACCAATCACTACTTCTCTCCATCGCTGAGGTTAGAGAAGAAGAGAGAGTTTCTCTATCCCAACACTCAGGGGATGAAACTAGCTCAACTAGTGGACAAGTTTTATGAACTGTTGCCCTACGCCAAGGAACTGGTACAAACTGAGAAGCACAAGGTCGATTATTTCCATGAATGGATGTACCCGAAATTGAAGCTGCAGATGTTGGCTTACAAAAACGAGACTTTGGATGCTTATATTGACGCAGCCTACAGGGTTGAGGCTACTCTTGATGAAAGCAGAAAGACTCAGGAGATGTACGATCGGAGGAGAGGTCGTCAACAGTATTCTGGCTCAAAGAGGTCAGCTCCTTATGCATCTGATGGGGGGATGACAGTTGGCCTCACCCAGCCAGGTCAGGATACTATCTCTGCGGGAGGTGTTCAGCCAGTAGTTTGCTACAACTGCGGTAAGTCGGGCCATAAGAGACCTGCATGTGAGGAGAACGCTCGAGTTTGTAGAGGGTGTGGAAAGTATGGACATATGGAGAAGTTTTGTAAGAACTCGGGTAATGGTCAAGCTCGGCCACAACAAGCTTCAGCAGTTGCACCGCGAGCTCTAGACTCAGCAACAAACCCACATCAAACATGGGGTCATAACATGCAAGCTGCATCGGAACCTATAATGCGGAATAAGAACAAGACCCCAATGGAAGGAACGTCTAAGCAAGGTCCTCAGCTTTACACCTTAGATGCCATTACCGAGGCTGATGAACAGGACTAAGCTACACTGAAAAAGTTGTGCAACGTCAAGCTGTTTAGTAATTTCTTTATGTTAGTCCATTATAGCATTTCAATAAAGTGAGTCAATGGACAAGTATGTCCGATAAACTCCATATCTAGCAATCATATTTCCGGTATTATTATTTTAAGTAGTCAATTTTGGATTCATCTTTACAACCTTGCTGGTTCGAGTCAAAGTGGGGAATTGGTGTGCGAATTGGCAATATTTTGACATTGAATACCATATAAGCTATGAACACTTCTCTACTAGTATTCCTTTCACTTTATATAGTCGGCTCTAGCATGATGATACTTCTGATTCCATACCAACCTGGTCGACATGTGTTTTTATAGACATCGAAAAAGAGTCGGGAAGTGCTCCCTATAGACTCTAGAAAGGCTCCTCTGGTTCACTTCTGTATAAGCAGGAATAATACCCGCATGTGAAATCAGTGATTAATGATCGATATGTCATAAGTAAGGTTCTTCAGAAGGATAATTAGTAACTCTTTATGTAAGTAGGTTCACCTTTCTTAAATCTTGATAGGATTAAAACGATCATGGGTTACATATTTCATTTCTCCTTGCCATGATCGAGCAAACCGAACTCTCATTGGTAAAAAGCTTGAGAATTTTAATTTTAAATATAGATATGCGCGTTTTATGGTTATGAAGAAGACTAGGATGCAAAATTTTATGAAGAATACAAGGATGCATGTGCTGAAGAACCGGACAACGTTCATGTCGATAAACCAAAAACTCATCTCATATGAATAATAAGGCTGGCTAGTCTTGTCACAATGGTTGCCTTCAAAGCCACCCGGGCCGTTTGGCAACCTGGAAAAGGAAGCCAGATGGGGCTGAGACGAAAGCCAATGACAAGCTAGTTATCCCCGTTTCTTATGTGATGCGAAATCACTTATCCAGAGCAACGGGGGTGAATATTACGAGATGTCTCTCAAAATTTTATTATCCTTATGTTAGATACTTATAACGATAGGAATACACTATATTCATAGGATTAAAAATTTCAAACTTTTCCATTGAGGAGTTCGGAAAAGCAATGAGTTACTTTAGATGTAATTCTCATCGCTCACGTATTTGATAAGTACATTAAGCGAATCATGCTTAAATTCTACCCATTCGGGAACCATTGTTAGATACACCTAGCTTTATTTTGATCAATCTATATCTTCTCATCTATTTCGAGGTTACTATCCTATCTGCAATTCATTTCTCGTTTCTTTTCTATGTTTCGGGACGAAACTTATTTTTAGTGGGGAGGTATGAAATACCCCAAATTATTTTTGGGCTATTTCTTATTTTTATTTAATTAAATAAATCTATATTATATTAAACTATATTATATATATCTTGTGAATTTGGTCATTTAATAAATTCACCTAATATATATAGTATGGATTAGAATAATTAAATTATTCTAAAGAGTATTTATATAGGAGTTGATTTAATTTCATAAAAACCTCTAAATACTCTTATTATTTAATTTATAAAGTTAAATTAAATAATATTCATCCTTATATGCTTCTACCTCCATCTTTATCCGTTTCTTTTATTTTTTTCCCTTAAAATTTACCCTTTACTCCTAATCTCTATAAAATCTATTATCTTTTATCTAACATAATTGAGTAGTATAGATACACGTTTAATCCTAGGGTTCCACAACCCAAAAATCACATCCACCATCACCGTCATCTTCCTCTCCTAATTCAACCCACAATTCACCGCCTCCTCCTCTCTCAAACCGATCGGGAGCAGTGAGCAGCCGCCCCGACCACTGCCGAGCCCGCCGGTGACCTGAGTTCGAGCCGCCCTTCACCGCCAAGAATCACTGCAGTGCAGCCTTGCCCGGAGACGTGCCACGAACCAAGCCGTAGCCTCCGCCCTGTTCGTCGCCGCCTCTGATTATCGCCGCTGCCCATCGCCGCCTCCGTCTTCGATTGCCTTTTCACCGCCTCCGATTGCCGCCGTCAATCACGATCCGAGACGCCGCCTCCGATCGTCGTCCTTGCCGCGCCGTTAGCCATCGACAAAGGAGGAAGAGCTACACCAGTAGTCCTTCATCCCGGTTCTGTACGTGAGCCCCGTGGAATTAAAACAAAGGTTTTAATCTCTTTTTAAGAAATTACAGAAACTACCCTTAGTTTATGCTATTTTCATTTCTGACCCTAACTTAATTATTTATTACGTTAAGCTGCCAATATTTCTGAACTATTCAATTCTTGCCCGTTTCAGCGACACCAAGCAATCTCGAAGCACCCACGCCGGAGCCCGCTTCCTGAGGAATTCATATTGGTATAGATATTTAACTTTAGAGAATTGATTCAATTTCAAATTGAGTTAAGTAAAGTTAATTGTATAAAATACCAATATTAAATATTCCTTTCCCTTCAAATTGAATTAAGTAAGGTTAATTGTACCAAATATCAATATTAAATATTTTCCTCTTCGTGGGATTCAATAGATGCTAAGATCTCGTCTCGTTGCCATTAACCGATCAACGAAGGTTAAGCCAAGTGATTTCGTTCAATGCCCTTTGCATGTTTCGTGATTTTCTTTTGGCGTGCCTTTTTATTCTTCTGTGTCGAATGCGGCCCTGTGGCCAATTTCCTTACCAGTTTCGATAAATTGCATATCCGTCTGCTTGATGTAATTTATCTCATTATTCATAAATTGGCATGAGTATTAATTAAATGGGCAATTATAAATATAAATATATAATTGTATATATTAAATATGTTGTATATATATAACTTGAGATAAGTGAAAATTGTCCATTTTCATCTTCCTAATTGCATGAATTTCTGCTTGTTTCTTTCATGCAAATTAATAGCATGTGATATTAAGATCCTTTGAAATACCCGTGCTTGTACGTCCTTGTTGGTTTAATGTCGTGATTATGATCACCTAGTATTTAATGTTAAAGCTGTTATAGTTAAAGTGTGCATCTCACGTGGTGCGGATTGACTTAAAGTCAGTGCGAGGGCTAGCTCGCATGTTGGGAATAGTGTAAAGCCCAGTCTAAAAGGTTCCATGGAATATCTAGACTTCAGACAGTCTCAGGTCGCAGTCCTAGTTGAGTCTGGACCCGTGTCCCTACGTATGATTAGACTTCAAAGTCTCAGGTCGCAGTCCTAGTTGAGTCTGGGCCCGTGTCACTACGTTTTATATTGTGTTATATACATATTTACATTATGATTATTATTATTGAGATTATTAATAGGTGATCAATTCAGTTATATTATACTTCAGTCTTATTCGGGGTATAATTCCATTTCTTATCATACGATCGATCACTATGATCATCCGAGTCATGTTACGAGTCTTTATTTCTTATTCAGTTTTCACTTTAAATACTCGCATCTTTCCCTTAACCTATGTCATACCGTTTTATGGTCACTGTATGGTTAAAGTCTGAACATTTTCCCTATCATTTGCTAGTCTTAATTGTACTAACCATCCTATTTATTGGATGGCTGGTGTCCTTCGTTCTCACGAAACACCAGGCCATATTCCACAGGTTTAGTACGAGCAGTGGAGCAGGAGAGAGCTAAAGAGAGGACTATCAACCATGAATTTTTAAACTGCAGTTTTTGAACCTTTAAAGTTCCGCATCGCTACGTTGGATTTAGCTATTTTTGGGGTTTATTTATACTTTATGGTTGGTATTTTGGCTATATTGTTGTGATTGGATATTTCAAACTTTGATATTTAATTTACTTCCGCACTCTTTTGATCAACTGTTTGAAGTACCGTCTTGTTTATGGGAGCATGGTGGCATGTCCCTATAAGCCTCAGGTGAATGCAAAGACATTAAAGTCTACGGATTCACTGGCGCTGTAGCGCACCCTTGGGGTATAAAAGGGGGTGTTACAGTGGAAGGCACGCAAGCGCGAGCCTTTGATGATAAAGGGTTCGCAAGCGAAGAAACCCTAGGAAATATGCCTGGAATCCACCAGAAAAGGGTCTTGGAATCCACCAAGAAGGGGCTTGGAATCCACCAAGGAGATAAAAGAGAAAATTCTCTAAAAGTTTTAATTGAAATATGAATAATAATTATGGCTGAGCCTACAATTGTTTAAATAGAAGAAAAGTAACCTAAGATAAAAGATATAACTTTCCTACATATATCCTAAGATAAAAGATTGAACTTCCTAAGATAAAAGATAGAACTTACTAAATTATCTAAACTTATGCATCAATTCAAAAAGGAAAAGATAAAACCTTAATAATAATCCCTAACTAAAAGATAAAATATAGCTCCTAAAAGATATAATTATGCTCCTGCATCAAAATTGGTGTTTTTATGAAGTGACTTGTCATATAGAATAGCATGCATTGTCTCCTATTGATGCATTGAGTAGTCTCATCTTGCATTGTGTAGTCTAATCACTTTGATTCAGATTTTTCAAGTTTTGGGTTTAGAAAATATGTGAGTTCTCTATAGAGTTTAGCTATAAATACATATGATCACTAGTATTGCAACCCACACTTCACTTCTTTCTCTACTTCCTCATAATGGATCCTTCCCAAAATCAATCAGAGAATGTGTTCTTCTCTAGCTTGGGGAACATCTCTCTTTCTTCTGATATGATTTGAGCTATTACGATCAAGTGCTCACTTCAAACCCACAAAATTTTACCCCCGACACTGTTGGAAGTGCAAATGCTCAACTATCGTAGACGATCCCAACATATAGCACCCAATCAAGTGTTGTTGAGGTCCCAACCGGTAGCAGTGAAGGCTCTCGTGGTCGGGGTCGTGGTCGAGGTCGTTCCGGTGCTCGGGGTTCAGCTCGTCGCGAAGGAACGGAAGGTGGTGATGAACTTCGTTTAGGCCGTGCCTACTGGAGTGTTGAAGACGATAATCTCCTTGTTAGTTGTTGGATCAATATTTCCACCGACGCGATCGTGAACACTGACCAAGATGCACAAGCATTTTGGGGCAGAATTGCAGCATTCTATGAGAAGTATAGGAAACCAGATCAAGTGGCAAGAGATCCCATGAGATGTAACGCTAGGTGGCAAAAAATTAACTCAAATGTTTCAAAGTTTGTTGGTTGTTTTCAGGAAGCAAGTCGTTTGAGAGCATCCGGTGAGGTAGAGAAGGATGTTATGATGAGGGCACATGAACTTTATGCTTCGAAGAGTGATGGGAAGCGCTTCAAAGAAGAGCATGCCTGGCGTGCATTGCGTGAGGAGCCCAAGTGGAGTGTTGATTACTTAGATAAAATTAGTCGCTGCAATGTAAGCACTGGTAGGTCAAAAAGATCTCGGGAAACTGGTGGAGGGGATACCCCACGTTCAGATACTCCAACAAGTGTCTTTAGTGTCAACCCCATAGAGTGTCCCATGGGCATAAATAAGTCTAAAAGAAAGGGGAAGGAGGCAATGTCATCTGATCAGGTAGAAGCCAATGAGCTTACCAAACAAATGGAGAAAGAGAAGGTAGACAAGTTCAACCGACTGTATGAGTTGCAGCTTGCTAAGGAGAATCGTAAGAGAGAAAAGATGCAAGGGTATGAGAGAGTGAAGAAGCTGGAAATGGATGGGATGGAGCGAGTGAAGAAGCTGGAAATTGATGGGATGGAGCGAGTGAAGAAGATAGATTTGCTTAACAACCTGATTCAAACTCCAAATCTTCCACCGGAGGCTGAAAAGCTCAAGATGAAGTTATTCAAGGAGCTTTCTGATCACTATTACCCATGAGTAAGGGGGTCTTCAATCACAATATCCAACGATTGGAAACAGAAATGGTGTACTTTCAACAACGACCAGATTGCACGGGCCGGATGGGCATTTCTGCTTTGCAGAAAATTACAAGTGCAATTCGGATATTGGCCTATGGCCTTGCTGCTGATGCTTGTGACGAGTACCTTCATCTATCTGGGGGCACATCCCGATTGTTCTTATCACATTTTGTTGATAAAATCATCCAATTTTTCGGAGACGAGTATCTTCGTCGACCAAATGCAGCAGACATCCAACGATTACCGGGAAAGGCACTCTAGCGGCAGCAGATGGTTAACCGTGGGGGAGTCTCGTGGCTTTCCAAGGATGTTGGGTAGCATTGATTGTATGCATTGGACATGAAAGAATTGCCCTACTGCATGGAAAGGTTTAATTTGCCCGTGGAGATCATGATCACCCAACGATTATACTTGAGGCGGTTGCATCATATGACCTATGGATCTGACATGCTTTTTATATTAATGTTCTTGATCGTTCCCCTATTTTTGATGATGTTGTGCAAGGTCGAGCTCCAACTGTTACTTTCACTGTTGGAGGACACAAGTATACCATGGGGTACTATCTAACCGATGGGATTTACCCGGAATGGGCTACATTTGTGAAGTTACCGAAGTCTCCTCAAGGAGTCAAAATGAAATTATTTGCTGAACATGTAGCTTCCATTCGGAAAGATGTGGAAAGAGCTTTTTGGAGTGCTACAATCTCGTTTTGCAATAATTCGCAACCCAACACTATCTTGGGATCCAGTAATGCTCGGTAAGATAATGAGAGCATGCATCATTCTGCACAACATGATCGTAGAGGATGAGCGAGAAGACTATAGCCACCATGGATACGAGATTCCGTAGTTTGAAGAAGACATAAGTGGTGAACCTATCCAGGTGGACAACTTTGCTTGGACGCAGTCGACTAGGATTCCCAATGTCATGCGAGAGTATATACAAGCGAGGAATCAACTACGTGATAGTGTTACCCACCGCCGTCTTAGAGAAGATTTGAAGGAACACATTTGAGAGAAATTCGGGTCCAATGTCGGAGATAATTAGTGGTTTTCGAGTTTAGTATTATTTTTGTTAAGTTGGAATTTAAGTTTATGTATTGTCGTTGGTGTAATTTCTTTTGAAGTAATCAATGTACTTCCATTTATTTAAATTAAATTTATATTTTAAGTTAATATATACTCACTGATTTAGTTTAATAAATAATATTAATTTAGGAATAATATTTTTTAACGGAAAATAAATATTATAAATTAAGCTAGTTTAGAGAAAATGAGTCGAGCGGGGTATAATTGTAAATTGGTTTGCTAGTAAAGGATGGAAATAATTATGGGAGAGTGATATAATTGTAAATTGAATTGATTAGAAAAGATGAGTTTTGGGATACTATGAATGTTATTGATAAAGTGGGAAAAGTGAGAATGAGATGCTAGAATGATGTGGCGGAAAGAGAAGAATAAAATATTAGTATTCATAGTATCCCTTGATAAACATGACCTAAGGTCTTTTTGCTGATTCTTTTCAGCCATTGAAACTTAGAGATTGAGGGTGTTTGGTGGTGATGTCTTTAGGGGCCTTAAACTCAGCTTTTGGTATTTTTTTATGATGAGAATATGCGATTGCAAATAAAATGGGTTTTTTTAGGAGTATTCGATCCAACTAGAGAAATCAAATGATAAAGATTGGCTAATGGATTGTTGGGTGTTTTTTTTAATTAAAATGCAATTTTTAGAGCTATTTTGAGGCTAAACTTATCACGACCTTGCTTGATGTTGTTACCGATGAAGCAAAAGTGATCCTACCTTATTGGGTGTCAAAACAACGGGTGCACTCGGATCTCTTCTCTGAACATGACCAAACCACCAGAGTTTCGATTGACGGAGCATGTCCTTAATACTGGCCACTCCCATCTTTTTTAGAATAACTTCATTTTTAATCTTAACATATCTGGTGTTGCCGCCCATCCATCTGAACATTCTCATCCCAACCACTATAAGCTTCTGTTCTTGTGCCTTCGTGGTCGCCCAACACTCTAACCCATACAACAAAGCAAGTCTTACTATTATCCTGTAGAATTTACCTTTGAGTTTCAGGGACACTAACCTATCGCATAAGACTCTTGAAGTGACCATCCATTTTTGCCACCCTACTTGGATCCGATGCTTAATATCTTCATCCACGCCACCATCACTTTGCATGACTGACCCTAAATACTTGAAACTGCTTTTATGTACTATAATATCTTCACCAAACATCAATTCCGCTTTCTCCTCTTCCACTCCACCTAAATTGAACTCAATATATTCTATTTTATTCTAGTTCACTCTAACACCTTTGGATTCAAGCGCATCCCTCCATCTCTCCAGCTTTCTATTAACCCATGCTTTTGTCTTTTCAATCAATGCAATTTTATCTGCAAATAACACACACCACGAGACCTCATCTTGAACATCTCTTGACACTACATCCATCACTACAGTAAAGAGAAATAGACTCAAAGTTGACCCTTGATGCAAACCCACATTTATATGAAAATACTTTGTCTATCCTACTGACGTAGAAACACTGGTCAAAGCTTTTTTGTACATGTTCCTAATGAGCCTGACACCTTCTTTGCTTCCAAACATTCCCAAATGATCTTTCTTGACACTCCATCATACGCTTTCTATAAAGACTCGGAATTTTAAATCCTAAAATTCAGAAAAAGAAAATTAAAATAAAAATTAAAACAGATAGTTCATGAAAATTTGCCAATTTGGATTTAAAACTTATGGAACGGATTTCCGACCTAAATAAAATTTTGAAAAGAAACTAATTGAGCAAGATAGCGGGAAATTGGAAAAACTAACGTCGGAAACTAATTTTGGGACTAACCTCGGATTTGAGCTCCCAACATCGGACGAAGACACTCACCCTCACTCTCCTAGCCTAGTCCACCCACCCTTACCCCAAACCCTAGCTCTTGGAGCTTGAGCCCAATTTGAATTTAGATGGTCAAGAAGCTTTCCTAACATGGGGGAGACATCCACATTTGTCTTTTTCATTCCCCCTCCCTTGCAACCCCTTGATTTGGAAAGAGACAAGATCCATGCTTAGACACCACCACCCCATCCAATCCCTAAATCAGCCCTATACCCCTCAAATCTGATTTTTGTCCCACTCCCTCTCATTCAAACACCAAAACCAAAACACCAAAAACCTTATCTAAAAGTGAAGCAAAAAAGAAACACAATCCATCCCTCTCTTCTCTCCTCCTTGCCACCAACACCGGCTCCCATCGTCACCACCTCCAGCCACCCTCACCACCTCCACCACCACCACCAAACACAACCTCTCTCTCTCCTCCCTTTCCTCATTGTGTTGTGAGCCCTAGACCTCACCCATCACCTCTCCTCTCTTCCTTCTTGAGAGCCAAGCACTTCAGCAGCTCATTCATCCTCTCTTGGTGTCCAAGAAGGTATTTTGAAGCCATTCAATAGCCCGGAAGACTGAGATCGAAGCCCCGGAGCTACCTTGGACCATTCTTGGTCTAGCAAGGTTAAGAGATCCTTTTTCCACTTCTTTCACCTTCACACTTCCAAAATTTTCACCTTTCACCTCCCTAGCACCTCCCCAGCTCACTCAACAAGTGGATCCAAGAAGAACAAGCCGAAAAATCGCCTTCAAGCCACCCTGGAGAAGAAGAAAAGAAAAAGAAGGAGCTTAGGTAAGAAACCTCTCTTTCCATTGATTTTACGTTCGAAATGAGTACTAACACATTTTTGGACATCATGGTAAGGTTTGGGTAAAGGGAGAAGTGCTAACAACAACAAACAAGGCTGGGAAAGGGCTTGAATCGACGATTCAGGCCCGGTCGCGGCCACGAGATGCCTTCGTCCTCCTCTGGTCTTGTTCTAACTCACCGCGGCAACCATGGTTTCGCTGCGGTGATATTTGAATCTGGATGCTCGTTTTTGCTTCAAATCTCACCCGTTTTGCTTCGATTCAAAACCATTTTAACTCAAACTTTCTTCAAAACATTTCTAACATAAAAATGACCTCAAAAAACCATGTACGACTCAAACGTGGACTAGAGGGGAGAGCGGAAGAGGGATTACCTAGCCTCTTGGAGGCTTTCTTCAAAAACGTGAAAGAGGTGAGTCCTTGGGCTCTTATCCAATGAGTACTTTCTACGACAAGGCCTAGGAGTGATAGATCTTGGTTAAAAGAGGACCTTTACATAGATCTAAACTCAAAATGAGAGGATGGAAGGAGGAGAGTTTACCTTGCAAAAAACAAAGGAAGGAGAAATAAGCTCAAATCCACTTCACAAGGCTTTAGATCTGGCGTTTCTTGATCTTGGAAGGTAGATGAAGGAGTGATGATCAAGTGAGAACAAACAGAGAAGAGAAAGGAGTTAAGATGAGGGAGAACGAGTCGATTTACCGAGACATCGACGTAAAACTGGGCACGGTCGCGGCGACAAAAATGGGGCTCGCCGCCGCGAGGAAGAACACATGCTTCTGGGCTCGAGTGTTGCAGCGGCGACTCAGATCTCACGGGTGCGATAAGGAACTCGTGGGCGCGATTGGGCAATTCGCGACGACGAAAAGTGTGCAGGATGTGTTTTTGTGTGGAAAACGCTTTCCGATTCCGATTTTTTGGGTTGTTTCTTTTAGAGCAGGTCTTCTAGGAGTTGTTTCTGGGTGTTTTTGTGTGTGAGAAACAAGAAATGGAGAATGGGATGTGAGGAGAATGGATTGAAAGAAGGAAAGTTGAGAACTTTGGCTAGGGTTTTGATTATTTTTTTTGTGGAAAGATGATGAGATGAGATAGAGAGGTGGTGGCTCAGAATTTTAGGTTGATTTTTCTGGGGGTTTTAGGATGGGTGCATTCCATCTGTTAATTAAAACTTGTCGTTTACTATTCATGCACGTTTTTTTAGAATGATAAAAACTATAAGAAATATTAACATTTTTGAAAATTTGTTTTTATAAATTCATAATTAATAGTAACAAGTATGAAATTATTTAAAAAATATGTTAAAAAAGTTAATATTGTATATAGTTTTTAACACCTCAAAAAGCGTGCGTGAATAGTAAAACGTCAAGTTTTAATTAACGGAGGGAGTATATAAAATCTTATTTATTTTAATTAATTTTTTTCATAGTTTAATACTCCCTCCGTTTGAAAATAATTGTCGTTTTGACTTTTGTGCACGTTGTTTAAGGAGCTAAAAACTCTATAAAATATTATTTTTTTAATCAATTTTTTTAAAAAAATTGATACTTATTAATAAGTATCAATTTATAAAAAAAATTTGATTAAAATAAATAAGATTTTATATAGTTATTAGTAATAACTACTCCGTATTAAAATATTAAAAAAATTAATTAAAATAAATAAGATTTTATATAGTTTTTAATTTGTAAAACTACGTGCAAAAAATCAAAAATCATTTATTTTCGGACGGAGGAGTATATATCTATTAACCCCACCTATGACCTACCCACCCAATTTCACCTATGATCTACCCACCCAATTTAGTTGTCATCCGCTTCTATTTTAGGGCGTGTTTGATAGAAGTTTTAGGAGGAGGTTATGGAGGTTATGGAGGTTCACCAAAAATTTGAGCTCTTTGGGTGTGTGTTTGGTTGCAGCTCAAGGTGGAGTTTAAGGAGTTGCAGTTGGAGGTTATTTTCTCTGATTTCTGAAGCTGGGGGGGCAAGCTTATGGAGTTTATTTGGGGGGTTTGGAAAATTGGTTCATTTTTGCCCCTTCAGAGCCGAGGCCTTCTTCTTCAACCTCCGTCCATCCTCCTCCTCCTTCCATTGAGCTCCCCTCTGAGCTTCCATTGCCCTTCCGCCAGATCTGAAATTGTAGGCCTCTCTGTCGTTCTCCGTTCTTCCCTCGAGCAAGTTCAGATCGAAAGGAGGAGGGCTTGGGGGATTCGATTGGGGTTAGGGATTCGATTGGGGTCGCTGAAAGCAGCTGAATGCGGTGGAGATGGAGATGGGAGGCAGAGAACTGGATTTGCAGATGGAGGCGAGCTTGAGCAAGTTCTCTCCAGATCCACTTCTCAATCTCTCCTCCCCTCTCTCTCTCTGGACCCCATCTCCATTTTTGCTTGCTTCTGGGCGTCTGTGGGCTCTGCCGTCGAACAGGGAAAGCTCCAAACGTTTGCCCGTAACATCAACCACGGAATAGAGAGATGTGATGCACAATTGAGATGTGGTAAAGATCTATGCAAGGCTCAATGAGCATAACCGAGGTTAGGGGAGAAAGGACGGAGGAGGAGTGAGAGACAGAGAGAGGAGCGGTGCTCAATTGAGCATAACCGGTAGCCTTGATTCAGGGAGGTGAGGGTATTTTATCAAGGGTATTTTAGACATTTTTACCAAAAACACAACTTTCAAACCTTATAATCACCAAACACCATTAGCTTTTTTTACAAGGTTATTTTTTTTAAAAAAATCTCAACCTTCCACACCTCCATAATACACAAAATAATCTCCACCTCCTAAAAAAAACTCAACCCCTAAAAAAACCCCATTTGCCAAACACGCGCTTAGGCGGAGGATTTTTACCGGGAGGGTTAGAGAACGAAGTTCCCATTATTTTTTGACAAGAATGATGTATTTGGTGTTAGTAGAATGTGATGCATGTAAAGTTTTCAACGATGATGTGGCATCTCCTGCTCCATACACGTATTTTTCAATTATTGGTTGTTTTTTTCAATTTTTGCCAGTGACAAGCAATTGCCCAGTCAACCGTAATGAAGGCCGGGCCCGGGAAAATAAAAAGAAGGTACGTCACCACCGCGGAAAACCAACGCCACCGTACAAGTTGCGGTGTTGCACCAATTGCGTTCGTTTACTTTGTGTTCGTGATGCATTTTTCCAATCAATCTATCCATTTACCGAAGGGGAAGACTAAATGCACGAGTAGTACTCCGTATAAATCTTTGTTTTTAGAGACTTTGATTTGTGCCATTTTACTCCAATAATCATTAAACGCACTCATAAGTACTCCGTATTGATTTAGGATTCATGTGATCTAAGGGTTGATACATGTCCAAGAAAATTTTAAAAAATAATATATATATATATATATATATATATATATATATATATATATATATATATATATATATATAGGATAGATAATGTGTAACCAAGTCTTACCGTGTAATTTGTGAGCAAATCTGGAGCATCCGATTAAGAAGATCAAACGGCTGAGATTAAAAGTAACTTGTGAACAGTGACATTATTCGTAGGTACCGAGTGATTATTCGTATGTACATACATATGAATAATCATTTGTGACAGACGAATAATTACATTTGTTCATACATACGAATAATTACATTATTATACACGAATAATCGTTTGGTACCTACGAATAATTTCTCTGCTCATAAATTACACCGTAAGGACTGCTTACACGGGATCCAGTGAAAACCTCAAATTGCGGTAAAAACCGTGAGGACTACTTTATAGCTTGGTTTATTTGAAACCCGTGCTAAAAACCTCAATTACATAGTGACTTTACAACTCAGTTCAACCTAAAAACCGTGCTAAAAACTCCAGTTTTAAAATAACACATGACTTTATATATGGGTTAAACCTAAAAACCGTGCGGAAAACTCATGTTTTAAAATTACATTAGTGACTTTATAGCTCGGTTTTATTCAGAACCGGGCTAAAATATGTGACCTTATAGATCGGTTCTATTTATAACCGGGCTATAAAGCTAGTGAACGGGGCTAAAAAGCCGGTCCTCACAGGTTTTTACCGCAATTTTGGTTTTCACCGGAGCGCAACCCTATATATATATATATATATATATATATATATATATATATATATATATATATAAATCATGAATCTGTTCAATTTTAAAAAATGACACAAACAGATTATGAATCTATTTATGTTAAAATTTTTAAAAAAGGTAAAACTTTTAAAAAAAAAGTGAACAAAGGACTAATCTTTGGATTAGTGGTTAAGATTTTTTTTTATGATTTACTATTATTTTTAATATTAAATTAGGGTGTAAATAATAAGGGGTGTTAGTTTAAACTTAACTTATACTACCTCCGATCTAAAACCCGAAGTTTAAATAATATGGGTATTTTGCGAGCAAAGCAACTCAATATTACAACCTTCTCATAAAAGGAGACAATTTTGTAGTTGTTAATACTCTTTTGGGTGACTGCAGAGGCGGAGCCAGAGGGGTCCTGAGAGTCACGTGACCCCCCTCGACCTCAGAAATAGGTATGCTAAAAAAAACGACGTCGTTTTGCATTTAGCCCTAATTTCTTCCTTGTCTAGTAGAGCAAACGAACAGTCCGTGAACGAGTAGTGATGTGTGCCTATTTTACCATGTTTTGAGCTAACATTTATTACATTTCTTATTCATATTTTATTTTTGGTTTGGGAAAGTAGAGAATTTGTGTAAATCATGTTTATTTGCAAGATATAGAGGTATACACAAGTTTTGGTTTAATTTCGCAGGATTTGGAACGTTTTAGAGCAATTTCAAGACAACTGGAAAAACACTCGATTTTGAGTGGAGCACTCGATTTCGACCATAGCATTCGACATCGACAGAGAGTAACCGACGTCGACTGAAGAAATGAAGCAACAATGTCGACCGAGACCAACCAATGTCGACCGAAGTGGAGCAACCGATGTCGATTGGTCCACTCGACATCGACAAGAGCAACAGACGCGTAGCAGACGCGTATTTGGCCGAATCTTCGGAGGATTGCTTAGCCATGTCATTAATCTATCATCTTCCTTAGATACTTTTATCTTATAGGTATATTCCAATTTACCCTAGGAAATATTATTTCAGAGAGTTTAATATTTAGTTAGGATTTATATTTTCCACTATAGATAGAATTTAGTTTCTTAGCAAGCAAGTTTAGTTCCCTATAAATAAAGGCATTAGGCCTAGGGTTTAGGCTGTTTTTGGCGCTAGATTGAGATTCTGGGGATTATGGAGATTTCTGTAGATTTTAGGAGATGGAGATTATTTTGGTAGATTAATGGGATTTTGGGGATTGAGATTATTTATGACGGAATTCTCCGAAAGGTGTTTGGTAGGTAGAGAATTGTGGTGTATTTCAAAGATTGAAAATGACTATTGTGCCCCTAAAATTAAACACCCCCTTACCCTTCTCCTACCACCCTCCCTCGTGACCTCTGTTGCTCCACTTTCCCAAACTCAACCAACGACAACCATACCCGGTGACGACGAATACAGATCGGAGTCGACATCTTCCAAATCGGAGTCGACATCTTCTCAAACTCAACCAATTGACCACCCTGGCGTCTCCGAGCACTTGGGTCGCAGAGACAACATTAGCAGATCGGAGTCGACATCTTCCAAATCAACCTCCGCTGGTGAACGACGGTGCACACACCATGTGCAGTCGTTGCCTCACCCTCGATTCGCCATTGTTAGGGTTCGAAGCTTCCAATTTGGGAAAACCTAGCCCGACACCGATCCCCATTCCACAGTTGGCGGCGTCCCTCAAACTCCGACACACTTACCGAGATCTGAACGGAAGAGGAAGAGAACACCAAGGACTCCGACGACGAAACCTAAACCCATCGTCGCCGACTCTGAAGATTTTCCGGCCGGCCGAGATCCGTTGGGTGGTGCGGTGACCTCTGAGGTTTCACAGTGTGTGGCGATGGTGCCCAACGGCCGAGATCCGTTGAGCTCTGCTCTCAAGAATCTGAAAAGGTGTGGAGACAGGGGCAATAATGTGAAAGTTGGAGAATCCCCATCTCCAAATCTCCATAATCTTGTCCTGGGGAGATTCTCAATTGATCTCCCAAAATCCCCACAATCCCCATCTCCAACTCTCTTGGAAGCCACCACTGAACACCATTTCACAAGGAGCAAACTGATTTGTATTTTGACAAAATCTCCAGAATCTACTCAAATGCACTGCCGAACACAACCTTAATTATCCAATCCAAGAACACAAGCAATTGTGTGCCCACAAAGAGAGAGATAGGTCAGCCGAGTGAGAGAGAGAGAGAAGAAGTAGTGTTTGGTTGTACTCTTGGAAGGTTTAAGTTTTATGCAAGGTTTGATTTTTATGTTTATTATCTGTTCTTTTGCAAGCATGAGTGAGTAGTCGTTCTACTTCTAGGATCGGGGTGAGCCCGACAATAGTCATGTTTGTATGCTCATATCCCTAATTTTCTTATGTGTTTTCATCTTCTATCCCGTGCTTAATCCTTTATGAGAGTTTAGGATAATTCCTTATTTGCAATCTATGAAGCGAAAGTGGATTATTTGTGAGTTTGGATAGTAATTAGGATTTGTTTGACTAAACCCTAATTATGAAAAGGATAGAAACAAATAGGTATTTATGTGAGAGCCTCTATATTCCTATTTGTTGATTACGAGAGTTGTCATATGATGATAAATGCATAAACTTTATGTGATTTAAGTGTGATGTATGCATGATTATTGTTGTGGTGAATCCCTACCTTAGAAGCTTTAGTTTATAAGTTATAAAACCCAAAAAATCTTTGTTTTATTTCTGATCATATTCTTTTATTCATCCTTTATTTCTTTCGACAATCTTTGTCGAACTTTTACTTTTTGTTTACTATTTACGATCTATTATTGCACTCGATATCGAGCACTATAGCCGATATCGACCAAGCCTGCCTCTGAGAAACGAATTCGACAATTTTATGAGTCAACAGAGAATTTTAACCCAGTCGATATCGACCATATCAGTCGACGTTGACTGCTCTGTTTGTGTATGCAGTTTGTGAGAAAAAGTAGAGATTGACAAACCCTGTCGATATCGACCTCTGCAGTCGATATCGAGGCTTCTGGTCGATGTACATAGACATTTTTAAAGATTATTCAAGAATCGCTGACTCGCCTCCTTGATGATCTATCCTGATTCTCTACCACTAAAATGGGAGGGAGTCTTGTAATTTATTTTCTAGGAAAAGGAGTTGGTTTGGTTTATCTATTTACGTATTTATTTGCCCTCATAACAAAGTTTGGCGCCGTTGTCGGGGAGACATCAATCACGCCCTGTCTAGTTTTTCTAATCTTCTTTTCTAGTGTTATTTTGAAGGTGTATGCGACGAGCTGATTGCACACCCGGATTTTCAGCTTTAGACTAACCAGAGCGTTTCCTTCGTCTACAAGAAAGAGCAAAAAGGATCATGGCCAATGAAAAAAACATGCAAGAAGAGCTCGAGAGGCTTAGAAAGCAAGTTGAAAAGTTCAATACCGAGCGCACCCAATGCACTCAAGTGCAACAAAGAATGGAGGCTAGGTATGACCAAGAGGTCCAAGCCCGAAGAGAAGCCCATGAGCTACTAATTTAGATCCCACAAAATGCCAAAGAATACTTGCACCCAACGCTGTCGGTGCCGAAATCTCCTATCATCCTCCCTGTTGTATCCTTTGAAATTAAAACTAGTTTTATAGCAGAGATTATGAGACATACTTTCAAGGGAAAGGGCTCTGAATGCCCTATGGCAGATATTACCACTTATATTGACTTATGTGACACCATTGCTGACGCTGTTAACCTAGAATATCTATGTTTGAAAGCTTTTAGATGGTCACTTGTAGGAAAGGCTCTACACTGGTTGGAAAGCTTGCCCCCACGTTCCATCCGCACGTGGGGTGAACTTAGAGATCTATTTCTCAATAAGTTCTTTCCACCATCGAAGACGACGCAAATTCGCCAGAAGATTATGGCCTTCAAGCAGAAGCCAAGAGAGACGCTAGCACAGGTTTGAGAGCGCTATAAACACCTATTGAGATCTTGCCCTACCCATGGGCAACCGCCTTATGTGATCCAGGAGATAATCTACAGTGCCCTGGACGTACCAATAAGAGAGCGGATCAACACCTATACCACCTACCGCTATCTCGAGCTTACACCACACCAAGATTGGGAGACAACTGAAAGGCTTGTGGAGTTTGATAATACATATTGGACTCCTGTGGCCCTCGATGCGAAGCCAGCCCAATCCATGCCATTGTATGAACCCTCGAAGGAGGGGGATCCTGAGGTGAAGGACCAATTTATGAAGGACCAGGTAAAATGTCTACAAAAACAAGTTAGATTTTTAACTAAAAATCAGGCTTGTTTAGAATGTGGGTCACAGAAGCATAATACGACCGCTTGCCCCTACATGGAGCAAGTGCAAATGGCAGAGACCCACGAAAAGGTGAAGTTCACGAGGGGCCCTAACTATATATGGACGCTATCAAGGCAATTGAGGATACCATCAACCCCAACAATATCAAAGGGACCCCCCCTCCTTATAGAGCACCTGGCCACCCGGAGAGGGAAAGAAGGGATGACTTACAACTCATCATGGACGAAATGAGGAGAAATCAGGCTGAGAACAAGCAATCCAATAATTCCATCCACACTCAACTACATGGCATTAATTCAAGACTCGGCGAGATAGATACATGGAGGAAGAGCATAGAGACCCAATTGGGTCAATTGGCGACCAATATCCCAAGACAAGCCGGATCGCTGCCAGGCCAATTTGAGGCCAATCCCAAGAGGCAATTGTTGGGCCATATCATCGTCATACGCTTAAGAAGTGGCAAAGAGATCAAAATCAAAGAAACATAGCAAGAAGATGAAGCCACTAGAGAAGAATTCGACGTCGACACACCTCAGTCAATGTCGACCACCCCTGTCGATGTCGACCACCCAGTCGATATCGACAGGGGTGATATTTTAGATCATTTGAGTGAAGTTCAGTTCATCTTCTAGTTCATTTCAGATCTCTCTTTTCATGTGTTACTTGTTTGATTAGTGATTTTATGTTTAGGAATCATCAACTTCGATTTTCAGCATCTGTTTGGGTTCGAATAGGGTATCGTGTTATTCAACTAAAATTGCTTAGCACTTGTTCATGCACTCAATTGAGAATTCCTATCATTTATGTTCTTGTGCATTACAAACTGTGATTGCATAAACCTTTATCATTGCATACACCTTCTACCCTATGTTTACCCCTGACTTAGTTATTCGTCATGGTGGTATTGATGTTTGTGGTCACTTATGTCAGGAAGTAGGTGACGTAGATCACCTTTTAGAACGAAATCCATTTTGTGATTGTTTTCGCAATTACGACTACCATTTTGTCTAGGTCACGTACTTGTGTGTATCTAGGTGACTATGGTACTTGTTCTACTTTTGTGAATGATTGTTCATTGTGGATTAACTCATTTCTAGACCTAAGTAAACATGGGCCAACCCGCCCGGCCTGTCCAACCTGCCCGGTAAATATGCGAGCTTCGACATAGTAGTTGGCCCGACGGGGCTGACGAGCTCAACCCACTAGACCCAGAGGGCCGAGCTTAATTGGACAAAGAGCGAAGCCCAAGTTGGATAATAGGCCGAGCCCGATTATATATTAATATTAATATTATATATATAATTATATAAGTTTGTATATTATATTATTAACATAATAAAAATATATACATAATTTCAATAATTTATAACTATATTACAGGTGTCATACTATTAATAAGTGCTAACTATTCTCAATCCTAAACGCTTTCACCCTCAAAATATATACATAAGTTTTATAATTATATGTACGGGTGCAACTATATCTCGTCTTCAAAATCAAATCTAGTTGAGAAAATAAGGAACCTAAATGCTCTCTCTCCCATAGTCCGAGCGCCACCTGAAAGTATTGGTACAATGTAAGGTTGATTTGCATTTGTTAGTAAGCTAATTGTCTAAATTTGCCTCACATTTCAAAGTATTGGTACAATGTTGTGATTTGCCCCTCCCTTTTTTTTTATAGTTCGATTTCATATAGAGAAGTAATTTGAGACACTAGACCACTTGGCCCATTGGGCGGCCTGGCCCGACAATGAGAGCGAGCTTGGACAAGACACTAGGCCCAAATACCGGGCCTAGCCCAAGTCCGACCCGGTATAATGGGATGAAAAATTGGTCAAGGCCCAGCCCAAGCCCGTCCGACCCGACCATGCGCAGGTCTACTCATTTCCTTTCGGATGTGGTTAGCTCCCCCATTGAAATGAGCAAACAAACCTTGTTGATGGTTTTTTTTGGTATTAGTCATGTAGTTCTGAAATCAACTTCAATTCAAGTGTATCATCTCACACACAAATAAGCTTGATAAGGTTCTTCAATTCATGTCTATCATCTCACACCCAAATAAGCTTGAAAAGGGTCTTAAAGTTAACCTCCTTACTGATTTGGTAAATCATTTATTTAATGGTTTAAGAGACACCTTCTCCAATACATATAGAATAAAGTTTCTCAAACACGCGTGCCACTTGCACTTACAACAAAATGAGGAAGACCATCATTTTTGTGATCTATAAAAGGTGTGTGCGTGCCATACATGATGACTGTGTTCGACTACTGATGACCTCGTCAGTCATTCCAAATCATGCTTGCTATGTCATCCTGGATAGCCTGCATTCCAGTGACTTCATGGTCTGCGTTATCACTAGAGGACGAGTCCTCACTGCCATCGTCGTGATCGTCCTCATTATCATCTTCGTCATCTAGAACGTCCATTTCTCCATTCACCTCTACGAAGCAGACGCCATCGTCGGGCGTCTGTTGGGCCTCCTCTTTCAATGGCTATCGAATGAAGTTATATGGAACACAAAGCAGGCGATGATTATGTCGACCTTCTTGGACACCGAGTACTTAGGCATCATTCTTGTGATCTTCCGTTGTCCTTTTAGAATGTTGAATGTACGTTCAATGGCTTCGTGCAATGATGAGTGATGAGTGTTGAATGCCTCCTTCATATTGGTTGTGGGCTCTTCAATGAAGGACGTGCGGTGGTACTTCATCTTCGAGTACAATATCATGTACCCCTCACGATCAGGGTAGCCCTTATCGCGCACGTAGTATCTTCCATTTGGAGGGTGGGGGAAATTCAATACAGGAGTACATACAACATGGTCAAACACACGAGCATCGTGTGCGCTTCGCTCCCACTCAACTGAAATGAAAGTGAAGTTCAAATCGAAGTCACAGACCTCCATGACGTTGAACGTCGTGATTTCTTTTTGATCATGTTAGGGCACCTGTTCATTACGAGGAATGCATGCTTGTATATGCGTCACATTGATGAGCGGTAAACCGGTAATTGATTCTCACCAAAGATAAATAACCAATACTCAACACTAGTATAGCAAAAAGTACAAGTGTCAATCCCACATAGAGCATGTATTTAGTGCAATTTCCTCTTAACTATGCAAAATAAAGCGAGAGAGAATGTAGCAAAGCAAAGCAGTTGATTGATGTTTGAAAGCACTAAAGCAAAGTAATAAAGCAGAGTAGCAGTGGGTGAATATTGTGATGAAAGGGGGTTTCATCTACTTATCTCGACATGGTTGGGTATTCTTAGTTCTTATTATTACCATAGGGATCGGTTTGTGCACAAAGTTGTATAGCTTCCTGATTTGATCACTACCAACTCCCTAAACTCTTGCATGGAGTTCGAGAAGCATTAAGTCCCAAGTCTCCTTAGCAATTCAATAATATAACTTACGGTTTATAACAAGTTGTCACCTGGTTGCCAACCCAACCCTTGCCTTTTACCTATAAGCAACATTATTAAGATGTCAGTTTCCTTATACTAACTAGTTTCCGCTCCTGTTATCACTAGATGTGTTTCCTACTATAGAGGTTTGATCCACAGGAGCGGAAGTAGTCAAAACCCTAGCTTGATGCAACTCAGTCAAGGTGATCAATCAGGACAAAGTAAAAACATAATAACCATATAAGCATAAAGAAAATGAGATAATAAGATAGAAAGAACCTGAATTGATAACCAAACCAACGTCTCAATAAGTAGATGAGTGGAAGATTAGCCTAGCATGGCTATCTTTATACAGAACATAAAAGAAAAGAGAACTTCGGGGCTCCGCTCCACAAGGAAGGCGGGTCCCTCTCAAAGAGAAGAGAGAATGATTGTTCGTTGAATTAATGAAAAATCCCAAGTCTAGAGGTCTATTTATAGGAGTGGAATGGGCTTTCAAACCCTAGATTCGACCCACGAACGAATCAGAAATCGTATCTATCAGAGGGCGCCGATATCGTATCTTCAAAAATCCAGAATCTACTAGGTGATCTGCTGGCACCCACTGGCATCCACTGGTAGTGGACACAGGTGACTTGGTGCTCGACCATGTCCCAGCGGATGTGTCCGCTGGTCACAGGTCCTCGCGGGCTTGGTCGCGGATTGGGCCTCCTTCCTCCATTCCTTCTTCCTTTGGCTCAACTTGCCTTCCCTTGACTTTTGCTTCACTTCTCTATTGATATTTCCTTCCTTGACTTGTCTCTTGGCTTCTTGTCTTGTTGTCCATGTCGAATCTCTTAATCTATATAAAATACCAAAATAGCGTAGTTTTCGACTCTTTCCACAATTAACACAATGAATGCACTTTATGCTAAATATATACGTTTCTAAATACAACCTAAATGACATAATAATGACTCTAAATGTCTATACAAATTATGTCTTATCAAATCCCCCACACTTACCCTTTGCTTGTCCTCAAGCAACGAAAACCAAATATAATTAATATCCCACAAATAAGATCTTCATGCTATAAATAATTCCATCAAAAGAAACATCGCAAATTAGGAGTCACAAATAAGAGAACAAACATCCTAGAAATTATATGAGTGATCAAGTAACCCCCATGCATATCCATCCAACCTCACAAGGTAAATGTGTTTCTCTCGCCCTCATGTGTTTAGGCTTTTAAGAACAACTCTAAACTCATTTGTTATACAAAAAGCTACATAAGCATTGACATTTATATCACAAATTCTTCACTAGATACGTTAAAGCATATAAGCAACATCAAAAGGTCTTTCACTCTACTGAAGACTTCAAAGAAGACTCCATTCGATGGGGTTGTAATGAGGCTTGATATGAAAGTAAGGGCAAGAATTTATTTTGGCTATTTGGTGCTTTCAAATCTGGGAACGAAGATTCCTAAAATTCCAACTTTCACCAAAACAAATAAAAAATATATCAAGCTTCCATGATAATAAAGCACAACTCTCTTAACCTTGTAACTTATCCAGCTCTCACATATAGAAATGAACTAAGGCTCTTTATTGCAATAATACTTTTTTCTTTCTTTCTTTCTTTCTTTTTAATTTTTTTCTTTTTTTTTTCTTTTATTTAAAGCCATATATGAAGTGAAATATGAAGAAATAAAGCACAGATGATTACAAATCTTTCTCAAAGCACTTGACATTAATGCATAAGCTACTAGCATTTCTTCTATTCAAATGGTCAATCTCATCACCAATTTGAAATCCTAATTCATGGAGGGGTCATGCTTATTATAGGTGAGGGATACAATATATTTTGTAAAGTTTTCAAAGAAGAGGCTAAGGCTCAAAATTGGATTCAAGCAGAGGTATAATATAAGGTGAATATGGATAAATATGGCCACAAGATGCCTCTATCATACGAAACTTATAAGCAATGAACATGTATATAATTGGCCTAAAAATAGATAAACATGTCAATAATAAGAGGTAATTGCATGAGATGAGTAGATTACACAATAATAGCATAGGAATTTTAAGAATATCCCTATAAGGCTAAAAATTCTCACTAGGACAATTATCTGTTGGATTTCTGTCATGTCTAGGAACTTAGATCATGAAATACCCCAAAGTAATTTTGGGTATTTCTGTTCTAATTTAAGTAAATAAACATAATGTTTTGATATAAAAGAAGTCATAAAATTTTTTTAATGAAATATATATCTTATTATTCGGTTCTTATTATTAAAAAAAATTTCATTTGGCGTTATGATTTTAAGAGTGAAACTTATTGTAACTAAAATGGAGTATTAATTTTTTTTTATAGATAAAAGTTGATGTGAGTTTATTATTTTATTCTTTAACATCTTATGTGAAAATTATTTTGATTAAATTATTTAGATGTTCTCTATGATATCATTCTTATATAAGATATTATGATTTATAACTCCACTTCTTATATTAATAACTAAAAGTTTAAGTATAGTTTTATTATAATCATATTAAGTTTTAAAGATTGAAAGGTTATTTTGAATGAATTAATCATTACTGAAAATGTGCAAGAAGATAAAGTATAGTTTATATGTGATATACATTTTAGAAAAGGTATTATTACGTAATTATTTAAATAAAAATTAAAGGAGTTTTGACTTAGATAAATCAACCTATCTAGTAACATTGCGTAACTGCAATGTTACTAGATAGGTTGATTGTGCGATCTTCTTATGATTAAATGTTGTTATGGTCAAGAACGATATTGATATGAACTTATTCCGTAGATCATGGACAACCAGACCAACTTGAATCTCAATAACGAGAATGCTAACCAAGAATCTATCGGCAACTCTAGTAACAACCCAGAAGATCAAGTGGGTGATCAAGAAAATGTTAACCCTCCGCCTATAGTGGAAGAATTGAGTGTTGCCGCCCTACAAGCTATTCAACAATTGGTCCAAACTCCAGTAGCACAAGCTTTAGTGGGCACTCAACATGCGCAACCAATGATTCAACCAGGCCATGATATTCCAATTGCAGGGATCCAAGCAACGGGCCAAGGAGATACATTTATGCGAGCTTTGAAGGCTATGAATATGATGAAACCAGATGACTTTGATGGTGCAGGTGAACCTTACAAGGTAGTGGAATGGCTTACTCATATCAAAAGGATCTTTAGAGGGATTGTTTGCACTGAAGCAGACAAGGTGAATATAGTAGCACTACAATTATAGGGAGAAGCCAGTTAGTGGTGGGAGTCAGTGAGACCTTCTATGGAGGCCAACCTAACTTGGGATGGTTTTAAAGAGAGAATCACTGATCATTACTTCTCCCCGTCTCTAAGAGCAAAAAAGAGGAAAGAGTTCCTCTACCCTGATAACCAAGGTCTGAAGCCTGCTCAATTGGTCACAAAGTACTATAGACTGCTTCCCTATGTCGGTAATCTGATCCAGTCTGAAGCTAACAAGATCATGTACTTTCATGAGTGGATGTACCATGAACTAAAGTTACAAATGCTCCAGCGAGACTATGAGACGCTAGATCAGTATATCGATGCAGCTTATCGGGTAGAGGCCACATTAGAGGAAGGTCGAAAGGACCAAGAACTAGCTGAACAAAAGAAGGGAAAGCAGTTATATATCGGTACTAAGAGGGCTACTCCAACTATACTGATGGGTGGATCAGTGATGAATCAGAATCAGACCCAAGCACAATCAGTTCAAAACTCAATTAGAATGACCAGTTGAAGTGGTCAAGGTATCCAATGTCACAACTGCGGCAAACCGGATCATTTGAGGCCTCAATGTCATGAGGTGGCTCGAATTTGTCGAGGTTGCGGGAAGCCGGGACACATGGTTAAATTATGTAGATTCAGAAATCAAAATCCCGCCCAGTCTCAACAAGGTTCGGTTGTTCCCACAAAGACAACAAACCAATGGCAAGGCCAAGTTTCACAATCTCGATACAATCAGAAAGTAAGTCAGACTCAAGCAGCATCGGAGCCCACCGTTCAAAACAAGGGTAAGGCTCCAATGGATGGATCATCTAAGCAAGGTCCTCGATTATACACACTGAATGAAGTGGAAGAAATAAATACTCAAGAATGAAGTCATGTGAGGAACCTTCTAAGCAAGGTCCACGAGGAGGTATGTCAGCGCTTCCTAAGCTTGCAATCACGAACCTATTTGCGTCGAAAAAGATGTTCGAATAACGTAGAATGATGAGGGAAGGGTGGACAGAATAAAAACAAAGATTTTTATATAACTCAATAAACAAAAAGCTTCCAAGGTCGGGGATTCATGCCACAATGATAACCATGCAAGTATTATGCCAAATTCATGAAAGATGATGCATTTCCGTCAAATAACTTTCGTTACCAACAATTAGGTGATTAGAAACTCTCGCATAAAACGTAAAAGTTACTATCCAATTTCATGATTAATCCAAATTCACAATATGATTGGCTTTCGCTTCAATAATGCAAATAATGAATCTTCTCAACTTTTACAAAGAATCATGCATAGGATAGAAGACAGAATCGCATAAAAATCATACCTTTGATGCACTAACTTACATGTCTATCGTCGGGCTCACCCCGACCCTAGAAGTGGGTGAACTACTCGTGCTTCATCATCATTGAACTCATCATCATCATGGATAAGAAACTACTTTGATTTAAAATTGCAAAAGAAAGATTACACCGAACAAAGCCAAATCTCCGCTCTCGCTTCCCTCCAACTCACTCGGCTCTCTCTCTCTCCCTCTACCTAATTCTCTGCGTAAAACTGAATGTGTGTGCTTCGATGGATGCTTAAACTCAGCCCTAATGACCTATAATTATAGACTTCTAACCTCGCTATCCAAGGATAAGAAACTCTATCTTTATTCCTAAGATAAAACTTAAATAAAGTAAAAAACTAAAACTCCTTAGGTAAATAACAAATTCACCATAAGGTATAACTAGTCTGGTAGTATATGATAGAAGATCTCGACTTTAGATAAACGTGAATGCTTCAGATAGAATTCTATCAAAAACAGCGTCGGATCTGTCTGCAGCAGTAGTCGATATCGATCAGGGACCTCGATATCGACCTCTTCTTTTCTCTATCTCGAGCAATCCTTCTCGACCTCGGATTGGCTCTCGAACTCTATCTTTTTACTTGATTCAGGCCACTCGATATCGACCATGTAACATCGATATCGACCTCATCATGTCGACATGCTATGTTATTCCTTTGCTCGATTTCTGGTACTCTGTTTTCACTCGATGTCGAGTCTTTAGGTCAATTTCGACTCTTCAGTAGACTTCGAGTTCTTTTTCCTCTCTTCTTCTCTTGTCCAGATTGATCCATTTTTGTCTCGATTTCTGGGAAATAACATAAAAACTCGTGTAGACCTCTATATTTGACAAATAAGCTTAAACTACACTAATCTTATTCTTTCCCAACTAATATGCATGAATATATCGACAATATGGACATAAATGTGCATAGAAAATATGGCAATTTGCGCGCACATCAGCCGACTGATCAGGAAAATCCTTAGGATCATCTTCCAGATAATCCACCTCATCTAGGAGATCATCTTCCTCCATATTGTAGTTAAGATATTGCAAGACCTCGAAATCAGTTTCCTCTCGAAAGACAGGGTAGAGTAGGGGGTCCAGGAGAGCAACAAAGCCATCCACAAGTTCATTATTAGAGGTCTGGGTCAAGGTTTGGTTGGCTAGGGTTGTAGATATGATAGGTTGTTACTCAATGCCAACCTTCGTGGTATCAAGAAAGCCAGCTGCTGCTGCAGGGCCAACCAAGAGATCACCAAATGGCACTGAGCAATGAGGCATGTGTGCAGTAGGGAGATCAGTTATAGGGGCTTGATTAGTAGCATGTACAGTGGGCATAACAGAGGCTGAATGCTGAGCAGAGGGAGTGTTTTCATCAGGTGAAGGTTCCTTTGGGTCAATGGAAGAATGTTTTGATTTTTTGGAGGAGTGTGATGAGTTGGATTTGGTTTCAAAAGAGATGGTGACACCAGCTTTCCCCGAAATGTAAGGCCTGTTAGCATATGCAGATATGGGGTTAGGGAGGGAGATAGTTCTCCCTTTTTTTTGTGACCTTGACCTAGGAGTCATCAGCAAAGGGGTCTTGAGGGGTTTTACTGTTGGACTTTATTATTATGATATGGATTTTTTTTGCTTTTCAAAACCTCAGAGGACATTGGTTGAACTAGTGGTCAAGGGAGCCATAGTTACCACTCCCATCAAGAAATTCCTCAAACCATAAGGTATGAGTGGTAACCGGATGATCAACAATGGGAACTAGAATGGTATTGGCAAAAGTCTTGAAGACATCAAGATTGACACATACCCGAATAAACATGGTATTGACATCCAAGTTGGGATCAATTTTGACAAACTTTACAAACTCATTGTAGTGGAGAATGGTTTTGACAACTTCTGCATTTTTGTATTCATCGGGGAGAAGGGTAATACACATCCACATATCAATGGTTGAGGTGCTCTCTGTGAGAGGATTGAAGTTGGGTTTCCAAAGCATTATAATCATGAGTTGGCCAAAAATGTAATAAGGCCTTCCTTCCCACACTTTCAGAAGATCTTGGGGATTAGTGAACTTGACCTCAAACCAATGGTTTGGAAGGTCAAGGAATTCAACATCCCCAATCAGACCACGCCAACTTTCCAGGAACTCATCCTAAATTTTAGAGATTTCAATTGGGTTACTAAAGACTCGACCAAAAAGGATAGAGTCAGTTTGGGCATGGAAATTAGTTTTCACCTGCTCAAGGTGAGCGTAAAAGTTGGCTAGGTTCATCTTCCCTTTGCCCTTTTTGGTAGTGGAAAAGGAGGGTAGCTTTGTTTTCTTGGTGTATCAAGGAATCATCTGTAGGGGCAAGTCCTTTTCCCTTGGGTGACTGCTTTTGTTTCCCCATCAGGGAAGATAGTAGTGAAAGAACTGGAGTTAAAGAAGAAATCACTTTTAAGATCGAGAGAGAAAGAGAAGAAAGGAGAAGAATGGTGCGATTTGGATGTTTGACCAAGTGGGTGAATTTATAGGATTCAAGAAGAGGTAAGAATGCCTTAGATTGTTCAAACAAACATACAAGTGATCTAGAAGAGATGGGATAATAGTAATCATAGCAGTCATACTTGTGAGGGGTGCAGATCGAAAGAAGCAGTGGCCCTTTGAAGAGTCGTACCAACGAACGAATGAGAAAAACTCAGAACCCACAAGCCTAGAGGACCATACAACCCGCCTAAGCCAACTGAGAAAGAGAGAAGAGTAGAGATGACAATAAGGGTCTTCTTCGTACAGTCTAACAGTTGTATGGGGGGAGAAATTAAAGAACTTGTAGATGAAGGAAGACCAAATCCATCCATGAAACTTCTTGATTGAGAGGAGTTCATGAAGGTTGATAGCCGTACCATTATTAGGTACATCGTATAGACATAAGTAAAGAAAGGATAACCTCTTAGTATGAAAGGAAATTTGAGAGATTAGAGTGCAGGGTGGATTAACGTAGTAGATCCAACTGAAGAAAGCAATAATTGTTTGAGTAGACGACAGATCTAGATTTTACGAACATAGAGAGGGAGAGATCGATCGATGAGAAAGATTAGGAAGAAAGAGAGGCGAAAAGCCCCAATTTGTCCCCATTGATAAATCGAAGATGGAGAGGGGGTGTATGCTTGAGCATGTCTACAACAATAGTCGCAATAGGTGTAAGCAATCTGAAAGAAGCTTTGATAGAGAAGGTTCAGAGAAAGCTTGAAGAGGAGGGGAAGATGGTACACAATTGAAGCTTTAGGGTTCTAAGATAAGGATGAGTTTGGGATGTAGGAAAGGGGTGCGTGAGGTGCGTTCATTTGAGAGTTTTTTTTGGCTTGATTGTTTGTTCTGCGTCACTTATATTATTTCCTTCATCATTTTCAATTATGTCATTTGCTTTTATTATTTGCTTCTGTATTTGCTTCTGTTAGACATGATGGACAGTCCGTCGATCAGCTTGTCCGATCTCTTGTTCTATGAACTAGTTCAGTACCCACACCTTGTGTCGTTCTTTTTAAATATTAATATATTTTATATTAAAACTATATAAGAACTATTTATAATTGAAATTTATTTTATAACTACCATTATACATCACTAAAAAATATTGAAATAAACAACATTGACTTAATATTTAAGATTTTCAACTGACAGAGGGATCAATTTTGGACTTCTTGGAGTTTTGCTAGAAGAATATTGTCTTATAATTATCAGCATGTCTAATGTCTAGAGTTCCATGTGGGAGATCGAGATTCTCATCACTGACTATCATCTCCTCTCTCTTGATCGTTCTTGGAGGTGGTTTGGTGTCATGTCCTCCATGGTGGCAATTTAGTGGCTAATCGAGTTGCTTCACTACTACATTATGTTGATGATGTCTCTGATTTCTTGGATTTCATCATTAAGGATCTCATCCCCTATAATGATACTATTGTGAGATGATCTTAGCAAAGAACAAATCCTAAAACCCTTTCTTGGTTTTATTTTTAGTATTTTAAATGAAGATTAATAGGTAGAATACACATTTATTGCATCAAATCAAAACTAATAAAATTTGTGATCAATCTTTAAGTTAGTTATAGACTTATAGCAAATGTAATCCTAATTTAGTGGGTTCGGTTTAAAAAAATTTAATATATTTTTTTAATTTACCCCATTGACGGGAGATATATAAATATAAAAAATATAGAAGATCAATGCACAAGCACTCGTGGGGCTGTCCCCTAGCAGTTACAGGCAAAATTCGGATTCCATTAGGCTCTCCACCACCGCCTCCCTCCGCGTTCAACGATGCTCGTGGCAGTTGAAGAACTTGCACTTGTCAATCCTTTGTTGCATACGAATAATTACATTTGTTCATACATACGAATAATTACATTATTATACACAAATAATCGCTTGGTACCTACGAATAATTTTTCTGCTCACAAATTACACTATAAGAGTTGCTTACACGGGATCCAACCTCTCTCTCTCTCTCTCTCTCTCTCTCTATATATATATATATATATATATATATATATATATAATTATTCGTGTATCATGTACTCAGAAATTATTCGTCTATTTGTTCATGATTATTCATCTGTTTTCACATAATTATTCATCTGTAAAAAAGTGCAAAAATGTAAATTTTATTCTAACGAATAATCTTCCAATACCATCGAATAATTTCATTCCACCGAATAATCTCCCAATACCATCGAATAATTAGAAGTTACTTTTAATCTCATCCGTTGATCTTCTTAATTCAATGGCCTAGAATTGTTAAAATGATACACAATAATAGTTGTGTACATTTGATCTATTGTCTATATATATATATATATATATAGAGAGAGAGAGAGAGAGAGAGAGAGAGAGAGAGAGATTGGCTCTGATGAAAACCTCAAATTATGGTAAAAACCGTGAGGACTACTTTATAGCTTGGTTTATTTGAAAACCGTGCTAAAAACCTCAATTACATAGTGACTTTACAACTCAGTTCAACCTAAACACCGTGTTAAAAACTTCAGTTTTAAAATAACACATGACTTTATATCTCGGTTAAACCTAAAAACCGTGCTGAAAACTCATGTTTTAAAATTACATTAGTGACTTTATAGCTCAATTTTATTTAGAACCGGGTTAAAATATATGACTTTATAGATCGGTTCTATTTAAAACCGGGCTATAAAGCTAGTGAACCGAGCTAAAAAGCCGGTCCTCACAGGTTTTTACCACAATTTTGGTTTTCACCGGAGCGCAACCCTATATATATATATATATATATATATATATATATATATATAAGATGAGTTGCAAGTACGGTAATTGATTTTTCTTATATTTTAATTAGTTAAGTAATAATTAAGTAGATTTGTTTAATTAATTAAATAAGGTAGAATCTTTACTGAATTAGATTTTCTAATTTATTAAGATTCGGTTATATCCTACTAATTAATATATATGAGATGAGATTTTCTAACTAACAAATCTTAACAATTAATAACAAATCCTACTAATTAACAAATCCTATAATAAAACAATCATACTTTAAAGGAGAAGCCGCCGCATGGGTTAGACGACTTCTCCTTTAGTATTTTTTTTGATAAGGTAAGAATTCGAGGGTCAGACAAGCCTAACACCTCGATAGGCCGACAAAATCGGCAGACGGCGACCCGTCAAAACATACAATGAAAATAACAAAAGGTGCAAATCAGGCAGCGACAAGCAAACCAATTTCGGGCGACCTGGCAAACCTAATCCAAACACGTTGGGGACAACATAGACTACGAATCGAAGCCAAGTGCCACCAAGCAGCGACACCGTTGGCCAGCGGTACATCAAGAGTCCATGTGGGCAGTGAAGACGAACCTCCAAGGAAATTTCCGGAACATGGAGACGCCTCGATACACACCGCCATGACCCCAACCAGACCCGACTCCGAGACGCCAGAGCCCCAACTAAGAAAAGGACCGCCAAGACCAACCAAAAGAGCAGTCGAGAACCACCCATGAACAAGGCACCTAAAAACCCTTTCGGGATTTTATTAGGACCCTTTCGAGATTTAAATAAACCCTTTCGAGATTTTGGTTCAACCCTTACGGGATTTTAGTCTATCCCTTTCGGGAATTTTATCAAACCCTTTCAGGATTTTTTCCCTTTAATTTATTTAATATATAAAACTATATATATATAATTAATATCCAAGCTTGCCTTGCAAGCACCACAATAAAATAAAGGTAACAACCGTGGTGCCCAAGGACTTAGAAATATATATATAATTTTTTTTCCTATGTACACAAACAGTATACTTTCACGAACCCTTGCCGTGTACAGCACGATTGGCCAGCACAACGGGAAGAGATCTCGACACGATCGGCAAGGCTTGCGGCCCAAGGGAGTCGGAGAAGGGCCGAGCACCACCAGAGAGTCCCCGACGAAGGATCCCAGATCGGGAGTCAGAGAAGGTCGAGCACCACTAGGGCGGCCCGTCGAGGCGAACCAGATAAAATCGGCGTCAATCGGTCGAGATTGAACGCACCGAGGGAGGAGGACACCAGAATCCACCATAGGAAGATGTGAATTGAAGGCCGGGGCTGAAAATCGGGGTTTTAATGGGAGTGGGTTGCACCGAGGACATCGAAGAGGGTGACACAAGGTGGGGGCGAAAACGGTAGGTGAGAGCCTAGACGACCGGTGGCGAAGCAAAGGATGCCAGAAGCGAAGGCCGGGATGGGGGTACCGAAGAGGGCGAAAGCTCACCTACTCTGGACCGGGTTGGACAAGGGAGGTACTGTTAAAAAAAAGATCGGCACCGCACCGAACGGAGGTCGGTTGGCGTGAAGATTCAAATGGGGGGTTCATGACTCCCTCTCTCTAGAAATTCTAGAGAGAGGAGAGAGTAGGCTCAATTTCATTTTACAATTGCCTAAAGGCCGACAAACACGACTTTCCCTTTAGTATTATACTATTGATGTTTAGAGAAGCAAATTTATTTCATTGTAGAAAAAAAAAAAAAGAAAAGAAAGGTTGATACCATAACAAGGTATATGCCCAGAATCAAATTCAATTTAATAACAAAGCTTTTTTTTCCTAGAAAAAAAGGAGTACCATAAATCCCCAATAAGAATATATGGTTTGTATAAATGGCCCCTTCTGGCTCTCGAAACTCCAACCCCTCCCTCACCCCCTCCTCCTTTCTCCCAATTCCAACCATAACATCTCTCTCTCTCCGTCGTTTTCGAAGAGGTTTTCCAGCGCTGACGAGAACATCCGATGAAGAAATCCGGTCTACTTGCGGCGACGATCGCCGCGGCATCCGCAACCGCTGCCGCCAACACCGCCACCTCTTCCTCCACCACCTTTACCGTCGCCATCAAGCCTCCTCATCAGGTAGCTTTTCAATTTCCAGCTTCCCGATTGAATCGAGCTTCGGATATTCTTGTAAATCAGCTTTCCATTCGTTTCTCGAGTAAAACGGAGGCGATCTCGTCGTTTCTCTTTAAAATAAACAATTCAGTTTTGGATTTCAAAAATCATCTAAATACTCTCTCTGTTCGGTGCTGATTTGGCGTGATTGATGATGAAAATTGACCAGGAGGTCGGATCGAGCCAGGCCAAAGAGGATTCGACTAAAGAGAAATTCGCGCCGAGGTTCGACGGGTTGAGATTCATCGAGACGCTGATCACAGCTCACAGATAACTCGCAAAGCCCAAACTGTACTTGAGAACAGATTTTTCATTTTTCTGGTTACATAATTCTGATTATATTTGCAAACAGTTGGGGGGTGTTTTCAGATTTCCAATTACGAATTCCTTATGGAATTTATTAACTCTGTGCTTCGAATTTGGGAACTTTAGAAGGTGATCAACGCTGTAAATCTGTATTGAGAGATTTAGGGAATCTATCTGATTATTAATTTATCTTATACTTTTTGTTTGATTATTTTTGTCTAATTTTTTCTCTTTTAACACATCAAAAACTTCATATTTTTTTTTTCTGTCATTTAATGGCCCAACTGAAGATATTACTTAGGCCTGAAAATCTGGCCAACATTTAAAGAAATTTACGTGGTTGAAGATGTTTCCCTTCTTTTCATGATTGATGGCGATGATTGATGAATGGGTGATGGAGGGAGGGCCAAATTGAAGTCCAAGATTTGACATAGTATTTTTTGTGGTGGATCTCCGGTGATTTGCACATGGGGAGTTTTCTTAAATTTGGCAGTGTTGTTCCGTTTCAGCACCACAAAATCATTTGCCAAATTTGTGGGCTACCTAAGGTAACACAATTTGTAGGCCAAGTTGCTTGAATTGGTAAATAACACAATCATGTATTGTTGTGATTAGAGGGCAAGGGGCATCTATACAAACTTGGATGATCATTTGGGTGGGTTTTGGTACATGATGCAAGGTCAAATGGGATGAAGAATGTCTTCATTTAAAACTACCTTTGGTTCATACATTATACTGAGTACTTGTTTTTAATCCCAAGTATCTTACGATGTGATTATTGTTTTAAGTAATATTTTATAAAACGGGTTTTCTAGGGCATAGGATAACAAGCTCAATCGGGAAAGATTTTCCAAATTTAAATTATTTTTAGCTTTTCTTAAAATTGATTTCCTAGGGTCGCTTATTTTTTGGTAGGGAATCTTTCCCGATTAAGGTTCTTATCCTATGCCATAAGGGTATATGATAGAAAGACCGTTTATAAAAATCGTTTTAAAATAAATGTTCGATGATAAATTTTTTTATATAATTATTAAAATAATTGCTATCCTTAGGCATATGATTGAAAAATCAATAATAAATACTATATTTAAAATATTTTCGATTTTTTTTTAGATAAGGTGGCAATAGTAATTTTGTGATTTTCTTTGGATCGTTAGAGGTTAAAAATTAAAGAGATAAATTGTTGGAATGGCTATTTTGACAAATTCAATATACTAACTAAGAGCAAGTCCAACAGCTTATGTAAAAATATTTAAAATAGAGATTAAAATATCAAAATCTTTAAAACAAATCCACTCTAACTCCAACAGCTTCTCTATTTTACAGATTTTTATATTTATTAAAGACTATAATAAATAAATGCATTTATTAAAGATATTTAATTCTACATTTCTAAAAACTTCATTTAAACTTAATTATAACATTTAGCATCACATTTGTTGGTGAACTAGTATATGTTACCCATACTCTTACACGAAATTTTAAATTAAATTAATTAACTAATAAGGCTTACTTTATAATTTATAAAAATACAATCATTCCAACATGAGTTATGAGTTCAAGTGAATATTTTTTGAAGTGAAAATTTTATAGACTAATTTTTTAAGGTGAATTTTATAGTATTAAATTAGATGAAATTAATTATGCTATTTTATTTATAAAAGTTAACATAGAATTATGATTTATTTATCTATCTATATTGATTTAATATAATTAATTTATATATTATATCAAATCATATCAAAATTATTTTTTTTCTTTAAAATCTCCCATTTTTTCTATTTTAGCAAAGTTTTGATATGATTATTGTTTTAAGTAATACTTTTCTAATTAATTTATATATTATATCTTACGATGTGATTATTGTTTTAAGTAATACTTTTCTACTTATATTTTTTATATATTATGGTTGAAAATGTGGGGTTGTGGCATTAAATTCTATATAGGGATGAGTGAACATTAAATTATAGAGATCAACTTCTCTTCCTACAAATTTAGAGATTTTTTCCCTCTCTCCATCCATTTCTCTATTTTAAAGATGGGTTTGGAGAAGCTGTTGGGGTGAAAAATTGGTTTTTTTCTTTAAAATCTCCCATTTTTTCTATTTTAGCAAAGTGGTTGGGCTTGCTCTAACCTCCATAAAAAAAGGTGTTTAACCCCATTGAGCATGTTTAACAGGTTCTCTATTTCGGAGAATTTTTGGCTTTTAGAGAATATTGTGTTTATTTTTGGTCCAACAGTATCTTCAACTCATTCTCTAAAATAAGAACTCGCTAAGAAAATTAGGGTGTCTTCCTCATATATGCAGCAAATGCCAAATTTTTTTCCGCACTCTTTTGCATGTTCTTTCTTGCTACAAGTCTCAAATTCTGCCTCACAATAATTATATTTCAACAATTTCTCAACCAAGAAAGAAGATATAAGGTGTGTTCTTCTTATATTCGATATTTGTTGACATTTATCACTATTGTAAGTGTTTAGATAACTGAGTCCTTGAGGGTAGAGGTGAGCGAAATATGTACAACTCTATCTATAAAATATATACTGCTAACATCCTCCCTCAGTCGCAGCTAGAGGTGAGCGAATAGCAAGACTGGAACGAAAATAAGTAGAAAGAGGAGTAGGTAATCCTTTTGTGAAGATGTCCGCATACTGATAGGCAGAAGGGACATGTAACACTCGAACCTAGCCCAGAGCGACCTTCTCTCTGACGAAATGTATATCAATCTCTATGTGCTTGGTCCGTTGGTGCTGAACCGGGTTCGATGCGAGGTAAACTGCGGAGACATTGTCGCAGTAGACCAATGTAGCGGCACGAAGTGGAACGCGAAGCTCGCAGAGGAGGTTGCGTAGCCAGCATGTTTCCGCCACGGTGTTGGCGACACCTCTATACTCAGCCTCGGCACTGGAGCGAGATATTGTTGCCTGACGCTTGGAGGACCACGATACCAGATTGTCACCAAGGTAGACGGCGAAGCCAGAGGTGGAACGGCGGGTTTCCGGACAACCCGCCCAATCAGCGTCTGAGTAGGCTGTGAGAGTGTCGAATCGGCCGCGACAGAGGTGCAATCCCAGGTCACTGGTGCCCTTGATGTACCGGATGATCCACTTGAGTGCCTGTAGATGATGCTCACGGGGATCATGCATGTATAAACAAACCTGCTGAACGGCAAAAGCAATGTCTGGCCTAGTGAACGTCAAATACTGGAGGGCACCTGCCAGACTGCGATATGCGGTAGGGTCATCAACCTTGGGACTGGAGGCAGCATCGAGCTTGGACTTGTAGTCGACAGGAGTGGTAGCGGGCTTGCAAGATGTCATCCTAGCCTTGTCGATAATCTCAAGGGCATATTTCTTCTGATGAAGAAACAATGTATCCCGAGTGCGAGTCACAGAGATGCCGAGAAAATAGCTCAGGGGACCAAGATCCGTCATGGCAAACTCTAAACGCAGCAGTCCCATCAGGCGAGACAGTAAAGATGGAGAAGATGCAGTAAGCACAATGTCATCAACATACAGCAATAGATACGTCGTGTCAGACCCTGAATGGAAGACAAATAGGGAGTGATCTGACTGACTGCTCCGAAAACCAATTGCACTGAGGTACGTGGCGAAACGCTGATACCAGGCGCGGGGCGCCTGTTTCAACCCATAGAGAGACTTCCGGAGAAGGCAGACGTGAGAGGTTCGCGAGCGATCATAGAAGCCTGGAGGCTGATGCATATACACAGTTTCCTGAAGGTTACCGTGTAAAAAAGCGTTCTTGACATCCAGCTGGTGAATAGGCCAGTCCTTAGAGAGAGCGATGCTCAACACAGTGCGTATGGTAGCGGGTTTGACGACCGGGCTAAACGTTTTGTCGCAGTCCACACCAACCTCCTGAGACTTGCCATTGACAACGAGGCGAGCCTTGTGTCGTTCAAGTGACCCATCAGACCTGTACTTATGTTTGAACAACCACATGCAGTTAATGATATTAGTGTCCCGAGGCCTAGGAACGAGGTCCCACGTGCCATTTTTAATTAAAGTACTAAACTCATCGACCATGGCGGCATGCCAGTTTGGGTCATGTAAGGCCTTTTGTGGTGACTTAGGTATAGGTGATATGGGAGTGGATGGGGTGAGGAGGTTGTATTTGGGGTTGGGTTTGACGATCCCAGCTTGAGATCGCGTAGTCATGGTTGGGGCGGGCGCTGTGGGTTGGGGCGGGCGCTGTGGGTGGCGGTGGCCGCGGCACTGGGGCGGCGGCCGCAGCAGGGGCAGGTGCAGCAGGGGGGGTGCAGCGGGGGCAGCGGCGGGCGCAGCGGGATACGGCGGTCGCGGCGCAGCAGGATGCGGGGGCCGCGGCATGTTGGCGGCGGCCGCGGCATCGGTGGTTTGCTGCCAAGAAGGAGACGTAGGAGGGGTGGGAATGAGGCCGAGGTGCTGGATTTTTGGGGTGTGGGGATTGTGGGTTGATGGTGTGGGGCAAAGGGGAAGGTATGTTCGTCGAAAATCACGTGGTGAGATGTCACAACCCGATTTGTATCCAAGCGAAGACACCGGTAGCCTCGATGGTGTGGGGAAATGCCCAAGAAGACACATTTTGTGGACCGTGGGGAGAGCTTATGAGGAGCGGTGGCACTCATATTGGGAAAGCAAAGGCATCCAAACACTCGAATATGATCGTAGGATGGGTAGCGATGGTAGAGTGCCAAGGTTGGATTAGAGTTGCCAATGACCTTTGATGGTAGGATATTGTGGAGGTAAGTGGCCATGTGAAGAGCTTCAACCCAAAAGGAGGGGGGTAAAGAGGCATGTTGAAGGAGAGTTCGGGTTTTGTCATTGAGCGTGCGGAGAATGCGTTCCGCTTTGCCATTTTGAGGTGACGTTTGTGGACAAGAGAAGCGGAGGGCTATCCCTTGTTGTTGACAAAAGGAGCGGACAATGTTGTTGTCGAACTCGCCTCCCATGTCACATTGAATGGCCTTGATAGGCAAACCAAACTGGGTGTGAACAAAGTTGTGGAAGCTAACAAGGTGGCCCTGTGTTTCCGATTTATGGCGCAGTGAAAAGACCCAAACAAAATTGGTGAAGTCATCAAGCACCACCAAATAATAACGAAAACCACTAGCACTAGGAATAGGCGATGTCCACAAATCGCAATGAATAATGTCAAATGGTGCAAAGGTATGAGAATGGGAAGTGCTAAAAGGAAGTCTTTTGCTCTTGGCGATCTCACATGAAGTGCAAATGCCCGAGGCTTTATTACAAGAAATGAAATTGTTAGAGCGGAGACTTTGAAGCACGTGATCGCCAAGGTGGCCAAGACGAGCATGCCACAAGTCGGAACTAAGGGTGACTAGGGCGGTGGGGGCGGCAGGGGCGGAATTGTCCGTTGGGGCGAGTGGATAGAGGTCGCCGGAACTATTGCACCGCATGATTGGGGTCCCCGTGCGAAGGTCCCTCACAAGGAAACCAAAAGGGTCAAATTGGACAGCCACGTAATTATCAATGGTAAATTGACGAACAGAGATGAGGTTTTTGACTATGTCAGGGGCAAGTAGGACATTGTTAAGGCGGAGGGGTGGGCCAGTGGGGAGGGTTGCTTGACCTGAACTGACAATGGATAGTGGGGCGCCATTTCCGATATAGATGGATGGTAGAGTGCTAGAATTAAAAACAGTTTGTAGGTTACCTGACACGTTCGTCATGTGAGAGGAGGCCCCAGTATCCATATACCAGTTGTTGTCCGGCTGCTGAAGTCCCATGGTGGAGAAAGCGGCGGAGAGTATCGGCGGCGGTGGGTAGCCTGCCCACGTCGGATAGGGGGAGGGCGGCGGGGGCTGCGGCGGCCGCGACATGGTGCGGCGGCCGCGGCATGTTGCTGCGGCCGCGGCATGTTGCTGTGTCCGCCGATGTGGCCCCGGTGGGTATTCCTTCCTTGGTCATGGCCTCCGCGTTGGTTGGTCGGCCTGGGCTGGTTTGTTGGTGGGTTTTCGGGGGTAAAGGTTTTGTGGCTGCGGTGGGGGTGGGGGGTTGACAACGTCAGCCATCGGGAAAGGAAGGTAGGTAGCGGCGGCGGCAACAAAAGAGGCGGTAGCGGGTTTAGGGTTTGGCGGCGGCGGCAGGGAATGCGGCCGCGGCGGCGGAAGGGGATGCGGCGGCGGCGGCAGGACTATGTGAGGCAGCGGATGTGGAGGGCGGCGGCTCTAGGAGCGGCGGCAGCTAGATCGATTGAATTTGTGAAACGTAAAAAAATTTAGGGTTTCACAAAAGGCTGTGATACCATGTAAGTGTTTAGATAACTGAGTCCTTTAAGGATCTCAGAGGAGCCTACTCCTGTATATATATCATTGGGTGAAAACCCTGAGGGTACAATCGTAAATATGTACAACTCTATCTATAAAATATATACTGCTAACAACTATATGTGTTTTGATTCATCTAAATTGGATTTCGGCACTTGTGCTTGTTCATATCTTTTTCAAGTGATAATACTTATAGAAGATGTATGCTTACTATAAAACAATATAATATCTTATATATGGTTAAACAGTAAAGTTCTCTAGTATTTTTGCAGTCATGCATATTATTATGATTATATATGGTTAAACAGTAAAGTTCTCTAGTATTTTTGCAGTCATGCATATTATTATGATGATAAGTTGATAACAAAGGGAGATCAGAAACTACAGTAACCCGATCCAGATGTAGAGTGGGCTATGCCCACTTGAACTGAAAAGGATCTAAAATGAAACTAGAACATAAGAATATAGTAATGAAATTAATGCATTTTACCAAGGTCATTATATAACATACTGCTTTTTCAATTCTAACTAAAGAACTTAATATCAAAACTTGAATATCAAAATGACAGGGATCTAAATGTGTAGCCGTAAAGAGTTGGAAATTATGCATATGAGTAGTAAATTAGGCATAGAACTAAACAACCCAATCTTTTAGCTACTAGTTGGAATTATATCAACATTTCATTTAAAAATTAAAATACAATTAAAAAAATTAATTAAGTCAAAATTTTGTAAGGATGAAAATATGAGGTATCCCGAAATAAATAATTGTTCCGAAATAAGCCAATTCGGCGGCTTTTTGTTCCATTTCTCGTGGAGTTAAATTCTCATTAGTACGAGTCAAAGGAACGGCTTAATTTATAAATCTTCAAAATGGAGAACATATTGGAATTGATGCAAATTTTTTTTAGGGAAGATGAATTTTGATTTCCCATTTTGAAGAAAATTTGGGGAATCTGTTGGGCATGCTCTTACCCTTTACCTCCAACTTCTTCCATGCCTCCCATGATTGTCTTGCACCTCCCTCCCCCCCCCCCAAATCTCCATATCTCACATGGTTGTCAACCACCAGCTTGAGTGTCGCACTGTCATCGACTCCTATTATCCACTGTCGACGAGGAAGCCAGTGGCAAGACCGTCTTCATCGAACCTCGAGTCAAGCCAAGAAATATTGATCAAGGAGCATGAAGCCCCAAAATTGCAACCCATGAAACTAAATGGAAAATGCTAAAATTTCATAAGGTTTCTATTGATCCAATGACAAGGATCTAAAATCCATCATCTTCATTGCCTAATTTGAACCTTAAGCCACCCAAATTTCAAATCTAAGTTCCAAGATACCCCATAGCTTTTGAAGGTTGGGTCAAAGGTTTGAGCTATGGCTTCACTAGATCTTCAATTGAATATGTTCGCTAACCAGCGTTAAGTTGATTTTTTCTCTGATGGCATCTGCTGACTACTAGAGGCTCATTTCTCATTGACATGATTGTCTTTTTTTAGAATGTGTATTCTTGAAACCTATCGAACATAACAAGCTCAAGCAATATGAGAAATATTTATTCTTATGAATTAAGCTTGAGGTTGCTTATGACACCAGATGGGATCATCATGATCGATGAACCTGAAATCCCTACCATGTCAAACACTCCCAATAAGTAGAAAAGTAGAGATTTGCTCGAGGAGTTTGAAAAAGTTATTAATTTCAACATTTAGAGCCTAGTTTTGGTGGTTTGAATAATAGTTTCTTGGTTGGGAATAATGCAATTAAGGTGGTGAGAAGTTTTAGAATGACATTCATGGCAAGGGTGTTACTACTTTGATCATGTGAAAGGTAGTAGTGTTAGTAGTGGTTCAACAATTTATCATTCTCAAATATGACACTTAAGAAAGGGCTTCTGATGAGAGGGGAGATAAACATAATGTTTATGAACCCTCTCATGGGTGGGGCCTAAGAGAGCCCATCCCATTCGCTTACAATAACTAAATGTCGAGGCTGACAAGATCATCATCGAATGCAAGTTTGAAAAAGACAGTGCTAATGAGTTCTTATAATTAGATTTTTTGTATCTCATCTCATTATCAGGAGGAAATGTATATGTAAAAATGATTCCAAAAGGCAATCTGGATACCATCAAATTAAGTTCAAAGCTTGCATTTTTTATCATCTCAAACTATTATCTCCATCTTCTAGCTAGATTTTGAATATATTTATATAATCGGGACCGATCAATGGATTATAAAGTGAAGAACAATGAACACTTGATGTATGCATACATGTAACGTATAATCAATGAATATACAGTGGACATTACTTATGGTTCCACTTTTTAATGTGTACACGAAGAATTATTTATTGATCCTACCTTTTCTATTAGACATTGATTTCATCTTATTGGTTTTGAATGTATTTATATATTGAGTGTTTCCGTTCTTATACTTGGTTCTATTGTTATATTGCTTTTGTTCTTGTTTAGAAGTTATGTTAACAAGCTTGTGAGAGGTGTTGGCTAAAAGTGTTTGCTACCTTCCTTTGGCTAGTTTTTGTTTCACTCTTCTTTTTGTCTGGTCTAGTGTAGATCCATATTAGTTTTTTCTCGTTTAAAAATCCTATAGCCGGTCTGGTCAATGATACTTGAGTTTCAATCAATGTGAACAAATTCACATATCGGATCATATGAAGCACAACAATTCATCGCATCACAATCAAATATTTTCCTCTTAATTTTCAATATCTTATTCATTTTTCTTATTCAGAAACAAATCAAAGCATGTCGAGTTTGGAAGTTCATGAAATTTTAGGAACTTCTAAAAAAAAGCAGTAGTAGAGACAAGGAAGAGTAGGAACAAATAGACAAGGTTCATCCTCTTCCTTTTAACACAACAATCCATTTATTTTATTCATTATAAAGTAATTTTTTCAACCTTTTCAATAGCATGCATTAGAAACACAAGTAGGAGATGTCTTCTTCCTTTTAAATTTAATTTCACTTCTATCGCTTCAGTCAAAGGTCGAGTTCATAAATAGAGGGGAAAACCTGATTTCAAACATAGAGCAAGCAGATCTCAGTTCATGTGGTGAAGAGAACAAGGAAGTTACGCAAATCATAAAGAAGAAAACAAGAGGATTCATAGAGACATCAATCTAATTAAGATATAGATATGATAATAATTTTTTAATCATTGAGATAAATAAATAAGATGACAAGTAGATAAAATACACAAAGTCATTGATTCACATGACTAAAGATATTTGATCAAATTTATCCCTAATTGTTAATCAAAATTTCCTTTTTAAAGCCATTTTTTGCCAAGGTAATGATTTGGGTAAGGTTAGACCCTGTTGGATGACCACCCAAAGGCATCCTTATGGATGAGAACACGTAAAGCCGAATCGACAAGTAGGTCCTGAGTGGATGTCGTGTTGAGGAGACACGCTATCCTATCGACAGTCAAGTTGCTCTCTCGGAAGAAATGGCCGAATTGCACCCTATCAAAATGTTGGAGGAGGAATAGGGTGTCAGAGATCAACATCTCGATCTCCCACATGCAGCTCCATAATCCTCACAAGCAGTTTGAAACACCTTAGACTTATAATTAACCAAAAGTAAAAAAAAAAGTATTTCTTTAACCCACAATCATAATTCATACATCAATAATACCTTGAATTTATAAAATTTGAGTAAACATGCATCTAGTATGTACAAATGTGGATGTTTAATCCCTCAAAAAGGGTATATTGGTCATTTACAATATTTAACCAAAAATCTTGACAAAATTTTATCACGTGTAGAGATTTGTTAACAAATTGTATTTAATTGATGATTTGGTGTAATTTTGAATTTAATGGGTGGTTAAGTGAAAAACTTGATATTTAGTGTGCGGTTTATGTAATTTAACTTTTATTTAAATAAAAACTATAGTAAAATAAAATAGTATTTGAATATATTAAAATACTTCTTGTCAATTTTAAAATTCTATCTAATCAAAGTGATACATAATTATAAAATAGACTAGATAATATTTATCTAATCAATTAGAGAGACTGTGATTCTCTGACCTTTAGGGTCATTACCCTCTACTGAAAATAGAAGTGGGGGAGTGATAGCATGCATTTAGATGATCATAATAGGTTTCATTTAGCTTAATTAAGATGCATATCATGCATGGTTTAAGCACAATTTGCATATTTGCTCTCTATGTTAGTGGAGTCGGAATCTACACCTTTTTATTGATTATTTCAGGTAACTGTGGATCCGAGGAGGCTCATGGATTAAGGAAGAGTCAAGAAGAGGAAGATACAAGAAGAGAATGGGAGCGGAATTGAAGTTCGAGAGCCTAAGTAAAGAACAAGTCAACAAAAGTTGTCGCCCGACAAGCTGAACTTGTATCACACTTTCTGGCGGCCTCGGTGGTCCGATTGACTATTATAAGCATGCGTTGGAAAGCTCTTTTCCAGAACTACAACTTTCATGTTGACATCGAGACTAAATTCACAACGGAAAAATTGCTATAGGCTGGAAAAGCCGCGCCCGCGGCCACCAAGGCAGTGCCTGCTGCTAGAATTTCAGAGCTCACTGCATTAGCCGCGCCTGCGGCTTGGGAGGCAGCTCCTGCGGCCTTGCTGGGCCGAATCAGCGCCGAATTTATCCGATAAATCTATCTTTCCTTATTTGAACTCTATCTTTTGAGGACGTCTTCTAGGGTTTTAGGTCGGTTCTTAGGCCTATTTAGTGGCTTGTTTTAGGTTGTTGTAGGCATCTAATCTTTTGACAATTTCTTAACAATGGAGTGCTAAACTATTTTGGTTCGCCTACGATTTGAGACTCCGTTTGGTTGAATTGTGAGTTTGTTATTCTTATTCTTATTTCCATCATATGTTTCATCTTCTTTGTGCTTGAATGTTTTATGGTGTTTGATTCTATCTTGATTGTTCACCTTTTTAGGATCTCATCATCGCTAGGGTTTTGAATTGTTCGTTATGATTCTTAATCTTTCGTAGAAAACATGTTCTAGTGGACTTCGTTAGAAAGCTTGAATGTGTAGGAAGTTGACTATAGGTTAAATATTAGTTCTTTTGGAGAATTATATTGCTTATAAGCTTTATACATCTTGAGACTTATTGCTATTCCTAGGATTAAACCTTAATCCGTGTTCAGATTTCCTAGGAGTAAGGGATTATTAGAACTCATAGGGCTAATAATCTATTCAAATCAAGATAAGAACATTTGATTGGAAAAAGAAAAGAATTTGAGTAGGAAACAAGGATCGAATTCACCAAATAGGGTTGAGAATTGTAGGTGAAACTATCTCTTAATTATTGATTCTCCTAACTTGTCAATATTTCTCATTCTAAACCACTCAAAACCCATCTTTTCTACAAATTGGTAAATACACTCTACATAGGAATACTTGATTCTCTGTGGGATCGACCTCTTACTTGCTCAAATTTTGGCGCCGTTGCCGGGGAATCAAGTTTATTTCTTTGTTTTGTATATTTATTAATTTTTGTACATATATCTAACCCGTTGTGAACATATCTTACGGTTCACGACACCTGTGCTACTAATGTTTTTTAAGATGAGATTAATGCAGCGTCAAGGGGAAAATTTTCACCATTATTTCACACGAGTGCATAATTTATTGGACGCCCGTTATTCACGGGGTTACCAAGATAGTTTGCAGGATATGGTTGTTTATGTACTTGAGGGCGTGAATCCTGAGACCAAAGAACTTGCCGAGTCTATGAGTAACGGAGGCTTGGCGAGTCTATTTTATACTTGAGGACATAACGGAGGCTTGGCGAGTTTTGTCCTATATGTAATTTTTTAGTTTTGAAATGAAATTGAGTGGAAAATTTTAGATTCAGGCGAGTAAACTTAAAATATAAAATTTGGTTGAAATTTTTGGTGGGAAAAAAGTATTTTCATAATTGCAAAATAATCACCATTGTTTTTTCTACTCAAATCAACACCCTAAATCCTTAATAGCCATCCATATTTTTTTTCTCTCCAAATCAACACCCTAACCCTTCTTACTAATATAAACTCAAATTCTTAAAATATACTACCTCCATTTGTTTTAAGTGCCTTTTTCAAGTCAAGCACATTTTTTAAAGGTAAAAACTATATAAAATATCAATTTTTTATTCAATATTTTTTAATAATATTATACTTATTACTAATAGTTATGAGATTATTAAAAAATAAATATTTTATATAGTTTTATTACCTTAAAAAACGTGCATAAATAGTAAAAAGTAAAACTGAATGGAGAGGGTATATAATTGAGTTATTTAGCAGTAAATAATACAAATTAAAAAGTAATTAAAACCAAGACTCAAGAATTTATTTTACTTTTTTTTATCAATAAAAACTTTATTTAACCAGCCGATTAAATTTTGTTGAGATTTAATTAACTAAAAGTCTAAAATAATATATGAGAGTAGTTTATTATTATCCTCTGATAAATAAAAATATATTTTGGGCGGTTAAGTGAAATATTTTGAATAAGGGGCTTAAATACTCAAGTGATATAATTTTTTTTTTGATTAGGTAAAAATTCGAGCTCAGACAAACCTGAAGCTCGAGAGGCCGAAGAATCGGCAGACGGGCTAGCCGTCAACATACAACAATAAGGAACACAAATCAACAAAGATGAAAGAAAACCCAAACAACCCATAAAAGACGTCAGTTAGCGGAGGGGTCGAAGAAGATCCAAGACGAGCCACGAATGCCGAGAACACGGGTGAGCGAGACCACTCACACGGCGTCTCGACGCCGAGAAGGCGGAGAACAGTAACCCACTATCGGAAAGGGCGGAACCTGGGGATGTGCGGACCACCTACGTTGCCCCCACCTAAATGAGGGATCTTCGAAGACCACGAACACAGCCACGATCCTCTCGATCATACAGGACGCCCGATATTGCAACCCAACTTGGAACCAAACGCAACCACACCAAGGCAGCGACCCGAAGCCAAACGACGGAGCAAAATACGAGCCAAAACAGGGGAGATCAAACATCCGACAAAGATTTGTGAGCAGAAAGCCCGAGACCAAGAAGAAAGTCCGGGAAGATTTATTATTACTTATTAATATTAATATTTTTCATTCCCTTTCGGGCTTTGTTTAACCCTTTCGGAATTTTAGGCAAACCCTTTCGGGTATTTGATCATATATATATATATATACACACACATATATATATATAGACATATAGACATGGGTATATAGCCAAAAAGGAGAAAAGGCAAGTGCTTGCAGTGTAAGAACTAAGAAGCCAGCCAAAGACCAAGAGGCAGAGGATAGGCACGTGGGTGAGTCTTTGTTTTTTTTTCCTTTCTCCTTCGAGCAAGACGGGGCGCAATTACAAAATATACTCCGTACATATAAATATATATTTTTAATTTTATGGGCTGAATCGGGCCCTTGGGCCCAAAGCAATGCGTAACGGGCAGGGGATAGAACGAGCGCACCAGCAGGGAAACGCTGGCGGCGAAGGGGGTCCGACCCGCACCCACCGACACCCGAACGAGCAGCCAAGGAGCCTGCAAACAGGCGACCTACCGATTGCAAGGGGGGCCGTCGGAAGTGGGCCAAGCCCGGGAGAACGAAAAGAGAGGAGTGGTACCACCCGGGTTTAGCGCAGCGCCGACGAAGCATAGGCAGAAGAGGAACTCGGGTGGACGGAACTGAGCCCACACGCAGCCCACACAGCCCAAGCAACGGAGGACGAGAAGGAAGGGCATCGAATCGACGAGATATATCTCTGGGAAGAGATTTCCATGGGAACGGAGATGAAAGATAAGCCATATCCGCCCAAATTGGCACCCACCCGAGGCGGGTCGTAGATTGTGCTCCCAGAGGAACAAGCGCCGACAAAAGACCTCAACCAAATAAGAGGCGGAGGGTTAGGGGGAAAGAGGTACCGACCCCGTAGGGTTGGATTTGGGCTGTCGAAGGAGGTTTAGGGCTCCCGAAGGAGGTTTAGTTTGCTCTTAGAAGAGGGTCTTTCCAGAAATCTCCGCCGGTGGCGGATCCGCCACCGCCTGTGTTCGTCACCCCTCGAGGGATGGTTTTTCTTACTCTCAAAAGAGAGAGTTGACTCAAGTGATATAAGTTATTTGACTTAAGTCATAAGCCACCTAAATTTGATAAATCTTTATTTTGTGTGTCCACACTTATCATAATTAATCATTGAAATTATTTTCTTTCCATTTTTTGATAGAGGGCAATAACCCAAAGTCAAAATTTTTCTATTTAGAGTGATTGACTTCCCATATACTTTTTTTGGCTTGATGTTCAATGTGTACTTTTAATATTGACGGTTTTCCGTTTATGGTAGACCTGTTAAATAGGTCGGGTGGTTCGGGTTTGGGTCTAGTCATCTTGGGTTCGAGTCTATTATGGATCGGGTTATTTTGAGTTGTGGGTCATATAATGCTCAACCCAAACTCATATTTAACGGGTTCAGGTGACCCAATCGGTCAAGTGCGTTACTCATCGAAAATTTTTAATTGTCTTTTACTATTTATACACTTTATTTAAGGAATGTAAAAATATGTAAAATATCAATTTTTTTTTATTATTTGTTATAATTTCATGCTTTTTATTCGAAGTATGAAATTATATATAATATATAAATTGATATTATATTTTTTTTTTATCATCCTTAAAACCATAATGAATAGTCAATGACATTTAAAAGTAAACAAATGGGGTATTTTTAATGACTATTTATATAGTTCCTAAACCTAAAATATTTATATTACCCTAATAATCATTATATTGTTGAAAAGAAGTAATTAATGTTGCTACAATAGTAATATGTATTTTTATATACATAACAATTTGCTATGTTAAATCATCAATATATAATACTAAAATTAGAGACATGAAAATCCTATGTTGCGGGCTCTGGTCGAATTCGCTTACGTGTCGTTCTCTGGTGCAATCTGGACCGGGTTTTTTTGACACGTCAATTAATGATGAACCAATAAATTTAAGCCACGTTAGACGATAACCTCATTTATTTATACATGTGTCATCCTATATGTCCATTTTAATTGATGATTTAATTAATTTTTATTATAAATATTCAACCTCATATCTTACAAATCTTATCATTTACCTTAAATTATTTTATAAATATTTTATCTAGAAAAAACTCTAGATTAGATTAATTTATATATAAAAAGGATAGATTTATTTTATCACTAACCGAAATTGATTAAATTATATATATATATATATATATATATATATATATATATATATAATCCGTTTATATATATGGATCATCACTTATAAAATATTGACAATTTGATTCATCTTTATAAATGATCGTAATTCAAACCTGAAGGTTCGATAATATAAAACAAGGTAATATAGAAATACTTTAGAAGGGGGGTTGAATAGAGTATGCCCTTTTTTTCGCAGAAAGTCTCAAGACTTTTGGAGCTCGTATAAAACCCTTTGAGATTAAACCTGAATCACAAAGTTAGACAATCGAACCAAGTGCGGAAATAAGGTAAAGCAATAGATAAAGGACACGAGTAATTGTTTACGAGGTTCGGCACGAACTTGGCCTACGTCCCCGCCTAGGGTTCTTCCACAACCCTAGGATTCAAAAGGCTTTATTGATTCGCAAAGCTTAGGATCCTAATAGCTCACCGAGAAGCCTCTCTCCTATACAATTGCAATCTAGTCAACTCACGTTCCCTTGGAGTCCTAGACCAATCTAGAAGAGCCCCACCTCTCTCAGCTATCTAGTACAATCCTCTTACTCTCACAAATCAATAGTCTAGTGCTTACTTCCCGAGTTACAAACTCTCGAGTAACACTATAAATGAATATATCTTATAAGCTCACAGTGTAACTCTCAAAGGCTTTGAAATGAAATAACAAACTCTTGAGCGCTAACAGAGAGTACACTTTGAAGACAGATCTCGCTTGAATAAATGAAAGCTTGTGTTCAACCAGTATATCCTGTCTTCTTCTTCCTTTCCTTTATATAGAAGCAACATGGCGCCTAAGGATCTTCAACAACGGCTAGTTCAGATCATGGTGTGCCCAAGGATCTTCTATTTTTGGACACTTCGAAGACATGATCTCTCCAATTTGGATCTCCTCAATATGCACCATAAGGAAAGAAGTAATTCGAATAATACTTCCTGAAAGGTTAGTTAGGCATATAATATAATGGAAGTATATAATATTAAATAATATTCGGACATAATAATATATATAACAGGTTTTGTATTTCATCAATACTGTTAAAGCTCCAAGACCTTTGACACAGACAAACTGTCAAGGCCTTTGAAACTTTATTCCGATTTTCATCAAGGGAGGGAGTTATCAATTTCCCCTTGATGAAAGACAAAACCTGTGCATCCCTGCAACTTAGTCAAGCATAAATAATATAAGTGAAATCGGACTAAGTACCTGCATGGGTTAGACAAATGTTGGATCAAATTTTTAAAGCATGAAAAAGCCATCCAACCGAAAACCAAAAATCAAAAACCAAGGTCTTCCAAGACCTTTAAGCAGAAAGGTTTTCAAGTCTAAACAACCACAGATCATCTCCCCCCTTTGTCTTTCAACAAAGGGAGGAGGTACCAGTCACCAAAAGTTTTGAAAATGTTTCCAAAAACCAGCAATGTATCAGATTTTAGGGATGGGATAGGGTAGGGTAAGGTTTAAGCTTCGTCATCCGGAGCATCATCAGTGAGCCTCGTCCACAGACCTTGCAGCATCTTGGTTATCCCGCTCATCTCCGTCATAACCTCCTTGTGCAGCTCCTTGATATCCAGGCGAACTTCCTCCAAGCCCAACTCCAGGTTGTCCATGCGTTCATCAACGGCTGAAGCAGTGGGAAGAGCTTTTGAAGGAGTGGCAAGACTCAAGGTCCCTTGGGGAGACCGAGTGATGCCAATCTTTTCAAGGCTCTTGGAGTCGAACTTACCCATATGACGCTGCTGTTCTTCATTTTTGAAATCAATTCCAGAAGCTTTGAAGAGTGGGGTCAAAAGGGTAGCAAAGGGGAGGGGGGTTCCTTTCCTGGCTTTTCTTGTGTGAGCCATGGATCCTAAAATAGTGTTGGCCAGATCAAGATCAAGGCCATTGAGGATACGGTAAAGGAGGACTATGGCATTGTCAGTTAGGAGCGAGCCAGAGTTAAGACGGGGTAAGAGGCATCAAACAATGATGTTAAATATGATTTTTGCCTCAAGGGTAAGGGATGAGTGGGTGAGTTGCTTTGAGGTGTTGTTAGATGCTTCGGGTAGGAGGTACTTGGCTTGGGAAAGGATGATGCAGATTTCTTTTGAGGGGTGTATTTCAAAGGGTGGACATGAGCTAGGTAGGCCAAGGAAATCTGCAAAGTCATTGAAGTTGAAAGAGATTCTAACCCCTTTGACAACAGAATCCAAAGACCAACCATTGGCGTCGTGTTTGGATTTTAGGTTTATGTAGAACAGGCGGGTAAGCTGGGGATAGTAAACGGTTTCAAGATTGAGAAGGGTCCAGGCTGGGGATTTTTTGAGAAGATCAATGCAGGGTAGCTTCAAAGCTTCGAAGAACTCAATATCCAAAAAATCAGAACAGCAAATCCTACGAGTTCGAAACTCATCTACCCACTTACCAGCAGTCTCAGCATTTTCAAACCAAGAGGAGGGCAAGGATTGGTTTACCTGGATGTAGGCAGGTGGATCGGCGTTCTTCCTGCGAGCAATCGTTGGAGCGGCTTTCTTGACAGACGCTTCAAGGCTTCTGAGAGTGCCCTTCCTGGTGCGCTTTGGGGATGGAGGCTTGACTGCAATTGGGGATTTCCGCTTCTTAGGAGACGGAGGAGGAGGAGAAGGAGAGGGAGATTCTTCCTCCTCTTCCTCAGACCCCGAGTCCTCACCGGACCCCGCTTCATCTCCTTCAGCTTCCTCGTCTTCTCCAGATCCGTCTTGCTCTTCGTCTTCTTCCTCAGGCTCCTCTTCAGATGGAACCTCCTCGGCTTCGGCTTCCTTCCGAATCCTCTCAGCTTCTTCCTCGGCAAGTTTCCTTGCAAGCTCGGCTTCCTCCTCGGCCTTTTTCTTCTTCAAGGCTTCCTCTTCGACTTCCTTGACAGCATCTCTTTCCAGAATAGCGTCGAGATCATCTTCCTCCTCTTCCTCGTCCACCTCCTCAGCTAAAATCTTCTTTTTCCCTTTCTGTTTCGCACTAAGGGGCTTCTTAGTAGAGCGTTTTTTAGAGCCCTTGGTAACAATGGCCGTGCTCTCAGCGATGGTGCTCTGGACAACAGTTGGGATAATGGCTTGAGGAGTGGGTTCAGGTGTGGGAGAGGTGGTAGTGACCTGACGTCCCTTGGGGGTGGCGCCAAGTCTTTTGGGTGTGGAAGCTTTCTTTGATCTGGGAGCCATGGAGGAAATCGGTTAGGGTTTTCTTAGAACAGGTTGAGAGGTTGAAGAAGAAGAAGGTGAAAGGGTTCGGAGAGGTTCAGAGTTTGTGAGGCAATCGGGTACAGAATTGGGTTTAAGTAGAGAGAGAAGATGATGGAGTGATGGGACGAGTTTAGAGTTCCAAGGGAGGGTAATGATATCATTGCCAAATTTGAAAAATTTCCAATTCAAAATTCAAACTATTCCATTAAAATAGGACTGAATAACCGAAATATTTAGTTCCAAAATTAAGATATCTCAACGGAAAGAAAATATAACATAAATAGGCAATTTTGAAATCCGATAAAAATATAATTGATTAAATATCTAGAAAGATATTAACCAAAAATATGTGATCCGATGTATGTAATCTACCATTTAGTTCACAAACCTTGACATAATTCTCAAAGGTCTTGACACTAAGTAGATATTATCTTTCGTAAAGGGAAAGCTCCCCCTATGAAAGTGCATCCTTGTTAAGCATCTCAATCTCTCGTCTTATGAAGGTGAATATGTCCTCTGCCAAAGGCTTAGTAAGAATGTCAGCCCATTGATAATCAGTTGAAATAAACGAAATGGACACATCACCTTTTTCAACATGGTCTCTAATGAAATGATGCCTTACATCAATATGTTTGGTCCTTGAATGCTGAACAGGATTCTTAGTGATGGAGATGGCACTTGTATTGTCACATTTAATAGGAATGCCTTTGAGGTTGATGCCAAGATCTCGCATTTGTTGAGCTATCCAAAGGATTTGGGAGCAACAGGCTCCAGCTGCAATGTATTCGGCTTCTGCAGTGGATAGAGCGACTGAGTTTTGTTTCTTTAAGTGCCAACTGATCAAGGATGCTCCTAAGAATTGGCAACATCCTGATGTGCTCTTCTTATCCACCTTATACCCTGCAAAATCTGCATCAAAATATCCAATTAATGTGAAATCCTTTTGCTTTGGGTACCATAGTCCAAGCTCCTTAGTGCCATTGAGATATCGAAAGATCCTCTTTACAGCAACGAGGTGAGATTCTTTAGGATCAGCTTGAAACCTAGCACACATGCAAACACTAAACATGATGTCAGGTCTACTAGCCGTGAGATATAATAAAGATCCAATCATTCCTCGATACTCCTTTTGATTGACACTTTTCCCAGTCTTGTCTTGATCTAGAGATAATGTTGAGCTCATGGGAGTCTTGGCTGCTTTGGATTGATCCATCTTGAACTTCTTCAAGAGATCCTTAGTGTACTTGCTTTGGTTGACAAAGATCCCTTTCTTGGATTGGTGAACTTGTAATCCCAAAAAGAAGTTGAGTTCACCTATCAAGCTCATCTCGAATTCACTGCACATGATGTCAGAAAATTCCTTGCACAAAGATGTGTTAGTAGCACCAAATAATATATCATCAACATAAATTTGAATGACCAAAATGTCCTTTCCTTTGGTCTTGATAAAAAGAGTCTTGTCGATCAACCCCTTTTAAAATTATTTTCTAAAAGATATTTTGACAAGCGCTCATACCAAGCTCTTGGGGCTTGTTTCAAACCATAAAGCGCTTTGTCAAGTTTATAAACATGATTGGGAAATTCCAAACTTTCAAATCCTGGGGGGTTAAGCCACATATACTTCTTTCTCTAAGAAACCATTAAGAAAAGCACACTTGACATCCATTTGATATAACTTTATGCTCATAAAAGATGCAAATGCTAATAAAATGCGAATGGCTTCAAGCCTGGCTACGGGAGCAAAGGTCTCCTCGTAGTCAATACCTTCCTCTTGATTGTAGCCTTGAGCAACAAGCCTTGCCTTGTTCCTCACGATCTTACCATTCTCATCTAGCTTGTTTCGAAATACCCATCGTGTGCCAATGACTGATTGATGCTTTGGCCTTGGCTTCAAGGTCCAGACTTTGTTTCTTTCAAATTCGTTAAGCTCGCTTTGCATAGCAATGATATCCAGTCTGGCTCTTGAAGTGCCTCATCTACCTTCTTTGGTTCAATAAGAGAAACAAACGCGTGAAAAGCACAAAGATCTTTAAGTTTAGAACGAGTTTGAACACTAGAAGTAGGGTCAGAAATGATATCCTTTAATGAGTGTGATGAGGAGTATTTGAATTTCCTTTTGCTAGTCTCAGCTCCTTGATTCGTCACACCAGTAGGATTGACTTGTGGTACATCTGACTCCGTGGTCCTGTTAGGTTCAGTTACAGCAGTTTCTGACGTCTCAACACTGTTGGATTGGACACCAAGGGCTTTGGACGAATCTTCAAAACCTTGGGCCAATTCTTCAGTGTTAAGAATCTGTTCCTGCATGTTCCTCTTCTATGTGTTCTTGGTAGCAGTATCATCACCTTCCTCGTTCTCTGCATGGATGTTAAGATCTATATCTGCAACACTTTCACTCAAAGAACCGTCATTGCATTCATCAAATATAACATGTATACTTTCTTCAACTAACTGGGTACTTTCCCAAGGTTATCTTTTCCATTGTTATGAACAAAACAAGTACAGCCAAAGGGTTTAAAATAAGATATAAGTGGTTTGCGGCCTTTGAAAAGTTCATAAGGAGTTTTCTTTAAGATGGAACGAATAAGACAACGATTCAAAATGTAGTTAGCTGTGTTAACAGCTTCAGCCCAATAGGTTTTAGGTAATGCATTTTCTAAAAGCATAGTCCTGGCCATATCCTCTAAGGTGCGGTTCTTGCGTTCCACAACCCCGTTTTGTTGAGGTGTCCTAGGAGAAGAAAAGTTATGGGAGATGCCATATTTAGCACAAAACAAATCAAACTGAAGTTGATCAAACTCCCTACCATGATCACTCCGAATTGACACTATGGGCTCGTTTCTTAAAGTTTGCAACTCCTTACAAAGTTTTGAAAACTCAAATAAGGCCTCTGATTTTTCTTTTAAAAATGCAACCCAAGTATATCTAGAGAAATCATCAACAACAACTAGCATGTACTTTTTACCATTGGGAGATTTGACTCGCATAGGACCACATAAATCCATATGTAAAAGTTCAAGGGGTCTAGAAGAACTTACAACCTTTTTGGGTTTGAAAGAGCTACGTGTTTGTTTACCTCGTGCGCATGCATTGCACATATCAATACATTTGAAGTCCATCTCAGGTAGCCCTCTTACAAGCCCTTTGGACACAAGCTTCTGTAGTGTATGTGGACTCACATGATCGAGTCTCCTTTGCCAGAGCTTTGGATCGTCCGTCAAAGCCTTTAGACAGGTTAAGCTTCCTTGTGCCACTTGATCAGCATTTACAGCGTATATATTGTTGTAACGATATGCAGTCAATATAACTTCACCTGTATCTTCTCTGCACACTAGACATATTTTCTTGTTAAATCTGACACAGTTGCCACTATCACATAGTTGAGAGACACTAAGCAAATTATACTTTAAACCATTAACAAGATAGACATTTTTAATACTATGGCTGGAATCACTTCCAACACTATCAATACTGACGATGTCACATTTTCCTTTGTCACCAAGAGTGATTGTTCCCGTGGATTGCTCCTTTAGATCATGAAAGAGAGAACTCTTTCCACTCATATGCCTCGAGCACCCACTATCAATGATCCATTTATGTTCCTTCACCTTGGTGTTCTCCTGCAAGACAAACATCAACCTCTTTTGGACTTGCCATAAGTTCTCTTACAGTAGCTTCAAGCTTTTCATCGTGGGATTCATCTTCTGAGGCCATAAGACAAATATTGGCCTTCTCATCATCGGAGTCAGAGTCAGAATCGCTCCAAGTTGCCACCATGGATTTCTTCTTCCATTTGTCACCCTTCTTGGAATGGCTCTTTGTCTTTTGAGGGCAGTCCTTCACGAGATGATCTGTTTCACCACATTCAAAACAAGACAACGGTTTAGTCTTCTTTTCATACTTGTTGTATTGAGGCTTACCTCGAAATTTTGAAGACTCTGATCCATCCTTGTTGTTGAATTGCTTCTTCATTTTGAGAATTCGAGCAAGGCCTCTTGTGATAAGAGCAAAAGGATCATCCTCATCGTCATCCTCATCTTCGGAATCAGATCCATCTTTAGGCTCATCCTTCTTAGACTTGAGTCCCAGGTTCTTAGTGCTAGCTGGAAGTTCTCCATCGTCTTCATTAAGGATCATCTCATGCGTGATCAGCTTCCCAAGAAGGTCATCAAGGGGTAGAGTGGTGAGGTCCTGTGCTTCCTCTATAGCTGTTACTTTTGGACCCCATTTTTCTTTTGGGAGGCACCTCAGTATCTTCCTCACTTTCTCAACGTTGGTAAAGCTCTTGCCGAGAGAGTCAAGGTTGTTGGTGATTTCTGTGAATCGTGTGAACATGGCCTTGATTGACTCATCAGACTTCATTTTGAAGAGCTCATATTTTCGAAGGAAGATGCTGATCTTGGTGTCTTTCACCTGGCTCGTTCCTTCATAGGTGATGACCAGTTTCTCCCAAATCTCTTTAGCTGACCTACAAGATGAAATACGGTTAAACTCATCAGTGCTAAGACCACAATAAAGTAAGTTAATAGCCCTGTAGTTTTTGGAGACGAGTTCAAGATCCGCTTGGATGTATTCAGACTCCTTCTTTGCGACTTTGGTTCCATTTGGTCCGTCTTTCTCTGAAATCTTCGGACCATTCTCTATAATGTTCCAAAGTTCCAGATCTTGATCTATAATGAACATTTTCATCAAGGATCTCCAGTGGACAAAGTTGTTTCCTACAAAGAGTGGTGGTCTACTCGTGGCCCTTCCCTGTGCAAATCCTCCGCTTGCTTCACCAGACATGATCGAAAACTCACAAGATTGTTAGATCAAAAACAGTGAGTAAATCTCTGATACCAATACTCTAGAAGGGGGGTTGAATAGAGTATGCCCTTTTTTTCGCAGAAAGTCTAAAGGCTTTTGGAGCTCGTATAAAACCCTTTGAGATTAAACCTGAATCACAAAGTTAGACAATCGAACCAAGTGCGAAAATAAGGTAAAGCAATAGATAAAGGACACGAGTAATTGTTTACGAGGTTCGGCACGAACTTGGCCTACGTCCCCGCCTAGGGTTCTTCCACAACCCTAGGATTCAAAAGGCTTTATTGATTCGCAAAGCTTAGGATCCTAATAGCTCACCGAGAAGCCTCTCTCCTATACAATTGCAATCTAGTCAACTCACGTTCCCTTGGAGTCCTATACCAATCTAGAAGAGCCCCACCTCTCTCAGCTATCTAGTACAATCCTCTTACTCTCACAAATCAATAGCCTAGTGCTTACTTCCCGAGTTACAAACTCTCGAGTAACACTATAAATGAATATATCCTATAAGCTCACAGTGTAACTCTCAAAGGCTTTGAAATGAAATAACAAACTCTTGAGCGCTAGCAGAGAGTACACTTTGAAGACAGATCTCGCTTGAATAAATGAAAGCTTGTGTTCAACCAGTATATCCTGTCTTCTTCTTCCTTTCCTTTATATAGAAGCAACACGGCGCCTAAGGATCTTCAACAACGGCTAGTTCGGATCATGGCGTGCCCAAGGATCTTCTATTTTTGGACACTTCGAAGACATGATCTCTCCAATTTGGATCTCCTCAATATGCACCATAAGGAAAGAAGTAATTCGAATAATACTTCCTGAAAGGTTAGTTAGGCATATAATATAATGGAAGTATATAATATTAAATAATATTCGGACATAATAATATATAGAATAGGTTTTGTATTTCATTAATAATGTTAAAGCTCCAAGACCTTTGAAACAGACAAACTGTCAAGTCCTTTGAAACTTTATTCCGATTTTCATCAAGGGAGGGAGTTATCAAAACCGATAAATAAATTTTAAAATTAAATATTGCATGCAAATAAATGAATTTGTTTAAGTAATAAATATAGTGACAGGAGGAAACTGTCGTTGTTTCTATCAAAGTATAACTCAAACGCAGAAACTAGTATAGCAAGCAAGTAAGAGGTCGATCCCAGAGAGAATCAAGTATTTCTAAGCAATGTATATTTACCAATTAGTAGAAAAGATGGATTTGGTGATTGAAGTAGATAACGGAAACTATAAACAAGTTAGTAGAGATAACAATAGAGAAAATAGTTTCATCTATAAATATCCACTTTAGTTTGATTAGTTGATCCTTGATTCTTCTTCAAGTTCTCTTTTCATCCTATTATAGTTCCTGTCCTGATCTTGTGTAAATTACTAGTCCTACGAGTCTTAGGAACCCTTACTAATTAGATAACCCTAACACGGTCAAGATTTAACCTAATAGTAGCATTAAGATTAAGGATTAACCAGGATACATGCAAAACCAAGCTACGAGTCACTATTTAACATATAATTGATTCTCAACACACCAATTTAGTCCTACGAGTCCTAAAAAGGCATGCTTGCTACTATGGATTAAGGTTCGCTACGAAGAATCTACAAAATCCTAGCAATAATCTCAACTAGTTGTACGGACTAGAAGAAATCAACAATATTCGCAAAAGAATCAATACGAATCAATAGGAATAGAACAATAATAGAAATCTCACAACTTTATCAAACCAAAGCTTCAATCCATAGACGAAACAGAAGAGTTTAGCACTCTAGGGTTCTCTCAATTGATAATCTCCAAAGTGTATTAAATGATGAGTTAGATGTATATGAAAATAACCCTAATAGTCCTTAAATAAACTTAACAAAGTCGGCCAAAATAATTAATGTAAAAACCCTAATTAAAAAAACAATAGGTTTCTCGTTTCAACAAGAGCCGCGGGGCAGCCAACCCAGGCCGCAGGGCGGCCAGGCGATTGCGAAATCGTTCGTCAGAGCTTCGAGCTGTGGGGCGGCTAGCTTGGCCGCGGGGCGGCCTTACTGTTTACAGCACTTTTTGGCTTTCGAATTTGGTCTTGATGTTAACATGAAAGTTGTAGATCTCGGAGAGAGCTTTCCAGCGCATCCTTATAATAGGCATTCCGACCAACGATGCCTCCAGAAAGTGCGTTACAAGTTCAGCTTGTCTGGCGACAACTTCTACTGACTTGTTCTTCACTTAGGCTCTCAAAATTCGAATTCGCTCCCGTGCTCTTCACTTTTCCTCCTCCTCTTCATTCTTCCTTCATCCATTAGCTTTCTCATTCCTCGTCGGATTCACATCTACCTAAAATAATTCATAAAAGCGTGTAGATTCCGACTCCACCAACAAAACGAGTATAAATGCAAATCTAGTCTAAACTATGCATTATAAACATCTAAATCATGCTAAATGCAACCTAATATGCCTATCTAAATGCGTGCTATCATATAGTTATAAAAAAATACTGTGATGATTTAAATAATATTATTTGTTGGCCGAATTTGAAATTTGAAAATTGGGCTTTTGAAAATTAACGGTTTCAATTTCAATTTTTGAAAGTTTTTATCTATAGCCAATCAATCGTCAATAAATTAACATATCAATACAACGGCCTAATCTATTTATATATGTGTCATCCTATTTGTATAAAACATTAATTTTTTTTAAATGTATTTCCAATTATTTATTCAAGATATCATATTCTAAGAAAATACTATGTTGGATGAATATGAAGATGAATAAATGTAAGGGTAGAAGGGTATTTTTATCCACCTTGATTTTTTTAAGATTTAGGCGTAATGTTTGTATATTTATATATACACACACATAATAGATAAGTAATTATGTGTTTTAAGATAGACTATTCCTATTAGTCATTTTTTTTAATATCATGATGAAATTGTTGGTGTTAGTTTATCTTGATTACAATGTTATATTAAATTTTAATATAAATATGAAATCTCATATCTTAAATTGTTACAAAACCTATTATCGATAGAATATTTTATCTTAAGTTATTTTGTATAATCTTTTTATACTATGATGTATTAAAAGATCCAAAGATTTCAACCAAGCTATTATAACCTTTAAATTTCAAAAAGAAAATATAAATTAAATATCATTTTGTTTATTAAGAAGCCGCACAACGGGCGGGTAAAATAAAACTAGTTATAAAGTAAAGTTGATGATAAAAAAAGATAATATTCAATCCTAATTATTATTAATAATAAATTTCAATATTAGGTTAAATTATAATTTATTTATATTGTTATTATCTTATAGCTTGACCTGTAATGGCGCAAATATAAATATTTGGGTTAAGTTTCAAAGGTTGGATACCTTCGTTCGGATCTCGCAATCCAAGTACATGTCCGATATAGGTTTCAATCCCCAAAATGTTAGTGTTTTGAAGGAGGGAATTTCATACCCCAAATCATGCGAAGGGTCGTTGGGTACCCAGAACCTATCTTATTTGACTAAGTCGCTCAAAACCGTTTGAAGTTCAAAACCAGAATCAATAGAAATCTCAAAATACAACTTGTCGCGACATGGCCGGGTTAAAACCAAGTAAACGAGTATAAATAATCAAAGTATGTAAGTTTGGTGATAGTCAGTCTCTTGGTCGAGAGTGCGCCAAAATAGAGATAAACCCGCCATGGAAGCATGCATCAAACAAAGATCATATACTTGAAACTAACCACAAAGTCAGACCAAGAGACGCATGCAGGTCCTAAAGACCACACTGAGGACATATAACATGCTAAGCCTAAATAAAGGATGCATCTAATGCAGTGCGGGAATTTAAATCACACAAGCATGCTGACAGTTTATATATATATATATCCAGAAAGAGATTAAATGGATCTACATAGAATGCCAAGTGACATATACCTCTCCTACCCTTGCACCCTTTCCCATTAGTGCAGTACTGGCCAGTCCGATGCTATAACATATCCAATCCATAATAATAAATGCACATCAATAATCATGCTCATATCATAATCAAGCTCATATAATGAATCAAGCTCATCTCGTATCTCGTGATATAAATGACTCGATGAGGACAAACCTGATGAGGTTGGACTATCCTATGACCCTAGAAAAAGACTCTAAACACTCACAGATAACGGTCGTTCTGTTCCAAACGCATAGAGAATATGGATGCTCATTCATAAGTGCAAGTCCTAAGCACGATACTGCATGGCATGTGATATGCAACACCTACATACTATATGACACATCAAGCATGAGATCCGGTCACTGAGTAAGCCCCTGTAGGAAACTTACCTGAAAAGCCGAACAACAAAAGTAACAACAGATAGCAGATGTCCAAGCAATCACTAAGCTCCTAGCATATATGAATAATAAAGGATGCTATAAGTTAAACAATCTCACTAACTAACACAGAAGAATCACACTCAAAAGCATTTTCAAAATCATCCGATAAGTCAAAACAGTCGAAACACGAGAAAAACATCCGAAAGCTGAGATATCTAAAAAGGTTAACCTTTTCATCTCAATTCTTCATAACTCATCATCAATAGTCCAAATACTCAATCTCAGTCCAAGGTCCAAATCTAGTAAGGGGCTCGATCTTGCACTTTCAGGGGTCAAATCAATCTCTTCTCGACCTTGGAAGTTAGGGGAGTCAGTAAAGGTACACCTTTAAGTGGTTTGAAAGAGAAAGGAAGCAAGAGGAGGGAGAACAGAAGTGATTACCGCGCAGATAACGAATAGGGGCACCTGTTGGGCTCTTGGTCGCGACAGCGAGTAGGATCTCGCGACGGCAAAATCTCTTTTGCAGCTTCTGTTTTGCTTGGATCGGTGGCTGACCTTCGTCTTCTTCTCTTGATCTTCAAAGGGGAGAGGTAGGAGGTGTTTGTGGTAATGTTTGAGTTGGAAGAAACATAAAAGAAAGGATTTGGAGGTGGGTTTGAAGATTGGAAATGGAGGAAAGATGATGAGATGAGGGTTTCTCTTTTGAATTCAAAATGAGAGTATAGCTAGGGTTTAGTATTTGGTGGCTCAGATTTTGGAGTGAGTGCTAGGTTTAGGAATTATTGACTATTTATAGAGAGGCAATAAATGGGTTTTATGAGGGTTTATGAACAAGAGGACAAAAGAATGAAGGTGGGAGCATGAGAGAGAGAGATGGTCCCGCAAGGTCGGACTTCGAATCCCAACAATCTAACCCGAATCCCGACTCTCGAAAATTTCAAACCGAAATTCAAATTATTTCAAAACGACCGACAAGACTCCAAGTTTTTAAATCCAAATCTTAGGAGCGTAATTAAATCCGTTGAAATCGAAGTTTTAAAAGGATGCTGAAATTATTTTCCAAAGATTTTCCAAAATAGCAAGTTGCTCAAGTACAAGTTTTTCGAAAATTTTCGAAATTGAGTAATTATATTATTTAATAAATTTTGGTCTTTACATGACCAAACGGGTGACCCATGGGTTGACTCAACCTGATCCAATAATTGACGGGTAGAACGAGTTCGAGTTGCTTTGGGTTTCGGGTTGAAATATTTATGTCAAAACCCATATTTTATAGGTCAGATCCTCGGATCGGGTCATGTTTTGACAGGTCTAGTGTGCAGTTTACACAACCTCTCAATTTGTCATATTACGAATTATTACCTTTTAAAAAAAATTCCACAATTGGAGTGACCGTATTTATTTTATGGACTTAAATAACATCGCCGCACTTTTATGAGCTTTAAAATTCATCCACCAAATCGGGCCATTTGGCATACAACTAGTAGTTGTGTAGTTGCTGCTCTAATCCTCATCCTCCAAAAGATATACTTCATTTTAGCCAAAAAAGGCTACACTATCAAAAACACTCCCTGCGCCCTCTCTCTTTGACTAAATTATTTATATATCTATAAAAATTGCGAAAAATATGCATAACGCACAACTTCCTAATGAATTTATAATGATTTAGACTGTATAAAACACAACAGATAAAAACATCACCTTTTCTTTTGACGAAAGCTAAAAACATGACCTAATCCACCAATATCATAACTCTACAAAACCCTATTCTCATGTTGGCGTTTTTTTCCCTATTGAAACAAATAATTTATCCGTTATTATGTTAACATTTTAGTCGAAATTTTGGCCGAATTTCCAAATAATTTTTCTTTTGGTTAATATGAACATGAGTTGTATATGCATTTAATATTTCTAAAATTTATTGTATTTTTTTTTAATGATAATACTTCATATTATTCATAATTATTTTTCTTTAAAAATCCATAAGAGTAAATATTGTTCAAAAGTTAAAATGAAGTGGTAAATCATAAAACAAATATTTACTTCCAAAAAACTAAAATTTGAAATATAGTGTTTGGTTAAAGTGAGAACAAGTACTTACGGTGATAACAAAAGAAATGTTTTAAGAGATGCTATTGGTAAGATCTCAAAACGACTATTAACAAGATAATCTCTGAATAACTGCACAATAAGTTCTTTTCAATTCCGCCCTCTTCCTCACCAATTTCACCGCTTGTTCTGAGCGATGGACATGCAATTCCGCCGCCTGTTCTGAGCACTTGAGAAGGCAATTCCGCCGCCCTCTTTTTTCTGTATAATTAACAAGCCAATTTCTTACCACTTCAAGACAAGGCAATTTCTGAGGATCATTACTCCATCCATCGGTTTCTCATCCTTCCGCTTATCCACCTTGACCCCTATAGTGTTCCTCCCTAGTCTTCCCATGCTGGCGACGAGCCTAGGTAGCGCCTCATGTGAGGGCAATGTTGGTCGGATGCAAAATCGCCTAAAAAATCACTCTCTCATTTCGTTGAAGCTAACGGCGTAGAAGCTAAGGCGATGGCAACGACTGCGACGATCCCAATCACCGACACCACTACCTGCATTGTTATCCCTTCCATTTTCTCATATATATATATATATATATATATATATATATATATATATGGTCAGGTTCAGGTGAGAAGCACACTACCGGTGAGAAGGAAAGAAGTAATTTGATTGGTCCATGTAAATTAAAAAATAGGGGAAAAAAATTTGCACTACCGCTCAGTAGTTGTCCATCCTCGTGAAAATGCGAAGCCCACTCGCATATAGCTAACTCCCCCGCGCGTCCCACACACGAACTACTACAAGTTAATTAAAAAAAAAATAGGGTCTCTGTGTGTTACAGTGGGAATCGAACTTAGACTACCACTCACACATCAAATGGCTATAACCACTACAGCAATCAGCTTCTTTTGACTTTTAATTAAGCTATAATACAAAGACCTTCTCTTGTCATTTAATGCATAAATTAAATTATTTTTTTTTATTACGAAAGAATTCGGGCGAGCGAGCTCTACCCGATGGCATCCTTGCGGATGAGGTCTAAGAGACCAAAGTTGTTGTGAATATCGACACCCCAGGCAGAGTGGCAAAGGTGTGCAACCTTATCAGCCACTCTATTGCCTAACCGGGGAACATGAATGAAGGAAACTTCTTTCATAGTCGATAAAAGGAGTTTAACATCGGTCAATATCAGTTCAATTTCCCAAGGGCATTTAGTTGTTTTGTTTATATGATTTATGATTATGATGGAGTCACCTTCAATCTGAATTTTGTCAATACGGAGTTGTAGGGCATGTTGGATTCCCATCTTCAGAGCAAGAGCTTCCGCTTTAAGCGGACTTTATTTACCGAGTTTTTGATAACATATGTGTATCGGATGTCCTTCCCAATCTCTGATTATGGCGCCAGCAGAGCTGATATTATTCGCAATTGTGGATCCATCAAAATTTAATTTAAGAGTGCCTCTAGGGGGTTTGCGCCATGCAACCTTACCGTGCTTATTTTTCTTCCTTGGATGTTTGAGGTTTCGTTTGTTTAAGAAGGAATCCTCATCTAGATCACACTCAAAGTGAGATGTATTACTCCAATTCTCCTCATGGGTTTTAATAATGCGTAATGAAATCTCTTTGTGAGGGATGGGGGCGTGCCTAAACACATGCTGATTCCGAATGTACCAACTTGTCCACCAAGAAAAAGCTAGCTCCACCTTGGCCACATTGGTAAGTTTGTCTCCAAGGAAAGAAATGACAGGTTTTATATCTCGTGCTTGATTTATCATAATGGATATTGTTGAGTTTATAAATATAGGGAGACGAAGGAGAGAACGCACATATTGGCATTCTAACAAGAGGTGAACATCATCCTCAACTGCGCAGTTACACAATCTACATGTGGAAGGTACAGAAACCCCACGTTGAGCCAGTCTAGAGGCCGTTGGGAGACCATCTTGACAAACTTTCCAGAGGAAATTTTTTACCTTAGGCGGAATATCCAATTTCCAAATCCAGTCGTTATTGTCTAAGTTCAAAGAGGATTGAGATGTGACTAGTTTGTATGCACTCGAAGTGGTGAACCAACCATCTCTGACAGGCCACCAATATAAACGGTCCTCAAAGGGGGAGACTGGAAGTGGAATATCCAGGATTTCCTCGACTATGTCATTTGGGAACACATCCTTTAGTTTTTCTGTCCACCATCTACCTCCTAAAATGTAATCACTAACAATTTCCTCTATATTATTAATTTGGAGGAAATTCTCCCTGGAATGCAGGGAGGAAGTTGTAATCCAATTATCCGTCCAGAATTTGATAGAAGTTCCATTTCTTACCGCCCAAATTAGTCCTTACTTAAATTTATCAATGAGAGTTGTTAGTCTGGCCCATTGCCATGAGGAGGCACCTCTTTTCTTGTATTCCAGGATATTAATTGATCGTAGATACTTGTGTTTGATTAGAGTAACCCAAACATTATCTGGTTCCGCCAAAATTTTCCAAAGCAGTTTCATTTAAAGAGCTTCATTCATCTCTTTCGATTTCCTAAGCCCTATTCCCCCACATTTTTTCGGTCTACAAATCCTATCCCAACTAATAAGTGGGCGGTGTTGAAGATTTTTATTCCAGAAGAACATTCTATTAATCTGGTCAAGCTCTTTATGTATCGATGAGGGTAGCAAAAAGTTTTGCATTGTATACAATGGTTTGGCTGATAAGTTTGTATTAATTAGGATTGCACGTCCCTGTTGCGATAAAGCGTTGGCTCTCCATTTACTTAGTTGGTCTTTAGAGTTACAGATAATGTCTTCAAATGTATGTTTGTTCACTCTACCATTGATAATCGGACATCCGAGGTATTTTTCCAAGGAGTTTTCGTTTGTAATATTTAAATGGCTGATAAGTTCCGAGATTCTTGAGTTTGAAATGCCTTTAGTAGCTTGAAAGCTAGATTTATGATAATTAACTTTTGTCCAGAAACTTTACAATATGTGTCAATTATTGTTCTGACTTTCCGACCCGCTGCGACACTGCCTTTCGTGAAAATGATGATGTCATTAGCGAAAGAAAGGAAAGGAACCCTAGGGCCGTTCCTACCAAAGGTAAATCCAATTGGGCTATTGCCCAAATTTGCTTCCGTAGACAATTTCCGAGCGAGGATTTCTGCACCTAGGATAAACAAGAATGGGGATAACGGGTCCCCCTGGCGAAGACCCCGAGAGGGGAAGAACATATCTGTAGGGCCGTTGTTAACTAATACCGAGAAAGAAACAGTCGTTACGCATTCCATAACCCAAGTGATGAAAGTAGGGTGGAACCCGAATTTTTCCAAAATCTTTTTTGTGAAGTTCCAATCTACTCTATCGTATGCTTTCTCCATGTCTAATTTTATCGCCAACCATCCCTCAAAACCCGTACGCGATCGGAAGGAATGGAAGATTTCGTGCGCTATTAGAACATTATCTTGAATGGCCCTGTCAGACACAAAAGCACCCTAGAGTGGGTGAATTAGTTTGCCGATAATTGTTTCAATTCTTTCTGTCAAATTTTTTGAAATGATTTTATATATTGTAGAACATAAACTGATTGGGCGATAGTGACTGGTAGTAGTAGGGTTATCCCGCTTTGGTAATAAAGAGATAAATGTGTGGTTTATTTGTTTAAGAATTTTTCCCGAGTGGAAAAAACCCTTAACGGCTCTAATGATAGAAACACCTACAATATCCCAATATTTCTTATAGAATTCGGCTGTAATTCCATCAAGACCTGGGGACTTATTATTACCCAGACTAAACACTGTAGATTTTATTTCATTATTAGAAGGATGTCGAATGAGGAATTCATTCTCAGCTGTAGTAATAGAGGGTTGTATTAGATTAAGCATTTCATTAAGAAGTCTATCATCAATAGACTCTTTTTTGAATCTTTTTTCGAAATCGTTTTTAATTTCGTTCCTAACATTTTCCTCCCCCAAAATCAACGTACCTTCATTAGTAGTGATGTTGCGGATTTGTTTCCTATGTCTTCTCCCAGAGGCAACACGATGGAAATACGATGCGTTGGAGTCTGAGAATTTGAGATGCTTTGTTTTGGCTCTTTAATTCCAAAATGTTTTTTGGAATAGGAGCAATTTTTCCTTTTTTCTTAGAACGCACTTTTCTTTATCATTGGTTATTCGTGTGTTATTTACTATTTTCAACGATTGAATTTCAAGCAATTCGTTTTCCACCACCTGCAGCTGACGAAATATGTTTCCAAAGGTGAATTTATTCCACACTTTGGCTTTTTGCTTAAGAATTTTATGTTTGAAAATAAGTTGAAACATAGCTGAGCCTGGGCATGTTGCTCGCTAAGATTGCTTGACGATGTTTCGAAAGTCCTTCCGTTGAAGCCAAGCATTCTCAAATTTAAAAGGTGGAGCTTTGAATGTTGTACTACCCTCGAGTGTTATAGATATGGGACAATGATCCGAAGTAGAGAAAGCCCCATTTTTAGTAATAATGTTGGGAAATTTGTGAAGGATTTGGTGATGGACTAGAACACGGTCTAGTTTTTCATGAATGTTATATTCATCATCAGGAGACCTTCTCCAAGTGAAGGGATTCCCGAAAAAAGGAATATCCATGAGTGAACAATTATTTTTGAATTGAAGAAGTCGGGTGGATCAGGAAGGACGAGGGCTAGCCCCTCCAAGTTTGTCCCCACTACATAAAATTTCATTTAAATCACCCAATACAATGCATGGAATAGATAACTCATTCACAATTGTTGTTAATGTGTCCCAGAACGAGTCTTTCTCATGAGGGACGGGAGGAGCATACACGAATAACAGGAGAAAGATGAACTTGTCATTGACATTTTCATATCGTAGTCCAATTATTCGTGGAAGGTGAAACACTACAGAGATGATTTCATTTGACATTTGGTGGATTTTCCATAATATACCAAGACCACCCGATCGCCCAATCGCAGGCGACCAAATAGCCTCATCGAAGCCTGCATACTTCCAAAGTTTTTGTTCGGGAATGGTATCAGATTTAGTCTTCGCTAGTGCCAATATTTGTATATGTTCATTTTTACACCAAGTATTAACTTCGATCCAGAACGTTTTTTTCCGGATACCTCTACAGTTCCAATAACTAATTTTCATCTATAATTGTCGACGATAAGAGGACGATGGGTGAAGGTCCTCCTATCAACAAACAATTTAACTATGTATCCGATTTGAGAGTAAGATCTGTCTGTGAGAGATTTATAAATTGATTTGTACCTATAACTTGAAACCTCAAGCAACTTGACACTCCACCAAGATCAATTGCCATATTTATTCAAATGTAGGAATGAATTGCAAAAATGAAGTAATTTCTTATAGAAAATTTCCTCCATTGATTTGTGGAAGCTTTTAATTTCTTTATTAATATCATAAACATATTTGTTTCTTTCATCCACTAAGGAGCACGATGCAATTATCTTGAGGCTATGCCATTTTGACCATAGATTTCCAGCTGTAGGGATGTAATCCAGCTTTAAAATTATGTTTACCGGCAAACGACTGCAGATTAGATAATGAAATTCACGAAAGAACGAAGCCCTTAAAAAACCCGTTGTTCTAACCGAAGATGCCAAGGTAGTTATACCCGCAACCAGACGAACAACAAGTCCAGTAGGAAGCGGAGTACCTATAGTTTGTTGAGAACCCTTACGGGAGGTGATGGGTGGAAGGGCGACGATCACTATCCCAGGTTTAGAATATGAATAAGTCGATTTGTAACATACCTTAATGTTCCTATTTATAAAGATAAACCAGCCGGAGCGGGTGATCTTCATGAAAAATTCAATCCTGGGATACTTGCCTCTATACATAAGATTCGCACCATTATTTTTGGCTTCTTCGGGGGTAGGGACCCCTTCAAACGATGTTTCCTCCATAGAGGGTTTAGAGCCCTTTCGGGGTGTTGAATGTGGAGAAAGGGAGACCTTTTCCACAAGGGATGTTGATGTTTTAATGTTCCTTATTATGATCTTAACATGAAACATAGTGATATAAAGGTAAGTTTTCAACATAGAACATATATATCCTAAGCAGGTAGTTTTACACCAGAGATTACATAAGGAAAACACTTGACAAGGAGGTTTGGTGATAGAAATTGAGACTGACATTAGCTTACAACACCTACATGTGGGATTGTTACAAAACTTGATACAAAGTTTGTTATTAAAGAAGAGATTTAGTAAAGAGAGTAACCAGAGAAGAATTTTAACCAACAACAACTTCCAAATCACCTTACCACCACAATCAGAAATATCAACTAGACAACAAGAATGGGTGAATGCCAATATTTTCTTAGGATCAACCTTAAGATGGGTGGATGCCGTTGACACTTCATATAATCCATCCCCATCCTTGCACATGGCAAGATCGGAGGTAGACAGAGCCCCAACTCCAAGAACCTCTAATACTTGTAAATTCATGGAAAATTCTCGGGAAGCAATGTAAGGAACATAAGTCAATTCAGCAAGAATAATAAGTTTGTCCAAATTAAAGGTGCATGAATCGGCAAAGGAGAAAGTTAGAATGAATGTTTTATTTAATTCATCATGAGCAATTTCACACCAGAATTTAGCTTTCTTTAGAGACACCAGCTTACCATCCTGTATAGAAAAGCATCCTAACTCCTCATGGAGACAAGGTAAGAAAACCATTGTAATATATATTTTCTAATTATAATTTAAATTTTCTAATATAAATTTATTAATTATAAAATTTTCATATTTTTATTATTGAATTTTTTATTTTAAAAATGATAATAAATATATTAAAGTAAAATATTTTAGTTAAAAGGATATTTTGTACATATTTGTTATTAATATTTTAGTGGTTCATAAACCATTAATATTAATTTTAATTCTTATTTTATTTTCTTTTAATGTTATTTTTTTAGTTAATTAATTATTTATATTTAATTATTTATTTCATGAACCAATACTATTCATTTGATAAACAACTACTCTTTATTTCATGAACCACTACAATTTATTTCATGAACCAATACTATTTATTTGATGAACCAATACTATTTAGTCACTTAACCAATCTCTATTTATTCACCGAACCACTCTTTATAATTATTGATCAATGGAGGAACAATATCACCCTTTTTGTTTAGTACTGAACCAATCTCTATTTAGTCACTGAACCACTCTATATTTAGTCACTGAACCACTCTCTATTTAGTCACTGAACCAATCTCTATTTAGTCACCGAACCACTGTTTATTTAGTAATGAACCACTCTCTATTTAGTCACTGAACCACTCTCTATTTAGTCACTGAACCACTCTCTATTTAGTCACTGAACCAATCTCTATTTAGTCACCGAACCACTCTTTATTTTGTACTGAACCAATCTCTATTTAGTCACTGAACCACTCTCTATTTAGTCACTGAACCGCTCTCTATTTAGTCACTGAACCACTCTCTATTTAGTCACTAAACCAATCTCTATTTAGTCACTGAACCAATCTCTATTTAGTCACTGAACCACTCTCTATTTAGTCACTGAACCACTCTCTATTTAGTCACTGAACCAATCTCTATTTAGTCACTGAACCACTCTCTATTCAGTCACTGAACAAATCTCTATTTAGTCACCGAACCACTCTTTATTTAGTACTGAACTAGTCTCTTTGTAGTCACTGAACCACTCTCTATTTAGTCACTGAACCAATCTCTATTTAGTCACTGAACCACTCTCTATTTAGTCACTGAACCCCTCTCTATTTAGTCACTGAACCAATATCTATTTAGTCACTTAACCAATCTCTATTTAGATACTGAACCGCTTGGTATAAAAGCCCTGAACCACTTGATATAAAAGCACTGAACCACTTCATATAAAAAAGTGGTTCATGAAGTTGTAAAGAAGTGGTTCATTATGTTTTAAAGAAGTGGTTGATGAAGTTACTCCATGAACCATTAGAATTTGTTTCATAAACCATTAGAATTTATTTATTTGTTTTTGAAATAAAATGGTTCATGAACCAATACTATTTATTTGATGAATTAATATACTCCCTCCGTCTATTGAAATTTCTCAAGGTTTCTCATCATCTTCCCTATTATGGGGTTTTCTTTTTCTGTTACAGAAAAAATCAAAAAACCAAACAATAACTTGAATTTGAAAAGAATAAGTATCCATTGGTTCCATTTACTCTCCCCTCCCCAATCCTCCAGTCTTCTTCTTATGAAAGATAACTGATCAGTAATAAAATAACAAACGAAAAAATGCAAGGGGAAAGAAACAAGAATAACCATTCCCTACCCCTAAGAAGAAATAACAAAGGAATTCATAGCCTTCGCCGACCTCTGCTTCGATGTCGGGAGCTGGCACTTCATTGTGTTGTAATGAGACTATTAACAGCTTTTGTAGTTCTGTCACATCCTTACTTGTTTCCTCTTCATTTCACTCTATCTCTGGCCTTCGGAACTTCCCCTTTCTCAACCTATTAACTGTAAGGTTGTTTGTTGTATATATGATTGTGAATGGGGGTGCCACACCAATTTTAATTCCTACTCTTAGCTATTTGTTCATCTTCAAACTTGTCCTTGTAATGACTTGTAAGTGCTACTTGCAGGTAACCCAAGTTTAACATCGCCACTTCCGTTGCTGAAAGAGCCCACTTCCAGCAATCCATTTCGGCTTTCAGGCAACGAGGAGCCGCCTCTTTCATCACCAGACCTACCCATACCCATCAGCTTCATGTCCTTGATGGGGGCGGCCGTAGAAGCCATAGACGATAGAGCGCGGAGAGCAGCTTGGACGGTGAGAGCTTAACGACGGAGGTGGCAGAACACCAGGATGCAGCCACCGAGCATACAGTCGAATGCCAGAGATCCATCACCGGATAGAGCGGCGACACTGTTGGCGCTATCGACAAGCGGTTGGCGGATGGAGGTGTCCAAATTTGAGGCTGAAGAGGCGGTGAAGCTTCAAGCCGCCGATGGATGGAGGGGGACAAGCGGTTAGGGTTTGGAATTCCTATCTCCTTGTCAACAATTTGTTTCCACATCAACGATTAATCAATGGCGAAGTCGACGAGATCGACGGGGGTGGTGAAGTGGTTTAAACCGCACCAGAAGGGGCTATGGCTTCGTCGAGGTTGATGGCGGTGATGAAGAGCTTTTTGTCCACCAATCGTCGATCAACTCTGACGGTTTTAGATCTCATGGAAGGCGAGAAGATCTCTCAAGGAAGGTACGTTGAATTTGGTCTTCAATTTCCGGGAACAAACTTGGTGGAGATTAGCAGCTAAGAGGGAAGAAGAAAAGAGAAGCGCGTGTTAATCAGTGCTTCTCACCTTCTTACCGGACCACTTACTTCTCACTTGAACTCTCCCCTATATATATATATAGGGATTGACTCCGGTGAAAACCTCAAATTGTGGTAAAAACCGTGAGGACTACTTTATAGCTTGGTTTATTTGAAAACCGTGCTAAAAACCTCAATTACATAGTGACTTTACAACTCAGTTTAACCTAAACATCGTGCTAAAAACTCCAGTTTTAAAATAACACATGACTTTATATCTCGATTAAACCTAAAAATCGTGCTGAAAACTCATGTTTTAAAATTACATTAGTGACTTTATAGCTCGGTTTTATTCAGAACCGGGTTAAAATATATGACTTTATAGATCGGTTCTATTCAAAACCGGGCTATAAAGCTAGTGAACCGAGCTAAAAAGTCGGTCCACACAGGTTTTTACCGCAATTTTGGTTTTCACTGGAGCGCAACCCTATATATATATATAATATTAATAACTTCAAGACAAAAGCAATTTCTTCTCAATTACAAAAATTGATTCAATGCATGCCCAACGCAGGCATGTTGTTGATCTCGTTCAATTTCTTTTCAATTACAAATTGATCGTGCTAATCCTATTTTGATCTTGAACAAAGGGAAACATTTTCCCCGTAAAGGTTTTACGTCTAATTTGTTGAAATATATTGTTGTTGGGTTGGGATTTAGGTTGCAACAAAGGCATTAGGGTTTTAGGGTTAGAAGAGGAAGTGATGGGTGTAACGGCCCAGATTATAAATCCGGGTTACGTTTAGAGGGAAGAATTATCCCTCTGCCGGATCTTGCAATCCAAGTACGAGATGCTTATTTATCAACTTCAAGTTATAACCCTGTTTATGTCTTAAGAATCTAATGAAGAAAATGGGAATTTCAAACCCTCGAGACAGTCTCAAGAGATAAAACGAGAACCTGTCCTAATTCAACTAGTCAAAACTCAAAAGAGATAAAACGAGTTTAAATCAATATAAATACAACATGTTTCCAAATGACAAACCTAACCAAAATATTTGTAAAGTCAAGCCAGAATAGGTGAAGTCTTCTTAACACTCTCGTCCCGTGAGAAAACCCCGCCATAGAAGCAAATCAACAAGCAAAGGGAGCGGGTACCTGAAACTATACCACAAGTCAAGGTCGAGCCACTCATGCGGGACCGGAAGTCCTCGCTGAGGTCATATAATACGCCTATACCTAGAATAAATGATGACTAATGCAGTACAAGATTTAAATCACACAAGCATGCTTTGACAGTTATAATATGCGGAAAATTGTAAAGGGCCCAAGACAATGCCAAGTGGCATATCCCTCTCCTACCTCTGCACCCCTTCCCGTTAGTGCAGAGACTGGCCAGTTCGGTGCTATAGCATAGCAATTTCCTCGTGGTGGTGCACTCACCACGGCATCATCATATCATATCATATCATATCATGTCATCTCATCTCTTGCCCGATGGTGCTGGGCTAATCATATCATATCATCTCATCTCTTGCCCGATGATGCTGGGCTAATCATATCATATCATCTCATCTCTTACCCGATGGTGCTGGGCTAATCATATCATGCTCATATTGACTCGATAGACTCAGGGCACCCGATGGGGCTAGGCTACCCTATGACCCTAGCAAAGACTCTAGAACTATCACAGATAACGGCCGTTCTGTTTCAAACGCATAAAGAATAGGGATGCTCATTCATAAGTGCAAGTCCTAAACATGATACTACATGACATGCTTTTATGCATATGCAACACCTACATACTATATAACACATCAGGCATGAGGTCCAATCACTTGAGCAAGCCCCGGAGGACTTACCTGGAGTCTTCACATCCAATTAATCAGCAACCAAGCCACTTAGATAATCATCCATCGGGAAACAAGCCACTCAGATAATCATCCAATCACACTAGCAAGTAATAAGCACGGAACAACTCATCAACACATATTTAATCAACACACAAGCATGGTTCCAAGTCATCACAAGACTAAGTAGATAATATTTTATTCAAGTAATCTAGCATTCTCAACATGACCATCACTCTCAATTAACCTTGTTCTCATCAAGTATGAAACTTAGCTCAAGGTCTTACCAATATCATCACTCAAAACATCTTACTTCAATTCAAGCTCAGGTTTTCCTTACACATTTCTTAAGTGATTCATCATCATCATTATATATCATCATATAACCTCTCATCATTTTTCATAGCCATTTCCATAAATCAACTCAAGATTCCATGTATCAATCGTGTTTTTAATTCATATGTTCATATCTCAATTACATACTTCATATATTTCATACCATAACTCACAAAAGTGCTCAAGTAATTTCATTAATCAAATTATCAAGTCAACTCAAGTAAGTAATAACTTATCAAATCTTAATTAACTCAATGAAACCATAACTTCTCAACCATCAGAAAAAGTCAACAATTTAGCTCATGTGAATTCTCATGTACTAAATCCTCTCAAACACAATCAATTAAGATGACAACTCATGAATCTCTACACTTAAGTCTACAAGCTTGACAAGTTCCCAAAACACCTCTTATATGATTTTAATAATCAAAGCTGATCATACTAATCTTAATCTATATCCATCATCACAAGTATTCACTCAATCGGTTCATTCTATCATGATTATATGACATTCAAATAAAACACTCATTCCTAAAAGCATGTTCTCTATAAGAAGAATCCTACCTCATTTTCCATTTTATACACTTAGCAAAGTTGTCTAAGGGTACCCAGGTTGGTTATCCTATTAACAGATCTTCTAGGTGAAAAGTCAACACTTATCAAAGTCATACTATGTCTACTTTATTTAACTAATCAACCTACTCAACAAGGTCACAAGGCGTAATAACTACTAAGTCTTCAAGACCCATCTCTTTACCTAAAGTTCCAACTTTACTTATCAAGACAAGTTATTAAATCACATCTTAAGGTAGTACTTACTCTAAATTGGTTTATAACTCAAAATAATTTAAACTAGGATAAACAATAGACCATTTATAAATTCATTTATCGCAAGCAAGATTAAAACATAACAAGTTCGCAAGACATCTTTTACGTGACCTTGTATGCTTATTCATAATTGAACTACACTTATAAGATTTTACTAATCAACTCATTAATCGATTATAATACTACTCAATTGGAGTTATCACTATGTAAATATAACAACTATCCGTTTTATGAGTCAACCGATTCTAACTATAGTGAGGAGATCAAATAACATTAGTTATTACCTTCTAAAGCTTAATTGGGTTAAAAAGCATATATAATACTATTTTCTATTGAGATGATAACAATTATCTAGCTCATGAATTCACAAGACAAATCATGCCAAACCCAATTCAACTTCACTCATATCAACCAATTAATTATCAAGGTCAATCCAAATAAAATCCCAAGGCCTAAGGTTGTAGCAAAAGAGGCTAGCAGGGGCATCGACATCGGATTCCGACATCGAGGTGGCTCCGAGTATGAACAAGGAGATGGCTCCGTGTCATCTTCGGCGAACTCGGCTCCTTGTCGGGGGTGTAGGGGCTTATGCGGGGACGGCTGAGAGAGAAGGTCGGACAGAGAGGTACACCGACGGCTGTTGGCTGAGGCTTCGATGGCGGCGTCGAGGTGGGTGAAATCGAGTCCACCATGGGAGCTGTGACCTGGTCCTCCTCGTCTTCCGTTCTCTCTGCTAATGGTGTCGTCGGCGAAAGGTCGAGGAGCTAGAGGGGCAGAGGAAGACAACGGGAGCAAGAGGAGAGTGCAGAAGCAACGAATCGGAAGGGAGAGATGAGAGGGTGAGCGAGACGGAGAGAGACGAAGGGGTCGAGCTCAGATCTGGAATTTAGAGAGCGGCGGCGGAGGGGATCTGAAATGAGGAGGAGAGAGCCATGGAGGTTCAGACGAGGGAGCTTGGAGCTGAGGACGGAAGAGCGCAGCCATGGAGGTTCAGACGAGGGAGCTTGGAGCTGAGGATGGAAGAGCGCAGCCATGGAAGCTCTCTCCCGAGCTCAGATCCGAAAAAGAAGAAGGAGGGTGAATAGTGGTTGTGGCAGCTGGTGTGGCTTGATAAGGGTATATATACCCTCAATTAGGTTAACCTAGAGAATTTACAAAAATAACCCGCTATTTCTGATTTTAAAAAAATATACCCCCCATAAAATTCTAGAATACAGCCTGATAAATTTTATTTAAATCAAAAGCACCACAATATCAATTTCTGCATCAATAAAATAAGTAAATAATTTAATTTAATGAAAGTATGCTATATTTTATTTTTCTATTTATATATATATATTGTGAAATCAAAATTTTCGAATTTCTCAAAATTTGAAATTAAATCATGATTCATAATTAATATTTTCAAAATTCCGGATCTTTACAATGGGGGCGCGCAGGTGGGATGGACGGAGGAAGAGGGATTTTTAGGCCTATTTACAATTTTTAGGCAAAAAAACTAAAAGGACGATGTGCAATTTAGTTGAAATATTCTTGTTAGAAGCCCTTAATTAGTTGAAATAGATAGATGTAGAAAATAAGAAGGCCAAATGAGCATGTAGATAAACACTTTCTTCTTCTAATCTCATTGGCATCTAACCTAAGTGAACACCTCTCACCCGATTCGATTCACCACCTCATCTCCTCCTCCAACCTAAGTGAACACCTCTCACCCGATTCGATTCACCACCTCATCTCCTCCTCCGTTCATACTTCATCACTATCGATCGCCTTGTCTTCACACAACTTTGCCTCAGACTCAACCTCGTCACATCAACTCTAGTGGCGGAGCTAGGGGTGCTCGAGAGTACTAGAGCACCCTCTGGTCGGAAAAAAATTATTTTTTTGCATATATATAATATTTTAAACGTAATATAAGATCTTTAAATGATATTTGAATTAAGAATGCTAGCTATCAAATTCAAGTGGTAAAGTAAGGAAAGAGAATTAAAAGGTTTTGGGTTTAAATCTCAATCCCTTCAATTTTTATTTGTTTTAGTATAACATTAATCCTTCTTGATTTCTTTCTATATTTTTCATTTCTCTCAACTATTTTATTAAAAAATATCATATTTATATTTAAATTATATATATATATTTAATGATTCCTTTCAATATTGTTTTAGAAGTAATTCTTCATGATTTATTTCTATAATTTTGGTTTCCCTTAACTACTTAAAATATAAAATATTATAAATAAATCACAATTTTAGTATTTTTCAATATTTAAAAAAAATCTTCTTAATAGGTATACACAAAAAAAAATATTTCACGAATTTTTTTTAGCATCTCTGACCAAAATCCTTGCACCGACTTGCCTCCTCTAGATCGCATCCGAGGAAGGACGCTAAGCCGCCATGGATCAAGTGCAGTCCCTACGGCGAAATGGAGTGGTGCGGGAAGCAAACGACAAGTGGAACCAGGCGGCAAGGATCTTCCATGGATGCTGGGAGGTGGCCAGTGGCGGAGCCAGGATTTATTTCCGGGGGGTGCTACAAAAATTTTGTGAAATATTTTTTTTGTGTATACTTATTAAGAAGATTTTTTCTAATAAAATATTGAAAAAACACTAAAATGGTGATTTTTTTTAATTTAAATATAAATATGACATTTTTTCAATGAAATAGTTGATAGAAATAAAAAAATACAGAGAGAAATCAATAAGAATATTTAATGATATAGTAAAACATAAATATGACTTTTTTTAATGAAAAAACACTAAAATTGTGATGTTCTTAATTTAAATATAAATATGATATTTTTTTAATGAAATAGTCGATAGAAACAAAAAAAATAGAGAAAAAAAAAGAATTAATGATATAGTAAAACATAAATATGGTATTTTTTTTAATGAAATAGTCGATAGAAACAAAAAAATATAGATAGAAATGAAGAAGAATTAATGAAATAGTAAAACAAATAAAAAGTAAAGCATTTGGGATTTGAACCCAAGACCATTTGGTTCTCCTTCCTTCCTTTACCACTTGAGCTAGACAACACTCTTGGTTCAAATATTCTTTAAACATCTTATATTACCTTAAAATACTAAATATATGTAAAAAAAATTATTTTTTTTTGTATTTTTTTTCCGGGCCGGGGGGTGTTCGAGCACCCCCAAGCACCCCTAGCTCTGCCCCTGGAGGTGGCAACTTTCTCAGTGATGTTGCTAGTTGTTAATTAGTGGTTCTATGTTACTAGCTAGGATGTCTGTTAGTGGATTTTTATATGTTCAAGTATGGAGTTTTATTACTAAATCCTAGGGGTGGGCGCGGTCCCGCGTAATTTTTGCGGGACTTGATGGGATCGGGGCGGAATGGGTCTTATCCCTCAAATAAAAAAGATTATAAGAAAATCAAAATTACATGTATATATTAGTATATATTACAATTTTCAAAGATGTAATAAATATATATCTATATTTTTTTTATATTTTACAGGTTTATATATATATACACACATATAATATGTGTATGCATTACAATGTGTATATATATACACACTGATTTTCAAATGACTTGGTTAGTGCCGGAGCTAATCGAAACTTGTAATGGCTCATAGGTGACACCATTTTGTTGATTTTCTTCCCCTACCTTGCATTACAGACTTTACAGTACATATATACTCTGTATACTATATATACACAGTAATCTATATATATATATATATATATATATATGAAGAGTATGGATCTATTGTTTACAAGGCTTAAGGTGTACCTTGTGTACAATTGTGCACCCTTGGATTGATTGTGATGGATGAACGAGATTAAAAGGGGGTTTTCTTTTTTTTTTTTAATAAAAAGCCAGTGGGTCCCGCATCCATTTTACACAAAACCGGAATTACTTGCATATGCCTGCGCATGAGAGAGAGAGAGAAGGATAGCAGCCTCCGAGATCCAATTCCGACCACCACGGAGGTACACGATGGTGGCGGCGATGGAGGGACAGTGAGGCGATGGGGCGAATCGAAGGAGACGGCCAAGTCGAGCCGGTGTCCGAGCGAATTGAGTCGAAGGGCCCTAATATTCCGACGGTGGATAAAATGAGCGACGATTGAAGGTGGTTGCGGTGACGGTGGAACGATGGCGGCGAATCGAGTTGTTGAACGGAGCGATTGAATGGAAGTTGGTGGGCGAAGTGACGATCGGTGAAGGTCGACGGCGGCGATGATGTCGAAGGGCAAATCTCTGTGTCTTTCCTTGAAGCAGGGCATGGTATACGGTATAAGGCAGAGATGAATTAATTAAGTGCAATTAAATTGGCCGGAACGAAAGAAAGAGAGGGGTATGGTGGGGGGTTGGGGTAGGGGTGGGGGTGGGGGTAGGTAGGGTTTGTGTTTGTGTTAGGGGCATCGGTAAAAACGGGTTAGGATTAAAATTTATTGATTAATCAACGTGTGATGCCCTAATTATTCGGTGAAAAACGAAGAATTATTTAGACACATGTGTAGAATTTAGTGTAGGGTTTTTTAGAAGCATAACTTGATTTATTATTCGTCAATTATTCAGACGTATGTGTCGAATTTCATTTACTAGTGGTAATGAGTAGGTTAATTATTCGGTGAAATCTAATTCATTATTCGTCAGTAATGGACTCTTCGGTTTGATAAACAATATAAAAAACCTTCATTGCACGAGGATAACTACACAACTAAATATTATTCGGGGAAATGTGAAACATTATTCGATGAAATATGAAGTATTGTTTAGGGATTTGAGGTTTCTTTTATCTGAAATTGAAAAAAAAACATTATTCGGTTGCATGTGACAAATTATTCAGTGGAATTGATAGATTTTGATTTGAACTGGATAAAAAAATATATAACACAAGATTATTCGTTAGCATTTGAAACATTATTTGGTGGAATTGCCAAAATTTTAAAATAAACAAAATCAGGTGAGTCCCACAGATGAATCACCCATATTAATTTATTTTTCAAAAACCAATTTAAAAAAATAGCTAACAAAAAAGAATGGGGTTATTTATGTTAAAGCAATAGGGAGAGGTTAAGAGATAAAGCAACGGGGAGGAATTTATAAAAATAAAAAAATAAATAAAGCAACAGGAGGGATAAAAAAGATTGGGAGAGCGGGAGGGATAAACAAGATTGGATGAGGGGGTGTTACACGCGCATAACTGGTTGGTGGGTTGCTTTTTGTTCGCGGGTCCCACATAAAATTTAATTAAAAATTTAAAAAATTACTTTTAATCTTGACCTTCTATTCCTTTTAATGAATGGTCCATATTTGTGTATAAGTTACACCTTAAGGGGTGAGTACACTTGAACCACACCATATATATATATATATATATATATATATATATATATATATATATATATTTGCAATCCATGATGCTAGTGTAGAACGACTTGATTTCCATACCATTAACTTCCTTCATTGTGGGGTTGAAGGAGAATTCAATTACTTCGTTCCCTATAGTAAAGGTTAGTAATCCTCTATGTACATTGATATTGGCATCAGTAGCTAAGCAAGAAAGGCCTACCAAGGATGATAGGTACAATAGGATCTTCGGGCATGTCCAATACAATGAAATCAGTAGGCACAAAGAACTTACCTACCTTTACTGGAACGTCATCAACTATACCTGTGGGTCTGACGAATGAATTATCAGGCATATAAAGTTTCATATCCACAGGTTCAAGTGCTCCGATGTTCACCTTTTGCCAAATAGAGAGAGGCATGAGACTTACACTTGCCCCTAGGTCACATAGGGCTTTGTAGCGATGTTGGCCAAGTCTCACGGTGATTGCAAACTTCCCTGGATCACTCCTCTTTTCAGGGATGTCCATCTTTGAGCACTCCTCTGCGATCTCTCCCATGGACCGCTTCTTGATGAGGATGTCTTCAGGAATCGAACATAGGCGGGCATCTCGCTTAGGGCTTCTGTAAGAGGAATAGTAATGTTAAGTCCTTGGAGAATCTTTACAAAGCGCCTAAACTTACCTTGAGTGGGGTCCTTCAATGCTTTGGAAGGGAAAGGCAACGCCTTCTTTGGCGGAGAAGCCAAAACGGTGGTCGGAGGGGCCTGCTGAACATCGATGTCGACTGGAATCTGGTCGATATCGATTGGTATGGTCGATGTTGACCTCTGTTGGGGCTCGACAGGTTCTGTAGTGGTATCGATGTCGACTAGAGGGTCGACATGGTGGTCGATATCGACCTCTGGGTCAATATCGACTGGTCTGTCGATGTCGACTGGGTCTGTTGCTTTCTCCTCCGTTTCCGTTCGTGGCTTATGTACTTTGGTGCCACTCCTTAGTTGCATGGCTGCTATGTGTCCTGACCCGGATTGCCCCTTAGGATTGGTAGTTGGTTGTCTAGGGAATGTTCCGGACGGTCCCTAGCCTCCAACCTCCAAATCTACCAGTCGGTGGTTCAATCGGTGGTTCAGCGAGATCGAGCGAGCGGCCGGAGCGAGTGAGCAAGCAAGCGAGGTCGAGCGGCTGGAGGGAGCGATCGAGGGAGTGAGATCGGAGGTTTCAGCTCTCCGGCGTCGATCGAGGGAGCGACTAATCGAGGGAGAGAGATCTCGCCTCTGCTTCACTCTCTTCCAAGGCCGAAGACTCTCTTCTCCTTCTTCTCTGATTTGCTAGCCTTCGCCATCTTCAAACCAAAGTCCATGATCGATCTAGATCTAGATCTACGACAGAGTCAGAAGAAGAAAACGATGACGAAGATTTGGCCTCCTCTCTCGCCATGGATGTTCGTTGAAGATCTAGGGTTCAGATTCAACGCTTTTGATATTCCAGGCACCTGATTTGCAATCGCACCTTTCTCCATACTACCGGACCTGCAGATCCATCGATGGCGGAGAAGCAATTCAAATTCGTTAGCCTCGGTGTTAATCTCGGAATCCTGTTTAAGTCTGATTTTTATTTTTGTCCTATTATTGTGTGTTCAAATTGCGGTTTCATGTGACGATCCTCCGTTTATTCTTGATATTCGATGTTAATTCTCATGCCATCTCTTAGAAATGAACTGCAGATGCAAAATACTAGTAATTCTTTAGTAGTGTTGATGCACTTTAACCAATTCAAAATACTAGTAATACTAGTAATTCTTCAATAGTGTTGATGCACTTTAACCATTTCAAAATACTAGTAATACTAGTGTTGATGCAAAATACTCTATGTTGTGCCCAAAGTAAATAACTCATGTTATGTTTGCACTTGTTTAATCTTTTTTTTAAATTGGGGAGACTAGTAAGCAACTCATCACCCTGTGAATTTTTAACAGACTTTCCCTGGTCATAATTATGTATTTTTCTTATATATGTGCAACATGTGCTATTAGCCTATATTACCTTCTAACCTTGTGACTGACTGACTGGATCTTCATATATATTTATCTTTGTTAAAGAGTGTTTCTTACCTTCATTCATGTTGAGGAAGGCAATAAAAATGAGACTGTCACTTGGTGGGATAAGTGGGGTTTAGTCAAGTTGTCTTCTATCTCTAATTACTTGTTCCAGCTGTATCTTTTTCATTTTGAGGTTGCTACACCATAGATTGCTAGTGGCTGAGATTTGTGCAGTTTGTGTTTTTTAGGCTTTTTGGCTTGTGATTTTGGTTTTTGGTGAAAGAGATTGAAATCAAGTCCTTTAATGAAGGTTCTGCTTTTTGTGCTTCTTTTTCTAAGAGATGGCATGAGAATTAAATTTGACAGAAGGGTAATTTTCATTGAAAGGGTGCGTGTGGGAAGGATGCCAGAGTGGCTTACTTACCAATGCTATTCAGGTGGGTTCTTTTCCTGCTTTATATTCATGGTAATGTGCTAGCAAAATTTAGAAGGATGTTGCATAAGGATGTATTTTACTGCATAAATCCATGCCATATAACTATGCAATAAATTTCTTTCCATTGGAAATGAAATTGGAACTGATTCCCCTTTAGCTATCATTACATATTTACCAATTTGCTTAAAGACACTCTACTACCAGTTGGTTTTCATCTTTATAAAAAAAATGAAATTTCTTTCCTGGTACGTTCATATGTGTGTGCTAGATGCTTTGAAAGATTAGGTCAATATTTGACCTCACATGCCGAGTCTTCATCTAAATTATACGAATCATTTATATGCATTCATGATTTCAATTGATTAGATTCAAATTACAAGTATTTGATTACGAGATTTCAATTATATCTTATTTTTGCATTTTTTTAATGTTATAGGATAGATTGCAAGTATTCGATTTATATCTCTGGTCTAGTAATTATTGAGCTTTAAAAGCCTCTTAGCTCAACGGTAGAGCGATGTGCTTATGCACAAATACGTGGGTTCGAATCCCGCATAGGCTAAAGTTTACATTTTTTTAGTAATTTGCAAAATTTATATTTGCACAATAGATTATTATATTTGCACAACATAAACTTATATTTGCACAACATATTATTATATTTGCACAACAAAAAATGCTTACACGAAAAAACTCTAATTTGCACAACAGATTGTTATATGTGCACAACATAAAGTTATATTTGCACAACTAAAATTATTGAAACGAAAAAAAAAGCGCGGGAAAAAATATTACATTTGCACAATATACACTTATATTTGCACAACATATGATTATATTTGCACAACAAAAAGTGCTGAAAAGAAGAAAAAAACAGAAAAAAAGATTACATTTACACAACATAAAGTTATATTTGCACAACAAAAATGTTATATGTGCACAACTTAAAGTTATATTTGCATAACGAAAAGTGCTGAAACGAAGAAAAAAAAGTGGAAAAAAATATTACATTTGCACAACATAAAGTTATATTTGCACAACAAAATGTTATATGTGCACAACATACTATTATATTCGCACAATGAAAAGTGCTTAAACGAAAAAAAGGGAAAAAAAATGAGATAATCTGCTGGGAAGGCAATTTTTTCGGCCTAATTGGCGGATTGTCCAAGGTTTTGGACAAATTGAAAAATTATCCACCCAATTAAAACCCTAACTTAATTAATTGGATCTCGAATCGGCGTTCATTGATCTGGATCTCGTCCTCGGTTTTCTTGCAATCGGTTTCGACTTCCGGCAAATCAACTGATTTTGGTCGATCTCCGGCATTTGCAATCGAGTTTGGCAAAGCGAGGGAGCGGCCGGAGGGAGCGAGCGAGCGAGGCAGCGGTGAGGCAGAGGCGGAGGCCGGAGCGAGCGAGGGAGGGAGGCGGTGACGAGTGAGGGAGATGGAGCCGGCGGCGGTGGCGAGCGCGGATCTGATTCCAGATCGGTTTCCCGTTCGCAGAAATCGTGGGGAAGATGATGACTTATTTGTTAAATTACAAAAATCACCCTATGAATATGAGAAATTAAAAAAACTATCTATATTTTATTATGTGATCCATAATCTATATTTTTATTTTTATTTTTGCATAACAAAATGTTATATTTGCACAACTTACCGTTATATTTGCACAACGTACTCTTATATTTGCACGATAAAATGTAAAAAAAATTAAAAAAAACTAGACTTGGGTCATATTTGCACAACTTATGGTTATATTTGCACATCGTACTCTTATATTTGCACGAAAAAATGTAAAAAAAAACTAGACTTGGGTCATATTTGCATAACTTACGGTTATATTTGCACAACATACTCTTATTTTTGCACGACAAAATGTTAAAAACAAAAAAAAACTAGACTTGGGTCATATTTGCACAACTTACGGTTATATTTTCACAACGTACTCTTATATTTGCACGACAAAATGTTAAAAAAAAAACTAGACTTGTGTCATATTTGCTCAACATATGGTTATATTTGCACATGCACAACATACTCTTATATTTGCACGACAAAATGTAAAAAAAAAAAAAAGAAAAAGAAAAAAAGTGTGAGGTTATAGGCAAGATAATAAAATTGTTATTGGCAAGATGGACACTCCACCAATTTGTCCCAAAAGGTGGTTATTCACCAATTGAGACAACCTTTTTGGACATTTTGCAAACTCCCCCGAAAATATTTGGTAGGAAACTTACTTTACATTAGGAAAATGCACATTTATTAATAATAATCTTTATTGTATTATTTGTTCACTTTATATTTTGTAATTACATATTTTTCCCTTTTTAAAATAAAGACAAGAAATGTGATGTAGCATATTTTGTTGCATTTTGTAATCTTATAGATGCACCTTATAATATTATTTCAAATAAAAATTACGGGCTAAAATATGTAATTTTTATAATTGAAATAAGGGCGATATTGGTAGAAAAAGAAAGTCTGAGAAAGGTAGTGACATTTATCTCATAATTAGGATCATTTACCCATTTACACCATAAAATTAGGCCCATTTACACATTAATTAGACCCATTTATCTATTAGTCATTTAATTAGGCCAATTTACTTTTCAATTAGGCCCATTTACCTTCAAATCGAACCATTTTCAATTTGAGGTTTTCACCGGAGTCAATCCCTATATATATATATATATATATATATATATATATATATATATATATATATATATATGGAGGATGATTCGCTGACCCACAGGGTAATTACCCCCCACCAGAAATAGGAAGAGTATTTTGGGTTTTTTGTGGTTAGGTGGGGACACTAATAAGGTAGGGTAATTATTACCTATGTTGGAGAATGGATCGGCTTGTATCCGGCTTCAAAAAGAGGAATCCGTTTTGTTAGTGGACCGGTCCATAATGGGCTATAAAATTAATCCACGGAGCCCAATTTATGTTAAACCATAACGAGACTAATCTGTTTTGGAAATCCATGATACATCCCGTAGATGTCGACTAATTCGATCCAATACCATTTTCAAATAAGTAGAACATTGTCTATAAAGAAAACCATGTTCCTGGTGACAGTGTTCACATTGACATGCAACTCCCACGGTATGCAAGTCCAATGATTGAAAGATTGGGAGAGTATACGAGAGGCGTTCAGCCGGACATGAGCTGTTGTTTTATTCTGCTTGCTAATCTTGTTCGGAAAGCCATCGAAGTTCCTGTTGAGGTTCTTCTATAGAGCGAATAACTGTGCTCCACTTGTTCGACCGAATGTCGTCCCCAGATCCTTCCAAATCTCCTTAGCTGTGTTTGCATATAGGACGCATGCATATATGACCCTGCTGCGAATCTCAGCACTCACGCCATTCAGCAACTAGGATATCACATATCATTGCAACGTTCCCATTTCTGTGCACTAGGAACGTCTTCGCACGGTTTTGGCAGCTTTCCGGTCAAAAACTGAAACTTGGTCTTCATGCTCAATGCGATTCTTGCAAATCTCTTCCACTCTTCGAGATTCCGACAGCCGAATGTCCCTGTGACCTAGACAAATCCAGTATTATCATTGGGGTGCAGGAACGAAGGATCGGCGTTGTCAATCGTAACTTTCGCTCCTATGTCAGTGGCCATGGCAGTGGCTGTCTTCAGAACTTGCAAATCGGAGAAGAAAAAAAATGAGAGATGAGCTTGATGATGCAAACGCGGAACATCGATTATGAGAAATCAGTATCGTTGCACTGATACTAGGAGAATTTGATTAAGGCTTGTTACTAAGTGAAATCGAAAGACAGAAAAAGGGAAGACGATGGAGGGAAGAAGATGAAGAATGAATTGTTCGCATTGATCAGGTCATGTACTAGGTATTTATAACATGGGCTACAGCTATGGGCTAAGGACAATGACGGCCCAATACATGATAGCAGCCCTACATCTGAACATAAGCTTTCTCTCCTAACAGTTGTTAGGGCGGGCTTGCAACCAATATACAGTGGAGGACAGCGCAACCGACGTGATAGACCCTCCGACAGGAGAGGGATGGGTCGACCGTGTTCAACGCCGAATGGATATGACGTTGAAAAGGCCATAAGAAAGAAGAGACGAACGACACCAGGAGGTGTAGTAAAATTACTATGAATAGCAGGACCGTACTAAATATCATTACATGTACATGATTTAAATGATCGGGCCGAACACATTTCCCCCACAACGTCAATTGACTTCAGTACTCGAGCCGCACAACATAACGACTAATGACGACTTATCACAATCGTCGCTTGAGCTGCTTAGGTGCATCAAGTCTCAAGATGAGGCGGACGAAATAGCCACCAAGTATGTGACTGGATGACAAGTCCCATGACAATGAAGGGCATCGATCACTTGCAGGCTGAAGCAGTGACCGAACATGTAACCGTATGATTTGATAAAGTTATATAGCAGTAGCTTTCAAAAGTTTAAAAATGTACATGAATTGATATATTAGTGTTGGGATGATATGTGTTGCTGGCCTTCATCCCAAAGTCATGGATACTATCTGTCGCGGCGAGGCATGGCCGCGCTCGCATATACCCCGTAGACGGTAGTAGGGTACACCCCAAAATTAAAAACGGTTACGCGAGAGCGGGTAGGTTCTTCATGCATGCGACAATGGAAACGCAAGGAAGCGAACGTCTGAACCTGATACATACAAAATTAAACTGAAATCGATTATGAGCCACCAGTGGGAGCGAGTAGGTTCTCTATGCCAGCGACATGTGTCCTTATGCCCGCGACAGCGGAAAAGCAGGGAAGCGACCACCTGAACCTAATACATGCACAATTAAACTGAAATTGGTTATGTGCCACCAGCGGGAGTGGGTAGGTTCTCCATGTCCGCGACAACGGAAAAACAGGGAAGTGACCGCGTGAACCTGATAAAGACACAATTAAACTGAAATCGGTTATGTGCCACCAGTGGGAACGGGTAGGTTCTCCATGCCCGCGACATGTGACCTCATGCTTGCGACAACGGAAAAGCAGGGATGCGACTACCTGAACCTGATACATACACAATTAAACTGAAATCGGTTATGTGCCACCAGTGGGAGCAGGTAGGTTCTCTATGCCCGCGACAGTGGAAAAGCAGGGAAGCGACCGCCTGAACCTGATACATACATAATTAAACTGAAATCGGTTATGTGCCACCAGCAGGAGCGGGTAGGTTCTCCATGCCCACGACATGTGACCTCATGCTCGCGACATCGGAAAAGCAGGCAAGCGACCGCCTGAACCCAATGCATACACAATTAAACTAAAATCGGTTATGTGCCACCAGCGGGAGCGGGTAGGTTATCCGTTGGGAGGGGTCCGAACTCCGAAGGGCATGGATGGGAAACGGACATTCAAAATGTGACCCCATGGCCGCTGCAGCGGACAAGCTGGCCAACGGTCATCTTAACCTTTTTTTTTTGGAAAAATAACTCAAAATAATACCAACTATCACATATGAACCAAAAATAATACGAACTAAAAAAAGTCTCAAAATAATACAAACTATCCACCTATAAACAAAAAATAATACAAACTTTAAAATCAACTAAAAATAATACAAACTATGAGTTTTTAACTCAAAATGATACAAAATTTTGAAGTAGGACTAGGAGAAGAATAAAAACAAAACATTATTTACCAAAATTACAAAAATATGTGTATATAGTCACACTTTGCACAAATGCATCCCCTTTATTTTTAAATACACCAAAACAACTATTTATTTATTCAACTTTATCAAAAAACCACTTTATATTTTGAAATTAAATAAAATCACATCCACTTTTTCCCTAATTATTAAAAAAAAGAATTATATCCAAGAAATCATGTAGTTTTGTGTAATTTCTAAAAACTGGGGTTGTATTTTATAAAGTTGGACAACCAAATAGTGAGTTTGATGTATTTAAAATATAAAGAATTTTTTTTTCAAAATATTCAAAGAAAAATAAAAATTTATAAAAAATTCACAACTTCAAAATATTTACAAAAATATTCAAAATTTGCAGGGATCTCAGAAAAACGCGGTCTCATACCGCGTTTTATTCATAAAAAGTGATATCTGGAATTTGGAAAAAAATAAAAAAAAACACGGTTTCAAACCGCGTTTTATAATTAATTTTGAGTAAAACGCTGTTTAAAACCGCGTTTATAACAATTGGTATTTTTAAATAAAAAAAAGGATAAAAGTAATGAAACGCGGCCTTAGGCCGCGTTTCATTTGTTGCCTCAATATGGAGCTCCTCCTCTCCTGTTATGCGTCCTCATATACTTCCCCGCCTCCGCAGTCCTCTCCCATGGCCTTCTTAAGCTTGTGTAAGCCATCAATGGTGTTCTTCGTTGCCGCCATCGCCAACACCTCCGCATTCGTTTCTCCGCAATTGCCAACACCACCGAAGACAGGTATTCTTCAATTTGACTCCAATTCGCGGAGGTTCGCTTCTCCCCGACCGGAATCAGATCGGTATCGAACTCGATTGGATGGCGATGGTCTTCGAGAGGCGTTGCTGGCAGTGACGGAACCTTTGTTATACATTCGAGGGGGCCAAAAAAATATTTGAGATTTTTTTATTATTTTTATATCACATTCACATCAATTTTTAAAATTATTGTCCTAAAAAGTGAATAGTGAGATTTGAACCCTTGATTTGTAAATTAAAATACCTCCCATTTACCAACTAAGCTAGAGAAATTAGTTGCTAAAATACTCTGTTACTCCTAAATGTAATAACAATTTTTTTTATATATAACATTAATTTTTTTCCATCCGGATGGACCACGTCCACCTCCCGCCTCCAAAGAGTTCCGCCACTGGTTGCTGGGAGGAGGGGAGGTTGCAGGCGGCGATTATGGAGTCGAATGGGTATCTCTTCTAGCGGCGATGGTGGAGTTGAACGGCCATCTATTGTAAAGGGAGTCCGGGTGTTCGAGTTCTCGCCGAACGTGATGGTTGGCTGAGTAGCTCCGTGGTTGGACCCCATCCTTTAACTTTACTTCATGGTGCTTCTTTTACTCGATTGTAGTAACAATTCTACCTAAAAACCTGGATATCAAAAAGAGAGGGAAAAAGATGTCAATAGCATAACAAGCAGGTTCTAAAGGTAGCTTGAATAAGAAAACAACAGTGCTTTGACAGCGTGAAGCCAAGATGATAAAATGTGAAAATATGAAGAAATAATTAATTCAACTGATTTTGGTAATTGTAATTAAAAGCCTAGCTGGAATAGTAGCTAGCTAGGGAATAACTACTGAAATTGCAAGAAATTAAGTGAGAGCTAAGTTTAGCTATATATACCAGGTTAATTATATAAGTTACTCCGCAATAGTTAAATATATTCATTAAAGAGATAGATGGAAATCATGGAAGAGCAATATATATACAGAGAGATTAGAGAGAGCATGTAGTCGGGAGTTGGGGTGGGCGTGGGATGGGATGGAACGGGGCGGGACCGGGATGAGGCCCGTCCCGCTTTAATTTTTTCGGGACGGGATTCACCTTTTTTTTGAATCCCACACGGGATGGGACGGGACCGGGACGGGACGGGACTTGTCCCTCAAATAAAAATAATAAAATATTATAAAATTTGAAAAATAAAAAAAAAATTTCACAGTCCATGTTTCATAGAATGATATCACCATAATGTTATCACTCCCAGTAGCACAAGCTTCCTGCATCCCTAACTGATTAGAATTGAATAGAGATTTCACTATTTTAAAATGGAGAATAAATTGTTTTGTTTGCCTTCTAGAGCCCAAATCCCTAACCCCCAAGCCCATAGTAATTTTTTATTATCAAATTGCTTACAAGCCTTAAAGTATTATTGTAACTTGTGTTTAAAATAACTAAATATATCATATAAATCACTAAATTATTAAAAATTTTAGTACTACCAAAATTAAAACTCTTGTCCCGTATAAATATAAATATAAATATAAATATAAATATAAATATAAATATAAATATAAATATAAATATAAATATAAATATAAATATAAATATAAATATAAATATAAATATAAATATAAATATAAATATAAATATAAATATAAATATAAATATAAATATAAATATAAATATAAATATAAATATAAATATAAATATAAATATAAATATAAATATAAACATAAATATAAATATAAATATATATATATATATATATATATATATATATATATATATATATATATATATATAAATTATATAATATATATATGCGGGACGAGACCGGTATTTGCGGGATCCCATAGTCTTGTCCCGTATCTTGTCCCGTATAATTTTTGCGGGACGGGACTAGGGCGGGATTAACTTTTTTTTTCTTAAATCCCACCGGGACCGGGACGAGACCGGAATTTGCGAGATTTGTGCCCACCCCTAGTCGGGAGAGTGGGAGGAGCAGCAGAGCTCCATACTGAGGCAACAAATGATATGCGGCCTCAATCTTTTTTTTTTATTTGAAAATACCAATTGTTATAAACGCGGTTCTAAACTGCGTTTTATCCAAAATTAATTATAACACGTGGTTTAAAACCGTGTTTCTTTTGTTTATTTTTTTCCCAACTCGAGATATCACTTTTTATGAATAAGACGCGGTATGAGACCGCGTTTTTCTGAGATCCCTGCAAATTTTGAATATTTTTGTAAATATTTTCAAGTTGTGATTTTTTTGTAAATTTTTATTTTTCTTTGAATATTTTGAAAAAAAATTCAAATATAAAAGGTGGATTTGTGAAAAGTATGAATAATTATAGATTTATTTATAATTTTGGTAAATAAAATTTTATTTTGAATTTTATCCTAATTTAAGTTCAAAAGTTTGTATTATTTAAAGTCAAAACTTCATTGTATTATTTTGGTTGATTTTAAAGTTTGTATTATTTTTGGTTTATAAGTGGATAGTGTATATTATTTTGAAATTTTTTTAATTCGTATTATTTTTTTTTATCATATCTCATAATTAGTATTATTTTGAGTTATTTTTTATTATTTTTTTTCTTACATTTTCCTCGAAGCCAAAGGAGGGTTCGAGCCACCTCATACCGCTGATCACCCCTACTTGGATGAACCACTAAAAGATCGAGACCATCTCTTTAATAACCTTCTCTTACGTGGAGGCGACCTCTACATGGTGGAGTAATATATTTGTGTCGGTGTTTATTTGTTTCATTTTTCTAAAAGTAGTTTTCAATTAACATGTTTTGAAATGTACTTTTTAAAACAAAAACAAAATAAAACACACTTACTCCGTGTATTCAATAAATATGTATGACGTAATCACCTTATCTCGATAGAATAAATCTGGCTTTTGATAAAATGAAGGGAAAAAAATCTTATTTTTGCTAAAAGTAGCGATAGAGTTGGGGGGACTGAGATCAAAGGGCTTCAAAAAAATCTTAATTTTAATTTTGCTAAAAGTAACGTTTATGGATAATCACGACTAGCAAAGGGCTTGAAAGAAATGGACAAAAAAGGAAGAGGGGAAACACATGGAAAGCATGCATGTAACATGTCTATATACTGATACTAGACAGTAACCCACACCTTGTGCGGGATTCCTTTAAATGATTTTTTTTTACTCTGTCACCGATGATAGTAGCTTAAATTGTCATATTTCAGTTCTTTACTTTTTTGCTTTTTCATTTTTGTGAAATGAGTTAGTGTGTCGTTTGCATGTCATATAGATATATTCATAAGTATTTATTATGAGAAAATAAAATTGATCCTTTTTTCATATCTAGATATTAAAAAAAATCTCATATATTGTTAGGATTATCGTCCCTACAACTTGTCGACCTTGTTCCCCACTTTCGTCACCTTTAAATAATATGTGAGATGAAAATCGGTCATCTTAGCCATCTTGAATAAAAACAATATAGAATGATGTAATGGTCAAATTTATAGATTCTCATATTATACATATAATAGTTTAAATATTGATAAACAAAATCAATTGAAAATGTGAAATTAAAATTTTAAAAAATAAATAAATAAAAGAGAGCGAGAAATCAAATTGAGTCTCGCCAATAATTTTCACAGTTGTTAATTAGTACATCATATGATTATACGAATTTATCCTTCAATAAATTCAAAAAGGAAGTGTGAAGAATAGTAATTATATAGTAAACGATGGTGTATAAAGGAAGACACACAATTAAAAATCTAAACAGATAAAGAAGAAAATCGATCATTTTTTATTTGTTAAAATAAATATGATTTTAATTTGATCTTATCTAATACTCCGTAAATATCTAAACTAACCAACCAAAATATCGAGAATATCTAATTAAGTAACAAATCTTAAATAAAAATATAAAAACAAGCTACTTTAAAGGAGAAGTCGCCACATGGCGTAAGCGACTTCTCCTTTAGTATTATATATACTATTGTAACGGCCCGGATATAAATATCCGGGATACGTTTTGAAGGTCGGATACCTTCGTTCGGATGTTGCAATTCAGGTACGGGTCGAGGTTTCAAACCTCTAATCAGTCGAAGTTTCATAAATTCAGTTTAACGAAAGTAAAGCGGACATATGATTTAGATACAAAAGCCACGGCAGAGCCGGGTCAAAACCAAAACAAAGTGGGTGATTGCCATTTGTCAAGTTAGAATATATTAGCCGGATTCTTCGATTCGCCAAAAGATTTTCCCGTCACAGAAGCATGGAGCAACAAGAGCGGTACCTAACACTATCCACGAAGTCAGGCCTGGTGATCGCCTGCGGGTCCTCTGACCGCGCTGAGGCCACATAACATGCCTATGCCTAAATAAAAGATGACTAATGCGGTACAAGATTTAAATCACACTATCATGCCCCTAGTATATATAATATGCGGAAAAAAACTGTAAAGGACCCAAGACAATGCCAAGTGGCATATCCCTCTCCTACCTCTGCACCCCTTCCCATTAGTGCAGAGACTGGCCAGTTCGTTGCTATAGCATAGCATATCCTCGTGGTGGTGCACTCACCCACGGTATCATCATAACATATATAAAAAAAATACGTAAATCTTGCTCGATGGTGCTGGGCTATCATATCATGCTCATATCGACTCGATAGACTCAGGGCACCCGATGGGGCTAGGCTACTCTATGACCCTAGCAAAGACTCTAGGACTATCACAGATAACGGCCGTTCTGTTTCAAACACACAAAGTAAACACATGCTCAGTTCGATGCAATCCTAGCATGATACTATTTGATATTCAGCAATTGCTGTTAAAAAATACATGGCATGCTTTAATATGCAACAAAACTACACATTGCATGACACATCAGGCAGGAGGTCCAGGTTACTGAGTAAGTCCCGTAGGATACTTACATGTTGATGCAGAACAGCAAGATAACACAAGCAAGGGCCCAAATGCAAGTCCAAAGCAATCCAAAATCAATACACATCTATCATCAAGCCATTTCCATAAGCTACCAGACCAACATTCATACACACGAACCCAAGTTCTCAACATCCTCAAAACCGACCGATAGTAAAACCGTTTCCCAAAATCTTAAATCCAAATTAAGTCAACTCATATTCAAAATAATTCTCAAATCATACTTGGCCAAATTCCGACATTAAACATTTAACTTTAAAACCAACTCTCTCCAAATCACATTATAGAAATCATTCCGGCATTTTATTTCAAACATTATATAAATAAATTCCAATACTAAATCATCAAAATAATCCCATGTTCACAAATCATGTTTATAAGTCAAAATCAACAATTCACTTTTAAAATTCCAACTCGCATATTCAAATCCTCATAAAATGCATCACATATAAATAATCCAATTAATACTATTTTAAAACAATATAAACAATATATAAAGATTAATTTCCAGAATATTATAATCATAACCAAATTCCAAAACTATAATAATATTCAAATAATTTAACACTTACTATCCATATAATCTCAAAACAATCCATAAATATATTTATAACTCCATATCAATAAATATCACTTTTAAAACCTTTTTAAATATATAAATTAATAATTTCAGAACATATAATTATATATAGTCATTTTCCTAAAATCAGAATTATTAAATAAAATAACATACATTTAAACATAATATATATATAGCCCATTCAAAACAAAACCCAGCCCAATGCCCAACCCGAATCCGAGCCCAAAACCCGCTTGCCCCCTATCCGGATTCCCTTTCCCCTTTCAGATTAATGAACCGGAAGAGGGAACTGAACCAGCCCCCAAAAATAGAAAATAAAAGAAGGAACCGGGCGTGGTGAACCCGTCTCCTACCCACAAGCTCTGCTCCGACGAAAGAAAAGGGCGAAGAAGGGAGGCGGGATTCAGGCTTCTCCGGCGGCCGTTTGGCCTCAGATTTTACCCAAAGAATCGCTTTGAAATTCCGAACCCAACCCACTCAGTAACAACGAAACGAAAGCAAGAAGGAAGGGAGGAAGAGGGATTGACCGAGCTCTGAGGGACAACTCCAGTGAGGGTGCTCAGGGTGGCCTTCGTCTCCGATCGGCGAGGAAAGAACCTAAATCAGGGCCTAAGGCGATAGGAGGTGGTGTAAAAGATCACCTTTACGCAGATTCAAGCCAAGAACAAAGGAATTCGAGGATTACCTGTTCGGATTTAAAACAAAGGAGGGAAGAGGGTGTCCAGCTGCTCCGACGGCGGCTCCGGGGTGCGCTCGACTCCAGGGGAAGCTCTAAGGAGCTCGTGCTTGCTGCTGCTGCTCAGACTCGTAGGGAGGTGGAGCTTGGCTCATTGTCGGCAAAACAGGGGCTCGAAGAGGGCTCGGTTGTGACTCCAATGGTGGAGGAGGAAGAAGGTGACGATGGTGGTGCTGGTATGCTTAGTTGAGCAGCGGAGGAGAGGGTGGTGGCTATGGGAGCTCAGAGGTGCTCGGACGACGGCAGTGGTTGCTCGGAGTTTGGCTCCGCGTGTGGTGGACAGGGGAGTGCTGGGCTGCGTCCAGAAGAAGGTGGTGATGGTGGTTGTTGTTGGGGGTTAAAGGAAGAGCCTTGGAGCTCAAAGCTCTCGGCACAGGGAAAGAATGGAGGGAGAAAAGAGGCTTAGGGAGGATGAGGGTGGGTTGTGGATAAGAATTATGAGGAGGAGGGATTACTGTAAAAGGGCAGTTGGGTTGGTTGTCTGTGTGTGAATTGCAAGTTGTGAGGAGGGAGGGGGACCGCAGGGGAGAGAGAGAGAGATAAATAAAAGAAATAAAAGAAAAGGGAAAGAAATAAAGAATCGGGTCCACTAAAGAATTCAAATTAGTGGAAAAGGCTCGAAACCCGCTCGTCCGATCGAATCCCGTCTAAATCAAATTTACTTAAAATTTAATTTACTAATTACAAGTTAATGGAATTAAATTATTTTTTATTAAAACTCGGAGCTCGAAGGCGGAATTAAACCCGTTAAAATCCAAATTCTCAAAACGATACCGGAATGTCTTTAAAATCAAACTCACACTCGAGGACGAGTTTTCTCACATTTTTACCGATTGAATAAAATAATAATATGTTACTCAAAATAATAATATAATAATATAAAATACATTCAGTCTTTACATTTATCCACCTCTAAAAACAAGTCTCGTCCCCGAGACTAAAATCATTTAAAGCAATGGGATGAAGTTCTAAATCGGTGAGTCCGAGGACCATGTCCAAGGATCTTGCAATCATCTCGGTTGCATCTTCCAGGATTCTCACAACATCCCGGTCACGGTCGTGACATCTCCAATTGGTCTTGTCAAGTGTGTAATAAGCGCCCTTATCACACCCTCGCTTCGACTTTTCGGAAGTATCACAACTCTAAAAGTATTATGGCGCCCGACTAGGTCTTAGCAAGCAATCTATAAGCGCTCATATAAAATGCTTGTATCCACTTTGTGAGACGTCATAATGTAAATCCAGTCCGTAAAACCTCAAAGCGTTTTGTAAAAGGAAAGATTGTCATCTAAATCATTGAAACTGTCGACTTCTTTAAAACCCCATGTTGGCCATTTTCAAAACCGCTCAAAATCTTCAAATTCAATGTTTAATTAAGCAGCTTTACATCAAAACAAGTCAAATCCTTTCAAATCAAGATTTCGTCAAAGTCTCCCAAAAGCCAAATCAGCTTCTCGCGACCAATCAATCAAATTCAGAAGGTAGGAGGTGGAATCATCCACATCTAAGGGCTAATCCCATATTCTCTTCCTAGGTTCCAAAATCGAATCAATCCATCAGTCTCAATTCAAGAAAGACGCATAAGCCATAAGAAATGCATACTATATAACCATTCAATCTCCAATCGACACATCACACAGCAAGTCCCAACATATACCAAGGTAGTGCCACAAGGTCACATCAACATCACCATATCATACTAAAGGTCGTAATATGCATCTCAACGACATAACAAAATCATCACAACGTCTCAACATCACACCAGAAGTAATAAAAGTATCTCTCATCACAGAATCAATGAACCAAAACCCATTATCAACACATCAACACAACAAGGTCAGGTTATTAAGATTCAGCAAAGGGGAAGGTCAGTCAATATGTAAATCACCAAAACGTCAGCATACTCGCAAAACATCATCTTAACTCATACAATGTCATATAACGAGCACTTAGCAATCACGCACCATTATCTCATATATATATGTCAGATTCATGATCCAAATCAATATTCATCATTTAACATCTCCTGATCATAATATAACATCATGCTCTCACATAGCAACATATCATTATTTCATGATTCATAAAACCCATCACAACATGCTTCTAGAACAACATAGTAGGATAGCAATGTATCACTATTTCATGATAATACTTGTCACTGTCAACTAGATTTCAAATATTGCATATCAACATGTAATATCAGGCCATATCAGATTTATCATGGTCGCTATCTAATATCATGCCAGGTCATTTTAATAAATCACGTAATCCAGAAAGCTTTCACATCACCACCAGGCAAAATAAACGCAACCCCCCCTCACTCGATTTCAATTCCTACATCAAAACCAGCCTCATCTAGATTCACCAACATCAGTTCAGGTAACATCCTCAAAAGAAGTCCTAATTCATTTCAATACCCTAATCTCGCCCTTCATCCCACCAAGAACTCTCACTAGCAATCCACCTCTAAGACTCCAACCCCCAACTCTGTTTTCACACCCGAGTACACTCTCACTCTATATTCCCAATACCCCTAGGTCATTCCTTACATTTCTCACTCTTTCCAAGGTATCACAACGCAGAACCCTTCTAACCACGCATCTTCAATAAAATTTTCTCGGTCACTACTTACCAACCTATCCTAACCATACCCCTTATCCAAGATTCACCTAAGAGCTCATCGAAACCACCAAGCATTACCTCTTATAATTCCCGAACCCACTCGGTCCAACCTAAGTCAACACCCCTCTTCTGCAACCTTCCCTTACCACCGTCAATCATTCTAATCACTCAAAACCTTTCTCCACTCTCTGACCACCCTACCAAGAGAACCTCACTCGCATGTTCAAAGAAGAAGCAATCATGGACATTATTGCACATAAGGACTACATCTTATCAACTAGCATCATTAAGCATTGCAACAAGTATCAAAAGTCTCAATTTACCGTCATGCTCGAAATTATCACATAACACCATATATGAATAAAGTCAATTCAAACTAGCAAGTTTCATCATAATCTTAGCTAATAAATAGTTCAGATTCTCGGTATTTGCAGTTCATACTATATAGGAAAGGAATTTAGATCATGCTTAGCAACTCAGAATAGCATCACATCAAGTCATCATGGAACATTAGGACTGTAAGGCATCGAATCATATCATCACATTAACAAGCAACTTTCAACATCAAGTCAGGGCAATATCATCGTCAACAAGCTCAGAAAGGGTTAGCAATTCGAATAGAGGACGCTCTCCCCTGCAAGTCATACCGTACTCAACAATCGTAATCCTCGAAGCGAGCTTGTTCCGTCGACATTATCGATCCTGAGGCCCGTGGGTTATGGGCCCACGCTTCCGCTGCTCTATCGCTATTTGTCTTCCCGATCCCTTTTCCATGTGGTCGCTCATCCAAGGTAACGCGTAGGAGTTTAAGTTAGCGGAGATAGGGGAGTGACAAGAGCGGACGACCCAATGTTTCTTTTGGAGACGGAATAGACCAAAGCTAAAGACGACATGAATACAGACAAGACTCCGACTCGGGAATAGTAACAATGCCTTTATGGAAGTCCATTAGGGTACAATTGTGACAAACAAGCATGAATTCACTATGGAGCGTATCCATCACATCAATCCATACTAACATGTACCTATCTCGGGGGAAACATTCGTATTCATATCAAAGACACAATCAAGTCCTACGCTGATGTATGTGAAACAAGCTAACATTCTAGTATTCCATGGAAACATATCTGCCTAGTAACTTCGAGCAAGATAGGCGGAACCAACAATGATCATATATGATTCGAAGTCAAGCGGGATTTAGTGAATATAACGATCATCATGCATATGAACAATGTAAAAGCATGGTATACAAATCAACAAATGAGTCAAAATATATCATGGCAAGGTATATTATAACAATCAGATGACGCGTCATACAAGGACACATAAGAGCAGCATAGTAACTATCACATCTAACAGCAATGATCACATATTAGGTCAAGCATGGCACGGAATCCTATGACGAGATCCATTTAGAGAGCATAGATCCTACATGATACTAGCGATACATAATGCGATACAAGCATAGTCAAGATTCATTAAGAGGAGTTCAACATAATATTCACGAAATATGAGGCATCACCAAAAGTAATAAGGAGAACATCATGGGTGCTAGATTATAAAAATGCTAAGAATGAACCATCATAGAGTACATATATGGTACTATAGTTATCGCATCATAGAACAAGTACAACACGTGATCATTTAGCGGTTCATATTGGAAGTCATAAGGATTACATGATACTAATAGCACATATCGAACAGGTGTACAATTAAAGTAATTCAACTAGATTCATTTCGATATTCATGCGTCATGTATATGCAAAATCATGATATAGAGTGGTGTGTTATCAAGCGAGGTGTCAAGTCATAGGTTCATGCAAGCACGAGAAGCCATCATAGCGTAATAGACATTTTAACCATGTAAGCATGCTAGGTTTGACCATCACGGAAGGCTAGTCAATCATCGAATTCAACATTAAGCTAATCAGGACGAGTGAAACATGTTAAGAGAACGGAAAGAGGAAAGAGCCACACTATCAGGGACCTAGCTCAAGAGAGAATCAACAATAATGTAGGCAAGGCATAAATTCGAACAAGTCACAACCAAGGGGTCTAACGTGTTACTAGTGGTCCAATATAACATATGGTACATACATGCACTTGACTGATTAATACGAAGGTATGCAAGAGTTCATTCAATCACATCTCAACGAAATAGTAGCATGAGAGGAAAACGCAACGAGGTATAGAGCAAGTCTAAGCAACATGGCTAGAATATGAGGACATGAGTTCAAATTGATGTATACTAGGATAGAACATGTATTTATCAAGACTCATTCACACTACCATATTCCCACTTAGCACAATTAACGCATAGCAGTTACTAGAATAACCAACAACAGTTAATCACAGAATAGGTGGGCATGCTATAGATTCTTGTCACAGAATGAATGATAAACATCGAGGCATCATCGGCTAGCACGCTAAAGAGTACCTCTTATGAGGCATTCATATAAAGAAGAGTCGATCACACTATCATGAACCTATTTAAGGGGAGTACATCAATTGTACAACTTCCTAACATATGACATCTATAATCGTGCCCTAGTATGACAATGTAATATACTAAACAGATCATGTCGGGATGATATGGACATAATAAATGTAGTTCGAACCTATACAATGGTCATCATGAGCATCAAAGTACATAAGCACAAATTCACACTAAGGATCAATTGTAGGTCAAGGAGTAGTGCATATAGAATCACACAATCATGAACAGGGCAATCAAGATAACCCGGTAGGGGTCCATAAGGGCAACATTGACTCTCCCTAACTGACTCATCACCCATCTTTCCCGTGAGACTCGGATACGACTTTTCGTGGTAAGAAGACACTAATGAATCGTCATAAGAATTGATATGGACAGCCTCGGAAACACTTACTTTGTAACTTGGAATTACATCAAAAGCCAACTTTCAATACTCTCCCAAAGCAACACTCATATCCAACCATGATTTCCGAAACAATATGTTTACCAACCCAATTTCTCGTGGAGGAGACCGATATTCGAAGGGAGGACTCGATTGAACTATCAAAGGATTCATAAGGAAAGGGCAGTTCCACAAAACTGAGCTTAACTATATAAGAAGAAGAAGGGTACTCCCGCTATCCCGTTCGCACAGATCGTTCAATATTCATTCAATAGTTAGAACATAACAATCAAATCTTTAGCATATCAAGCACTCAATCATAGAATCAGTTAATGACAATTACAATGATCTCCTTGGAGTCTTCCCAACCCATCTGTAAAGAACAAGCTAGTATTTCGCCTACCCATTTCCGACTACATCCAATAGGGATGGTCTAGCGCCTTTTCTACCCACTCGATCCCTTATTAGTTGGTTCTCCTCTTTTATCATAAGCCAAGTTCATTACATAGTCAAATTGGAGTTAGGCAACTTAAGTTCATTTTGCCCCTTTTTAAATCTTCAAATCCTTTGAAATTCATGGGCGGTTTTCCAAAACATACACTCAACCCTTGCATACCCGAATTGCACAACCTCGCTCTGATACCAACTTTGTAACGGCCAGGATATAAATATCCGGGATACGTTTCGAAGGTCGGATACCTTCGTTCGGATGTTGCAATTCAGATACGGGTCGAGGTTTCAAACCTCTAATCAGTCGAAGTTTCATAAATTCAGTTTAACGAAAGTAAAGCGGACATATGATTTAGATACAAAAGCCACGGCAGAGCCGGGTCAAAACCAAAACAAAGTGGGTGATTGCCATTTTAGAATATATTAGCCGGATTCTTCGATTCGCCAAAAGATTTCCCCGTCACAGAAGCATGGAGCAACAAGAGCGGTACCTAACACTATCCACGAAGTCAGGCCTGGTGATCGCCTGCGAGTCCTCTGACCGCGCTGAGGCCACATAACATGCCTATGCCTAAATAAAAGATGACTAATGCGGTACAAGATTTAAATCACACTATCATGCCCCTAGTATATATATTCAATGTTCTAAAAGGCACTAGGCGGCCGCTAGGCGGCGGGTGACCGCCTAGCGCCTAGGCGGCTAGGCGGATGCCTAGGCGGCGCCTAGGCGGACTTAGAACAAACTTGATTATTTCCTCATCTTTTAAAGTATAACACATGTCAATTATTCATATAATGTAATAATAATCCATAATATCACTCATAAACCCAAATTTACGGTGCTTAACTAACATTTAAGTAAATAACGCAAAAGTACGCGTCTGACTAACGACTTTAAAACTCCTAAAATTCAAAACCATAGGTTTGACTTAAAAGCAAATATATCTCGACTTGGGGGATAAAAAAACCCTAAGTTTACTAATCACATGTCCAAAAGATAAAATTAAATAATCGTCGGGCTAGGCGAGACTAGGCGGTGCCTAGACGGGTCTAGGCGGCGCCTAGGCGGGTCTAGGCGGCGCCTAGGCGGGTCTAGGCGGCGCCTAGGCGGGTCTAGGCAGCACCTAGGCGGGTCTAGGCGGCTCCTAGGCGGTGCCTAGGCAGATTTCCGCCTAGAGGGCCGCCTAGGCTTAAAAATTCCTAGGTCCCCTCCCGCCTAGCGCCTAGGCGGTGCTTAGGCGCGATTTTTAGAACACTGTATATAATATGCGGAAAAGAACTGTAAAGGGCCCAAGACAATGCCAAGTGGCATATCCCTCTCCTACCTCTACACCCCTTCCCATTAGTGCAGAGACTGGCCAGTTCGTTGCTATAGCATAGCATATCCTCCTGGTGGTGCACTCACCCACGGTATCATCATAACATATATAAAAAAAAATACGTAAATCTTGCCCGATGGTGCTGGGCTATCATATCATGCTCATATCGACTCGATAGACTCAGGGCACCCGATGGGGCTAGGCTACTCTATGACCCTAGCAAAGACTCTAGGACTATCACATATAACGGCCATTCTGTTTCAAACACACAAAGTAAACACATGCTCAGTTCGATGCAATCCTAGCATGATACTACATGGCATGCTTTAATATGCAACAAAACTACACATTGCATGACACATCAGGCAGGAGGTCCAGGTTACTGAGTAAGTCCCGTAGGATACTTACATGTTGATGCAGAACAGCAAGATAACACAAGCAAGGGCCCAAATGCAAGTCCAAAGCAATCCAAAAGCAATACACACCTATCATCAAGCCATTTCCATAAGCTACCAGACCAACATTCATACACACGAACCCAAGTTCTCAACATCCTCAAAACCGACCGATAGTAAAATCGTTTCCCAAAATCTTAAATCCAAATTAAGTCAACTCATATTCAAAATAATTCTCAAATCATACTTGGCCAAATTTCGACATTAAATATTTAACTTTAAAACCAACTCTCTCCAAATGACATTATAGAAATCATTCCGGCATTTTATTTCAAACATTATATAAATAAATTCCAATACTAAATCATCAAAATAATCCCATGTTCACAAATCATGTTTATAAGTCAAAATCAACAATTCACTGTTAAAATTCCAACTCGCATATTCAAATCCTCATAAAATGCATCATATATAAATAATCCAATTAATACTATTTTAAAACAATATAAACAATATATAAAGATTAATTTCCAGAATATTATAATCATAACCAAATTCCAAAACTATAATAATATTCAAATAATTTAACACTTACTATCCATATAATCTCAAAACAATCCATAAATATATTTATAACTCCATATCAATAAATATCACTTTTAAAACCTTTTTAAATATATAAATTAATAATTTCAGAACATATAATTATATATAGTCATTTTCCTAAAATCAGAATTATTAAATAAAATAACATACATTTAAACATAATATATATATATATATATATATATATATATATAGCCCATTCGAAACAAAACCCAGCCCAATGCCCAACCCGAATCCGAGCCCAAAACCCGCTTGGCCCCTATCCGGATTCCCCTTCCCCTTTCAGATTAATGAACCGGAAGAGGGAACTGAACCGGCCCCCAAAAATATAAAATAAAAGAAGGAACCGGGCGTGGTGAACCCGTCTCCTACCCACAAGCTCTGCTCCGACGGAAGAAAAGGGTGAAGAAGGGAGGCGGGATTCAGGCTTCTCCGGCGGCCGTTTGGCCTCAGATTTTACCCAGAGAATCGCTTTGAAATTCCGAACCCAACCCACTCAATAACAACGAAACGAAAGCAAGAAGGAAGGGAGGAAGAGGGATTTACCGAGCTCTGAGGGACAACTCCAGTGAGGGTGCTCAGGGTGGCCTTGGTCTCCGATCGGCGAGGAAAGAACCTAAATCAGGGCCTAAGGCGATAGGAGGTGGTGTAAAAGATCACCTTTACGCAGATTCAAGCCAAGAACAAAGGAATTCGAGGATTACTTATTCGGATTTAAAACAGAGGAGGGAAGAGGGTGTCCAGCTGCTCCGACGGCGGCTCCGGGGTGCGCTCGACTCCAGGGGAAGCTCTAAGGAGCTCGTGCTTGCTGCTGCTGCTCAGACTCGGAGGGAGGTGGAGCTTGGCTCATTGTCGGCAAAACAGGGGCTCGAAGAAGGCTTGGTTGTGACTCCAATGGTGGAGGAGGAAGAAGGTGACGATGGTGGTGCTGGTATGCTTCGCTGAGCAGCGGAGGAGAGGGTGGTGGCTATGGGAGCTCAGAGGTGCTCGGACGACGGCAGTGGTTGCTCGGAGTTTGGCTCTGCGTGTGGTGGACAGGGGAGTGTTGGGCTGCGTCCAGAAGAAGGTGGTGATGGTGGTTGTTGTTGGGGGTTAAAGGAAGAGCCTTGGAGCTCAAAGCTCTCGGCACAGGGAAAGAATGGAGGGAGAAAAGAGGCTTAGGGAGGATGAGGGTGGGTTGTGGATAAGGATTATGAGGAGGAGGGATTACTGTAAAAGGGCAGTTGGGTTGGTGGTCTGTGTGTGAATTGCAGGTTGTGGGGAGGGAGGGGGACCGCAGGGGGAGAGAGAGAGAGAGAGAGAAATAAAAGAAATAAAAGAAAAGGGAAAGAAATAAAGAATCGGGTCCACTAAAGAATTCAAATTAGCGGAAAAGGCTCGAAACCCGCTCGTCCGATCGAATCCCGTCTAAATCAAATTTACTTAAAATTTAATTTACTAATTACAAGATAACGGAATTAAATTATTTTTTATCAAAACTCGGAGCTCAAAGGCGGAATTAAACCCGTTAAAATCCAAATTCTCAAAATGATGCCGGAATGTCTTTAAAATCAAACTCACACTCGAGGACGAGTTTTCTCACATTTTTACCGATTGAATAAAATAATAATATGTTACTCAAAATAATAATATAATAATATAAAATACATTCAGTCTTTACAACTATTGATAGTTATACATGGTCTCATGCAACTTCCAAATGTAAGTAATACATTCTCCCTCTGTTTCATACGTTTTTAAAACATAGTTTTTATTTTAAAATAAATGTTTTTTTTTATGTTTTTGTAGATAAGGAATTGTTATAATTTATACTGATTTATATGTTCTTAACTTTTTAAGAGATTTTGATTAGTTTAAATGTGTAGTGAGTGTTGAAAAATAATAAAATTTATACAAAAATTAGTAAAATGATAATATTTTTTCAAAAGTTAAGTGTTTTATTAAAACTTGTGTCAATAGTTAAAAAATCATTATTATGAACGGACCGTCTAACGGCCCGGGATTATGATTCTTGAGTTACGTTTTGAGAGATGAAACCACTCGTTGGATCTTGCGCACCAAGTACGGGTTGAAAGTTTGAAATTCAAAAGTTCAGTTATGAAAGTGGGATTTCATACCCAAAGTTCTCGTGAGGCCCGTTGGAGACCCGGTGTTAACACACCTGTACATTTCCTAAATACTAAGTCGGGAAAACATTTCCGCTTAAACCAACAATCCCGTAAATACAAGGTGTCACGGCGGAACCGGGTCAAAACATGTTTATTATGTGGTTAATCTACTACACATTTATATGGTCGAGTTGACAAGTCATTTCCAATTATTCGCCATGAACATCCCACGCCAAATAGCACATAATATTAATTAGGATCATCCATATATATACCTAAAAAAAATAAAGCGGGCATAGGATCAGATCGAAGCCCGCATAGCTGCACCCCACATATAGGCACACACATGCGCTAAGCCTAATATCATGCTTTTAATGCAGGACAAGAATATTAACACACAAGACATGCTTGCAGTTTATATATATGCAGAATAATAATTAGGGCCCTAGCACAGAATGTCAAGTGGCATATCCCTCTCCTAACTCCACCTCCCTTCCCGATAGGGTGGAGACTGGCCAGCTCGTGAATGCATTCCATTTAATTATAATTGAATCAGGCCCGTAAGCCCAACTCGCAACCATATAGATGAATAAAGCCTGCATGCAAATATCGTAATCATGCTCATAATATAAGTAAAGGTAGTGCCATACGACTCGAATGACTCAGGACGAGACCCGATGGGACTAGGTTGTACTATAACTCTAGCAAAGACTAGTGACTTCACAGATAACAGTCGTTCTATTTACAAACGCATAAAGAATAAGTATGCTCAAACGTTAGTGCACCATAGAATGATACTATATGGCATACTATTATGAAATGCAGCGCCTAGTAAATCATGGACATATAAGCAGGGATAGGTTTCATCAATCTGAGTAAGCCCCTAGGGAACTTACCTGGTGGTGTAGAATAACATTGTAGCAATCATATAGTTCAAATTCACCTAATATTCATAATGGAAGTATAAGTCTATCTATTGAAACATACAAGCACACACGATTTCACATAATTCCACATATCAAAAGTCTCATCATTATGTTCCCAATTCCTCCCATCAGTCATCATATACCATCTCACATTTCGTATCATAACCTCATATAGCTCATCAAGTACCAACCATGCTCATCATCATATAAGTTCAACATATAGTAACTTATCATAGGCCACATAACATTGCATGCTTCATAATCATTGATCATATTCATACTCCTATATCACATCATAGCCAATTCATATATACACCATACTTTCGTATTCATCAAGTCAAGATCTCACATAAGACATGATTTAACATAAGTTCATATCATAACATATTAATAACATAACTCACATTTATACTCACATCATCATGTATCATATCGTGCTTAAGATCATATCAATAAGCATGCTTGCATTCATATAACACATATCATCATAACATTATCTTACTCACATATCATTATCAAGTCATATACTCATATTACACATCACAATATATCATAGTATATCACAACATACATAATTACTCAAAGAGTTAGTTCAAGCAAGAGGTTCCCAAGTTAGTCAAGTTCCTCTTCCAAAACAACCCCTTTTTAAAGTAGTTAAAAGGATTTTCCGTCCCTTGAAAACAGCTCTCAAATACCTTTTTGAAAACCCAGATTCATCCATCAAAACATTCATTTCAAAACCCATTTATAACACCTTTGAAGACATAGTACAAAAATGACACGAAAAATTGAGAGAAATTAGGATGCTCACCCAAGGTTCTTCCTCTCATTCGGTTCGCTCTAGAATCTTCATCCGGGCTCCAATTGAGCTCGTTCTTACGCGAGGATTCCTAGGATTATTAGAGGGTGTTGAGAGTTATTAGGAGGTGAAAAGTGGGAAAAACTAGCCATTACCATTCCTAAAACTGAAAACAGTGAGTTTGGGTCTTCTAGGGCTTCTCGGGGCTTTCCGGGGCTATTGGGCACCTTCTTCTGCTTGGAGAATGTCATGGGTAGGGTGAGGGAGCTGCTATTGCTGGCCATTGAGGGAAGGAAGGGGAAAGGAGCTTGCTTGCCTTGCTTGACCTCAACCAAGAAGAGATGGAGCTTAAAGTTCCTTGGTTTGAAGAAAGGAAGAAGGGGTGTTTCACCACTTATAGAAAATGACATCTTTGAATTCAAACACACAAGTCTCCAAGCTTGGGCTGATTTTTGGATTTGGGTGAGAACAATTTAGAGCGGGAATTTAAATATCAAACACGCGAATAACTGACTCTATCATATCATCACATAGTAATGGGTCATATCATCAAGGAAACCCGCATATAGCTACCAACCATAACAGAACACAACCATCACTCATCCATCATCACTCTCAAGTCAAGATCAACCTTATCTAGGTCTACTAACTCAAATCCGATAATAGTCCTAAGTACCATTGCATTTTGCTTATTCTATATTCCACTTATAGATGATCTCTTTAGCCTCATACACCCGCAATCAAAGCCTAAATCCCAAACCAATTACTTAGGCATTTCAACACTTAGGTTATCGAGTCATCTAAGGATCAATTTCCTCAACATTTCAAGCTTAGGTCCTAACTTTCCACTCAACCATCTAAAACCAACATCCTGAAATTAACAACCGTCCAATGACCTATTTCACCAAACTCAATATCTCAATTATCTACCAAAACTCCCTATCAAGTACATCCCCATCTTGGCTATTTCCTACCAATTTCCTCCATTTCCTTTATTTCTTTCAAAATTCGTCCGACCATTATCCCTTAAAGAGAAATCCCAAGTCACCTCAATATTCACTCTTACTTCCGATACCTCTACACATTCTCACTAATAATCCACCTCTAAAGATCAAATTCCCACTGCTAGCCTCATCAACAGCATCACACTATGTCCTCAATATTCAACACAATATTCATTTTCCCTAACCGACTTACACATCCCAAGACAACACAAGTACCTCACCTCGATAGAAATACTCAACCACCTACTCTCGACAATTGCTAACCCAGAGAACATCTAGCACTAATTCATAACCACCAATCATCAAGTTTCTTCCCAGTCACATCTATCCCAAATGACCAACAGACATATTCTACTTAACTAACTCATCAAGACCCAACTGACCTAAACCATGGCGTTATACTTCCCAAAAAGATCACAGCAAATCATATGTTCATCATACTGATTCCCCATTCCGATCCTAACTAAACCTTACCAAAAACAACATCTTAGTTTGTCTTATTCTAGTTCCTCATTTTCGCATATTCCTAATTTGCCTTAGATTACAATTCCTCAAACTTCGACATATTACCGCTTAAAGCTCCTATTTACCAAACCATCACTCCCATAGAATTTCCATATCATTCTTACACGAATTACTCAAAGTGTCGCAACTAGATTGAATCTTCCACAATATCCGACTATCAGTATTCTCAAATCTCATCTACCTTGCCTAGTTCCCTCATTCATTACTCAAAACCTTTCTATCTTGAACCTCAAGCAATCAGTCCTATAACAACCTCAACGATATTCTCACCTTACTATTACCACTTTTCCTCGAAGGTCCATCTTCCATTCCCTAATACCTCAACGGTCAAGACAATTCCTACACATCAATTTCGGTTTCCTTCCCTATGCTAGAATCCTCCAATACCGCATATATCGATATTCTTCTCATAACTCTACCAAACATCCCTAATGTTAACGGAGCAAAACCCCAAGTTTACATTCTGCAACCAAATTCCCAAGATCAACGATTTCCTCAAGCGCCCTATACTTCTTACCCTGACAATTCCCAAACTCATTTCCTTCCAAAGTCATTCCCAATCACAACACCTACAATCTAATCCCAAATTCTATAATTCCTCAAGCATTCTTTAGTTACCCCAAATCTCATTGCCATCCAAAACTAGTTCCTCAAGATCATCGTTACCACTCCTCGTGCAACAACCTATCTATTGCTACATCCTCCCTATATGAATTCCCTGGTCAACACGCCTAGTCTACCTATCCACTCTTAAGACTATCCTAACCACTCATACCTTCCCTCAAGGACACCCTAATGAACTATTCTACCCTCGATCAAAGTACCTTTCTATGCTACCTATCTATACTAACACCTCTCACTCAAACTCTTGCCATCCTAATCCTACTCCTCGCCTAAGGCCTACCTAGAAGCTCATCTGAAACCACTAACCACTATCTCCTCTCAGTCTTAGAACTTACTCAGTCCCATCTAATCTATCATCACTTCCCTATATCTCTATCTCATACTATCATTGATAAATCCTACAACTCAAATCCTCTCATTGCTCTTCGATCATTCTACCCAAGGTCCTCAGCCCACAAAATTAAGCAGAACAATCATGGAAGTCATCACACATATCCTACGTCATACTTGCTAACACCCTATATCTACAACATCATCAGTACATCGTCCGTCATATCATGCACCCCAAGGTACCATTATACTCAATAATATTATGAATCATTATACATATAGACGTATTCAAGTCAAATCATCAAGTTGCATCATGCCAACGACCACAACAAGGATAATATCATATTGGCTCATCATCTCACACTAACAAAGCATATCATCTATCATATCATATCACCAGATTATGGTCCCAATAATTGAGATTCACATTTTATAGGCAAAGCATTCAGGCAATAATCGTCAACTCATAATATCACACATCATATCATAATTGCATATCAGAACACTAAGGCATCAAAGCAATATTTACTACCATCCTAGCCTATCAATGTCAGAACGTCAGAATTCATCATCATGTCGATTCTAGAACTATCGCACAGGGATCCAAGTCAACGGAGATAGGGGAAGGACAAGGGCGGACAATCCAGATTCCTTACAAGCTCAAACATGGACCCAGGCTAAAGACGACGAGACTAGAGACAAGGTTCCAACCCGAGAATGACAATGATGCCCTTATAGAAGTCTATGAGGTTATAATTGCGGCAAGCAAGCATGTATTCATCATGGAGCATATCAATCATTTTAATTTCACACTAACATGTACCTACCTAAAGGGCTAACTAGATATGTATTCATGCATATACATATAATCAATTTCTACATGGATGTGCATATACGAGACAAATTGGCAACCTATCATCTCATGTAATAGTCATGCTTGGCACATAATCATGCGAGGGGCTAGTAATGATCATGCGAGATATGAGGTCATGGTATACACATTAGCATGTAAGATCAACTACAAGCATGTCGAGATATGCACCAAAGCATGAATATGTCAAGGTAACTCAAATAGGTCCAATCTAACATTCATGTGGCATGTGCAAACGAAGTAATGATATAGCGTGATGTGTGATCATGTAAGGTATCAGGTCATATATTCATGCAAGCACGAGAGGATATCAAAGAAGGCATGATAAGCATCGAGGGCATCAACAACTAATCATACTAAGGGGATCATTGTATGGGGTATACATTCAAATACAGTTGACCAAACTATTATGAACCTATTTGAAGGGGAGGTAATAGTCATGTGAATTCATACATGCAACTCATACACTCATTCGTAAGCGCGATAATGCAAGAAGTCAGGTATGTTATGCTAAACATAAACTAACACATCATGTCATGCAATCATAAGGAGGGCCACATTTATAACCATACATAATTCCCCAAAGGCAATCACTGACTCATCACCCCGTTTCCCCCGTGAGACGCTAGCATGACTCATTTACTAGAACATAAGGACATTCAGACTATTTCCCAAAAGAAAATGGTAGAGTTCGTGTTTAGACTTTTGTGGCAAGAAGATGCCGATTGACCATTATGAAGTGGAGGAGGATGACTCTATAAGACCACTCATTTCTAAGCTTAAATCATGTCAATAACCACCCGCCCTCACATACTCAAGTGACCCTCACATCCGAACAAAACCCCTGAAAGTAGTTGGCTGACCGACCTAATCCTCATAGCGGACGTTGACATAGGTAAGAGACTTAGGAACATCAATGGTTGGAACATGAAATAGGACTCAAAAAGAGAAGAACGGACAATATCCGACCTTTACTAACACACCTAGACGTTTTGTGGAATGGACGACGGAAGTGAGGATTATCAAATAGGGTTGAACCATGAAAGGGACAGTTCGGACGAGACGGGGTTCTGATTATATAAGAATAAGGTTTCTCCCGCTATCCCATTTGCATAGACATTCACTACATGTTTCAAGTTAAGGCATATGATTAGTTCTCTATCCTAAGCACAATAGCATTCAACACCGAAGCAAGTTTAATATGATCCATTTCATAGTTCATAAAGCATAGAGACGATCTATATCGCCCTTCGAGGGGCAGCTGACCGAAGGGGCCAATTACCTATCGGTCTCCTTACCCAGCTACTCCAACCTCCACGGTGCAACTTCTTCGAGTCTTCTAGACCCATTTGTAAATAAAACCTAGTATTTTGTCTATCGTTCCCCGATTATATATCCTTAAGGGATGCCTATTGCCTTGGTCTCTACCCGTGAGTTTGATCTTATTTGTTATCCTAAGTCCAATTAAATTCATTTTGCCCTTTTTCAAATCCTTTCAAAACCTTTGAAATCATTGGGCGGGTTTCCAAAATCCTTTTCAACCCTTTCGGTACTCGGATTGCAAAACCTCGCCCTGATACCAACTTTGTAACGGCCCGGGATTATGATTCTTGACTTACGTTTTGAGAGATGAAACCCCTCGTTGGATCTTGTGCACCAAGTACGGGTTGAAAGTTTGAAATTCAAAAGTTGAGTTATGAAAGTGGGATTTCATACCCAAAGTTCTCGTGAGGCCCGTTGAAGACCCGGTGTTAACACACCTGTACCTGTCCTAAATACTAAGTCGGGAAAACATTTCCGCTTAAACCAACAATCCCGTAAATACAAGGTGTCACAGCGGAACCGGGTCAAAACATGTTTATTATGTGGTTAATCTACTACACATTTATATGGGCGAGTTGACAAGTCATTTCCAATTATTCGCCATGAACATCCCACGCCAAATAGCACACAATATTAATTAGGATCATCCATATATATACCTAAAAAAAATAAAGCGGGCATAGGATCTGATCGAAGCCCGCATAGCTGCACCCCACATATAAGCACACACATGCGCTAATCCTAATATCATGCTTCTAATGCAGGACAAGAATATTAACACACAAGACATGCTCGTAGTTTATATATATGCAGAATAATAATTAGGGCCCTAGCACAGAATGCCAAGTGGCATATCCCTCTCCTACCTCCACCCCCCTTCCCGATAGGGTGGAGACTGGCCAGCTCGTGAATGCATTCCATTTAATTATAATTGAATCAGGTCCGTAAGCCCAACTCGCAACCATATAGATGAATAAAGCCTGCATGAAAATATCATAATCATGCTCATAATATAAGTAAAGGTAGTGCCATACGACTCGAATGACTCAAGACGAGACCCGATGGGACTAGGTTATACTATGACCCTAGCAAAGACTCTAGTGACTTCACATATAACAATCGTTCTATTTACAAATGCATAAAGAATAAGTATGCTCAAACGTTACTGCACCATAGCATGATACTACATGGCATGCTCTTATGAAATGCAGCACCTAGTAAATCATGGACATATAAGCAGGGATAGGTTTCATCAATCTGAGTAAGCCCCGAGGGAACTTACCTGACTGTGCAGAACAACATTGTATTAATCATATAGTTCAAACTCACCTAATATTCATAATGGAAGTATAAGTCTATCTATTGAAACATACAAGCACACACGATTTCGCATAATTCCACATATCGAAAGTCTTATCTTTACGTTCCCAATTCCTCTCATCAATCATCATATACCATCTCACATTTCGTATCACAACCTCATATAGCTCATCAAGTACAACCCATGCTCATCATCATATAAGTTCAACGTATAGTAACATCTCATAGGCCATATAACATTGCATGCTTCATAATCATTGATCATATTCATACTCCTATAGTCCTATAGCACATCATAGTCAATTCATATATAATTTGGTGCCATTTCGAGCCTTTATGCTATTTTGGTGCCTTCATGTCTAGTTGGTTTCTTTCTTTTGGATTGCTTGCCAAATTAATTAAAAGAAATTACAATTTGCCTGCTTGTGTGATTTATTTACCGTTTAGTTTGAATTTGGCAAGTATAATTGGGTGACCTTAAGATAAGAAAATAGTATAGTTACCCACCGTGTATTTTAAAGCATGATTTATCCTTGTTCTTTCATGCTAATTGGTTAGGTATGGAACATGTCCATTTCTTTGATTTTTCCATCCTTTATTTTATGTGACTTTATTTCATTCGGCATCCATGTTGCCTATAAATACATGGGTTATTGTTGTGTTTTGTGATCACCTAGGATGTCTTAAGTAAATAGTGAACAATGTGATGTTTGTGTGTTACGATTTGAACTCAATTGAATCAAGATCAACCAATGTAAAACATACCAATCAATGCAAAGCAAAGTAAACATAACATGTAAAGTAATAAAACTGACAGAAACAGGTCGGGGCTGCGAGAACCCGATCTATAAAGGGTTTCATGAAACTAACATCATTTCTAAGAAATGCTATCATACCGAATTTGGTAGTAGGTCGCTAACTGCTAGTGAGGGCAAAGGCCGGTATCATATCAAAAACAGCATGTGTGTGAGGCAATTGACTCCTATTGAAAATGGTAAACGGGTAATGTAAAAGTGTGTTTAAGTTATGCAACGTGAGGCGGCGAGTGAAGTAATGTTACCATGTAAAGTAAAAGTGTGCTTAAGTTATTCAAAGTGAGGCATCGAGTGAAGTAATTTTTCGAATAATATTTTACGGTGATTATAATTATCCTTGTATCATATTCCATTCGTACTCGGAGTATGGTTCCTTAATCCTTTTTTACTCAATTCTTCGGGGTTATCCGTGTCACCGGAGTCATGTTTTAAAATGTTGAGCCTTCACATACACATTCTCAATAATTGCATTTGGGTTTAGATTCATATCGTATTATTGTCACTGATTTTGAGTCCAGATAAGTCCTAGTTTTTTAGCCGTCATTTGCTACTTCTCACGAACTAACCGTCCTTTATTTGGATGGCTGGTGTCCTTCATTATACCCAGACGCAGAACCAATTTTCTCAGGTTAAGTGCTACGAGGTCGAAGGTTGGAATCGAAGTCAGAATCATTAAAGTGTTTTGAGTACTCTTTCGAGGTCCAATGGTAAAGGTTTTAGTAATGGTTATTTTTTGATATTCTTTAATTATCATTTTTTGATGGCTACTTTTAGTCGACTTTATTTACTTAGTTGTCTATTTATTTATTTATTGAATTTAAGTCTTTCACTTTAAATATCTTATTAGCATCTTGTTTGTGAGAGCATGGTTGCATGTCCCTATAAGCCAAAGGTGATTACAAATACATTAAAGTCCGAGTAATCATTGGCGTTGTTGCATTCCCTTGGTTTATAAAAGGGGTGTTACAATTCGCTTTCCTGATTTTCCTTACTGGCATTCTACTTGCCCAAATTTGACTCCGCCGCCCACTCTTCATCCCTCTATCCCTCTCCATTCATCTTTAGGCGTTCATGAATTTCGATATTTTAAATGAAATTTTCGTATGTGGTTCCAGTGCCCCGACTAGGGTTTCATAGTCGACGCTTTAGTTGGCGAATTGACTGTTATCATAAAGGATCTAGGGTTTCTTATTCTAATTGATCATGGCCTTTCCCTCCCAAAGGTTCTAAAGGATCCGTATTTCGAGTGGATCCACTGGCCACAAGCCTCCATTCTCTTCTCAGAAGACGAGCTTGAGTACATAGAAAACCTTGAACCTTTCCATGACTTTGACATGCTAAAAATGGAGCTTCCTGTGATCCGAGAGGCCTGCCTCCGTGTCCTGATTCCAGTTATTTGTCGAAAACGACGACCTTGTCTTCTCCCGCTGTGATCGCCGCCTCGTCGACGAGTTCTCCAACGTTGAGGATCCCTTCTATCCTTTGTCCCATTCTGGTAGGATATTGAAATTATTTCTCTGATCTCTCAATCCCAGTTTTTTAGGGTTCTGAGACTGGTTTGTACGAGAATGTCTTCACCTTTTGGTGGCGCAGTTTGTTGGAGATGAAAGCTAATTCCGTCTCACGGAAGCGTTAACCTTAAAAATAAGAAGGAAAAAAGAGGAAGTATTTCTTATGAATTCTTGAATTTTTTTTCTATCTTACTTATTGAATACAACAATTACAAATTTATAGCTACTCATATAGAAATTGTACGATAGAGATTTACTCACAAAATTAGGCACAAACTATAACTAAATGTGGTGATAATTCATTTTCTAGAAATAGAAAATACTTAATTTGTTTCAAGGTTGACGTTCCTTCACACCCCCTCAAACTTAAATATATTCTTTAGGAAAGCTGCTAGCTTCACCGATGTTGAGTAACACGAAGCATAGTTTTGAACTTCTCGAATTTTTTTATGCCAAGTGGTTTGTTCATGATGCCAGCCACTTGTTATTCAAATCTGCAGAATTTGAGTTTAATTTCTTCCTGTTTAACAAGATCTTGAATAAAATGATATCATATATCAATGTGCTTTGATCTTCCATGAAAAACTAAATTTTTAACCAATGCGATTGTTGACTCATTATCACACATGATTGGTGTTCGATACATCTATCCTTATTATAACTCCTCTAAATTTATGTGAAGCCAAACTACCTGATATTCTGCAAATGTTGTAGCTATATTCAGCTTCTGTTGTTGATAAGGTCGCCGCTTGTTGCTTCTTAGAAGACCAAGAAAAAACACCATCTCCCATGTAGAAAACATATCCTAATGTGCTTTTCCGAGTCTCAACATCTCCTGCCTAATCACTATCTGTGTACCCTTCTAACTTGTAATTATCTGACTGTGTATTGAAAATTCCATGATTTCAAGTACCACTAACATATCGTAGAATTCTCTTTCCCGCTTGCAAATGTGATTGATACGATTTCTCCATGAAACTACTGATTAACCCAACTCCATAAGCAATGTCAGGCCTAGTGGAAGTCAAATAGCATAGACTACCAACTATACTCTTGAGATAAGTAGCATTTATCGGTTCTCTGCTACCTTCTTTCTTCATTTCAATACGTTCTTGAACAGGTGTTCAAATTGGAGAAGATGATTCCATTTTAAACTTCCTTAGAATATCACATGCATATTTTTTCTGAGAAACAAGTATCCCATCACCTGTTTGCACCACTTCAATGCCGAGAAAGTATGACATCGTCCCTAAATCAAACATCTCAAGTTGAAGAGTCATAGCCTGATTGAACTCATGGATCATGGTCTCGTTATTTCCAGTGTATATCAAATCATCTATGTACAAACACAAAATCAACAAGTCTCCCTTGTCATTTGATTTTATGTACAATGTGTGCTCATAAGGGCATTTTTGGAAACCATCTTGCAGTAAGTATATATCTATTTGTGAATACCAGGCACGAGGTGCTTGTTTCAATCCATACAAATCCTTTTTAAGACGATAGACTTCGTTTTCCTTCCCTTTCTTCAAAAAAACTTGGTGGCTGCTCAACATTTACTTCTTCTTCAAGAACACCATTAAAAAATGTTGATTTCACATCCATCTGATAAATCTTCCATCTATTCTGTGTCGCAATAGATAAAATCAAACGAACGGTATCCATTCTGGAAACTGGAGCAAATACCTCAAAATAGTCAATTCTTAGCTTTTGCTTGTAGCCTTTGATCACTAATCTCGCCTTGTATTGATCTAGTTGCCCTTCTGGTCTATACTTTGTCTTGTACACCATTTGAATCCAATAGGCTTCTTTCTTGTCAACAAAGAATTTAGCTCTCATGTGTCATTCTTCTGAATCGAATGAATCTTCTCATTCATAGCATTAACCCATTTTCCCTCAACTGAAGCTTCTTCACGGGAAATTCGATCACAATCAGCAAATAAGCAAACGTTGACAAGAGATTCATCATTGAATATGTTTTTATTATCATCGTCTCTAGTTCCAACATAATCCTTCAAATAAGTTGGCCTAACTTTTGCTCTTTAAGGATATTTGGAGGTTCTTGGCTCTTCTGCCACAATAGGAGACTCAACCTCTTGTGTTGAATTGCTACTTGTGGAATGAGTTAGAGAATCTTCTACAGGCAATTTAGTGATAGCAATGTTTCTATTCGACTCATTGTCTCCATTACTGCGCCATGTCTCATATTCAATAAAGTGGACATCTCTACTTATTATCATCTCATTTGTGTCCGACTTATATAATCTATAGCCCTTGGTTGTTTCACTGTAGCCAACAAAAATGCACTTTTGGCTTTTGTCATCAAGCTTCTTCCTTCATTGATCAGGTATATGGGCATATGCGACACACCCTAAACCAAATCTGTCCAAAAATTGAGTTTAAAAGCAAAATCCAAAACCAAAAATAGGAAATCCTAACTAATCAAAGTCTATGTACAAGCTGTATATTTTTAAGTCGCTGGGCCGACTTCTTCTTCCTTATCCAAGAAGGGACATACAAGATCCAAAGGGCATGGACCCCCTCTTCTGGGCTCTTGAGCTCAACCATGAAGTTGAAGCCTTTCTTGATTCTTCATCTCAATCTTCCCCGGGTAGACATGGTGGATTCTTACCACTCCACCCTTCTTATTCCTTGTATACTTTTGCTTGAATCTCTTTGTGCTTGCCTTGGATAAGAACACTTGGTAACCTTCCTCGTAATCCCGTGATTCTTCATCCTGGACTTTAACAAGATGGACATACCAAGGAACCCGCCTCATAGGAATATTTTCAATCAAATCAGGAAGGGATGGGTCCTTATCTTGACTTACCTCGTCGGGGATGAAAAAAAAAATTTCTTCTGCTATTGCTAGGGGAGATGATCGACATCGACTGGGATCAATCGACATCAAGTGCAAGTTCTTCTCCTTCTGCTTCATGGTCGATGGAGGTACTAGAGTCAACAAGGAGGTGTTCGACATCAACCTAGGTGGGTCAACATCGACTACGGTGCTTAGCCTTTGTAGTGTGTTCATGCTCCATGGTGGCAGTCGACATCGACCAGGGTGGGTCAACGTCGAGCACTGTCTCAGAATCATGCTCATCTTCTTGTTCCATGGAGCTAGAGATGAGGGCCATGGTTCTATCCATGGCCCTCATCTCTAGCTCCTTTGAGGTCATGGTCCTATCCGTAGCTTCCTCACAAGGGATGAAGCTCCCCTTCGCATGTAGTGACTTGACCTCCATCCTATTGATTTTTTCCATAGTCTTATTGAAGGAGAACTCAATAATTTCATTCCCTATGATGAATGATAGAAGTCTTTTCTTTACATTGATGTTGGCGTTGGTTGTGGCTAAACGTCACCCAAGGTCACTTCTCAGCTTCCCCTAATCATCCCGTGGAGAAAGGAGCGGCCCACCTCTCCATTTTCGTTTCCCAAAAGCAGCAGCATCTTTGTGTTCTTGCTCGCCTCCGGTCACCGCGGCAAAATCCCACGGCGAAACCTATGTTCTTCTTTTCTTACTTCACGGTGAGCTTCGTTCCTCTTTTTTTAGCTTCCAATCTTTGTAAAGTTTCATCTTTACTCGGTTCTTTACCTTCCTAGGCAAAGAGGAGCTTGATAAGCCCCGAAGGAGCAAGGCCGAGCCCATTCTCGCTCGCTTCCCCTGTTTCGCGTAGTAAGGTGGGTTCTCTTCCCTTTTCTTTTGTTATTGACTCCAAACCTTGTAAAAGTGGGCCTTTAATCACCTTCTCTCTATCCTAGGCCTCAATCGAAGCTCCTCTTCCATCATCGTTGCCAGAATCGCCCTCGAAGCTCCCTCGGAGGTGTTTTAAAGAAAACTCAGTAAATCCCCTCTTCCTCCTTCGTTTGTGACTTTGCTTCATTCCTTTCATGCTGGATGAGGTCGGAGAGGGTAGTTGGTAAGCTTAAGTTAGACGTGGGCACGGGTTTGACCCGCCGGGTCAAGGGTCGAGGAAGGGTGACTCGAACCCTAACCCGGGAATCCCACGGGTTGGTGGGTTTGGGTCACCCGGTGGGTCAAAGGGTCGACGGGTCGACCCGGCAGGTACCCGGCGGGTCGACCCGGCGGATAGGGCCCGGGTTTAAAACGGGTTTGCAACTTTCCGAATTTCGTGTTTGCCGTTTATGTACAATTTATCAATTTATGTATGAGTGGGGAAAAAAAGGAAAACGGGCTTGAATCGGTTTCCCGATTGCCTACATATCCTCCCGGGGTTGATGAATCAAAACCTACGTAGTTCTTTTCCCTGTGTATATCTGAACCCTGCTTACCTATTCTTCTTGATTGTCGGATCCTCCACCTCCTAATGCATCTGTGATTGCGCCGTCGATGGAGCTCCCAACGGACTCTGTTTCCACTCCGTCATCATCCTTGGAATCAGTCCCCAAGATGTTCTTCTGCATTCGCATATCCGCGCTCTTCCAATCTACAAGGCAAACTTGGGCTTCGAGGTTATCGGGAAGCATTCTTGATCTCTTCTCCAAAAGAATTTGACCTCCACGACTGAACAGCTGCTCGACGGCGATGGTGGAGGAAGGGGCCCCTAGTATTTGTCGAGTGATGACCTGCAATATCAGGAATCATTGTCTTTCGGGTCGGCTCCACCATTCTAGGACATCGAAATCTTCTTCCTCATCACTGTGGAAATCAAAGTTAGTAGACAAATATTCGTCGAGCTCCGAGTGGGGGCTCGATGAAGATCTCAACCTCTTTCAGCCAAAGATATCTCTGGCAAGTGCCTTAGTTCTAGAGGTAATGCTAGTTCGTGACCCGCTCGAACTGGAAGGCACTGGAGGATGAGCGGAGGGCGCTCTATCGCCTGTCGAATAATGAGTATATAATTCTTCTAACAAACCTCGAACTCTAGCAACTATAATTGAAACATTGCATTCTGGATCATCCTAAATTTCTAAAGTCGGAAAATAGTTTTCTAAAAACTTTTGAACACCGTTTAATTTATATCTAGGGTCGAAACAGCAAGCTACGAGGAAAATGTCAGCCACAACTTTGTAATATGCCACCCATTTCCGCCGCATCTCAACGACAGCGTTATGAATGGAAGGCACGTTAATCCCGTCTTGAAGGGCTATTGCTACGTTCAGCGTTATGTAATTCTTTTTATTGAGTTTGCAAATTTTTAAACATTTTTTTACTTATATCTAAAGTTTATTCGAATTTTTCGGATTTTTTTTCGGTTCTTCGATTTTTTTTTCAAAATTGGTAAGTAAGTACAAAATTATATAATCTTAAATCTTAATTCTTATGAAGCATAATTAGTTAATTATGGCAAACACAAGTTTATTACAAACCGATCTACGATTACAACCCGGACCGGATTCATTGTCTCGGTGGGAATCGAGCTTCGGATTTCAAACTTGATGACCATCACAAGACACAAGTTCACAACTCACATCACGTTAAAACATAAAATTATGAGACTACTCACTACTTACACTACTAGAGACTAGAGTACTAGTTACCTTCCGAGCCCGATGCGCCACTGGTCTTCATCTTGTCGGGGTGCTTCTTTGTGATATGAAGCTTAAGATTTTCGTAGCCCAGGTTGTTTGTGAGCTTGTACTTGTGACCGCAATGATGACAAACCGTTTCCAACTTCCCCGGGCCTTGCTCGACCTTATCGAAATGGTCTTGGAACAACGTCATACGAAGATTTTCACCGGATCCAGATTGGTTCGACATGATAACGAGCTTACGAAGATTAAATCAAAGGTGATGGATGGGATGTGTGATTTGTGCAAATGAAGGAGATTAGGAGTCGGGTTTTTATAGCCCCGAGCCTGGTAAATAGTCGTTGAACGGCTAGTTTTTTTGGAAAAAAAATTTCTGTGCAGGTGGGCCCCACATCAACGGTCGAGTTTTTGAAATAGGTTGACCCGACGGGTTCGACCCGCAGGGTCGACGGGTTTAAAATCCGCTGACCCTAACCCTAACCCGCTACCCGCCTGAACCCGCTGACCCGAGGACCCAGACCCTCCGGGTCAATGACCCGCTAGGTCACTGACCCGTACGACCCGCCGGGTCACGGGTCGACCCGTGACCCGTGGCCACGCCTAGGTTAAGGGTGGTTTGGGATTAAAACAATGGGATTCAAAGAAAGAACGATCCATGTTTCATCGCGGCGAACATGAACTAGGATTGAGGAAGAAGAAGACTTTCATCGCGGTGAAAGCTTCATTCCGCGGTGAAAGAGGCTTTCTGCGACAGCGAGAGCCACTCTTCGTTGGGAACCAAGGGTAGATTTTCGCCACGGCAGAACTCTATTCTGAGCCTTGGCCGAGGCCGGTTCTCTCTAATTCCTTGGGCCTTTGGCCCGCTTTTGTTGAACCGGTTATTTTATTTATTTTGGATTATGTTATTATATGATGTGATATGATGATTTTATGAGAATTTTAAATGTATTTAATGTGATTATTTTATAAAATATGGTGGAGCCTCCCCTTTGGCTATGCCATCAAGGAGGTTACATCACAATACTTTAGGAACCCCGAGGATACAATACTTCCCTAGGAGGAAAGGAAACATTAAAGCTAGTGGAACAAGAAACTAAAACAAAAGGTTAATCTTGCATTAATACATTTTGCTCATGCCTTTTTCCGAAAATTGTCTTGCCACTTAGGGGGCACTGAATATGGTGCTCATCCACTGCATCAACAGTGCATCCTGGAAGACTTCAAGTTGTAATTCTCATTGAAAAGGCAATCCTCACGTTTGCAGGCGTGTTTGGTGGTTAAGGTCTTCTCGGAGTTGAACATCACTGTGTAGAAATCGTTCATGTAGGGAGGCAGAGCAGGAGAACACCATGGAGAATTTGTGGTGCAACACTCTATAGACGTGTGTTTTAGCTCTTGCGAGCTCTATGATTTGTTATCAAATTATTTGGCATACCTTGCCTTCCATATATAGTAAGTAGTTGCTACAAGGGCTGTCCTATTAGCTTTAACCTTCCATCCTTTTCCCCTAGCTTCCTTCTTCATCCATTTAAGGGCTCCTTGCATAGTATTCATACCTCTCCAGTTTTCTAACCATGCTTTTTCCTGCAACCAAATAATGGAAGAAAAGTCACAAGCAAAAAATAGATGATCATGTGATTCATTCGCATTATTACAAAAGGGGCAGAAGGCTTCAACTTCCCTTGTCTTTATGAGATCCTTTGTTGCAACCTCTTTCTTGTTGTGAGCCAAAGGATAGAGGAGTGTTAAGAAGGATTGTGGGCTCCCATACTACATTTCTCCATGGCTTTTTGGTGGATTTCCTTTGAAAGTGTTCATAAGCTTTCTGAATTCTGAATTTTCCACCAACGTTTCAGGAGCTTAACAAATCTATGGCTCCTTCTTCAGTCCCTACATGTGTGAGTAGCTCATCTCTAATATTCAAAATTTTCTTAATTAGAGGAGAGTCATTTACTTTGTGTGGGTTCCATGACCATAAGCTTCCCTGGAGTAAGTATTGGTGATGAATCCAACGGATCCACATGCTATCTTTTTTGTGGAAGATGTCCCATAATCGCCTTGAAAAGAAGGCCATATTCCATGATTTTAGATCATTTAGCCCAAGTCCACCTTCATCTAAGGGAGACAAACATCCTTCCATTTTATTCTGTTGGACTTCCAAAGGAATTTAGCACATAGACTATTAATTTTATTTATTAAAGTAGCTGGAGAAGGTAGAATAGAAAACCAAAAGGCTTCTATGCCCTGTAGTACATCCCTTCAATCTTGCCTGCATAGGTTAGAGTTTTGGAATTCCAATAGCTAATACTCCCTCCGTTCGGAAATAAATGATGTTTGACTATTTTGCACGTAGTTTTAGGAGCTAAAAACTATATAAAATCTTATTTATTTTAATTAATTTTTTTCATAGTTTAATAGTTATTACTAATAAGTATTAAACTATGAAAAAAATTAATTAAAATAAATAAGATTTTATATAGTTTTTAGCTCCTAAAACTACGTGCAAAATAGTCAAACATCATTTATTTCCGAACGGAGGGAGTATTAGTTAAGAATTTGCCCAAGAGAGGGATGTATTGTGAGATAGTGAGCCTCCCTGAAGAGATGGGTATGCCCAGATATTTGAAGGGAAAGCTTCCTTGGCTAAAGCTTGTCCTCGAGGTTAAGTAGTCCTTGTCTTCCTTCTTAACACCTGCCATATAGTAAGAAGATTTTGTAGCATTGATCTCCAGGCCAGAAGCTGCTCTAAAGGTGTTGAGGGAGTCTAGCAGAATCTTTAAGGAATCTTTGTCACCCCCTTGAAAGTAGGATTAGATCATCATCATATACCAGGTGAGTGATCTGTAGTAACTTGCACTTATGATGGAACTTGAAGGAAGGAAGCCTGGTCCTACATTTAAGAATCCTAGAAAGGTAGTCAGTGCACAAAACAAAGATCAAGGGAGAGATAGGATCCCCTTGCCTTAGGCCTCTCTTGCCATAGAAGAAACCATGTAACCTTCCATTGACATTCAAAGAGTAGGAAGGGGAGCAAATGCATTCAAGAATCCGCTTAATGAAGTTGAGGGGGAACTTAAGGTGGGAGTACATTTGTTTAATAAATTTCCAAGAAAGAGAATCATAAGCTTTTTTGATATCTAGATTTAAAATACATCTTGGGTTGATCCTCTTCCTTGTGTACCTCCTGATTAATTCTTGAAGTAACATAACAATCTCATCCATTATCCTCCCTTCAATAAAGACTACTTGTGCAGGAGCAATGAGATCTTTCAATGTAGGTCTAAGTCTGAAGGCTAGGATTTTGGAGATCATCTTGTACGTGACATTACAACAGGAGATAGGTCTGAATTGGCCCACTGTGTTTGTATTGGGGGTCTTAGCAATAAGAGAGATATTCGTGTGGTTCACTTGTCTGAGCAAATTACCAGATTCAAAGAATTCAAGCACAGCACTACACAATTGCTCTCCAATCATAGCCCAACTCTTTTTGAAGAACTTTGAGGTAAAGCCATCAGGCCTTGGGGACTTGTTGTTATTGCAGGAGGCTTGATATGTCAAGTAATTACAAATAATAAAGATGTAATAAACGTAAACCGACTCCTGGCCTAAGCAAATAATTACAAGACTTCCTCCCGTTGTAGTGGAAGGGTAGTCAGGATCGATCCACGAGGAGGCGTGTCAGCGGGATCCTAGTAGCTTTGGAAATTTCACGTTTGCGTCGACCAGAAGCCTCGATTTCGACCTTGGGCCTCGATGTCGACCTCGGCTGTCGATGTTCTCTGCAACAGAAGACCTGCAAAGACAAAAACAAGTGGTCGATATCGACTGGAAAGGGTCGATATCGATGTCTGTCACGAAATCGACTGGCTCAGAAGACTGCCAGTCGATACAGAAGGGTCGATATCGATGCTAGGGGTCGATATCGATGCTCAGCAAACTCCGCAGCGATGATCGTCGTCGACTCAGAAAACTGTCGACGAACTCAGTGGTCGATATCGACGTCTGGGGTCGATATCGATGTCTCCCTGTAGTGAGTTAGTTCTTCGTCGGCAAAGAAAGGCCGAAGATTTGAGAATGGAGAGAGAAGCAATGAACAGAAATAACAGTGGGTTTTGTGTGTATAAAATATGTAAAAAGCAACTCCTAGGATTAGGGTTTACCACAACGTTAACCAATGCATGCGATAAGATAAATAAGATGGACAATTGTGCTATTTCACCCGAGGGACAAGCTTTCGCCGTACACCAACTCTTAGGATTACTCTTGCAAATAAACCTAATTGTCTCTACCAATTTTATGTTTATAACTCAAGTTGTTAGCATGAATCCCTTTTCTTTCGATTAGGACTAAACATAGAATCGTAGGAGGAGAGATAGACACAATGATATCAACATCAAATACTTACCTCAAGCGCGCATGGCTAACGTCGGGCTCACCCCGACCCTAAGAGCTTTGGGGAACTACTCGCTTCTCATCATGGGATTCATTGTTGTTTGAAAAGAAGAAACTTGCATTAAAATAAACTCCGAAGCTTTATAACTCAACGTCAACTTTCGCAAACGTCAAACCCTAAAACTTCCCTCTAACTCTATTGTATGTAATTTAACTCTAAAATTGGATTAATGGATGCTCTAACAAATCAGCCCCTAAGGCTTTATTTATAGGCTACTAATCCTCGCTATCCAAGGATTGTAACTCCTATCTAACCTATGAACTCTATCTAAACAATTAGGATAGGTATTTTATTTTGATAAAACTTAAATGACTTAAAGGTAAAAAGATAAATAAAACTTCAGCTGCCATCTATCTTGAAAGTATGAGATAATTTCGTGCCTCCTTGAAGATATAGTTCCAATACGCATTCGAAATCAAGTCTATCTTCTGTCGAGATAAGGGGTCGATATCAACATCAGGGGGTCGATATCGAGGTCTCTGTTCCTGCTCGACTTGTTCAGCTCTGGTCGATGTCTATGTTGAGGTCGATATAGGGGTCGATATCGACACCGGGGGTCGATATCTGGGTCTAAGGTCGATATCTACCTCTTCTCAGCTTCACTTGATGTCTATGTTGAGGTCGATATCTATGTTGAAGGTCGATATCTACACCAGAGGTCGATATCTATGTCAGTGGTCGATATCTACCTCTGCTCAGCTTCACTTGGCTTCTTCGTTTTGACTCCGATTTCGCTCGAATTCCTGCATGGTTAGCTCAAAACTTGTGCAGACCCTATTTCTTGCATTTTAGCCCATTCTTACACAAGTTTATATTCTTTTGAACCTTTTCTTTGGAGATCGAATGAAATATGAAGTCAAAAGATGCAATAAAAGAAGGTGCAAATGTGTACATCAAAACACCCCATACTTAGACTTGCTTGTCCTCAAGCAATAACCAAGCAATAACCAACACCTACAACACATCCTTCAAGTCTTCGCCCTTGTCAAAAGCAACATCATAAGCGGTAGCAAAGCAAAGCAAGTGAATTTAACGTCATAGCACATATTTTCGCGATCCATAGGCATATGCAATTTTGATCCAACCTCACAGGGATAATGTGTTTGCACTCAACTCTCATGTTTAGGCTATGAAGATCAACTCTCAACTCTATTCCATATACAATGTCATAAACATTGCAATTTATAATAATCCACTTCGCAACCAATTATGAAAATGCAATAAGAATCATCAGGAGGACTTTCGCTTAATGGAAGACTTCAAAGAAGACTCCATTCGGCGGGGTTGTAATGGGGCTTGGTATGAAATAAAAGGTATGGAATTATTTGGCTATGTGGTGCTTTTATAATTCGGGAATCAAGACTCCTAAATCTCAACACTTTGCAATACCCAAACCATAACTCTTCAATGTAAGCTCAATCTCTATAATGCTCTTTCCCAACTCATCTTTCCATGATATGTTCTAGAGATGCACTAAAAAGATGTCAACCATTCTATCAACCCTTCTTCCAAGCTCTAATATACCGCTCAAAAAATATAACACTTGTATGAATAAAAGACTTAAGGATTTTGGCTCATGCACTATATATATATATCTCTCTTTTTTTCGTTTTTTTCAGAAATTTTTTTTTCGGAAATAATAAGTAAATATGTGCATTTATATGTTGAGCCATAAATCCTTTTACAAAATATGACAAGATGAAAATATACACCAACCTATAATTTCCTTGCTCAAAACTGGACATTATGCTCTTTTCTTTCCACAAGGCATTAGTCCAACCAATCTAAGTCTCAATTCCCAAATGGGGGTCAGGCTCAATTCGGCTTAGGGATAATTTTGTGGAGTTTGCAATTTCAGGCTCAGGCTAATGTTATGGCTTCAAGCAGGGATAATGCAGGGTAGGTAAAGAGAGGATAAAAATGGCTTAAAAGATGCCTCAATCATTTAATTCTCGTAAACATAAACATATATATGCATTGGTTTTGAACAACTATTACAACATTTAGAGATGCATAGGAAGAGTAAATTCACTCAAGAAAGCGGAGGGATTTTTGATGTTCTCCCTATAGGTCAAAATTCTCACAAGGACAATTTTTGTTGGATTTGCTTTTTAGCCTAGGATCATATGTGCTCAATTTCATCACAAGTTCACAATCTACATAAAATTTTTAAAGACTTAGGCTAAACCATCCAAATATGCCATAGGATTTACATGATCAAGTCAGCTATTGAGTTTTCATCATAAGACATCTAAGTAGGGTTAGAAAATAAACTCAAAAAAATAAACATGCATTTTTTTTGACATTTTTCTATTTTTTTTAGATTTTCACATTTTATAGACTTAAAACTAAGAAAAAAAAAATTTAAACATCAATGCGAAGAAGAAAACCAAGTTAAGACCATAAGACATGTCTTTCCCCCACCCCATACTTAAAATATACAGTGTCCTCACTGTATTAAAAAGAAGAACAAGGGTAGAGAGAAACTCACAGCGCAACTTTGCGGATTCAGGTCGATTTCAGGTTAGGTCAATGCCAGAAGTCGATATCTAGGTCAGAGGTCGATGTCGACTGCATCTGTCGAATTCGAGGAAGAAGATGAAGACAAGGGCTGCCTGATTGGGGTCGATATCGAGTATTAGGGTCGATATCGACCTCTCTTTTTCGCTCCTGAGTCCTCGATGTCGACTCCAGGAGATGGCTTGATCCTGGGGGGTCGATTTCGACTGGCCTGGTCGATTTCGACTGCCTCTGCAAAAGCTTCTTTTCTTCTTCGTCGTTCCTTTTGCTTGATAACCTGAAATCTTGGTTAGGAATATAGATAAAGCACGAATTATCTCAGTTTTAAAAGTTCAAAAAGCCAAAAATTAAATCCTAAAAAACCATTTATGAAAAATTTAAAAGTTTTATGTACAAGCTCTAGAGTTTTGAGTCGCTAGGCCGACTTCTCCGTCAATTCTTCATGACCCTTTTATGTAGGGATCCTTCGAGCGTGAGCCTTCTCCTGGATCATCTAGGTCCTTTTGGTAGTAGCTAAGTTCGGCGACCAAGGCTTCTTTGATGTTGGGTTCTTCTTTGGGCGCTTTTCTTCTCTTTCTTGACCTAACTTTAGCAATATAGGCAAACCATGGAGCTTTGACCCTCTCTTTAGTAGAATTATCAATAATCGACTTAATTGATTCATCAATAAGGGACAGAGGAGGGTTAGGAGTCATACCTGGGCTTACCTGTTTGGGCCCGAAACAAAAATCTTCGGGCTGAGGGGTAGTCGATTTCGATCAAGGTGGTTCGATTTCGAGAGCTTTGGTCGATGTCGACATGTGGGGGTCGATATCGACCTCTGTGACCCCATACTTAAGCTCCTGGCAATGATTTGGCACACTCGATTTCGACCAAGGGGTGTCGATTTCGATGCTTTTAGTCGATATCGACTGGTTCCAGTCGATGTCGACCCTACTTGCTGTTTCCGTCCTCGCCAACAAAAATTTTCTAAGCTTCTCCTTAGCCGGCGAGAGGACTACTTGCTCCAGGTGCTTTGTTTCGCTCATGGTTGGGTTGAAAGAGAATTCTATCACTTCGTTCCCTATAGTAAAGGTTAGTAACCCTCGATGTACATTGATATTGGCATCTGCAGTAGCTAAGAAAGGCCTACCAAGTATAATAGGCACTACAGGATCTTCAGGCATCTCCAATACAATGAAAGCAGTAGGCACAAAGAACTTACCTACCTTTACCGGAACGTCATCAACTATACATGTGGGCCTGACGAATGAGTTGTCAGCCATATAGAGTTTCATGTCCACAGGTTCAAGTGCGCCAATGTTCACCTTTTGCCAAATAGAAAGAGGCATGAGACTTACACTTGCCCCTAGGTCACATAGGGCTTTATAGCGATGTTGGCCAAGTCCCACGGTGATAGCAAACTTCCCTGGATCACTCTTCTTCTCAGGGAAGTCCATCTTTGAGCACTCCTCTGCGATCTCTGCCATGGATCTCTTCTTGCTCAGGATGTCTTTCAGGAATCGCACATAAGCAGGCATCTCGCTTAGGGCTTCTGTAAGAGGGATAGTAACGTTAAGTCCTTGAAGTATTTTTATAAAGCGCCTAAACTTACCTTTGGTGGGATCCTCCAATGCTTTGGAAGGGAATGACAACGTCTTCTTTGGTGGAGGGGCCAAAACGGAGGTCGGAGGGGCCTGCTGAACATCGATGTCGACTGGAGTTGGGTCGATACCGATTGGTAGGGTCGATTTCGACCTCTGCTGTGATTTCTCAGGTTCTGCAGTGCAATCGACATCGACCAGGGGGTCGACATGGTGGTCGATATCGACCTCTGGGTCGACATCGACTGGTCTGTCGATGTCGACTGGGTCTGTTTTCTCCTCCGTTTCCGTCCGTGGCTTGTGTACTTTGGTGCCACTCCTCAATTGCATGGCTGCGACATGGCCCGTCTCGGATTGTCCCTTAGGATTTGTAGTGGGTTGCCCAGGGAGTGTTCCGGACGGCCTAGGGATTTGTGCCGCCAATTGACCTAGTTGGGTCTCTACGTTCTTTTTCCATATGTCCATCTCCCCAATCCTTGTGGTAAGGTGATTGAGTTGAGAATGGATGGCATTGTTGGATTGATCATTCTTAGCCTGATTCCGCCTGATTTCATCCAGTACTAGTTGAAGATCATCCTTCTTTTGGTCTCTCTCCGGGTGCCCAGGAGCTCTATAAGGCGGAGGGTCCCTAGGGTTAACCTGGTTCCTTTGTGGTTGATGGAACCTTTGGTCTCCCCAATATTGGTGATTGGGACCCCTCATGTAGCGCGCCTCTTGGTGAGTCTCCGCTAGGTGTACTTGTTCGGCGTGTGGGCACTCGATGGTGGTGTGCCGCTGCGATCCACATTCAATGCAATCTTGGTTCGCTGAAAGGAACCTTACTTGCTTTTGGAGCTTTCGAAGTTGATCCCTATGAAATTGCTCCTTCACATCCGGATCGATTACATTGGAGGGTTCATATAAGGGCATAGATGGGGCAGGCCTCAACGATGATGGTGCGTCGGAAGCCTCAGGAGTCCCATATGTGTTGTCGAATTCCACCAACCTCTCTATGGTCTCCCAAGCCTCTTGTGGAGCGAGTTCAAGGTAGCCATAGGAGGTGTAGGTGTTGATCCTCTCCTTAGTTGCAGCGTCAAGAGCATTGTAAATGATCTCCTGAATTATATACGGATCAATGCCGTCTTAGAAGGAGGAAAAAACTTGTTGAGGAACGCGTCCTTGACTTCATTCCAGGTGCGGAGCGATCTTGGGGCTAAGCTTTCCAACCACTGCAATGCTTTCCCTGTAAGAGACCATCGAAAGGCTTTTAGTTGGACATATTCAAGACTTCGTCCATCAGCAATAGTATCACAAAGGTCTAAGAAGGTAGAAATATGTGCCATAGAGCATTCGTTAGGTTTTCCTTCATATTGGTGCCTTCTAATCTCAGTAAGGAAGTTAGGTTTTATTTCAAAATTAGAGGCAGGGATAAGAATTGTCGATTCAGGCACTGTGAGAGCGGGGTGCATATATTGCTTGGCATTCCTAGGGAGGGCATTGATTTGGGCTTCTATTTGCCTCCGGCCTTCCTCCTCCCTATCCGCATGCTCCTTAAGTGCCGCCTCTCTAGTCGTTAGGTCCTCAACCTGCTTCCTTAGTTGCTCAATAAGTTCAGCCTGGTTTGCGTTGTCCGCCATGATTCTTTGAGCTTGGGCCCTTAGATGGAAATAACGCTCAGGGTCGTCTACTCCTTCAAATTCAGGCGGGCGATCAGCGCGTCGCATACACCTGCAAAACCAAACTAGGAAGAGACGTGAGATAGACTACTAGGGCGCGATTGATTGCCTCCCCGGCAACGGCGCCAATTTGTTGTTGCAGGAGGCTTGATATGTCAAGTAATTACAAATAATAAAGATGTAATAAACGTAAACCGACTCCTGGCCTAAGCAAATAATTACAAGACTTCCTCCCGTTGTAGTGGAAGGGTAGTCAGGATCGATCCACGAGGAGGCGTGTCAACGGGATCCTAGTAGCTTTGGAAATTTCACGTCTGCGTCGACCAGAAGCCTCGATTTCGACCTTGGGCCTCGATGTCGACCTCGGCTGTCGATGTTCTCTGCAACAGAAGACCTGCAGAGACAAAAACAAGTGGTCGATATCGACTTAAAAGGGTCGATATCGATGTCTGTCACGAAATCGACTGGCTCAGAAGACTGCCAGTCGATACAGAAGGGTCAATATCGATGCTAGGGGTCGATATCGATGCTCAGCAAACTCCGCAGCGATGTTCGTCGTCGACTCAGAAAACTGTCGACGAACTCAGTGGTCGATATCGACGTCTGGGGTCGATATCGATGTCTCCCTGTAGTGAGTTAGTTCTTCGTCGGCAAAGAAAGGCCGAAGATTTGAGAATGGAGAGAGAAGCAATGAACAGAAATAACAATGGGTTTTGTGTGTATAAAATATGTAAAAAGCAACTCCTAGGATTAGGGTTTACCACAACGTTAACCAATGCATGCGATAAGTAAAATAAGATGGACAATTGTGCTATTTCACCCGAGGGACAAGCTTTCGCCGTACACCAACTCTTAGGATTACTCTTGCAAATAAACCTAATTGTCTCTACCAATTTTATGTTTATAACTCAAGTTGTTAGCATGAATCCCTTTTCTTTCGATTAGGACTAAACATAGAATCGTAGGAGGAGAAATAGACACAACAATATCAACATCAAATACTTACCTCAAGCGTGCATGGCTAACGTCGGGCTCACCCCGACCCTAAGAGCTTTGGGGAACTACTCGCTTCTCATCATGGGATTCATTGTTGTTTGAAAAGAAGAAGCTTGCATTAAAATAAACTCCGAAGCTTTACAACTCAACGTCAACTTTCGCAAACGTCAAACCCTAAAACTTCTCTCTAACTCTATTGTATGTAATTTAACTCTAAAATTGGATTAATTGATGCTCTAACAAATCAGCCCCTAAGGCTTTATTTATAGGCTACTAATCCTCGCTATCCAAGGATTGTAACTCCTATCTAACCTATGAACTCTATCCAAACAATTAGGATAGGTCTTTTATTTTGATAAAACTTAAATGACTTAAAGGTAAAAAGATAAATAAAACTTCAGCTGCCATCTATCTTGAAAGTATGAGATAATTTCGTGCCTCCTTGAAGATATAGTTCCAATCCGCATTCGAAATCGAGTCTATCTTCTGTCGAGATAAGGGGTCGATATCGACACCAGGGGGTCGATATCGAGGTCTCTGTTCCTGCTCGACTTGTTTAGCTCTGGTCGATGTCTATGTTGAGGTCGATATGGGGGTCGATATCGACACCGGGGGTCGATATCTCGGTCTAAGGTCGATATCTACCTCTTCTCAGCTCCACTTGATGTCTATGCTGAGGTCGATATCTATGTTGAAGGTCAATATCTACACCAGAGGTCGATATCTATGTCAGTGGTCGATATCTACCTCTGCTCAGCTTCACTTGGCTTCTTCGTTTTGACTCCGATTTCGCTCGAATTCTTGCATAGTTAGCTCAAAACTTGTGCAGACCCTATTTCTTGCATTTTAGCCCATTCTTACACAAGTTTATATTCTTTTGAACCTTTTCTTTGGAGATCGAATGAAATATGAAGTCAAAAGATGCAATAAAAGAAGGTGCAAATGTGTACATCACTTGTCATCTCCAATACTCCACAATGCATTTTTAACCTCTTCAACAGAAACAGGCTTTACTAAGGCTGAGTGTATATCATTCTTTAGGATGACAACTCCTTCTTGGACAATCCTTGCATCTATGTCAGACTATCAGCCATATCAACCCATATACCAATAAGCTTCTTATAAAAAAAAACTCAAATTGCTCTTCCACGGCTTCCATGGAAGTTGTTTCAACACCATCTTCTTTAAGAATTGCACTGACATGGTTCCTCCTGCTCCTATTTTTCCTCATTAAGCCATGAAAGTAGGCATTACACTTGTCTCCTTTGAAAGTGTTTCTAGCCTTATCCATTTGTGAGTTGAACTTGTATTCAGCTTCTTTCAATCTACGAGCTTTCCTTTGTGTAATCTACAACTCTTGTAAAAGGAGGTATGAGTTTGAATCTTCTCTAAGTGCAATAAAAGCCCTTTCGTACCCTTCCTTGAAATCTTTAGCTCTGGCTACTGTGTTTGAAAAATGGAGCTTGTTCATATTTTTGAGAGACTACTTTAGCTGGAATAATTTCTTGCACAAAATATATTGTTGAGTACCCCATCCCAAGAAATTCCAATTTTATGTAACTATGTCCTGAAAACCATGGTGTTGTATCCACATATTAAAATTTTTTAAAGGATTTTTCTTCTTCACTTGTTATTCAAGAACCTGGACAAGTACTTAGCAGTGATCGGAAAAGATTTTGGGTATAAGAAAGGAGGCCTTGCAATGGTAGTCCATGGAGTCCCAAACATCATTTATCATGACCTTGTCTATCTGGGTTGACTTCTTCCCTTTAAACCAAGTGTGTTCCTAGATAGAACTGAGTGCATCTTTGAGACCTATAGCATCACAACAGTCCCATAAGTTAGCAATCTCATATGCAGTAACTGTATTACCATTCTTCCTTTCACAAGATCTCATAACCACATTGAAGACTCCAATACCCATCCAAGGCCTTTGTCTATTTCTACATTCTTGAGTAATCTCATTCCATAGTGCTCTTCTGTTCACTATAGTGTGTAGTCCATACACCTATGCAATCTCAAACTCTTTCCCAGATACTTTACATCTCAATTTACCACTAATCATTTGAGCAGTTTTCCTCTTGTGCACAAAATCAACTCAGCTGTTATCCCAGAGTACTACAATTCTCCCTACTTGGTTGTGCTCAAAGTTGTGTAAAAAACTCTGTTGGCTAAATCCATTGGCCATAATATCTTCAAGCTTCCTTATTGTTGACTTAGTTTCCAAAATCCCTAAGAAAGAAACATTTTTTTCTCTTAGGAAAGCTTTCACAACTTTTTGCTTTGTGGACCCGCTGAAACCCCTAACATTCCATGAGCCAACAAACATTTCTGATTTCCCCTTCTTGTTTAGGGTGCTACACCCTTTGTCCACAAGCTGAGTAGTTTCACAATAATCTCTTGGACAATATTTCAAGCCACAAACTCTATCACTCTCTTCAGAATCCAACTTTTTTCTTGTGCTGATTACTGCTAGGGCCAGACTTTTACTCAATCTTTCACTTCTTCTTACTTCTAAATGCTCAATCTCCTGGATAGCCTTCTTATGCATTCATTTTCCTTTGTCCTTGGCTGCAATTCTATCCCTCTGAGTGCTTAACTCATTGGTTTTCTTTGTTGTGGAGGGGCAGTGGCAGTTGCATTAGGTTCAATAGTTCCTTGTGTGTTTTCAAGGTCAGCCAAAGCCTTCCACCTGTTTCCATCTTCAAAGGTAACCTTTTTCTTCCTTTTGATTGGATATTCTTTTTGGGAAGCCTCTTTGTATAGAACTCGGATAGCCTGTGCTCAATCACCTGAAGGGGGGGGGGAGAGGAGAAGGGGAAGCTTTTTTCTTTTGGTAGGCTTGGTTGATGCGGTTGATGGAAGAAAACAAAGAAGACTTCACATTGGCTCCAGTGGATGGAGACACGAAGGGAGGTGTGGGGGATATGTTACCCGGACACGGCACTTAGCCACTAAATCCCGTATCTGATACGAGCGGATACGCCGATACGGCCAAATACGGGTCGGATACACGTATCGCCATATCGGATATGGTCAACGTATCATTGACCTGACATTAGCCTTTTGGATATGGTCCCGGGTACGGTATCGAATACGGATACGGTATTTAATAATATTTTATTTAAAAAAAACCCTAAATTAAATCTCTCTTAGCTCTTCAACCCTACCTCTCTCGATTTCTCTCTGTCCACTGTCGCCCGCTCTAGCCTCCAAGTCTCCAATCTCCATTCGCTCGCCTCTCGCCTCACCTACTGCCCTGCCGACGAGCCTACAACCCCCACCGCCGGCGCCCACCGGAGCTAAGGTTGGTCACTCACTCTCCTTTTCTCCCTTCGAGTTTTACTTCTTCTACTGCTGCTGTTGTGCTTTCTCAATTTCACTTTCAGATCTAATTTTTAGATTTGTCCTTGTGCATGTGGTATTGTTGCGTCACGCCTGTGCTTGCCAGTCTCTGTCACCAGACTCACCACTACACTCACCAACCTAGGTGGCTAGGTGTGTTTCGGTTTCTACTCTCGCAACTCTCTCCGTCCGAGTCATCACTGTTGTTTTTAATTCTCAATTTCTCACTTCTTAGGTTGTTAAATTTTCAATGTTATCAAATTATGTCCACTTCTAAATCTAATTCGTTTGTGAATCCCGAAAGTGACACTAGTGCTAGTGGTACACAAAAGGAAACCGGGTCTAGCAGTGGTATTACAAATGTTCCTCTTTGAAGATATGTTGAAAAATTGAAAAGGGAAAAGGAGGTGGTAATATTGCTTGGAGGTGTAAGTTTTGTAATGATTTGAGGAAAGGTTCTTACACAAGGGTGAAGGCTCATTTGTTAAAAGTTGTTGGAATAGGAGTGAAATCATGTGAAAAGGTTACGGCTCAGCAGATTCATGAAATGACCAAATTAGAGAATTGAGTATTTAGAAAAAATGCAAAATAAAGTTCAAAAGAATGTTTCTTTTCCGTCTGAAGGAAGATCTACACTTTCTAGAACTCTTGATGGTATTAGTGGGTTCTAAATCTGCAACTGCAAGTGTTCATACATCACTGAAAAGAAGAAAGATTGACAAGACTATTGCTGAAGCATTTGACATGAATGCTAGGGATCAACTAGATTGTGAGATTTCTAGAATGTTTTACACTGGTGGTTTTCCATTTAATCTTGCAAGGAATCCGTACTATTTGAGCTTATATGCTTTAGCGGCTGATAGTAAGCTATCTGGGTATGTGCCTCCGGGGTTTAATCGATTAAGGACAACATTGTTAGAGGATAAGAAAAAAAAAACATGTTGAGAAGTTGTTAGAACCCATTAAAAGCCTTTGGCCAGAAAATGGGGTTACTATTGTGTCTAATGGATGGAGTGATCCACAAAGGAGGTCATTAATCAACTTTGTGGTGGTTTCTGAAGGTGGTCCTATGTAATTAAAGCGGTGAATTATGTAGGGGATGTGAAAGATAAAGTGTTCATCTCCAAGTTGTTGATGGAGGTAATTGATGAAGTTGGTCATCAAAATGTGGTTCAAGTTGTGACGGACAATGCGAGTAATTGAAAAGCTGGTGGAGAAATCATAGAAGGCAAATATCCTCACATCTATTGGACTTCGTGTGTTGTTCACACCCTTAATCTGGCATTGAAGAATATTTGTGATCCAAAGCATGTGGAAAGTAATCACGAAACCTATGATGTGTGTCATTGGATCACCGTTGTTTATAATGATACAATGAAGATAAAGAACTACATGATGAATCATGGAATGAGATAATCCATGTTCAACAAGTTTACACCGTTGAAGTTGCTTTCTATTGCTGATACACGCTTTGCTTTTGTGGTAGTTATGTTGAAGAGATTCAAGGTCATTAGGATGCTTTGGAGTCCATGGTTATAGGTGATAAATGGTCTTTATACAAAGATGATGCACCTAATGCAAAATTTGTGAGGGACACTATCGCCAATGAAGATTGGTGGGAGAGTGTGAATTATATTATTGAGTTCACGGCTCCTATCTATGAGGTGATTACTATTTGTGACACTGATAAGCCTTGTCTTCATCTTCTTTATGAGATGTGGGACTCTATGATTAAGAAGGTGGGAAAGTTGATTTACAAACATGAAGGCAAGAGTGAGTCGGACAATTCTGAGTTTGTTGAAGTCATACAAAGTATTATGATGAATCCAAGGTGACTAAACCAACTTATTTCATTTCAACAAGTTGGTAATTTACAATCACGACATAATATATTTCTCTTTCTATTCTTACTTTTTTTTGAAGATATTATAGTCCATCATAGCTTGCAGAGGATCCAACCAGATTACCACCACACAAAGATAGAGAAGTCTCTTCTGAAAGATTAAAGTGCTTTCGAAGACTTTTTCCAAATATTAGAGAGTAAAAACAAGTGCTCTCTGAGTATGCTCAGTTTTCTCAGTTTTCACTCAAAACTGGACCATTTACTAATTCCATGACAATCTCTTTAATGGGTAATGAAGATCCTAAATTTTGGTGGGTTAACTTTGGTTAATCTGTACCTCTTATATTTGTATTTATATGAACAACCACTTAAAACCAATTGTTGTTACACTTTTTAGTGTTGAAACGACGGAGTAAAAAACAGCATACTTAAAGAATTCATCTTTTCATGAATTACTTCTTTCTATCTCTTTATAATAATTTTGATATCGATATCTTTCTATCTCATAGGTTCTTTTCTCTTATGAAGAATCATATGTTAAGAGTAGGGATCTTCAACGCTTTCGTCGTATTTGTGAATCACTTGATATTCATTGAGCTGAAGTTACTTATGGAACTTTCAAATGAGCTATTACAATATATGTGTAGGTCACTTTTTTACCGTTAGTAAATGCTTGTTTATTAAACTATATAATCGCTCCATCTATTGGACTTTTGGTTCACTTGTATTTATCTGTAGATTAATGGTAGAAAAGTTGATTCCATCCCTTTCTTAATAGTTTCATTTAATCTCCCCTAAATACCAAGCATTTGATCACCATTATAAAACTCTAGGTATTTGTTATCAATAGTAACACAAACCCCATATATTATTCAACTTTTTTGTGGTCTCGTTCATTTTGCGAAAGAGGTATCAAAACATTTACCTCTTATTCAAAACATTTGAATGACCTGCTCTCTTTTAGAGATAATTTGGGAGAAGTTATTTATCAATTTCGAAATGCAAAATTACATGGGCTCATTCAACCGACGACTCTTTCGAATTGATGTGAGCTTAAAGTATGCTCAACAATGTATTTAGTAACATTATCTACCTTCTGTCTATTTTATACGACCAAAGTATTGAGGCATTATAGAATATTAGAATTTTAATAATGGTCCACATGAGAATGTTGTATGTATTTAGGTGTCTCGAATGTTTTATGTATTTAGGTGTCTCAACTCAAGAGACATTAGAGATTTTGTATTTACTCTAAATATAGATGGTCATGTTGTTAATTTACGATCACCCTTATTGAGGATCTTCGAGTAGGATCTTCTAGTTGTGGGTATTCATGTGAATTTTAATGATCCTATCCATCATTGTTTCACCGGAGTGCCTAAATGTCACAAAGAAAAATATTTTTTCTTAACACCAACTAACTTCTAGTTATTAATAGTTATTCAAACTCGGAAGTTAAATACCCAACTAATTTTTACTAGATACACCGCTAAACTGCGCAACTTGGTGCAAAGCAAAGTGTACCATATTATCACCAACTCCTAGTTATTAATATCGTTTCAATGGGATAAATAATTGTCAAATAAATGATATGTATACCTTCTTACTAAAACAAAAGCAAAAGCATTTCAAGTATAAGATTACTTTTCAATGGGAGTATAAGATTATTTTTAAAATAAAAGTTATTGGTAAAACAAAAGCATTTCGAGTATAGACAAACAATTACCGAAAAAATAAAATATATAGTCAGAAAACAAAGATTAATGCTTTAATTATATGGATTATATTGTATACGATGTTCTTATTTAAAAACAATTGTAAAAGGTGTTATAAAAAAACACTTTATTATATAAGGTGTGTTTTATAAACGGTTATACTATTCGCACGGTTCTATCTCGCCAAATGCACGGTATCGCTGCCGAATTTCCGAGTCGACAAGCTGGATGCAGATGCCTACTTCCTAAGTCGGCATTCAGGCTGGTTGTGACTCTGCCCGAGGCTATCGGATTCTCTTCTTGCAGGCGTTGGGACATGCCGACCTAGGGACTCGGCAGCGGCATAGACAACGGGAGCACGGTTTAGTCAACGGGACTAACATATTTTCAGGCGAGCCAGAAATCTTGCATTCTCCTTGCCGACCTGGAGATTCGGCATCAGCATTTTCCTTGCCGACTCAGCAACTCGGCTCCGACACCGTGTCGATGGCGAAAAAATGATCGTGCAAATAACAACCCCCTTTATAAAAAAGAATCCTTATTTTTTTATTGATTGAAAATATAAACCCTAAATCAATTATTATCAAACCAAGGCATAGTGTACCACATTTAACAAATAAAGCAATATAGTCTCGTATGTATTCACAAATGTTTTAAAAAAAAACCTTTATTCTCAAACAACCAACTGAGGATGTAAAAATGTAAAATGATCCATCCATTTTCCTCTTACTGCATACGAGTATCCAATCAAACCAACCCTTCACAAGACATCAACCACATTATTTTCAGACATAAAGGTAACATAAGCTCAACGAAAAATAAATAGGTAGTTGCTCACCTGTCAGTTGTCACCATGACCTCTGAGAACCTCCTGATGAATGCCCATTCAACCTGTCAAGCACAGCATTGAAATCGACGGGCTGTCCACCCTCCTCCAGTCTCTGAATCACACTCGCGACATGGTCGCCCCTGTAACCCATGCTTACCAGTTTCTCAATCAGATCACCATAAGGATGGTTTCGAAAAAATTGTGGTGGGTTGGGACTGGGACCTCGGATCATATGACCAGTGCTTGTAGGTGGCTGTGGATGTGGGATGTGAAGAGGGGCATTAGCTGGTGAGTAGCCACCGCTCTGTGAGAAGTGGGTCGGAGGTGGGTGATGGGATCGTACCCCTTCACCATCGTACATCATGTAGGAACCACCAGAGGAAACTTGCGGGGGAATCCCAGGAGCTGTGTATCCATCGCCAGCTTTCATAGGATGAGGTGGGGTTTGAGTGTGAAGTGGCCTACCGTGGCCACCATATCCAAAAGGTAGTTCAGCTCGACCTACACCCTGTTGAGGAGTTCCTGGTGCTGGCACTTGCATTGGCATGGAGCTTGACATTTGTTCTTGCTGAGGTGGATTAGGTGGTTGAATATGCATATATGCTGGATAAAGAGTTGATTGAGGACCTCTGATCTGCGTTTGTGATTGAAGCTGTGCAGGAGGATGAGGACTTGGCTGTGACCATTGTTGTTGATACTGAGGGAATTGTTGTACTTGCGGAGGTTGATTGACTTGACCTTGTGCTGGATTAGGCACCATCTGTGGGGCCCGATACTGGGAATCAGCATGGACGTAAGAACTCTGAGGAGGTTGAGGTTGAGGTTGAGGTTGAGGTTGAGGTTGAGGTTGAGGTTGAGGTTGAGCAGCTGGATTTGCCAACTGAGCAGCGGGTAGGTAATACGGTGGCTGCTGGTTTACAGTTTGAGATGTCATCTGTGAGGCTGCAGCTGGAAGAGATGCAGGCTGCTGCCGCTGCTCTGCGGTAGTCGAGGGAGGTGCAGGCTGTGGCGCAACTTGGTGTGGTAGGGCCAAGGCCAATTGCTGGTTACGCATATCTGGTCCATCTTCAGTGTTTTTGGTCTCTGAGGCAGGCGTAGTAGAAGATTTCTCCTCTTCTTGTGAGTGGGAAGACTCTTTCTGAGCAAGCTGAAGCTTAAGCTCCTTCTGAGTCTCAGCTAACTCTTGCTTGTCCCTCAGGATCTGAACAGACCTGTGTACCTGCAGTAGCAGACAGATATAACCAAGTTCAAGGATTTCACTCCAAGTTGACACCTAGATTAAATTGACCCAAGCTTCTGACAGCCCGAGCCACTTGGAGCAACTCACTCTAAGAAGAAAAATTGCTTTGATAATACGAAGCCTTTGAAACAAGCATGGCACAAAGCCAAAAAACAAGAGTAACAGGGTTGAATAAGAAGAAGAAATCTGAATCTCTCAACTAAGGGAAAGGAACTACTAGGAAGCTTCATGCTAAAGATTTAGTTCATACTGCAATCTCATAATACTCGGGTGCATCAAAATTCTTCGATAAACAAAGGCTACCCAAGTTTCAAACAAAAATTAATAAAAGAACGAAAACACACAAATAAATACTTGTGTTATACTACTGTGATAGAACTACGGAGGAAGTGGTATTGAATAGTCATTAATGCAGTTGATCAAATAATTCAGACCAATAAAAACACAACTGCACATGAATTACACTTCAAAAGCAGGAGTTAGTTGAAGTTGAACCCAACCACGAAAGCATTAATGCACAGCCCAACTAGACACTTACTGATTAATCCCATTTTCAATCATGTACATACAAAATGAAACAAAATCGGTCTTACTTCTTGGAGATGTTTATCCATAGATTTAAGCTTGGTTCCTGCCTCCTCATTATGAAGTACCAAATCAGATCGCATCTCCCCAATTGATTTATCAAGGTTGTAGCAATACAATTCCAACTGTGAAAGGCGGGAGCTTAGTCCTTCTAGAAAGCGCATTTGATTATCCGCATACTTTTTCATGGTCCTTTCTATTACTGTAATCACTTCCAGGTTCAGAGAGTCCTCTGGCTGGGCATAGATATTGGCAGTAGGAAACGCTGATGATCTTGACACTCTGGTTGCGTGGAAATCCTGACCAAAAATAAGCACCACACCCAAAAGACTGATAAAACGTGATGAAATAATACCATAACATAACCAACAACACAATGGATGAACGCATACAAGAAGTACAAAGTGCATTTCAAGGTGGGCACACATCAAAAACCCCCAAAGGAAATATTCTTTTAGAAAAGTCATTTTCCTACCTACACCCCAGGGCTAATACATTGAAACCAGGTTTTTTTCCCCGCACACATTAGAAAAACCCAAACCAAAAAGGATATCATACGAGATGCAAGCTAACTACATTCCTACCTACACCGCCCACCAAACAACACCTTGGAGACAACGAATTTTGCATGGAGCTCCACAAATTGAGTGTAGAGTTTGAATTCTTTACCATTATTATCAAAGATACTATCTGATAACATTAACAACACCTGTTCTATATTTCTAATACATCAGCTCAAGTGTTCAACCCATTGATAATTTAATATGCTATGCTATGCTCTCAATAGGTGGTCTCCCCATGATGCAAAGATCATGATGGCAAAAGCTAGGGCAAAATTAAGCTACAATAAGCCAAGAACCCAAGTGAACCAACGAATTACTCCAAAGCAGATCAATCGCCAAGGGATTAAACCCCCGATATTTAACAAAGAATTGTTCAAATCTACTTTAGGCCATATCTAAAAGTTCAATTACGAAACTACAATGCAATTATTGATTATCATCAACAATAGAGTTCTAACTATTTCCAAAAGATTAACACCTAAAATAAATGAACTTGAAAACAAATACATGGAAGAGCTCAAATTAGATTGAATTAGGAAAGGTAGCCAGTAAGGAAAGAAAAGAAAGAGCAAAATACCTTGCTAGGATTGGTCCCAATCACCGGATCGGAGCGGCTCCCATTGAAAGAGTCTTGCTGGTTGTCGTAGTCCTCATACGTGCGAAGTATATCATCGGATGCGAAATCGAAACCTCCCTGGGAACCAGAATTGATTGCCCGACCCGCAGACGATCCGGACGCCATTGAAGGGTTAAACAAAGGTCGAGAGAAGATTGAACAAGCCAAAGTAGGGGATTTTGAGCTGGATTCTAGGGTTTATAAGAAAACACACGAGAGATATGAAGAGAGAAGAGAAGGGTTCGATTGATTCGATTTCTTAAGCCTGTAAGCCGAAGATTTGGATGGGGACAGAAATCGGAAAGGGGTGGAGTGAACGAAAAGTAACAATCGATCGAACATTGAAGGATTCGAAGATACTGAATTATTTTGATTCTCTCTTTGGGCCTTCCCAGCAGGAGATAGAATCGAACTACAACCTGCCCAAACCTTGGATTTTTTTTTTGTTTTTGAAACGAAAAAAATTTGGGTGAATGGTGATAGCAGTATATATTTTATAGATAAAGTTGTATATATTTACGATTGTACCCTCAGGGTTTTCACCCAATGATTATATATACAGGAGTAGGCTCCTCTAAGATCCTTAGGGACTCAGTTATCTAAACGCTTACATGGTATCACAGCCTCTTTGTGAAACCCTAAAATTTTTCCGTTTCACAAATTAATTCGATCCACCCGCCGCCGCTCCCAGCAGCCGCCGCCGCACCCCTCTAGCCGCCGCCGCTACCTACCTCTACCAATGGGTGACGTTGTCAACCCACCACCGCAGCCACAAAACCCTTTCCATTCCGCCCAATCCGTTACCAACATCAAGAACCAAATCCCCCTAACCCTTGACCTCAAGAAGGTTCAATACCACACATGGGCGGAACTCTTCACCACCGCCTGTCGGGGCCATGATGTCCTCGCCCACATCGACGGTACCGACCGCCCCAATGATGTCCCTGAGCCTATCTGGAACCGCATCGACTCCATCGTACTCGGATGGATCTATGCTACCATCTCCGAAGATGTGTTGATTACCGTCCTCCAACCCGGATCAACCGCTCGTGATGTTTGCCTTCGCATCAAGGGCCTCTTTCATGAAAATCAATCCGCTAGGGCTACGGATCTTGAAGGGAAATTCATCAACACCCGTCAGGAAAGTTTCTCCAACGTCTCCGACTATTGCCTTGCCATCAAGGCTATCGCCGATCAACTTGGCGATGTCGGACACAAAGTCAGCGAAGAGCGCCTTGTTCTTCAACTTATCAATGGTCTCTCCACCAAATTTGACGTCGTCGGCGGGATGATAAGCAACACCTCCCCGCTGCCGACATTCATGGTGGCTCGCAGCATGCTTTCCAGGGAGGAAAGCCGTCAGGGCCGCCCTCAAGCCCCTTCTCATGTCCTAGTGTCCTCTAAGGACTTCCTACCCACGGATCCTTACCCTCGAAACCCTCAAACAAACCAATCCAGGCCACCCAACCAGCGCGGCGGGCGAGAGCAAGGGAGGAACTCGCGACGAGGCCGCGGCAGCGGCCGCAGCAACATGCCGCGGCCGCAACACTACCCGCTGCAGCAACCGCCGCAATACCCGCCGCAACCCTGGTTTCCCACCCCGCCTCCCTGCCCCTATCCGACGTGGGCCGGCTACCCACCGCCCTCGATGCTCCGCCCCTACCGCCCTCCACCCTCTGCGGCTCCTTCCCTGGCGCTATACGCCTCCCAGCCGCAGCACACCGATCTCTCCGCCGCTTTCTCCACCATGGGACTTCAGCAGCCGGACGACAACTGGTATATAGATACCGGGGCCTCTTCTCACATGACGAACGCACCAGGTAACCTACAAACTGTTTTTAATTCTAGCACTTTACCATCCATTTATGTCGGTAATGGCGCCCCACTATCCATTATCGGTTCAGGTCAAGCAACCCTCCCTACTGGCCCACCCCTCCACCTTAACAACGTCCTACTTGCCCTTGACATAGTCAAAAACCTCATCTCTGTTCGTCAATTTACCATTGATAATCACGTGGCTGTCCAATTTGACCCATTTGGTTTTGTTGTGAAGGACCTTCGCACGGGGACCCCAATCATGCGGTGCAATAGTTCCGGCGGCCTCTATCCGCTCGCCCCAGCCTGCAAGTCCGCCCCTGCCGCCCCCACCGCCCTCATCACCCTTAGTTCCGACTTGTGGCATGCTCGTCTTGGCCACCCTGGCGATCACGTGCTTCAAAGTCTCCGCTCTAGCAATTTCATTTCTTGTAATAAAGCCTCGGGCATCTGCACTTCATGTGAGATCGTCAAGAGCAAAAGACTTCCTTTTAGCATTTCCCTTTCACATACTTTTGCACCTTTTGACATTGTTCATTGCGATTTGTGGACATCGCCTATTCCTAGTGCTAGTGGTTTTCGTTATTATTTGGTTATGCTTGATGCCTTCACCAACGTTGTTTGGGTCTTTCCACTACGCCATAAATCGAAAACACAGGGCCACATTATTAGCTTTCACAAATTTGTTCACACCCATTTTAGTTTGCTTATCAAGGCCATTCAATGTGACATGGGAGGCGAGTTCGACAACAACATTGTCCGCTCCTTTTGTCAACAACAAGGGATAGCCCTCCGCTTCTCTTGTCCACAAACATCACCTCAAAATGGCAAAGCGGAACGCATTCTCCGCATGCTCAATGACAAGACACGAACCCTCCTTCAACATGCTACTTTACCCCCTTCTTTTTGGGTTGAAGCTCTTCACATGGCCACTTACCTCCACAATATCCTACCATCAAAGGTCATTGGCAACTCTAATCCAACCTTGGCACTCTACCACCGCCACCCGTCCTACAATCATCTTCGAGTGTTTGGATGCCTTTGCTTTCCCAATATGAGTGCCACTGCTCCCCATAAGCTCTCACCACGGTCCACAAAATGTGTCTTCTTGGGCATTTCCCCACACCATCGAGGCTACCGTTGTCTTCGCTTGGATACCAATCGGGTAGTGACATCTCTCCACGTGATTTTCGATGAACATACCTTCCCCTTTGCCCCCCACCATCAACCCACAGTCCCCACACCCCAAGAATTCAGCACCTCGGCCTCATTCCCACCCCTACTACGTCTCCTTCTTGGCAGCAAACCACCGATGTCGCGGCCGCCGCCTCAAACTGCGGCCGCCGCCCAACCCGCAGCACCATTGCAACATGCAGCCGCCGCCGCCAACATGTCGCGGCCGTCGCATCCTGCTGCGCCCGCCCCCCATGTGCCGCGGCCGCCGCCTCCCGCAGCACCCGCCCCAACCATGACTACGCGATCTCAAGCTGGGATCGTCAAACTCAACCCCAAATACAACCTCTTCACCCCATCCACTCCCATATCACCTATACCCAAGTCACCACAAAAAGCCTTACAGGACCCAAACTGGCATGCTGTCATGGTCGATGAGTTTAGTGCTTTAATTAAAAATGGCACGTGGGACCTCGTTCCTAGGCCTCGGGACTCTAATATCATTAATTGCATGTGGTTGTTCAAACACAAGTAGAGGTCTGATGGGTCACTTGAACGACACAAGGCTCGCCTCGTTGTCAATGGCAAGTCTCAGGAGGTTGGTGTGGACTGCGACGAAAGTTTTAGCCCGGTCGTCAAACCCGCTACCATACGCATTGTGTTGAGCATCGCTCTCACTAAGGACTGGCCTATTCACCAGCTGGACGTCAAGAATGCCTTTTTACACGGTAACCTTCAGGAAACTGTGTATATGCATCAGCCTCCAGGCTTCTATGATCGCTCGCGACCCTCTCATGTCTGCCTTCTCGGGAAGTCTCTCTATGGTCTGAAACAGGCGCCCCGCGCCTCGTATCAGCGTTTCGCCACGTACCTCAGTGCGATTGGTTTTCAGAGCAGTCAGTCAGATCACTCCCTCTTTGTCTTCCATTCAGGGTCCGACACGGCCTATCTATTGCTATATGTTGATGACATTGTGCTTACTGCATCTTCTCCTTCGTTATTGTCACGCCTGATGGGACTGCTGCATTTTGATTTCGCCATGACGGATCTTGGTCCCCTGAGCTATTTTCTCGGCATCTCTGTGACTCGCACTCGGGATAAATTGTTTCTTCATCAGAAGAAATATGCCCTTGAGATTGTCGACAAGGCTAGGATGACATCCTGCAAGCCCGCTACCACTCCTGTCGACTCCAAGTTCAAGCTCGATGATGCCTCCAGTCCCAAGGTTGATGACCCTACCGCCTATCGCAGTCTGGCAAGTGCCCTCCAGTACCTGACGTTCACTAGGCCAGACATTGCTTTTGCCGTCCAGCAGGTTTGCTTATAAATGCATGATCCCCGTGAGCATCATCTACATGCGCTCAAACGGATCATCCGGTACATCAAGGGCACCTGTGACCTAGGATTGCACCTCTTTCGCGGCCGTTTCGACACACTCACAGCTTAGTCAGACGCAGACTGGGCGGGTTATCCGGAAACTCGCCGTTCGACCTCTGGTTTCGCTATCTACCTTGGTGACTGACAAGAGGAAAACATGTCGTTGTTCCTGCCAAAGAAATACTCAAACCTACAACTAGTATAGTTGGTAAGAAAGAGGTCGATCCACAGGGAAATCTAGTAAGTTCTAGTGCTAATCTAATCGCGAGTAACCAAGAAGAGAGTTTTTGTGGGAAAAAGATCCGCCTTTTGTCAAAGCGGAAACAAGTAAACAACGCAATGAAGGTTGTAGAATGCAATAGAGAGAAATAGGTTCACCTACAATTTGTCACTTCAATTGATGAATTTGATCCTTGTTTCAGCCTCTAGTTCTCTTCTTTTCCTATCAATGTCCTTGTCCAGATCTTAGGTAAATTACTAGTCCTACGAGTCCTAGTAATCCTTATCTCTAAATAACTCTAACACGGTTAAGATTTAACCTAGAGATAGCATTAAGACTATGAATTGATCAAGGTATATGCAATATCAAGCTACGAGTCGATATTTAACATATATTCAACTTCCTACACATCCAATTAGTCCTACGAGTTCTAAAGGGATATGATTGCCACTTGGGTTAAGGTACGCTACGAGGAATCTACAAAACCCTAGCAATTGAATGAATCTACTATAACTAGTTGATCAGGCCAGACAGAATAAAACACATTCAAGGAATTAAGCGCAAAGAAGCCAAAACATTCAAATAAGAATAAGAAGTAGATTAAGAAACTCACAATTCAACAATCAAGATCCAAACTGTAGGCGAAACCTTCGAGAGTTTAGTTGCTCATGCTTAAGCGTTCTCTCAATAATTCTCTAAAGTGCATAAGGTTATTAGTTAAATAACCTAAGAAAATAACCATAATAGTCCTTAAATAAACATAAGAAAGTCAGCCAAAACAATTCTAAAGAAACCCTAATTAATGAATCGGCGGTTCTGCTGAGGCCGCGGGGCGGCTACCTCAGGCGAGGGGGCGGCCAGGCGATCAGCGAAATCCTTCGGCAAGTCTTCGGGCCGCGGGGCGGCTAGCTCGGCCGCGGGGCGGCCATTCTGTTCACAGCGATTTTTCCTCTTCGAATTTGGTCTCGATGTCAACACAAAAGTTGTAGATCTCGGAAAGAGCTTTCCAACGCATGCTTATAATAGGCATTCCGACTACCGAGGCCTCCAGAAACTGCATTACAATTTCAGCTTGTCTGGCGACAACTTCTACTGACTTGTTCTTCACTTAGGGTCTCAAAATTCGACTTCGCTTCCGTGCTCTTCACTTTTCTTCTTCAACTTGAATCTTCCTTCATCCAAGAGGCTCCTCATTCCTCGTCGGATCCACATCTACCTGAAATTAATCATAAAATTGCATAGATTCCGACTCTTCCAATACCACTAGTAAACATGTAATTGTAACTAAAATATGTACTATTTACAACCAAATTATGCTAAATGAATCCTAATATGCATATCTAATCATGCTCTATCAAATTCCCCCACACTTGAACCTTTGCTTGTCCTCAAGCAATAGAAAAATCAACTCTGCAGCCCCACAGAATAGCAATTCATGTATCAACCCCAATATTCTTTAAGTGCATGAAAACTAGCAAACACAATAGATTAACAACATCATAGCACATAATTGAAATAATCAATAAAATCAGGCAACCATTTCCATTCTAGACCTCACAAGGAATATGTGTTTCACTCTTGCTCAAGTGTTTAGGGTTAAATGTTTACGCTCAAAACTCAATCTTTAAAAACTTAGCTACAATAGTCTTGCACCAGTGTTCTAACTCTCCACCGCTAGTGACTCTACACACAACAAAAATCATGAGGTCTTTCAATTGGGTTGTAATGGGACCAAGGTAGAAAACATAAGGTATGGAAAAATTTAGGCCATGTGGTGCTCATAATCCGGGAACTAAGGATGCAACCAAATTACAATACCACTCACAAGATCATACCATAACTCTACAATGTATACAACTCCAATCTCAAGCATCAAACTTCACAAACCATACTCAACTCATTCTCTTATTCTCTTTTTCTTTTCTCTTTTTTTTTTTCTTTTGCATTTTTTTTTCTTTTTTTTTTCATATGCTCTTCTTCATGCTATATCAAATGATTTTCCTTGACTTTTACACCTAAGTGAATTTTATCCTCCTTAGGTCCCAAGTAATGTGTAAACTACTAGCAAGAATCAAAACATCTCATAAGAGTACTCCAGACATACAATCCATCACTCAAACCATCATCCACAATATGAATATTCACCAACTATTCCTAATTCCCGGATGGGTCAGGCTATAATTGGCTATGAAAAAATCTTGTGGAGCTCAAAAGAATAGGCAATTAGGCTCAATATTGGCTTCAAGCAAAGGATAATATGCAAGGTCGGAATAGAGTAAAATAGGGTTAATAAAGGTGCCTCAATCATCTTTAAGTCATGTGTAGAAATCATAATATGCAGCCTTGAATAAGATATCTAAATGCAAGCCAAAGAGGAAGCAATTAAAGAGAATACACTCAACAAGCAAGAGGACATAATATATTTTGTCCAAACATAGGCCAAAATAAACTCACAAGGTCATGTCTAGAACTTCAAGATCACCCAAAATCAAATATCTTATGTGCTCAATCATTAACCAATTATGCTCACCAAATAGTGTGGAAATCAGATATCAAAGGTTTTCAACAATCCAAGCACATCATGGGGCATAAGTCTCAATAAATAAATTAGAGGACAAGTGGCATCCATATGGGAAAATAAGACCTAATCCTAGCTAATGCATAAATATAATTACATAAATATAAATATTTTTTAATTTTTTGGTCTTTTTTTTATAACATGTTGATATGTGTGCAATGTCAACTAAAAACAAATATAAAAGTGCAACTGAAAATGAACATGCAATCCTAATCCTATTATGTCATGCAATTCTTCCCCCACACTTAAATCAGGCATTGTCCTCAATGACATAAAAGACAACAAAAGATAAAAATATGAAGAAAAGAAATAAAAAAAAACTAACATGTTTACTGCTGTGGTGTTAGGTAAGGTGGGTAGTGAAAGGAATTCTGTCAGTCCCGTCAGAGGCCGTAGAGCGGCTGAGCACATGACCTAGCCGCGGGGCGGCATTCCAGCGGCCTGTGCTTTCTCTTAAACGCCTTTTCTCCCTGCAGTGTTCCAGAACCGAATAGAACCAAAAATTAATCTAATAAAACAAAAGACATAGAGGAAAATAGAATACTTACCTTGGGTTGCCTCCCAAGTAGCGCATTTGTTTACAATCGTTGGCTCGACAGTTTATTCATCCACTCATTCAAGACTCAAGCGGACATTGTCAGCGCCCTCAAGAGCAAATCAAATTGTCGTGCCCAACCGATATTCGAATGCACACTAAAGATGAAACAATTGGTAATTAAAAATATAGCAATGAGAACCGTTACCAGCTTACTATTCATTCGAGCTTGATTCTCCCTCAAGGGTATGTAGGACCACCAACACAGTTCCGCTGGTGGTTTGTTGAAGTAGTGGCTCCATGGATCGACATATTCACCAAAATCTCCCAATTTGCAAAAAGTACTAGTTTCTTGTTCGGGAACCACAGAAATCGATTCCGGACTTGGCTCCTTGATAGGCGAGTTGGGGATGATATCTAAGAATGGAGGGAGCATCGAAACATACTCAATCTCTAGGGACGTCTCCTGAGATTTCGTGTCGATAACCACTAGATGCTCTTCTCCATTATCGGAGAATTCATCGTTGCTTGCATCTTGGCTTTCATCAATTTGAGGAGTAGAACATCGCTCAACTACCAACTCCTTCAATGTTTGAGTGAGTTGGATAATTGCTTCCTCATTTCGATTATTCATCTCACGTAATTGCCCCATTTGCTCCATCAAGACACTGATTGAATCCTCCATAGACGGGTCGGAGTACTCCATTGGTTGAAACATCGAAGTGTATGATTCTTCATCTGCCGATTGGTCACCCATGTAGCAGAAAAGATCCCATAGTCCCGACACTCCTAAACCAGCAAAGCTTCCGTTGTTTATGGACTTGGCAAGTTCTCGTGTCTCAGGAGTCATGCCCTCAATAACGCAAAGCACCATATTTCGCAAACTATCTTGGAAACCCCGTGAATAACGGATGTCCACTAAATTTTGCAATCTCGTGAGGTAATGGTGAAAAGACTCTCCCTGAAACTGCCATAACTTCAACATCTTGAAATATTAGCAATTAGGTGTCGCGAACCATAAGATAGGTCCACGACGGGGTTAGATGTAAATATATACAAAGGTTAGCGATAAAAAAAACACAAGAAATTTCAAGAATTCCCCGGCAACGACGCAAAATTTGACAAGAGGAAAACCTGTCGTTGTTCCTGCCAAAGAAATACTCAAACCTACAACTAGTATAGTTGGTAAGAAAGAGGTCGATCCACGGGGAAATCTAGTAAGTTCTAGTGCTAATCTAATCGCGAGTAACCAAGAAGAGAGTTTTTGTGGGAAAAAGATCCGCCTTTTGTCAAAGCGGAAACAAGTAAACAAGGCAATGAAGGTTGTAGAATGCAATAGAGAGAAATAGGTTCACCTACAATTTGTCACTTCAATTGATGAATTTGATCCTTGTTTCAGCCTCTAGTTCTCTTCTTTTCCTATCAATGTCCTTGTCCAAATCTTAGGTAAATTACTAGTCCTACGAGTCCTAGTAATCCTTATCTCTAAATAACTCTAACACGGTTAAGATTTAACCTAGAGATAGCATTAAGACTATGAATTAATCAAGGTATATGCAATATCAAGCTACGAGTCGATATTTAACATATATTCAACTTCCTACACATTAGTCCTACGAGTTCTAAAGGGATATGATTGCCACTTGGGTTAAGGTTAGCTACGAGGAATCTACAAAACCCTAGCAATTGAATGAATCTACTATAACTAGTTGATCAGGCCAGACAGAATAAAACACATTCAAGGAATTAAGCGCAAAGAAGCCAAAACATTCAAATAAGAATAAGAACTAGATTAAGAAACTCACAATTCAACAATCAAGATCCAAACTGTAGGCGAAACCTTCGAGAGTTTAGTTGCTCATGCTTAAGCGTTCTCTCAATAATTCTCTAAAGTGCATAAGGTTATTAGTTAAATAACCTAAGAAAATAACCCTAATAGTCCTTAAATAAACCTAAGAAAGTCGGCCAAAACAATTCTAAAGAAACCCTAATTAATGAATCGGCGGTTCTGCTGAGGCCGCGGGGCGGCTACCTCAGGCGAGGGGGCGGCCAGGCGATCAGCGAAATCCTTCGGCAAGTCTTCGGGCCGCGGGGCGGCTAGCTCGGCCGCCCCGCGGCCATTCTGTTCACAGCGATTTTTCCTCTTCGAATTTGGTCTCGATGTCAACACAAAAGTTGTAGATCTCGGAAAGAGCTTTCCAACGCATGCTTATAATAGGCATTCCGACCACCGAGGCCTCCAGAAAGTGCATTACAAGTTCATCTTGTCTGGCGACAACTTCTACTGACTTGTTCTTCACTTAGGCTCTCAAAATTCGACTTCTCTTCCGTGCTCTTCACTTTTCTTCTTCAACTTGAATCTTCCTTCATCCAAGAGGCTCCTCATTCCTCGTCGGATCCACATCTACCTGAAATTAATCATAAAATTGCATAGATTCCGACTCTTCCAATACCACTAGTAAACATGTAATTGTAACTAAAATATGTACTATTTACAACCAAACTATGCTAAATGAATCCTAATATGCATATCTAATCATGCTCTATCAATGATAATCTGGTATCGTGGTCCTCCAAGCGTCAGGCAACTATATCTCGCTCCAGTGCCGAGGCTGAGTATAGAGGTGTCGCCAATGCCGTGGCGGAAACCTGCTGGCTACGCAACCTCCTCTGCGAGCTTCGTGTTCCACTTCGTGCCGCTACATTGGTCTACTGCGACAATGTCTCCGCAGTTTACCTCGCCTCGAACCTCGTTCAGCATCAGCGGACCAAGCACATCGAGATTGACATACATTTCGTCAGAGAAAAGGTCACTCTAGGCCAGGTTCGAGTGTTACATGTCCCTTCTGCCCATCAGTATGCGGACATCTTCACAAAAGGATTACCTACTCCTCTTTTTACTTCTTTTCGTTCCAGTCTTGCTATTCGCTCACCTCTAGCTGCGACTGAGGGAGGATGTTAGCAGTATATATTTTATAGATAGAGTTGTACATATTTACGATTGTACCCTCAGGGTTTTCACCCAATGATTATATATACAGGAGTAGGCTCCTCTAAGATCCTTAGAGACTCAGTTATCTAAACACTTACAAATGGAAGAACCATTCTAGCCAAGAGCATTCCAACGGATGAGATCAGCAAGCTCAGAGTCGTCGGGTAGAGACGAACCCAAGAAGACAAGATCAAGACGCGTCAAACGATCAGCTACTATATTGGCTTCTCTATAAATGTGACGAATATGAGCTGAAACTAAGCGACGCAGGGAAAGAGGTAGGTCAGAAATTACCATTTCAACTTCCTCAGGGAAGATTAAATACCTTTAAGACAATTAATAATGGAGAGATTATCTCCTTCAATGAATAAATGGGTGATGTGCAGATTCAAACCTTGTTTATGAATTTGGTGTTACTACTTACTAGTATTTGTTATCCTCGCTCCAAAAAAAATATCCGTTATCCGCAATGTTGTGCATTTTGTTCATAAATTATATTTTACTAGTCTTACTACCCGTCCATTGTGCGGTTTCTTAACAAACAAAATGATATTTAATTTCTATTTTCTTTCTCAAATTTGAAGGTTATAAGAGTTTCTTGGGATCTTTGGGTCTTGTAATAACAATAAACTAAATTAAAGGTATGTTTACTTCATATCAACATACAACATATTATATACATATATATAATAGATACATAAATTAGTTTGATTGAAATTAATATACTTAAAATTTAATAAATAAATAAATCAAAAACCTTGGAAATTTTTTAAGATAAAATTAAAAAGTACGATTAGAGTTTAAAGATTATGAGATGAAATTTATCTTATTGGATATAAAATGATTATTAATTTAAACTATTTATTTAAGTTATTATTGATGCAATTAGGGTGATCCCATATATATGATTTTTGTAAATAAAATTTTATATCTTCAAAAAATTACGACTTAAATTAAGTTATTATTTTATTTATTACAACTAGTTCAGTACCCGCACTGTGTGCGGTTTTTTTAATTTAAATAAATTTAATAATAAAACATGTTTATTCAATTAATTAAATTCTTCCATACTTCTGATTTCTCAAATCTGAATAAATTTATACTTAATTAGTATAAAAGCTAATTTCTCCTTACTCCGGTCTTACTCCTTAATCCTTGCTAGTTAGTACATATTAGTGGCAACAACATATGAAAAGCTATAATTTCTCAAATCTGAATGAATTTATACTTTATTGACAATATATGAAAAAACATGTGAAAAGTTAGTAAATATTAGTGGAAACAATAAAATAACATACCTTGTAACCAATCAACACATTATTTCAAAAAGCTTACAAAGGAAATCGTAAACAAAGTCATAAATAACCTGCAATAACAACACCAAAAAGAAGGGAAAAGACGTCAACGTTTGTGAAATAACATTAACAATCTAAATTGTATATAGGTCAAAATATAAAAATCTATCCATAATTATATATGTATAAAATCCAAAAATATATCTCGTAAATATATCAATACCTTCAAGATATATAGGAAAATTTTATTTCTTATTGAATTCCATAAGTTGATTACTTTTATATGGCTAAGTACTATTTTTTCAATTTACCCAAAACCTTTTATCTTCTTCATATTGATAGAGTTATTGATAAATTTATTTAATTATTATGACCATACTAAGTATTATTTCAATTTCGTCAAAACTTTTATCTTCTAAAAATATTTTCATATTGATGAAGTTATTGATAAAGTTATTTAATTATTATGTCCATGTAATATATTGATAAAGTCATTATCTTCTAAAAATATGTTCATATATAGTGCAAATAGGTACAATCTTATGAATTTTTTTTTCAAAATATTCATTGAAAATTAAAAATTTACAACAATATTCACACTTTGAAATATTTTACAAAAATATTCATTTTTGGCAGGGAAATCAGAAAAACGCGGTTTCAAACCGCGTCTTATTCGTGCAATGTACAATTCCATTGGCGCGCCAAAGGAAGTTTCAAAATTACTATAGAAACGCGGTTTGAAACCGCGTTTCTATGGTGGACTTTCCACCTGTCACCATTCTCTCTGACTGGGATGAGGTGGCAAAAGAAACGTGGCTTGAAGCCGCGTTTCTCTTTGCTTCATCCAGTAAACAACCAGAGATTCCCTGGTGATCGGGATATGACAAGTAAAACGCGGCCTCAGGCCGCGTTTTATGACCAATATTTTCTGAAAGATTCTCCTAGGGGGAATCTCTGTAACCCTAATTAAAAACGCGGTTTAATCCCGCGTTTTTATGTCAACTAAATGAAGCTCCGCCAGATTACCTTCTTCCATTGTTGCTCTCTAGCTTCCATTGTTGGTTTCGAGCTTAAAACACTCTCAATCCCTCTTCTTCTCCAATATCCTCGTATCTCATATCTAGTTAAGGTAAGTTATTATTTTTATTATAATTGCTCGCTCTTATTTCGATGATATATGATATATGTATGTGCTATGTGTTATTGTTAATTGAGAAATTGGAGGATTAATTATATAGTTTTGTTATTGTTGATGGCAATATATTGAATATAGTTGATATTTGTTATTGTTGATGGCATAGCATGAGTGAGCTTATGGTTGATATTTGTTATTGTTAATTATATAGTTTTGTTATTGTTGATGACATAGCATGAGTGAGCTTATGGAAATATAGTTGATATTTGTTGATGAAATTTATTGAAATATGAGTGAGTATATAAATTTGGTAGTTATTATCGAGAGTAATTGGAAAGTTGATCTTATGTTGAGAAGATTAGTGATAAGATTTGAACGTTTCTAATAAACTAACTTTTGTCAATGTTAACGTAGGATGGATGGACATAACAACATATCTGAGCAGAATGAAATGTATGTTGATGCTCTTGGGGTTGATCACGAAGATGACTTGGACGAATCTGAGGAGGACGATGATGCTACTAGACAGGCGGCGATTGAGAATGAGGCCATTAATCCCGATTAGAATATTGTGGAAGATGATCCAATGATAACAAATTCTTTGCAAAAATTAAATTTGCACACACAAGAAGAAGATGGAAGGCAGTTTTTTCGCGGGCAACTATTTGACTCACTTGGTGATTTGAAATGTGATTTGACGGAGTATTCTGTTAAATTGAGGAAGTCATACCGTACAACAAAGGCGAGTCCATATTGGTACACATTCGTCTGTGATAGGAAGGACAGGTGTGGGTGCCCGTGGCGATTGTCTGCTCGTCGTGTGGACCGAACTGTTGACATGTGAACAATTGTCAATTATAGTGGGCCTCATGCGACCAACTGTGCATCAGAAATTTTACAGTTAGATACTCGTAATGTCACCTCATCTTTCATTAGTGGTGAGATTCTCGGGTTTCTACGCAAAGATCCAGAAACGAAGCCAAGCACTATACTGGAGCATCTGCAGAAAAGGTATGGGATTTGTGTGTCCTACATGAGAGCCTGGAGGGCAAAACAGAAAGCAGTAGCAGAGATTTATGGTGATTGGGAGGAGTCGTACACGGAGTTGCCTAGGTTCATGGTTGCACTCCAAGCTACAAACCCAGGAACAGTGGTTGAATGGTGTCATTTGGATTCGCCAAACCCACAAGAGAAGATATTCGGTCGTGTGTTTTGGGCTTTCGCACCGTCTATTGCTGGGTTCGCATATTGTCGTCATTTGATATATATCGATGGGACCCATTTTGTATGGGAAGTACAAGCATGTTGTGCTAATGGCAATGGCGTACGATGCAGACGATCATATTTTCCCTCTTGCATTCGCTATTGTTGAGAGTGAGAATGGAGATAGTTGGGCTTGGTTCATGGACTGTGTAGGCCGACATGTCACCGACAGAGTCGGATTATGTATTATTTCAGATAGACATGCAGGCATCTTGAAGACCATGGCGGAGTTGCCTAGATGGAGTACGCCAAATGCACATCATAGGATATGCATTCGACACTTAAAATCAAATGTGAATTCCATGTTCCATGATCATAAGGTCAAAGACATGGTAGGCTGGACTGCTTACCAGATGACGAAAAGTGGGTTCGAGAAGGGATGTCGTGCCATCCAAAAGATGAACAGCGAGGCTTGGGAGTACCTAGCTCAGATAGAGCCAGAAAAGTGGTCCATGGCAAAGGATGGTGGGGCGAGGTATGGTTTCCTGACGACGAACTTATCTGAGTCGTTCAATGGCATTCTAAAGGGTAGTCGGGGCCTTTCGCTGACATATAGGAGCTAGGCGAGCTAAAACATCGCTAGTGTAGGGCTCCCAAACAAACTGGATTGGAATACAATTCAAGTGACTAAAATAGTTCATGATTTTATTATGTACAAAGTAGGGAAGTGCTAGAAGAAGTACTAACCTGGTCTGGGGTTTGACGATCAAATGCATCTCGGTAATACGTAAGTGTCGTCGGGGTAGTAATGTACGAGAATGTACTAGTAACCCATCCCATCGCAAGTGAATCCTCCCCATCTCTAAAGTGTCCAGTAAAAGCTGGAGATTGTGACCCATAACCTGTCTTCTTTCGTGCCTCTTTCCTTCTAGCCCTTCGAATTGCGTTTTGGTCATCATCACCAACGTCCAAGTTAATACATCGTGGCCTTCCAATAGAGATTCTCTCCCATGACCACAACTAGTAATTATTTACAAGTAACGAGTTAGCACGTTCACAACATGTAGGAAATATAAAGCTATCATAGTTGTCATACCTGCAGCAAGATAGCGGGACCAACAATCTCAGATTTCTCTCGCACCGTTGCTCTGCAAAGCCGGCGATACATAAAAGCAAGGGTAGCACTACCCCAGCTGTACTGCCCAGCAGCCTCCAAATCAGCTAGCAATGGCAGGTACAGTAATTGCACCTGCCTGCCACTACTATCAGCAAATAGGACCCCAGCCATTAGCAGCAGAATATATGCCCTAGCCTGATACTGAATGGCATGAACCTCAGCATCTTTTGGTAAAGGCACCAATAATTGTCGTAGACAGGCCACCTTCACCGACGATCCCCTAATCTGGTTCGGAGGGGGTCTTTACCCGAGCAATGTTTCTGCAACCGTTGGCCAATCGTACCATGCAGATCCGGTAACTGCGAGCCCATCAATCCGCAGACCCAACAGAACTGACACATCTTGTAATGTGATCGTCGCCTCCCCAACGTTCAAGTGAAAAGTGTGAGTCTCAGGTCTCCATCTGTCTATTAACGTCGTCACTAATTCATTGTCTATCTCGAACGTGGACCCAAGCCTGTATATACAGTAAAATCCTGCCAACTTTATGTAGTGTAGAACTCGAGGGTCTGCAGCTAGATCTCTCCCAAACTTCCGCAAATGCATCCTATTTTGAATCACACCATTCGTCTACAAACATAACACTTACAAACTTTAGATTTCTGATTTTTTTGTTCCATTCATTTTACTTTTTTAAGACTTGGTTTAAACAATATATACTTACATATTCCTCGCGATTCCATACATCAGTTGACCTATGGAGATGTTGTCTATGGAGCACATCGCTCACCAACGGACCAGGATTCAATTGCATTTCCATTTTCAACTCCCTAAGATAAAAAATAATAATTTCTACAAACTATTAATATAAGGTTCTGAATCTAAATTACTTTATGGTAATCAAAATCTATTCTCCTACTATTTCTATGCTGACATTCAAACTTAATCGAAAATCTGTAATCAAAATCTGTAACAATTTTCTAACTTCTATGCTCACATAGTTTCATATGAACACTACAATTTACTAACTTACATTTTATGGTAATCAAAATCTGTAACAATATATTTTTACAAATCTACAATTTACCAACTTATATTTACTAACTTATATATGGTACCCAAACTCTACAATTTAATAATTTATCTTTTATGATAATCTAAATTACTTTATGGTAATCAAAATCGGTATTTCACATTCAATCTTTCATATATAATCACCCATCACAATTTCTTATTCACAAAATCAATTCACACAACCGAACTTCATATAAAAAAAAACTAATCGTTTCAACAATTACAAATTTCATATATATACTCATCACAAGTTCAACTCCCAATTAACTCCCACTTTCATATCTATAATAATCATAAATTTCACATTTATACTAATTTCATATCCATACATATATAATCACAAATTTCACATTTATACAAATTTCATATCCATACATATATAATCACAAATTTCATATCTATACTAATTTCATATCTATACTAATTCATATTCATACATATATAATCACAAATTCGTATAAAAAAAATTTGGTTTTAAATTCGTATAAAAAAAACTTACCTAAGGATGGAAGGCTGAAGACGGATGATGACTGAAGGACGACGAAGGCTGATGAAGAAGGTTGAAGACGGCGGCACAACCTAAGGATGGAGGGTGATGGACAGAGAAGACGAAGAATGAAGGCCGGAGGGTTGAAGACGGAGGTTGAAGACGAAGTGAATGGGGGTAGGAGGGTGGTTGCGGTTAGGTTTTTGTATAAACTAAAAACGCGGTTTGGGAACGCGTTTCATTAAATGCTACGAATAAAACGCGGTCCCAAACCGCGTTTTTACCCCGGAATCTTTGACTTCCTTTTTCATCAGATAATGCTCAGGACACGCAGAGAAAAACGCGATTTCAAACCGCGTTTTTCCTGCCACCTCATCCCAGTCAACATTTTATTTGACAGGTGGAAATTCCGCCATAGAAACACGGTTTCAAACCGCGTTTCTTTAGCAACTCTCCCCCACCCTTTGGCACGCCACTGGAATTGCACATTAAACGAATAAGACGCGGTTTGAAACCGTGTTTTTCTGATTTCCCTGCCAAAAATGAATATTTTTGTAAAATATTTCAAAGTGTGAATATTGTTGTAAATTTTTATTTTACAATGAATATTTTGAAAAAAAATTCCAATCTTATCTTATACAATAGTCTTTAAAATTAGTTAATACGGAGTATCTTATAAAAATATGTCCATGTCTAATCAAATTGGGTCAAATTTTATCTTATGCATATATAGATATATTGATTAAATAGAGTTAGAATAAAAATTTATCTTATGCATATATTTTAAAATTAGTTAATATCTTCTAAAAATATATCAATATTTAATCAAATTGTGTCAAATTTTAGTTGAGGCATATATAGATATATTGATTAAATAGAGTAAGAATAAAATTTTATCTTATGCATATATTGATTAATTCAAAATTTTGTGATTGGTTCATACGACTACGATTAAGAAGAAACCGTCATGTGTCTTAGGCGACTTCTCCTTTATTATATATAATTGATATTTATCTTTCAATTTAGTAAATAAAAGATTTATTAAATCAAGTACAATATTTTTTTATGAAAAAATTTATTCAAGAGAAAATCTTCAAAAACTTTATGACTCAAATTAAGTATCTTAGGTACAATATTAAATTAATTAATATATTGATTTGTTTGAAATCATAATTTAGAGGAATATCTTTTAAAAAATACATTAAATTTTCAAAATAACTTGATAATGATATTTAAAAAAAAAAGATTAGCTCACGTACCAAAAACTTTCAAATATATATTATACTATATGTTTTAGAATAAAAATAGATTGTATGTTTCAAATCTTTCAAATATATAGTATATGTTTTAGAATAAAAAACTTTCAAATTCAAAATTAATTGCTCATGTACCAAAATATATTACTCCGTATATGGTTTAGAATAAAAAATTAGTTAACCAAATCTTCAAATTAAGATTTAGATAAAATTATAATAATTCAAGTTATTATATTGTAAAGATTATTTCTTAGACGTGAAGTATAAAAAGATAAAATTTCTAACTAATTAAAATATAAGGTTGAATATTGATAATCAAAATTAGACCACATTCTGACACGTATGCAAAAATAATATCATTTTAATCCGGAAAATGACACGTATGCGAATCGCACCAGAGACCGTTTAAGGTCTCTGTTTTAGTATTTTATATAGAATATAGATATATAGATTGTACTCCCTCCATTTCAAAATAAATGTCGTTTGACTTTTGTACACGTTTTTTAAGGAGGTAAAAATTCTATAAAATATTATTGTATTAATTAAATTTTTTTAATAAATTGATACTTATTACGGGTGATTTAGCTAACTATACCTATAGAAAAATCTAATTGGGAGTGTGTTTGGCAACGAGATGGATTTTAGTGGATGGTGATTACTTTTGGGGATGGAAGGGATTGAGATTATTTTTGTGGATGGACGGGATGGAGATTTTTTGTAAAATTAATCTCGTTTGTGTTTGGTTGTATGTTGAATTTCTAGTGGATGGAGGGACGTAAAAAGTTGTCAATGCCCCCAATAATCCACAGGAAATGATGAAATTGCCTACACTCATACCCCTCATCTGGTCAGCCGTCATTGCTACGAGTGCGCAATTTACATCCACCCCCGGTCTCCTCCACCACAGCAATCGGCGACGAGGAAGTCTGTACGAACGCCCAACCTGACCGGAAGTCCAGTGGCCACCGCCATTACTGGCCACTCCACCCCTTCATCCCTGGAACATGTAAGTTGTCCCGATTTAAAACTTACCTGAAGTACTTGAATTACCGATTTCATTTGAATTTTTAGGGTTAGCTTCTTCTTGCAATTGGTGATATTTGTGTCAATTCATATGGTGCTTTAGTTGTGTTTGGGGTCGGTAATTGTTACCTACAATTATCTGTGTTGCACGACAATAGAATAACCACATTCAACAAGTAATGACAGTTCAAACCCACAGCCGATTGTTTTATGGGTTTGGAGTTCATAATTTCTTTCGTTTACTTCAGTTGGGTTGGGATCTCTGTTGGTGTGTTCAAGATCTGTTGTAGTCATTTTGTGAACATATTTGGTGATTTCGTTGTTCTGAAGCAATATCTGTTCATAATTTATATTTCCCTAAGCTTTGCCATTGTCGTTATTTGTGTTGCTGTCATTCCAAGCCAATACCCGCAACTCTGTGTTCGTAATGGTCTTCTTTTCATGTTTTTAATTTGCTTCAGAATTGCAATTTTGTTGTGCATACGCCATCCTCCAGCGCTTTCAATTCCCAGTAACGGTATTGATGATGACAAGGTCTCTACCCCCGCCACCTTCTATTGGTCGTATGAGCTAACGACAAAGTTGATGCGCATTCTCCTTGCATACCAGTAACAAAATGGAAGGGAGCAGGCCTTCAAATAGGGTCCTCTTACAACTCAATTCCAGGAATTGACGAAAAGAAGTACAACCAATTCACCCTTAAGAACAGAACTCGTGACATGAAACTTCACTACAATGCATTAAAAGCGCTCAAGCATGGGGAGACGGGGTTGGGCTGGGATGCCGACAGAGGCACCATCAAGGCACCTGACGAATGGTGGGAAAAAAAATCTCGGTACGTCGTCGTCTTCTGTTTGTCTCGTCTTTGGTGTGCACAACATAATGGAGGAAGGGACACTTACATGTTTTCTTTAACCCCATTGAGCAGGAGGATGCAAACTTCAGGAAGTTCCGAAAGAAGGGGGCCCCCCACGAGTTGGAGGACTTATTTGACCAAGTCTATGGTGGCAATGTAGCCACATGCGAGTACTGTGTCGCCCCCTCTATGGAGCCCTCGGTGTGGGCATCATAAGATCCCCCTCGCAATGAACCCCAACTGGATTACACGGAAGACAACGATGATGGTGGTGTTGGGAATGGAGGAGACAATGCATGGGAGCCTCTTGGCTCACAATAAAAGTCGATCGATGAGGAGTTTGATGATCTATTTCTGAGCCCAACCGGTACTAAACAAGGCAGCGCACCAAGGAATGGGGCATCTTCCGGTCCTTCACATACTACGAGGTGTAAGAGAGGACTAGGCTCCGGGTCTGGGTCATCCACCTTCGCTTCAAAGTGCAGCCTTCGGAGGTCAGAGGGGTCGAAGCTCTATCAACGCCATGTGGAGATGGTGGATGAAACAAACAACAAGCTATTGGCCATGCTTGAGAGGGAGGAGGTGTCCTCCAACAAACCACAAGGTACAACCCCTGAAGTCATGGACATTGTCAGATCGATGGTGAAAGACGGCCTCATGCAGGAAGGTGCTTCAGCTTTGCGCTGATCAAAGACCCCGAGCATCGAGAGGTGTTCATGGAGATTAATAAAAATGACTCTCGTTTGAAGTGGCTCAAGTGGTTGTACTCCACGAACAACGGGCGGCAGCTGGGCGCTTTTCCACCTTGACTGACACATCCTCATGAGTGATATTATGTCGACTATCCTTTTCTCGCACAATTTTCCTACACTGCGTTCATTTGTATCATTGTATGTATGGACTTCAGTTTCTCTTTATGCGAGTTTCAATTCGGCGTTGTTTGTTTGACTTTCATGTTGACCTTATTTGCAAGTTTGTGTATGTCCCGAATAATAGTTTTCATTATGTGAACAACATAATGAGTTGTTTTTCAAATGTCTGGACTCCATACCAGTTGCTGTGAAAATAGATCAAATCTACCACAGTCATAGAACAGGGGCCATTACACAAAATGGTGTCAACAATCAAAGTGGAAAGGAGAAACATTCATAATTGCTTGATGGCAAATAGACAACAACCTGCACAAAAGGTTACCGACAAGCAGATGATGATGAATTTGTTACTATACATAAGGGATAAAGACCTTGTGATACGAAACAAAGACATAGATGAAATGAAAAAGGTGGCCACAACATGTGCAAAAGGGGGCCAAAACCAATTGTTTTTCAGGAGGCAAAAGGGTGCGCAACACCAGTTCCTAGAGTTAGCAGATTAGGGTCTTCCAAGTCAAAGGGTCTTCCAAGTCAGCATACCAAGGATGATGATGATGATGCCCTTCACAACGCGGAAGTCTTTAGTGACTTTATTCAAGCGCAGCTTGTAGGAAGTGCGATCGGACCAGGTGAAGCAGAGGAAGGTGCTCAGCTGGGACATCTTGTGGATCAAGTTGTTGTTGGCCAACTCAAGAGTGGCGAGGTCATCCTCCCTCGCGTGGTGATGCGAGCTAGCAGCTCCCTGTAGTAGTCTTTCAGCTCGATGACCAAGGAGTTATCATCGTCACTGTCAACGTCGTCGTCAGAAGAGGGAGGGGTCAGATTTGGTGGGGGATAGTGGACCTCAACAGAGTCGGAGTCGTAGCGGTAGAGGAACTCGTCGTCCGAAGAGTACATGACTAACTACACAAACAAACACACAAGGTCAGCAGATGACACCTTTTAAAGTAAATCTTTCAATAGTTAGTAGGTCTTTGAGCAGAGAAATAATCACACTGCAAATGTGTAGTGAGACAGTTGTATGCTAAAAAATAAAATATTCATATGCAGAGACATCAAACTGTGTAATGAGAAAATATCATAGTTGTTCGAACACAAAAAAGTAATGTGCAGATATATCATAGTATAATGAGATAGAAATGGATCAGTTGAAAGACAAAACATTCATGTGCCCCAAACCAACGACTGAGATTACAGATTGAGTGTAAATTACAACATGACCACCTAACTGTAGAAACAAAACAGATTCCAGGTTCACTTTCAATGTAGCAGATTAGCAATACGGTTAACAACCACTTGACCACATAAGCAATTCAGTATTCAGATGAAAAACAGGCATAAATTAACAATTTATAAGGTGCATTCATGTGTGTATGACAGACATATGGTCAAACAAAGAACATTTATGTGCAAAGACCAATGAACCCTGTCATGTGCATATGCAGGGGACCTCATCAGTTAAATGACGCATGTACAGGCGTATGTCATAAACCACTTAAAGGTAACTGCTAAAGAAGTAACCCATTCGTGTGCATATGTAATAGATCATAAGTATAAAAGAGGCATAGATAAGATACAATCAAGAAGTTTTCATTCATGCGGTATGAACCACATCATTACTTCAATTCAACAGATAATAGATGCATGAATTAACCTTGTCAAACATAGACATGTGCAATCCCTAAAATCCCAATTGAGAGTAGGAAATTTTACATCCCCAATTTCCAACAACACAATTAAAACCATAAACTCTAAAATCCAACCCCAATTCAAAACCAGTAACAAATATGTAAACACCCTAAGTTCTTGTTGGAATAAGGGAAATGAAAACTCTAACCTCCTTGATAAAGTTTGTCTGTTTTGCGATTTCGCAGTTTCCAGTGACAAACATGTTAACTTTGTTGCTTATTACTTCAAGTTTTGCAATTTCCAGAAGATCCCCTATCATGGTTTTCGAAAATATGGAAAACGATAATACTCTGCACAACTCGGGCATGAATCAAAAGGGGGAAAAATAGTAAATCTCTAGCAGCATGATGTATGGGGAGGATGAATGAAGATAAGCACCCGATTGCGGTAAATCTCTGTTGCTGCAGAATGGAGAGAGTGCAGGGGACGGGTGCAGAGAACTTAGGAGGGATTAAGGGGTACTTGGAGCGGAGGACGGAGATCGAATAGTGTTGCCGTCGACGGAGGAGGGCAAATCTAGGCTCGCCCTAGAGTGTTGTCTATGGAGTTTTGGAGAGAGCGTGATGAAGACGAGTGAAGAGAGGGATCAGGTTTTTATGGGGGTCGGGGAAAGTGAAAGGCCAATTTGGGGTGATTGGGCTTCCCCATCCCCTCCCTCCTCCTCCTAACAGGTGGTTTTCTCCACCCCTTCCCATCCCCTCTATCCCCCAAATCGTTATCTCCTCCATCCGCTCCATCCTATTGTCAAAAACAGTGGCCCGATTCACCAAAACAAGCCCCCATCTCATCCATCCCGTTGCCAAACACAGTCTAGGTAATCAAGCATGTGTATTCTCTTTACGTATGGTAGAACGATTGTTAAATTGTGAGTCCTAGAGTCATTTGCTAGGGTCATAGGAAGACCCAGTCCCGTCGGGTTTGCTCCTAATCGAGTTCGATATTATACCATGAAAAAAGAAAGAATGAAAATCATGATATATGAAACGAGACATGAGACTTGAGACATGATATATGCCATGATGAGATGTTGTTCTATAGCATTAAACGCGGTCGATTCCTACACTAACGAGCATGGGTGTGGGAGTAGGAGAGGGACATGTCACTTGGCATTCTGTGCGGGATCCCATTTAATCACTTTTTGCATATATATAAAATGTTAGCATGCTTGTGTGTTTAATATTTCTGCACTGCTTTAGAGCATCCTTTATTCAGGCTTATCATGCTATATGTCCTCAGCGAGAACTTTAGGGCCCGTATGCGTCGCTTGACCTGACTTTGTTGTTAGTTTCAGGTATTTGATATTCCTTGCTTGTTCCGTGCTTCCATGACGAGGGTTTCCTTTGGGACGTTTAGATGACCAAGAGACTGACTTACCACCAGACTTGACAATTGGAATGTTTTATATTCATTTATTTTGGTTTTGACCCGGCTCTGCCGAGGCCAGTTGTGTCTTCAATTTCCTTTCATTATGTGATTTGAACTTAAATGGTTTTGAGCGACTTAGAAAGTAGGACATGTTATGGTCACCAATGAACCTATCACGAATTTAGGGTACGAAATCCCTTCTTTTAGTATTAACACTTTGTTTTGAAACTCAACCCGTACTCGAAATATTGCAAGATCCGAACGAAGGTATCTAATCCTTCGAAACGTAACTCAAATATTTATATTTAGGCCGTTACAAAGGTGAAATATTTGGGCCGTTACAAAGGTGGTATAAAAGATTAGGTTGTGCAATTCGAGTACAAATGGCGTGTGAATTTCCTTTATAAAATCGCCAATGGTTTTAAGGGATTTTCAACGGATTTAAAAAAAAGGCAAAATGAATTCAATGAACCTAACCAAGTTAGAGATTGGATGGGATAGTCGCGTGGGTAGAAAGGCGACAGACCGTCCCTTATGGACGTAGATCCGAGAATCGGTAGACTGACCTTAGCTTTATGCTTTACAGCGGGCCTGGAAGACTCCAAGGAATTTGCACCGCAGTGGTTGAAGTAGCATGGTAGGATATAGAGGCCGAGAGGATAGTTGCCCCTCCGACCAGTTGCCCCTCGAAGGGTAGCTTCTAGGTTGCTTCTGTGATATATAAATTGCGCCCAAGGGCGATCCCCCTCGAAGGAGATTAGATTAGTTATTGTTGATTGGTTCTATGCTGAGGGTTGTCTTCTTTGAGCAAGAATTCTATTTGTTAACCTCTTTGATATCTGTTGGCCATGAATTGAACTTCTGTGCGAATGAGATAGCGAGGAAGCCCTTCCTTACTCTATAGTTGGGATTTTAGTTCTTGTGTAGCAATCTTTTCCATTATTTATCTGTCTTCGTCGTTTTCTTTTCATTTCACCTTTTGTTCAATAGATTTCTAGTTAAGGCTGAGGATTGTTGAAGAGTGTATATTCTTTTCATTTTGCTTTCCTCTTCTCCTATCTCCTCCCATGTCCCTAAATGATGTCTTATCAATCTTTTCCTTTCCCTCCTTTTCCTTCCTTTCCCTTTCCTGCCTTTTATCTCCTTTACTATTCTTTTCTTCTCCTTCTTTTTCTTTTATCTTCTTCCATAGATGTTCTTATCAAGTCTTCTTTTGGTATCAGCGTCCTCCATGAGAAATTGGGTTGGGCATCTGATCATACTTGGGATATCTGTTCGGGTACATTGATTACTTGAGTGTGTGATGGAGTATGGCACTTGACGTCATAGGTCATGCCACGGGTTAATTAATGTACTAGAATATCAACTTCGAATAACCTAAGTTTTTCGACATGATTATGAGTCTAGAAGAATGGGTTGTTTTGTCGAGTCATCCCTCTCGGTTCTTGCGATGATCAACAAGTGTCTTCTTGCCATAAGACTTTGTCCAGAGCTCGACCATCCTTCTTTGGGAAACAATTTGAGTACTCTTTTCCCTTACCTAAATGAGTCATATAATCATCCCACGGGAAATGGGCTCTTGAGTTAGTGGGCTGATGTTGCCCTCGAATATTTTTGTTTGGTTATAATTATAGTCTCATCTTTGATTACATGATCTGATATAACATTATATTAAATACATGTCCTATTCAGATAATTGTTCATTTGAACATGTGTCCCTACATCGTTGTCATTCTCTGGTTGAGACCTTAACTTTAGTCTTGTTATCCTCCGTCTCGGTCCGTATTTGACTTCATAAGGAATCCGGGTTATCTGCTTTTGCTTCTCCCCTACCTCTGTTAACTTGGGACCACTGCATCATCTTATAAAAGAAGTGCCGACATGAGGAAGAGAACAACTGACTGGATAGCACAACAACGGCACAGCGGAAGCATGGTGGGCCCATAACCCACGAGCCCTAGGACTGACGTCCTCTGCAGCATTAAAGAACAAGAATGTCTCAGAGATCGTAGTCAGTAGATCCGATTTATAGATATGCATTGGGGAGAAGGGGCGTCCTCCATTCGAGCTACTAACCTCTTCTGTGGTGATTGAGCATGATATGGTGCGCTAGGCCTAGATGTGATATGATTCCGATGCATTGATGTTTTGTTATGTTGATATTTGATTTAGTGGTAAGTATGGTCTGGTGTTCGTCATGGGGGTTGCGGGGTTTGTATGTAAAATAGGAGAATAAAATAAAGCACAACTAGACTATCTCCCTGTCCCAAACAAATAATACAAGAATCCCCTCCCTTGTAGTAGTAGGGTAATTCAGGATCGAATCCACGAGGAGGTAGGTCAGCGCTTCCTTTGTTGTACTCACGATCAAGGCTTTCGACCTCAGCAGACACTCGATATCGAGTATACTGGTCGATATCGACCTCAGTTCTGGTCGATTTCCTAGCGCAGTTCCTGCAGAAGACAAAACAGCAAGTCGACGTTGAGCAGAGACCTCGATATCGATGTTAGACCTCGATATCGACCCTTATGGTCGATTTCGATGCTTGTCACAGAAACTGTTTTTGTAACCAATTTGTCGGAAAAGGATCCGAAGAAAATAGAATGGAGAGGGAAGATGAACAGAAACAAAACTAAGACTTTTATGAAGAATTTAATTAATTAAAAGGCTTCCAAAGTCGGGGTTTCACGCCACAACGATAACAATGCAAGTTTCATGCTAAAGATATGAACTTTAATGTCTTTCCGTCAAATAACTTTCGTTATCAACACTTAGGTGATTAGAGGCTTTTGCATAATTCCTAAGAGTTACTATCCAATTCATGAGTAATTCAAGTTCGCAATATGAGTGGCTTTCGCTTCAATAATGCAAATAATGAATCTCCCTAACTTTCGCAAAGGATCATGCATGGGGTAGAAGACGGAATCGCATAAAAGTCATACCTTTGATGCACTTACCTCACATTGCTATCGTCGGGCTCACCCCGACCCTAGAAGTGGGTTGACTACTCGCTCCTCATCATGCACATCATCATCATTGTTATTGAAAGAAAGCTACTTTGAATTAAAACTCCGAAAGAAAGTACAACCGAACAAGCCACTCCGCTCTCGCTTTACAACTCCACTCGGCCTCCTCTCTCTCTCTCTCTATTCTCTATTGCAACTGAATTGTCTCTAAAACGGACCCTCTAAACTCAGCCCTATTGGCTTCTATTTATAGATGTCGACAAGGACTCGAAACCTTATCTTTATTCTCTATGATAAATAAATAAATAAAAAAACAAAGTAAAAGCTAAAACTTCATGGTGAAATCAGCCTCTCATGATAAATCTGAGGTTGATGATAGGAAATCTCGACCCTTGGATAGATATTGCAAGCATTGGATATAATTTTATTGAAAATCGGAGTCGAATTCCTCTGCTGGCATGGTCGATATCGACCCTTGGACCTCGATATCGACCCCTCCAAAATCTTATCTCGTCTCCTACTCGAACTGGCACTCGACTTCTATCAACTTGGTCGATCTGACAGCATCGATATCGACCCCCAGACGTCGATATCGACCTCTTCTGTGTGGAAATGCTCTGTTTCCTTTTCTGCTCGATTCCTATGTCTCTGATGTACTCGATGTCGAGGTCTTCAGTCGATTTCGACCTCTTCAGAAGACTTCGAGTTCTTTTTCCGCTCTTCTGAATTCATCCATTTTCATCCTGTTTTCTGCGAAATCACATCGACCCTTGACCCCGATATCGATGCTTCCTCTTTTCCTCCGTCGACCCCATACTTATGACCTGTCACAGAATCTTGAACATTAGTGGTCGATATCGACTTACCTGGGTCGATTTCGATGTTTTGTTGAGCTCCTTCGTTCAAGATTGCTTCAACTTCCTCTACTTGGGCTTCATTGATGGCTTTTATCTCCATTGGCCCTTGACTTTGCACCGTCTTGTTGAAGGAATACTCTATTACTTCATCACTGATCGTGAGTGAGAGCAATCCTTTCTTCACGCTAATGTTGGCATCGACGGTTGCTAGGAATGGCCTACCTAAAATAATTGGACAAGCAGGGTCCTCCGCTATGTCAACAACTAGGAAATCAGCAGGGACAAAGAATTTGCCTACTTGTACTGGCACATCCGTCACTATCCTAGTTGGAATCACTACGGTATTGTTAGCCATGTACAATCTTGCATCCACGGGCTCCAGAGGACCTATCTTTACCTTGTGCCAAATGGTTAGTGGCATCATGCTAACGCTAGCGCCCAAGTCAACTAAAGCATTAAATTTGAATTGACCTAGACCTATAGTGATAGAAAACTTACCTGGGTCCGCCCGCTTTTGTGGTAGCTCCAACCTGTTGCATTCCTCTGCGATCTCAGAGAGCGATCGCTTCTTACCCAAGATATCCTTAAGGAACCTTACATAAGATGGCATCTCGTGAAGTGCCTCTGTGAATGGTATAGAGACATTAAGCCCTTGGAGCATCTTCACGAACCGTTGGAACTTCTTTTCCGCTGGGTCCTTAGTCACCTTTCTAGTTGGGAATGGCAACACCTTCTTCCTTCCCGCGGCTGTAGTGAGGTCGATATCGGCAGCAGTGGGGTCGATATCGACTGGAAGAGTCGATTTCTGTGGTGACGCAGAATTAGGGTCGACATCGACAGGAGGGTCGACATCGATGTCACCTTGGTCGATATCGACAGGGGGGGTCGATATCGACGTCTGTTCTGGCTCCTTCTCTTCCACTTTTCGCTCGGGCGTTTGTAATTGACGCCCACTCCTTAGGTTTACTGCCGCAATATGACTTGTGGTTTTGCCCTTTTGGTTGGGCACAGTGGATCCAGGGAGTGATCCGGACGCTTTGGGCATTGCTTCCGCCAATTGACTCATTTGAGTCTCCATGTTGCGCTTCCAAACGTCGATCTCCCCAAGTCTAGAATTGATGCCCTGCAGCTGAGTATGGACGGAGTTATTGGCTTGTTTGAACTCAGCGTGGTTCCTTCTCATCTCATCAAGGATGATTTGCAGGTCATCTTTCTTAGTCTCCCGCTCAGGGTGCCCTGGTGCCCTATAGGTTGGGGGATCCCTTTGATAGAACCTTTGATTACCCCAATTTTGTTGATTGCCCCCTCCATAGGGGCCTCTCGTCCATTTGACCTCCTCATGTTGTTCCGCCATGGATACTTGCTCAGTATGTGGACAGGCACTGGTGTTATGCCTTATTGAACCACACTCCTGACAAGGTTGATTGTCGTTCAGGAACCTTACTTGCTTTTGAAGGCGGCGTGTTTGATCGTTATGGAATTGTTGCCGTACTTCAGGATCTATCTCCCTTGGAGGCTCATATAGTGGCATAGATGGGGCAGGCCTTGCATCATAGGCCGCAGCAGCCCCATAGGTGTTGTCAAAGTTCACAAGCCTCTCAATGGTCTCCCATGCCTCCGTTGGTGTAAGCTCAATGTACCGATAGGAGGTATATGAATTGATCCTCTCCTTATTCGGCGCATCAAGGGCGTTATAAAAGATCTCTTGGATGACATATGGAAGTTGCCCATGCGTCGGGCATGATCTCAGCAAGTCTTTAAAGCGCTCCCACGCCTGTGCTAGGGTTTCACCTGGCTTTTGTTTGAAAGCCGTTATCCTTTGTCGTAGCATCGCCGTTTTAGAAGGTGGGAAGAACTTGTTCAAGAATGCATCTTTCACTTCCGCCCATGTCCTTAGCGATCGTGGAGCCAAACTTTCAAGCCATTGTAATGCCTTTCCTGCCAAAGACCATCGAAAAGATTTTAGTCGCACATACTCTAAGTTTACTCCATCAGCAATTGTTTCACATAAGTCCATAAAAGTAGAGATGTGTTGCAGGGGGCATTCATTATGTCTTCCTTCAAAAGTATTTCTTTTAATCTCAGATAGGAAGTTAATTTTCAATTCATAATTGGAGTGAGGAATTATAATGGCAGATTCAGGAACATGAAGGGGCGGATGCATGTATTGCATAGCCGTCTGTGGATACTGATTTAGCCTCTCTTGGGCTTGTCTGCACGCATCCTCCTCCCTATCAGCACGGGCTCGCTCAGCAGCAGCAGCGGCCCTTTCAGCAGCGATTGTAGCATTGTGGTCCTCGATCTCCTTTCTCAACCGCTCTATGATCTCAGCCTGCGTCTCGTTGTCAGCCATGATGCGAATTGCTTTGTTGCGAAGATGGTAGAAACGTTCAGGCTCGTCAATTGGTTCCAGGATAGGTCCGCGATCAGAACGTCGCATAAACCTGCAAAATAAGCTTAGAAAAAGATCGTGATTAACTTAGGTGGCGATTGATTGCCTCCCCGGCAACGGCGCCAATTTGTTCGTCACGGGGGTTGCGGGGTGTGTATGTAAAATAGGAGAATAAAATAAAGCACAACTAGACTATCTCCCTGTCCCAAACAAATAATACAAGAATCCCCTCCCTTGTAGTAGTAGGGTAATTCAGGATCGAATCCACGAGGAGGTAGGTCAGCGCTTCCTTTGTTGTACTCACGATCAAGGCTTTCGACCTCAGCAGACACTCGATATCGAGTATACTGGTCGATATCGACCTCAGTTCTGGTCGATTTCCTAGCGCAGTTCCTGCAGAAGACAAAACAGCAAGTTGACGTCGAGCAGAGACCTCGATATCGATGTTAGACCTCGATATCGACCCTTATGGTCGATTTCGATGCTTGTCACAGAAACTGTTTTTGTAACCAATTTGTCGGAAAAGGATCCGAAGAAAATAGAATGGAGAGGGAAGATGAACAGAAATAAAACTAAGACTTTTATGAAGAATTTAATTAATTAAAAGGCTTCCAAAGTCGGGGTTTCACGCCACAACGATAACAATGCAAGTTTCATGCTAAAGATATGAACTTTAATGTCTTTCCGTCAAATAACTTTCGTTATCAACACTTAGGTGATTAGAGGCTTTCGCATAATTCCTAAGAGTTACTATCCAATTCATGAGTAATTCAAGTTCGCAATATGAGTGGCTTTCGCTTCAATAATGCAAATAATGAATCTCCCTAACTTTCGCAAAGGATCATGCATGGGGTAGAAGACGGAATCGCATAAAAGTCATACCTTTGATGCACTTACCTCACATTGCTATCGTCGGGCTCACCCCGACCCTAGAAGTGGGTTGACTACTCGCTCCTCATCATGCACATCATCATCATTGTTATTGAAAGAAAGCTACTTTGAATTAAAACTCCGAAAGAAAGTACAACCGAACAAGCCACTCCGCTCTCGCTTTACAACTCCACTCGGCCTCCTCTCTCTCTCTCTATTCTCTATTGCAACTGAATTGTCTCTAAAACGGACCCTCTAAACTCAGCCTTATTGGCTTCTATTTGTAGATGTCGACAAGGACTCGAAACCTTATCTTTATTCTCTATGATAAATAAATAAATAAAAAAACAAAGTAAAAGCTAAAACTTCATGGTGAAATCAGCCTCTCATGATAAATCTGAGGTTGATGATAGGAAATCTCGACCCTTGGATAGATATTGCAAGCATTGGATATAATTTTATTGAAAATCGGAGTCGAATTCCTCTGCTGGCATGGTCGATATCGACCCTTGGACCTCGATATCGACCCCTCCAAAATCTTATCTCGTCTCCTACTCGAACTGGCACTCGACTTCTATCAACTTGTTCGATCTGACAGCATCGATATCGACCCCCAGACGTCGATATCGACCTCTTCTCTGTCGAAATGCTCTGTTTCCTTTTCTGCTCGATTCCTATGTCTCTGATGTACTCGATGTCGAGGTCTTCAGTCGATTTCGACCTCTTCAGAAGACTTCGAGTTCTTTTTCCGCTCTTCTGAATTCATCCATTTTCATCCTGTTTTCTGCGAAATCACATGGAAACTCGTGCAAACCCATATATTTGACATTTAAGCATAAACTACACCATTCCCATGTTTTCCCATTAATGTGCATGCAAAAGATAATAAAATGAACTCATATGTGCATAGAAAATATGGCAATTTGCGCGCATATCATCTGGTTGCCTCTGCATACGAGATATGGGATAATGATGTTAATGAGTTGCTGACTTAGTGTGCATGTTTGATGGCTTTTTTCCTTTCTTTCACTTTCTCCCTTTCCTTTTCTTCTCTTTTGTCTTCTTTTTTATTTGTGTGGGTTAAGGTTCCTTTGGTGGAATAGTTTGGACAGTGATAGGAGAACTAGAAGTCATAGGTTTTAATCGAGGATGGTGTAAGGTAGGGTCTTAGAAACGAGACATTGGATTAGGCAGGATCGAGTGAGTTCTAGGGCTGGTAGGACACGGTGGTCAGAAATTTTGATGAGCCTTCTAGGTAGGCCTTAGGTGGGACATAGGGTGAGAATGATAAGATTACAAAGATGAGATTGTAGTGTAGGTGAGTAATTTGGGCCGAAGGATAGGGTAAGTTTGATAGGTATCTTTAAGGGAGGATATGAGTAGACTAGGGCATGTACGATTGAGGATTCTCGTAGGGAGGATGTGATGATAGATAGATTGTCATACTAGGAGTGGAAGCGATGTTGTTGAGGAACTGGTTTTGGATGGCGATAAGGATTGAGTGACTGGGATTGCTTGAGGAGTTGTAGACCTTAGAACTTAGGTTATTCATATTGTAAGGAACGATTTTGGTGATGAATGAATTATGGATATCGTTAAGGTTTGAGTGACTAGAACGGTCGAGGATTAGTAAATCTTGGGGACTAGTTTGTTCTTATGATAGGTAGCAGAATGTGAGATATGTACTTGAGTATTGCTCGAGTAATATTGAGGATGCTTGCTAGTGTTGTAATTGGAGAAATTCTAGAGGCATGATTGGAAGATTTTTAGCATAGGGAAGAATTGAAATTGGTGTGTGTGGGGTTGATTCCAATGTTGAATGACGAATATGAGAACTAGTCCAGGTGAAGGATATGATGCTACTAAAGGTCGTAGGAATTTGGAAATTTAAATAACTTATGATGCCTTCGGTGAATTCGAATAAGAATGATATAGAATTTCTATTGGAAAGAGGGCTGGTGGTTAAAGTCATTAAGAGATAAGATATCGTTGCTTAGGATTGTAGTCTAAGGTGAGTGAGAAGTATACGAAAATAAGAAGGTAGTATAAGATGGCTTGAGAGCTCCTGATTGATTGAGGCTATAGTGGGATTTCGAATGGTGAATTAGTATTGTGAGTAAGTGGAAATGTTATGACCTTATGGAAAATGTAAAAATACGATTTGGTTTGGAGATAATCTAGTGAGTTAGATGGGTAAGACATATTGTTGACCAATTGGGTACAGGTGCGGTTGGGGAGATTGGATGGGTCATGTTACAGGTTTAGCACTAGTTGGCTCTCTAGCTTAGAATCTAGTGAATGCAGACGATCGAGCATTGCTAGGTCTTTCCGACATGGCTGAGTGAGGTGTTTGTGTTGTTTGGGATATGTAAGTAGGTTAGGAAATGAACTCTTGCTTGTGACATATTGAGGATATAAGATGTAGTGATGCCTTTGTATGAGGTTGGGAATAGGAGATGGTTCTTTAGAGGTAGATTAGCAGTGAGTGTGCTTGTTGGTATGGAAAGTGAGATGAGGGTATAAAAGCAATTTGGGAGTTATCTCGTAAGGATATTGATTGGATGGAATCTTAAGGATATAGGTAGAATGAATGAATTCAGAAGGAAACACCTAGATTGCTCGCGCGCTTGATAGAGGTTTTGATGAGAGTTTGGAGTATTGGGCTCGATTTATGATTTTTTGGAGAGTTGTGAGTTCCGACGCATGAGCTTTGAGTGGTTAGATAGGAAGTTGGATTTGAGAGCTTGAGATCTTGAGTGGATTAATCCATAGAGGACTCGTTGACCTGAGCTTGAGAAATATGCTGGATGAATTTGGGATAGGCATGATCCTTGGACTCGTATGTATGGAATTGAAGAGAACATCCATGGGTTCTTGTTTATAAGAAGAGATATGGTTGTATTTGGAAATTTTAACCTGAATTAAGTTAGTGGACCTAACTTAGGCTTGACCTTAGCTTCAGGAGCTTGATGGCGATGTGTATGATGGTTGGGTCCTGTTTTGACTAGTAACAATGTACAGATTTCTCTGATGTTATGATGTGCTGAAGGTGAGATTTGATGTGTTGATATGTTACCCTTTTGATAAAATGCCATCCCTATTATGACGAATTCCACTATGTTAATATTTCGATAGATGATGATTGGTTATGTTAGTTAATTATGATCGGGTAAGTTGTTCGTCTTGTTATGATTATTGGCATGATAAATCTTGATGGACTGGCTTTGGTTATGTTGATATATGATATCCTGAGTTGCTTAAATGTTGATTATGATAATATCTCGAGACTGATTAATTGAAACTGATTGTCGGAAATGAACCTAGAAAGTGGAATATGGGATTAACCCTTAGAGGTAGATGTTGCCACCTCTTGAGTTCTTAAAATCTTATTGGCTGACATAGGGAGAAATGACTGGAGTTTTGAAAGACCTCGTTGATTTTGAAAAAGGATTTTAGTCTCGGGGACGAGACTTGTTTTTAGAGGTGGATGATGTAAAGACCGAGATTTTTAAATATTATTTTTATAATTATAGATTTTGTTCCGATTTAAAATTTATTTAATTTGTAAAACTCTAAAATTTTTTGAAGATTTTCGTCCTCGAGCAAGCGATTTTATTTTATTCTTTCGAGACGAATTCCGGCATGAACTCGTTATTCGATTTGAAAATAAATTTATCCCGCTTTATAATTCCAAGGCTTGGAAATACTTTGGGGTTTCATATTATTTAATTCGAACTCGAATATTTATTTTAAATTTATTTTAATCGTGTGGATTAAAGTCGAAAAGCGGGTTTCGGAATTTATTCATGGATATTTATTGTGACTTTATACACTTTCACACTCAAGATCCCTCCTACCTCACCCTACACTCACCTGCAACACCCATTCCTCTCACCCTCTCCCTACTTCAGCTATCCAAACAAACCCATTCCTTTATTTTTTATTTTTTTTTTATCCAGGTATCCCAAGCTTACACTTGGACTAGTCCTGGACCCCAAGTCTCCGGCCCCTCATCGACTTGGGGAGGTAAACCGCGGGATGTGCCTCACCAATGGTCCAACCACCCCCCTTTATACCCTTTGGCTCCAGGAGGCCCACTCCACAAGAGAAACAAATAATGCTCCTCCTGGGAATCGAACCTCCCACCCGAAGCTTCTAGGCCCAGCGTAGGGTGACCTTTCATTCCTTTATTTTTTGGTTCAATGCAACAGCACCTCCCACACCCCAATTCAGATGGTCTCCTCCCTCCTATTTCATGAGTTTGTCAGCCCATATCTCCCCCTCTTTTAATTGAATCCAAATAAACCCTTACAATCCCACAAACACAACCCTCCTCCTCTCTCACCCTCTTCTTTGCCTTCTTTCCCTTCTGTTTCACCGCCATCACCATCACAATCTCCCCTCTTCGTCGCCACGGCAACCACCTACCACCCTCTATCATCGTCGGCACCACCAGCAACCCCACAACTCTACTAGCCGGCCACCACCACCGCGCCAAGAACACCTCCTCCAGACACCTCCCCTTCATCCTCTGTTTCACACCACGCCACCATCTTCAACCTCCCTTTTCGAGAAGCAGCACATCAGAGCACCTTCTCCGATGTTCGAGCAGCCCAAGGCCGACGCCGAGCCTCCTCCTTTATCCCCTTCTCCCCTATTTTCCAATCAAGCCCGATAAGGTTCCTTCCTCTCTCTTCCGCTCAAAAACACCATAAAGTCGCACCTTTTGACCTCCTATCTTTTCCCTAGGTCAAGCTCGCTTTAATCCGTCTCCGTTAAGGCTGAAGGAACCCCCGACGAGCTTGAACAAACCTAAGAGGCAGAGGCCCTTCAAGGAACTCAAGACTCCTCGGTAAGCTTCGATCCTCTCCTCTCTTCTTTCGTGTGTCGGGTTCGATTCCATCGTGCTCCTGATGGTCGGGGATGGGAGATTTGGTGAGTGAGAGAGATCGGGTGTGAGGACGAGAGAACACCGGCATGGCTTGGGAAGAGCTTCGGGGGAAGAAGACGAAGGCCAGTCAGGTTGGCCCGGTTCACCTCCCACCTTTTCTCTTTTTTTTTTCTTTCCTTGGACCAGTCGCTTTTCTTTCTATTGTGCCCGGTTCATTTTAAAAATAAAAAACTGATTTGGGCTTCGGTTATGGGCTAGGTCCTTGGGCCTTTTGTTTTGGGTTTAGGATCCGGTTGGGGAAATTGTTTTAAGGGATTAATTAACTTATTATATATATATATTATATATAAATTGTTATTTAATTATTATTATTTTATTCTATTTTATTTATTAGTTAATTATTTAATTATTTATTATAAGTTATTTAAAACATGATTTATTTGAGTGTTTATTTAAATTGTTATATATATTGTTTTGAGGTTGATAGTGTTATTAAAATAGTTCATTAATTTATTAACTCGTTATTATTTATTAAATTATTTAAGTATATATTCTGATTTATTTAGATGATTTATTTAATCTGATTTGTAAGGAATTTACTTATATAAATAATCTACTAGATAGCTATTTGCATTTAAAAAGTTAGTTTTGAATCATTTAGATTGTTCGGAAAGTATTTCTAAGTGTCAAAATTTTATTAGGATAATGTTTTGGACTAAATATGCCGAAATTATTTTAATGATGTGACTTGATAAAGATGGTTTGAAAAGGTTTAAATATTTGATAACGGCTTTTGGACAAATGGTATTTAAACGAGAATGTATTTAACGGATTGACCTAACCTTGAACCGATTTACCTTTGGACTTATTGAACTGGATTACTTGGACTCTGAATTGGGACTCTGATTGTAGAACTTGACTTGTAAATATGACTTGAACTGCAAACGGGTATGAACCGAAAATATTACTAGTATTTTGGAAATTTGGAATGATGGCATGATGGAATTGATATGAGATGAGAAATTGAATTGAGACATTAATGTTGATGATGATGGGATGGTTAACTTATATATGTTTTATGTGAATCTTATATGTGTTATTTGATATGCTTTGTGTAAGTTAGACTTAGATTTATTATGTTACTTATATCTTCTAGGTGATCTCTAATCTGTTTGGATTTGCTTGGTCACTGTATTGCTTGGATTCTGCGCATCTTCAGGTAAGTTTCCTACGGGAGCTTACTCAGTGACTTGACCTCATGCCTAATGTGTCATATAGTGTGTAGGTGTTTCATTCTGCATATTCATGTAGTAGCATGCTTAGGATTCACAACTGATCGAGCATCCATATTCTCTTTGCGTATGGTAGAATGACCGCTAAATTGTGAGTCCTAGAGCCATTTGATAGGGTCATAGGATGACCTAGTCCCATCGGGTTTGCTCCTAATCGAGTCTGATATTATACCATGAAAAAAGAAAGAATGAAAAGCATGATATATGAAATGAGACATGAGACTTGAGACATGATATATGACATGATGAGATGTTACTATATAGCATTAAACGCGACCGGTTCCTATACTACCGAGCATGGGTGCGGGAGTATGAGAGGGACATGCCACTTGGCATTCTGTGCGGGGTCCCATTTAATCGCTTTTTGCATATATATAAACTGTTAACATGCTTGTGTGTTTAATATTTCCGCATTGCTTTAGAGCATCCTTTATTCAGGCTTAGCATGCTATATGTCCTCAGCGAGGTCTTTAGGGCCCGTATGCGTCTCTTGACCTGACTTTATGGTTAGTTTCAGGTATTTGATCCTTGCTTGTTCCGTGCTTCCATGACGAGGGTTTCCTTTGGGACGTTTAGCTGATCGAGAGACTAACTTACCACCAGTATTGACACTTGGAATGTTTTATACTCGTTTATTTTGATTTTGACCTGGCTCTGCCGAGGCAAGTTGTATCTTCGATTTCCTTTTATTATGTGATTTGAACTTAAATGGTTTTGAGCGACTTAGAAAGTAGGACAGGTTATAGTCCCCAATGAACATATCGCGAATTTAGGGTACGAAATTCCTTCTTTTAGTATTAACACTTTGTTTTGAAACTCAACCCGTACTCGAATTGCACGATCCGAATGAAGGTATCCAATCCTTCGAAACGTAACCCGAATATTTATATTTGGGCCGTTACAATAACTACAAAATTTTTTTAATATAACTATTCAATCTCAAATCACATATCTTTAGTGGTTGCAAAACCTATCATTTTACCTTAAATTTATTTTATAAATATTTTATGTTAAACTATTTATCTTTATTCAATAAAATTATTAAGTTATTTCTTATATGTAATGACAAGATTTGATTATTCCCCAACCTTAATTTTTTTCTAATTAATTGATTACAAAATAAGTTTTAAAAAAACTTACGTTTCCTACCTTATCCTATTATCCATAAACATATCCAATATCATGCACAGTTTTTCCCATGCCTTTATAAAAAAAACATATGTTTATTCAAAAAAATGATAATTAATTTTTATAATTAGGAGTTGTTCTAGTCTTCTAGAACGATAAGATAAATTAATTGGAAATATATTAGTTAGGTGTGGCTATTTTGTAAATATTTTCCAATTTATAATTTTGTATGGCCATTTAGTTTATGAGATGAAATTATATTAAAAAGTTGACAAAATTTTGGCACATGGCTTGGCATAATTAAAAACAAATTAATGTAACCTATCGAATTATGGATAACAACTAATATAAAAAATTAGTATAGATAATAAGACAAAAATCAAAAGAAGTCAAAAAGTGAAAATAAAATAAGAGCTTGTTTGGGATTGGTATATAAATATAGGCTATTGATATAGAAAACTCAATATCTATATATAGACCTGTCAAAACACAATTCGATCCGGTCGAACCGACCCGAACGCCCGACAATTTTCCGACCCGAACCCGTAAATTTTGATCCGGAAATTTTTTCTGACCCGAATCCGAAAACCCGGAAATTGTCTGGGTAATCTGGGTTTCGACCCGGTGACCCAATTGACCCGGTAATTTTGACCCGATTTACCCAATTGACCCGGTGATCCGATTGACCCGGTTGATTTATAATTATATATGATTAAATTTTTTTATGGAGATTCCAATTTATTACAATTTATATTTACAATCACTTGATCTTTCATTTTCAAATCAACTTTTATATTTATTTGTATTGTGTAATACTCCGTCCGATCGATAGTATTTGATTTTGTGTTTTTCAACGGACTTTTTTAAGAAGATAAAAATTCTAAAAAATATTAAAATATTAAAAAAATTCTATGCTTATTACTAATTGCATGAAATTATTTTAAAAAAGTTATTTAAAATTTTGACATTTTTATATTATTACATTTTATTAAAAATTATGAGAAATAATAAAAATCAAATATTTTAGATCAGATATAGTATATAATTACAAGCACTAGAACTCATAACAACGTCTTTAATTTTAGATTTTTAAATTTATCGCAAAATTATCAAATTATGATTTTTTTAATTTAAAAAAGAAAAAATTGACCAACCCGAAATCGACCACCAAATGACCCGAAACCCGGTCAAACCCGGGTTCGATTCAACCCGGAAATACCCGAAACCCGTATTACCCGGGACCCGTATTACCCGGGACCCAAAGTGACCCGACCCAAATGACCCGTTTGACAGGTCTATCTATATACCTTGTTTGGTATGTTTATCCAAATTGGTATATGGATATCAATCTTATATCTTCATATACTAATTCTATGGTATTTTTTAGTTTTGGATATCCCCAGAAATTGGGGGATATAGGAATTCTTCTTCTCCTCCTTCTTCTCTAATATTCTTCTTGCATCTGTCACTTCTGTTCTAAATTTATGTTCGAAATTTTTTTCACCGTCACTTGCACTTTTGTTCGAAATTTGTTTGCTTTGCATATGTTTGCAGCTAACGAAATTTCTGTTCGAAATTGCTTTGCTTTGCATCTGTTTGATTCGAAATGCATCTGTTCTCCTTCTTCTAAATTTCTGTTTGAAATGCATCGTTCCTAAAATCTATGAGTCTGTTCGAATTGCACCTGTTCGAAATTGAGGGCTTGTTTAACTGTAGGAACGAGCTTAGGGGTTCTATTTGAATTTTGGACCTTAAAATGCATCCGTTCGTTTTGAATTGTTCGAACCCTAATGCATCTATTCTATTCGAATTAGGGTTTTGGGTTCATTTTTATTACATTTTTTTCTTTTTTTAAAAAAAAAATTGATATCTATATACCCTTTCCAAACAACAGATGTAAGATATAGATATCATTCTCATACTCACACCCAATACCCATAGCTTGATATCTATATCTCATATCCATAGCCTATATCCTGTATCTATATCCCCTTTCTAAACAGGCCCAAATATATATATATATAGTATTTTTTTAATTATGACCAACTAATATATATATATATATATATATATATATATTGTGAAAAATCAATATATAGTATTTTTATGACCAGCTAATAGATATTTACAACTAATGAATAAATAAATAAATTCTTTAAAAAGGAAAAGAATGCCCTCGATTTTTTATTTTTTCAAGTATAAGTATAAAATGTTATCAATATATAACCAACTAAGATACGATAACATTTTATTATTTAAATTAATTTTCATTGTTAATGAAGATGGACCATATTAAATGATGTGGATAAAAGCTAGAATGTCATTAATTGATGTGGATAAAATAAGCGGGACTAGATTGAGCCAAAATATGATACATAAATAAATTCGGTCAGAACCCGACACATAAGGTTTCACGCTTCAGTTTTAGTATTATATATTGATGATATAGATAGATGTATATCCATTTTTTTGAAGCAAGATAAATTTAGGAATATTGACCCGCAACAACCTTCCTTCATAGAGCGTCCCTGTGGACGAGAACACAAAGTTTTATATCAGTCTCGAGGCTATCATCGACAGGGTAGCTGTACGCAAAATGAGTGATCCTATCTACAACAACATTTGATTCCCTGAAAACATGATGAATAACAACATTATAGAACGAGCAAAGATCTATTTTCGTATCCGATTGTAATAGTTCGATATTCCATGGGTACTTTCAGTCACCCAAAATGGCTTTAATGACTTCCATGTTATCTCCTTCATTAAGTATATTTTTTAAATTAAGTTGTTTAGCATGCAATACTCCGTTTCTCATAGCCAAGGCTTCTACAAAAAGGATAGATGTGTTATTACAAGTACCGAACCCTTTAGAAATCACTTCCCCATTCGAATTTAATATCACAAAACCATATGCGGCTAAATCATCGTTTAGCATGGATCCGTCGAAATTTAATTTAACATAAGGTGTCGGTGGCTTAGACCAACCGACGTTTCTTCTTATAGCTAAGTTGTTGTTTCTATGCGAGGATGTCCCACAATTACCATTATGAATTACCATTATGAATCCAGTGAGATAGCAACAAAGAACGTACGTAGGTTAACCAATGATTTGGATTGCCCACATTTGTTGATTGGTGAGAAAGAAAACAACAATATTATGGGCCGTGAGTAATTGTTGAGATGTTTGAACACCAGTTAGTTTATGAAGAACCAGATAGACCACCACGAGAGTGCTATGATGGCCATATTTGTCTTACCCACATACTAATATATGTCATTAAGGAGTGTGTTAAATTTCTGGTTCTAATTATTTGTAATCTGGTAATTCAGACGCAAATTAATATCCAGTCTGAATTGCACAACAGTAGGGTACTGTATGGATAAGTGTTCTGGTGAGTCATTTGTGTTACCGCAGAAAATACAACTTGAAGGAACCACAATATGTGATCATTGTAACCTATTAGTTGTAGGCATGCCATCACGTGCCAGTTTCCACAAAAAGTGATGAACTTTATGGGGAACAACCATATCCCATAATTAATCAGTTGCAATCAAACCTCCGATCCCCTACACCATTTGGGATGAGGGAGGCTACATCATATTTAGTAAAGAATCAACCGTCCCTACTACACCCCCCAGTATAGACGATCGGTGAAGGAGTTAGTTAATAGGCAAGGAGATGTTTACTTTATGATCGATATTTGTCATGGGTAGTATGCATTGTAGATCGGACCGCAAATGTTGTTGATCCCACGATCTATCTTCTAATAACTAGTGATTGACCTTGTGTAACAAATTTTGTTCTGATAGGAAGGTAAATGTTCTAGATTTTAAAGGTGTATCAAAGAACCCAACTATCGGACCAGAAGTTTACTAAATGACCATCCCCAATATAGACAATCTAAGACTCGACTCAAAAATGGGGATTAAGTTTATGAGTCTCGACCACTGTCCAGAAAGGTTACCTTTTTTCTGTATTGTAATGGATTAGTACCTTTCGGATATTTTGCTGAGATCACCCGAACCCAACAGTTATTTGGTTCGACAATAATATTCCATAAAAGTTTCATTTGTAATCCAATATTCATTGTTTCAACTTTGTGAATACCTAACCCACCATTGATAGTATTTGTGTAAATTTTATCCCGGCTAATGAGTGCAGTAGACTTAGGATCTTTGTTTCGGAAGAATTGTCTGTATACCTTATCTAGATCATGTAAAATTGAAGATGGAAGCAGAAATGCTTGCATAAGATGAAAGGTATATATTATGGATGTACATTTGAAAAACCCAAAAATGAAATATTTTTGTAAGAAATTCTTTTCCCCTCTTTTCTTCCAATGAAAGTCAATACATTAAAATCAGAATTTTTCCTCTTTTCACACACACCATAGAAATATTTTCATAATTTCTTCTCTTTTACTATTGGCTATTTAAAAGGTGGGAAAAAACTGAAAGAGGACTGTAAACAAGTAGCAAAGGCAGTAAATACATTTATTTTGTGGATGAATTTAATGCCGTGAAATGCAGCTCAACCAACTTCCCTGAAAATGCATTAAACTCATTTCATTCCAACTCTCGTTTTAAGCATCAGTGTGGGAGACAACCGGACATGTGAAGTTATTTATAGACCTACCCCTCGTTATCCTCTCCCCTCATTTGCTTCTCCCTCAAAACGATGTCGTCTTTGCAATCCAAGGTCTACTCGATCAAGGTGGAGGAACCACGGCCGGCAACGGAGGATAAACCGTCGGCCGGACATGTTTACCGCTCCATTTATGCTAAGGACGGCCTCACCGGCGCTCCCGACGGCGTCGACTCCCCTTGGCACCTCTTCAGGTACTATTATATATTTACCTCTCCGCATTTTCTAAGTTAAATAACTTTGATCAAACCATATGTTAATTAACAAATTTAACTACAAAATGTTTATAATCGACAAACGATCCATTGGATCGGGTGCATTATATGAGAGAAAATTAAAGATAAATGCAATGCAAGTTTGTTGTAAGTTTATATGGATGATGATTGAATGGTGTGCAGCCACACAGTTAAAGAGAACCCCGAAAGTCCGATGCTCGGCCACCGGGTCGCCGTGGACGGCAAGGCAGGTCCGTACAGATGGATCACTTACAAAGAGGCCCAAGACTTGGCCATTCGGGTCGGGTCTGCCATTCGGAGCTGCGGTGTTAATCCCGTGAGAGTCCCATTTTTATCACACCCAAACACCCGTTTAAACGTTTTAAATAATTGATATGAAAAACGGTTCAAAGTTTTGAATTTTGATGTTACCACCGATTTATTTACAGGGGGACCGTTGTGGGATTTACGGATCGAACTGCCCCGAATGGATCATTTCCATGGAGGTACATTTTTTTTTTTTTTTTTTTAACTTTTGCTTATGAAATTGCCGAGGGGAAATACAAATAATAACTTGTTATATAGTCTGATCATATATGACTGGCTTTGATCAAACAAGATACTCCATCTATTAATGTGTACAAGTCCCCTTGGAAATTGTTTAGAAATATAAATCTTTTTACATTTTCTAGACATTAGGTTATAAGGGGTTGTTTGGTATCTAGATATCAAGATATCGATATCGGTATTGATATCAGTTGATATCTCAATATCAAGATATCGGTATCGGTATCAGTATCACGCTATCGATATCGAGTGATATATTGATATCAAGTGATATTTTCCTTAAAATCAGTATATCAAATAGGTCCAAAACTGATATCCAGATATCAAGTGATATCGATATCAGTTTATACCAAACACAAATATCGGATATCAGAATAAGTGATATTAATATCTATATCAAACACTAAATATCAGATATCGAGGGCCGATATCTAATATCTACTTATACCAAACACTAGATATCAGATATAGAAGACTGATATTTAATATATGATATCTAGATATAAATATCAAACCATCTCACACTATGTATTGAATTATGTATTTTTCCCTCTATTTTTTCCAATTTTGATTGATTGTAAAAAGTGTTGGGTAAATGTAATTATAAAAGGTTAATTTCTCATGAATTTTGTCCAAGCTTCCTATAATCTATCTATATAAACTCTTAATTTAGAAGAGTTTAGGATGATGTGTCAATCTTAGATGCATTTTAGGAGTCTTGACCAATCATATTTTTTTGCCATTTTTCTTTGATTTTCTTTAATTCTCATTTTTTTTCTTCTTTTTCCTTTAATTCTCTTTTTTTATTTAATTTTACTAACTATTGGACTTAATTCAAAACATTGAATTCAATCTAATATAACTATTGGGCTTAGTTCAAATTTATTTACTAACTATTGCGCTTAATTCAAAATATTGAATATAACTATTGATTATGACACATCACATTTAAACAATGTTATAATTGGTATTATTATTACTGAATAATTTAAAATATCTATATTTATGTATTATACTTTACATAAGATTTTTAAAAAATAATTTTCTGAGATAATTATAAGATACATTTATTGTAAAGTTTTTTATGATTTTATCTTAACATTTATTAATATTTTATATTATTTTTATATATAATATTTTAGTTTTAAAAAAACGCGCCATGGCGCGGGAATCGTACTAGTAACTTATTATTGTACTTCTGTTATCAACATAATAATGTTCAGTACAATATCAATGTTCAACATGTTTGCCACTCTCATTGTTTTTTAAAGTTAGTTTTAATATTAACCAACTAGTTTTTTAATATACATTTTTTTTAGAGTTAATCCAACTATTTTTTTATAAAAAAATCTTACATATTTAATTTTGATTTGCTCTCAATATTTCGTTTTTATTTTAAAGGAAAATTGGCTAAAAACATTACAAACTACTTTATTCATGAACCAATATTAAACTTTTAAAATTACTAAAAGATGTACAAATTGTTCCACATTAAACAAATTTCGATATGAGATAATTTTTTGACATGGAAACCGTGGGCTTGAAAATTTAATGACATGGCGTGATAACATCAAATGACTATAATTTTGTATTTTTGTAAAAAAAAAACTAATTTTGAGAATAGATTGGAATTTAAAGTTAATTTAATTATCTAATTTGTACTCAATATTAGTTTTTTTATAAAAATTATACTTGGGTATTTAATGACGTGACATTACATCATTTTTTTCAAATTTTAAGACTCAATTAAAGGTGTGACATTTCATTTTAATGATGCATAATAGTAGAATTGAAATATTTTATTATGTAAGTTAATTTATCAAAACCTCAGGGTTATCATATAGACTTTTGTAAACCATTGTGAGCACCACGTGAAATTTGTCATAATTTGTGTATCACGCAAAATTTGCAAAACATGGTACTTACCATAAAAAAATGGTGTCGTGTCACATCATTAAATACCCTATGCTAATTTATGATCGAAAAGGAGTACGTGGAATATGAGTTATAAATTAAAGAATAGTAAATGGTTGGCAACAGTGGCGGATCCTGTAGTGGTTAGTTTAGGGGGAGAAAAATTGACCTCTAAATTTTTTTTTAAACAACCACCAATATTTGAAGTTTTCGGGTTTAATTGTAGTGTTAAGTTATAAAGTTTAACAAATGAAAAGTGATAGAAATATATTAATTTGGTAAATGATATGAAAAATAATTTATATTGCTTCAATCTTGCAACGTTTACAACTTTTTACTCAGGTATTGGATTTGAGCTTATAATATATCAAATCGAAGTTATCGCCGAAAGAAATATGTATATTAAATTTTATTTTTGATTGGGGGGCGATTGCCACATCTGACCCTAAAGAGGATCCGCCCCTGGTTGGCAAACAAAGACTATAATATATACCGTATTTCTAATAAATTTAAATGTGCTAAAGACATAGGTGAATAGAGGGTAGCATGTAAGTTAATTTATCAAAACCCAGAGTTATCATATGGACTTTTGTAAACCATTGTGAGGACCACGTGAAATTTGTCAAAATTTGTGTATCACGCTAAATTTGTAAAACTTGTTACTTACCATAAAAAAAAAATGGTGTTGTGTCACATCATTAAATACCCTATGCTAATTTATGATCGAAAAGTAGAGGTGGCAATCGGGCGGGTCGGGTCGGGTTTGGGTTCGATTAGTCGGGTTTCGGGTCATTCGGGTTTCGGGTAATGTCTAATAATTTGGTCATTCAGTTGGGTCGGGTTCGGGTTTCGGTTATATCGGGTTTCGGTTGTATCGGGTTTCGGTTGTCTCGGGTTTCAGTTATTTCGGGTTTGGATTGTCTCAAGTTTTCATTATTTCAATATTCATTTTAAAAAATTTACTAGAATATATCTTAAAGTTCGGGTTATTTCGGGTTTCGGTTATAACGGGTTCGGGTCTTAATGGGTTTCGGTTGAATCGGGTTCGGTTCATTCGGATTTCGGGTCCAAAATGGACGGGTTGGATCGGTGTTCAGAACAATCGGTTTCGGGTCGACCGGGTCGGATTTTCGTTTCGGGTCGGGGTTTACCAGCTCTATCGAAAAGGAGTGGAAAATGAGATATAAATTAAAGAATTTGAATTTGTTACTCCACCTATTTCCGTAATCTTTTTTGGTAGGCAAATAGAGGGTAGCACCCTCCCCCTAGAACAGGGGTTTTATTAAAAAGAAAACCGAGGAGCAGACCTTACATGTTGCATAGGCGAGTCGTAGTGGCTCCCAGCACATCATTACGCAAAATAACCAACAGATCATCCGGAGGAGAGTCTAAAATCAACATGCCAATAGGAAAAGAGAAAGCATGGGAAGCTAAGAAATCCGCAGAGTGATTAGCTTTCTGAAAGATATGTCGAAATTGGACAACCCAATTTCTACAAATGAAGTCATGGCATAGAGAGACCAGGCTAGCGCACGGGTGGGTCGGCTTCAGGACCGGCCTTCTCCAACAGGTTGACAGCAACAAGAGAATCCGACTCGCCTATTTCCGTAATCTGAAAACAGTAAACCCTATCAAAGTACTTACCTAAAAAATAAACCCTATGACAGACTTTTAACAAAATATTTTCCCAATCGAGATTTTTAACCGATGCCCTTAAACAGAATGAGAATAGAGTGGAGTTGGAATTACATGGGTTAAACAGGAGGAACTTTGATGCTATGAAACCAATGTTCTAAAAAATGTTTGACGATTGCTTAGCGGTATGGTAAAGTCAAGGGTCTAGGCGGATTTCACGGCGGGTCTTTGCAGTCTAGGCGGGTTTTGATTACCTTGAAAGCCTAGGCGGCAGGACGAGTTCAAGGGTTTAGGCGGGGGTCTAGGCGGGCATTGTACGTAACGTTAAACACAAGTAAATTTGATTAATAATATGAAGCTTGTAGTGTTTACTGGTGTATATGCGTTATGTATATGTATATTCAATTTGCAGGGTTGCAACAGCCAGGGCATTATATACGTACCACTTTATGACACACTTGGTATGCCCACTTTTGGTTCATCCTTTTTTGTTATTTTTTCCCTTCAATGCCAAAATTAAGATCCCATTTCCTTGATATTCATCTCCAAAGATCTTCTCAACCGGCCTTTGATCATCGATCAATTGCTATATATGTAGCTTAATTTGTTGGATAAGCTGTTGTGGTGATGTTCGTTCGTATGCAGGTCCTAACGCGGCGGAGTTCATCATCAACCACTCCGAGCTGTCTCTAGCTTTTGTCCAAGAAACTAACTTGCAAGCGGTATATATATGGGTTTATTAGATTGTGTTTTTCTTTTGTGCATTTCTTCTAAATTGACCAAAAACCCAACCATATCGTTGCATTTGCAGATCCTGGATTGCTTACCAAATTGCAATACTTATCTAAAAAGTCGGTATCTCCATACCCTCTTTTCTTGTTGTTTCTTATATTCATCTTTGTTAATAGTGTTGTTGTTGTTGAATAAGTGTAAATATATACATATTCATTCCACAGCTATTGTGAGTTTTGGGGAGATATCCGATGCACACAAGGAGAAGGCCAAACGGAATGGAGTGTCGTGTTTCTCCTGGCAAGAATTTGCTAAGCTGGTAACCATTCGATACAGGCTACCCAAGTTCCTCGCAATCTTGGCTATGTGTTCAAGTAAACCCCTTATAATATATAGATTGGATGGTGGTGTTTTGGTTGGGTTTAGGGAAGTTTGGATTGCGAGTTGCCTCCGAAGAGCAGGACTGACGTCTGCACGATAATGTATACGAGTGGGACAACCGGAGACCCCAAAGGAGTCATTCTGCCTAATGCTGTATTCGTGGCACAGGTTATGTCCATGGATTACCTCCTCTTAAAAACCGACAGAGGTGTAAGCTACCCTTCTTCCACCTATACTCCTTAATTTACTTGAGAGTCTATACATGATTTTTGCTGACAATTGGGGAGTTTTTTTTTTTTTATGCTGAATTCTACCATTACAGTTCACACCCGAGGATTCGTACTTGTCGTATCTTCCACTGGCTCATATTTTCGGCCAGATAATCGAAACATATTGCATCTCCAAAGGCAGCTCCATAGGATACTGGCAAGGAGTAAGTTAGCTGATCATGATATATACACAAGTAAATTTGATCTACTCTTGTACATCATACAGAATTAACTAGTGTCATTTCTTGGTTAACCGATAGGATGTCAAGTATCTGATGGATGATCTCCAGGAGCTAAAGCCAACAGTATTCTGTGGGGTTCCGAGAGTCTTTGATCGTATATACGCAGGCATTCAACAGAAGATTTCATCAAGCGGCGCAATAAGGAAGGGCTTGTTTGAATACGGATACAACTAGTATGTCGTCCTTCGGTACTCTCTATACATATTAGTATTTGTAAAACTTGTTTTGGATGTTGATACTTAACACGATCATTTCGACAGCAAGTTATCGTTTCTGGAGAAGGGCCTACGACAAGATGAGGCAGCACCTCTCTTGGACAAGCTCCTTTTCAACAAGGTTGCTACATAATTCTCTTTTCCTCTTTGTATATTGAATCATTCTCCTTTTCTTGCTTTGATTTGATGTGCATTGCAATCATGATACAGATAAAGCAAGGGTTTGGAGGGCGAGTTCGTCTCATATTTTCAGGAGGCGCGCCTCTGTCCCGCCATGTGGAGGAATTCTTGAGAGTCACCGGTGGCGCTGTAGTGGCACAAGGATATGGTATATATGTATACCATCAATGTCTCAACAGAAGTTGACAGCTTTCCGAAAAACCTGTTAATGTGGCCGTGTCTTGTTTGTTATCAGGCCTTACAGAGAGCTGTAGTGGATGTTTTACGACAATAGCCAATGTGTATCCGATGATTGGCACCATAGGAGTCCCAATCACGACCATCGAAGTAAGGCTAGAGTCCGTCCCAGAGATGGGGTACGATGCATTATCTGATGTACCGCGTGGGGAGATTTGCTTGAGGGGAAACACCTTGTTCTCTGGCTATCACAAGAGGCCTGATCTCACCGAACAAGTGGTTATCGATGGCTGGTTCCACACGGGTACGTACTGCTTTGCTTGCTTCGTCGCACATTTTTTCCTTTCCTTTTTGTACTCAATGTCACAAGTATGATACTATGATCTCGCAGGCGACATTGGGGAATGGCAGCCAGGTGGGGTACTGAAGATAATCGATAGGAAGAAGAACATATTCAAGTTGTCGCAGGGAGAGTACGTGGCTGTTGAGAACCTCGAGAACATATATTCGCGATGTCCTCTTGTAGCATCAGTTAAGAAACTTGAATCTATATATTTTTGTGCTTGCAAGATAGATAGATAGATAGATAGGTGATACTAATAAATAAGTTCATTTGGGGTTTAGATATGGGTCTATGGCAACAGCTTCGAGTCATTCCTAGTGGCTGTCGTGGTGCCAGAGAGGAAGGCGCTCGAAGACTGGGCGGCTAAAACCGACGAGACCGGAAGCTTTGAAGCGCTGTGTAAGAGTTCCAAGGCAAGGAAGTACTTCTTGGATGAGCTAAACAGCACTGCCAAGAAACACAAGGTATACAAGTTTCGTACAGTTGGGCATATGTTATATATTTCTTCTCAAATCTATATATATATATTAATTAAAAGCAAAGCATTTGTGCCACGTGTCGCCTCCTCGCAATATCTATTATATATATATATTTACAATTTTATAATTTAGAAATAAGTTTTTTCCAATATTTATTTGATATATTCATATAACCTATTTATGTCAACTATGTATATTTAATTGGATATTTATTTGATATGTTTATATCTATATCTATCTATATATTAACTATACAATATTATTTCATTCTATATTAATTACACAATATCATTTCAATCTATTTTTTTAAACAATCTATATAGGCAATTTTTTTTTCTTTAACCAATGAGATTAATTCAAAACTTAAAAAAAATAAAGTTACTATTAACTATACAATATTATTTCATTCTATATTAATTACACAATATCATTTCCATCTATTTTTTAAACAATAAGATGAATTCAAAAGTATTTTTTATATAAAAAATATATAGTTCCAAATATATGATTTTTCTATTTTTTTATACAATAGGAAAAAAAATCCAACTAATGAAATTTGTACAAGTTCTTTAATTAATCTAGCTATATCTAACTAATAAACCATAAGGATTTTTTATTAGGTGTTATAACCACTTTTATTTTGGGATCGATTTTCACCCAATCAACCTATTCTACGTAAATCTTAAACTCATGTAACTTTTACACATTTTTCATAAATATTATTATTGTTATTTTTACTTACTTTATCAAATCTATTTTTTTCTATTTTATATTAACATTTGGTAATAGTTTATTTAATTTTATAATATTGTAGTAATTTTTTATACTTACAAAATTTATATTTATTTTTTTTGAAAAATTACGCGTCATGACGCGGGGACTGTACTAGTATATGGTACAACGACAACAACAACCAGTGTTTCCCGCAATCAATCGGGGTCTGGGGTTAGGATATACACACTCTTTCCTAAATATATATGGTAATGTGAAAAAAATATCAAACAGGTTAGAGGCTTTGAGATGGTGAGAGCAGTGTATCTGGAGCCAACGCCTTTCGATATCGCAAGGGAGTTGATCACCCCGACATTCAAGCTGAAAAGGCCGCAGTTGCTCAAATACTACAAGGTAGTATAATGTTCTTATTGCCTTTGCAGTGGCCAGATTTTTCGACAATATGGAAATAGACTAAACCAAAACTTGAATTGACTGATGTTGTTTGCAGGATCACATTGATGAAATGTACAAGGAAGGACGCAAAACCAAAGCATGATCTGATGCAGATGCTGAATCTGCACTTTATAATTAATTAATTACTGGTATTTTTTTTAATCACTGTGAAATTAAGATGTTCTTGAGTCGTCTAATAAAAAAAACTACTTGCAAATATTAAAACAATTGCAAATGGCTTAAAATGGAAGATCTGAATGAAAAGGTGATCTGCAACGTACCAATCGCCATTTGGTCTAGCAAACAACGTCCAAGGTTGGCATTCACCCAGTGCAATGATGTTGTGAACCAAGCAAGTAACTCATTCCAATTCATCTCGATCTACCTAGTTTCCTCTTGAGAGAGATCCCTTCCTACTTCCTAGTTCCCACTTGCTCCAAGTAATACTAATACTAGCTACTTTGTAATAAATAAATCTCCGGAACAAATAATAAAGTCAAATTAAGTTATTTATCGATCTTGTATTGTATTGATATCATGTAAGCTTAAAAACCTAAAAAGTCTATCTTCTTAACAGTGCCGTGTCAATCTTTTCGAGGGCATTGTATTAAAAAAAAATTAGCCCTGATTTATATAGTTTGTAAATTAATTTTATATAAACGTGTTACATACAATGTATTATAAAACTTAGTAATAAGATGATAACATTTTATTTTTTGATTAATTTTTTTGCACAAATATTTTGTAAATGATTCTCGCAAAACTTCTATATTTTGTAATTTCCTATCACAATTCAAAAAAATAGTAACAATATAGTAATTATAAACGAGTTGAACCAAAATAGAAAAAATATCTCACCTCTCTCTAGAATGTTTTCTGGAGAGAGGGACAACTCTTGCCACCATCACTTATTCGGCTATCAGGCCGCCATCACTACCCCATCTCTAACTGTCTGGCCATGACAGTCCCTCCAACGACCAGGCCATCGATCACCACCCATACGACAAGGTCAACATCGTGTGTCATACCTTAATCACCGCCAATCCCTCAACCACCGAATGATGCCATCCTCAGAGTCCTCCTGTCGCAGTCGATCATCGCCAAACTCCCCGTCCTCGACCACCCGTCCCATTCTTTGATGGCCAAGGAAAGGTCCTTAGAGGCCAAGGAAAAAGTTCCTTGTAGGCCAAGGAGAAGAGGACCAGAATAAAATAACTAAATTCCTTGGAGGCAAAGGAGTTAGATGAAATTTGTGTGCGAATTAACGTGTTAACTAATGATTTGTCTTAGTTTTTTGGTCATGATTATCTTCCTCTTGTCTGGAGTCATTCCTTAGTGTGGTTAGTTTAGTTCTGAATGAGGTTGCAGTATCGGCCACTGTGTTTGATCGAATGGATTGTGGAAGTGTTTGTGGTTTCCGAAGATCCCTCATTTAATTGAGGGGAACGTTGATAATATGCAATTCCCTAGGTGTCGTCCTTTATGGTGGTGGATTACTGTTATCCGTCTCCCCAGCGTCAAGATGTCGTGTGATATTTTTGCACTCTCTCGTGTTATCAGCATTTGTAGCCTTACAAGGGTCTTCCACAACTTCCACGCGAGATGATGATTGCTTTGTATTTTCATGAGATTTGAGTCATTGTTCTTGTTAAATTGTATTGGTTGTTATACATGACGGTTAGTCTGTCTTTCGATTCGTTGATATCTCGAGTTATCAGTCAGTGTTGGCTAATATGTTGAATCTTTTCCTTTATAAAAAAACAGTAACATTGAACTAATTTATGTAATGATGAATTTTTTGTGAGTGTTTCTAAAAAAAAATGTTTGAAACTCAAATGAATGAACAACAATAATTTAATATATTTTTTCATATTTGCAAAAAATTTGAGCGTTAAAGCTCTTTTAAAGGGTAAAAAAAATTGGGTATAATGAGATTTGAACATAGGTGGGAGGGCCCCGACTTATACTTTCCACACCTACCAATGAACTGCTTTGAACAATTGAAAGATTTTGAAAGACCTTTATTATATACCAAATATAACTCATGAACTGTTCGGTTGGGCCATCTGAATCTCCCAATGCACAAACTTGTATCTTAAATACACATATTACTATAAACATTATCAATGCCAATGGCAGCTAATACTAAGCTCGGTATATATATATATGACATAGGGCTGGGCTTCCGGTCTGGACCGGACCGGACCGGACCGAAGATTCCGGTCCGGTCCAAGACCGGTGGACCGTAATCTCCAAGAACTTGGACCGCGGATCGGACCGGGACCGGAACTTATGGTCCCGGTCTTTACGGTCCGCGGACCGTAAAGACCGGTTGGACCGGAACTTTACCTTATATTGAAATTTCTTAACCCTAGATTTAAAATCGGGATGAGATTCTTCAATCTTAGTCTAAAATATTTATGATTTCTCCAAATCTATACTAAAATTGACATTAATTTGTTAAAATATACACAAAACACCTAGATCTAAAAGTGAAACGGAGAGAGGGAGGCACGCCTCACACACATTAACCTCTTTTTCTTTTTTTAATGATAAGAAATCCGGTCCAATTCCGGTCCGATCCCGGGTTTGGACCGAAAACCGGAAATAAGAATTTCTTGGACCGTGTACCGGACCGTAAAATCCCGGTCCGATCCAAAGACCGTAATTTCCGGTCCGATCCCGGTCCGATTCCGGTCCGATCCAAATTTTGCCCAGCCCTAATATGACATAGGGCTGGGCTTCCGGTCTGGACCGGACCGGACCGGACCGAAGATTCCGGTCCGGTCCAAGACCGGTGGACCGTAATCTCCAAGAACTTGGACCGCGGATCGGACCGGGACCGGAACTTATGGTCCCGGTCTTTACGGTCCGCGGACCGTAAAGACCGGTTGGACCGGAACTTTACCTTATATTGAAATTTCTTAAACCTAGATTTAAAATCGGGATGAGATTCTTCAATCTTAGTCTAAAATATTTATGATTTCTCCAAATCTATACTAAAATTGACATTAATTTGTTAAAATATACACAAAACACCTAGATCTAAAAGTGAAACGGAGAGAGGGAGGCACGCCTCACACACATTAACCTCTTTTTCTTTTTTTAATGATAAGAAATCCGGTCCAATTCCGGTCCGGACCGGAAATTCTGGTCCGATCCCGGGTTTGGACTGAAAACCGAAAATAAGAATTTCTTGGACCGTGGACCGGACAGTAAAATCCCGGTCCGATCCAAAGACCGTAATTTTCGGTCCGATCCCGGTCCGATTCCGGTCCGATCCAAATTTTGCCCAGCCCTAATATGACATAGCATACCATGGAACGTGCACCAATCAGCTCAATATTTGATTGTGGAATACATTTAATAAGTAGTTTAATTAGTTAACAACCCATGTTGTATTTGTTAACACAATCTTCTTCTGCGGATATTGAAAGAGAACTTACCGATCCCAATAGCAACTAAAATCTAGAACTTAAGACCCTCAAGCCTAATTTCATAATAATAAATTGTGAAACAAAGCATTGGAAAAGAGAAAGAAAGACGAATAATGAAAAATGAATGATGGTAAAGGATACCCCCTAGACACCCCTACATGACATCTGACTTATCTTCTTCAATACAAATAACATTCTCCCACAATATCCTATTTTGTATCATATATCTCCTCAATGAGTTTAAAATCTGCAAGCTCTTGTCTACTCCCCCTCTTTCCAACTCTTCATTGGCCGCCCTTTACTACATGCATCAGTCTCGAGCGTCAGGCTATCTCACCTACACACTGATACACTAAGGCTCTGTTTTCCTGTCCTAAATAATGGGGTGAAAGGGGTGGATAGGGTGGGGGTGGGAGAGCTCGGCGCCGTTTAGCGGGAGATGGAGGAGGTGGAGATGCGAGGAGATTAGGGGGTAGAAGGGGGTGGCCAGGGTATCTTGGGGGGGGGGGGGGGGTAGATGGATCGGGTGGGGATGGTCATAAAATCCCTGGATGCCCTCGACGATTCACTCTACACCAGATCTGCTAGGGTTCCCGAGAGGAGAGGCAATTCCACGGTGTGAAGAACGCCAGATCCGACGCCATCATCAACAACTGCATTCCGACGACAAGGTATATGTATCTCCTCCCTCCATACTTCTCATGTCGACGAGTTTGTAGCACACACAGCCGAGGTGGGTGTTCCGATTGAAATAGGGGTTAATGGCCGATGAATAGGGGTTAATGGCGGATTGAAATAGGGGTTAGCAGCAATGTCGTCAGGGACGGGAAGTCCGGTTCACACAGTTGAGCCGTTGGTTATTGTAGGTCACTTAAGACTGCATTTTTTGGTAATGGATGGGGTCACTGTTGCTACGGGTGGTTGTTAGCGGTAGTTGTTGGTGGCAAGGGGTGGGGTGACGGTTGCTACTGGTTGATGTTGGGGGTAGTTGTTGATGTTTTCATGCCTGGATTTCTGCAAACCCAACTGGTCACACCCCCTTCCCTCTCTCTTCCAAGTTTAAAACTCCATGGATTTTTAGACTTCTTCAATTTACTTATTTTTCATTGAATAGCCTCTGTTTAGTTGAATAGCCTTTGTTTAGTTTTGATTGTACAATTATAAATTGTAAATTTCATTTGAATGTCCATGATTTATATTTTGTTTACAGTTTACCACCAAACTATAAAAGGGTTTAAAAGTTGCTATTTGTTTACAGTTGCTGCTATGATGTTATTGTAGACAAATATCTCCTACTGTATTGGCTTGACAATGATTATACGTGAGGTTTTTGTTTTAGAGTTTGTAAGTGTTGCTTAATGGTCACTTCATTCTTGATTCTTAGTATTTTGCACAAGTCATAAGTGTTGCTTAATGGCCACTTCATTCTTGATTCTCAGTATTTTGCACAACTCATGAGTGTTGCCCTTACTGTTACTGCATCTGTTGTATATGTGTATGAATGAATGAGTCATCCAATATGATCAGTTGTGCCCTCTTTATAACTGATTTTGTATATATAATTTACATCACATTCAACTAAACATATGATGTCTAATGGTGTGCCTCATTTTACCTGATTAATGTCCATAGGTCCCTCACATTCGAAATGATCATGTGTGACTCTTCGGACAACCCCCAAAGCGGAGATCCCGACAAGTACTACTGTAGCCAACGCCTTTCGATATCGCAAGGGAGTTGATCACCCCGACATTCAAGCTGAAAAGGCCGCAACTGCTCAACTACTACAAGGTAGTATAATTTTCTTATTGCCTTTGCAGTGGCCAGATTTTTCGACGATACGGAAATAGAATAAACCAAAACTTGAATTGACTGATGTTGTTTGCAGGATCACATTGATGAAATGTACAAGGAAACAAAACCAAAGCATGATCTGATGCAGTTGCTGAATCTGCACTTTATAATTAATTAATTACTGGTATTTTTTTTAATCACTGTGAAATTAAGATGTTCTTGAGTCGTCTGATAAAAAAACGACTATTGGAAATATTAAAACAATTGCAAATGGCTTAAAATGGAAGATCTGATTGAAAAAGGTGACCTGCAAGGTACCAATCGCCAGTTGGTCTAGCAAACAACGTCCAAGGTTGGCATTCACCCACTGTAATGATGCTCTGAACCAAGCAAGCAACTTATTCCAATTCATCTCGATCTACCTAGTTTCCTCTTGAGAGAGATCCCTTCCTACTTCCTAGTTCCCACTTGCTCCAAGTAATACTAATACTACTTTGTACAATAATACCAATACTACTTTGTACAGTAATAAATAAATCTCCGGAACAAATAATAAGGTCAACCAAGTTATGTCAACCAAGTTCAAATGTTCCATGAACTTCATCCTGACAGAATGCTTTAACATACCAGTACCCCTACAATATTTAACCCAAACAACATTTGCATCAGATAAAATTTCTTGGATAAAGACTTTGACATGTATTTCTTCTCTAATTGGACGCAAATCTTCTTTAAATCTTCTTTAAACAATCTATGTGAATCACGTACGTGGTATATCACTTTATTTGCTAGACAAAGTCGTTTGCTCGATGATGCTTTCTCTTGTATCCCCTCTTTCTTGATCTTTCAACATCTTCAATATACTTTGTTGCATCAACACATCATCCACCCAAAAACTGAAATATTTGGTGACATCAACTATGAAATCTCAAATTTTTCATCTAATCTCATCATCTAACCTACCACTCTAATATCAATTGTATAATATATATAAGGGGAGAAATATATTATTGTAGGGCTATGTATTACTATTATATAACTATTTAATATATTATATAATTCATGCTTTTCACGTCAGACAAATATATTATCCAAGAAAATGAGAGAACATGTATAATGGACACAATTTGTGCCTTATGGCATTTTCATAAATTCAGGCCGAGGAAAAACACTATGACTCATTTGAAATTGATGACAATCGAAAAACTATTAAATCTTCCAAACTATATTCCGATTTAACAATTTGTACAAATCCTGGAAGATTGGACTTTAGAGGAATTATAATGTTAGATCGGGAGAGACGAGCCATCTCCAATGCCAACATCTTCGGTGCCATGATAATGGGTCGAAGCATGGGGCGAGATTATTGAAGTTTGACATGAAGTGAAAGCTGGCGTCTGTGTTAGGAACCTAGGTGGTGGATGGGTAGTGAGATTGCAGTTGCAGGGATGGCAAGGGAGGTGCTTAGAAGGAATGATTGAAGCAATTCCAACATTGGAGCATAGTGTGGCCATGTTTGAGGCAAGTTTGACAAATTAAGCATGAGTCAATGTGGTAGGTAAAGGTGGTGGGGTACCGGGTTCAACCACCACGAGAGGCACCTCACTCCCCTCCCCTACCAAACTAAGTGTTGTAGCCTCCACTTCGGTTGTTGTAGTTGTCGTAACCATCACCGCGATGAGTTGAAGGGCCTCCTCTACTTAACGAGCAACCACAGTGACCTCGGGAGAATGAAGATGGGACCTGAGAGGGTTGTAAGTGATGTTGTTGTTGGCAATGAGAGGGGAGAGAGTGGAATCTACAATTGTGTGCAAGGCAACACACCCTTCCTGGTTGAACAAATGGGAGAGCACCAAGTGAGGAGCAAGAAGTTGGTATTGTGTGTCTATACGGATAACCATTGACTCATATTCGATGATCATGACAGAGAGGAAGTAAGTGATGAATTCTTCATCAATGATGGGCTGCCCAACAATTGTGAGGGATGACATGAGAGTCTAAGCCTTGTTGTAATACTCGGTGAGGGAATTACCCCATTTCTTGAACAATGAGAGTTGAAGTTGTCTGCACTACATGGATGGCGGAGTGAGTCCTAAAGAGATCTGTGTAGATGGTCTAGATCTCCCTGAAAGTGCGACACTCCACTATTTGGGCAAGAATGGGTTTCGTCAGTGAGAAAGTCAAGACTGCTATGACGAGGTTGTCATGGATGGTCCATAACTACTATTCAGCTGATGGGAGGTCAGGAGTCGATTCCGAGTAGGCAAGAGAGTCATCAATGAAGCCAAAATAGGTCTTGGGAGAAAAGGTAAGGTGCCACTTAACCCTTCATGAGAGGATAATTTTTTTTATATATAAGAGTTTGACAGTAATGAAATTTGAGAAAGTGAGAAGAAATAAATTATTTGCCATTGTTAGTTGTAAGTCCTATAATAAATCTGATATCATATAAAAATATTCAAAGATGATAATTTGGGTTGTGAATTCAAATGATGTTTTCATTAATTGTTGTCAGCTGAATACAAGTTGATAACTCCACTCCCTTGATGAAAATCGGAAAAGGTTTCAAAGGCTTTGACACAAACCCTGTGTCAAAGGTCTTGAAGCTAAAGCTGTATTGATGAAATTCAAAACCTGTATTTTAGTTATTATCTTATATATATTATCTATGTGTGGTTTCCAAATATTATTATACATATGTTATACTAACCATACAACCAAGATTTCGAAGAAATCTCCTTCCTTAAAGCTGAAAGACATGAAGATCAAATCAGGTGGATTGTGGCTTTGCAGTTTCCCGAAATAGAAGATTGCGAAGATCCTTCCTAAGCCATGATCTCAAGTAGCTGTTGGGTGAAGATTCTTGGCGCCGATTTGATCAAGAATAAAAGGAGATGAAGAGGAAAGAAGAAAGGAGAGTTGAACACTGACGATCATTGAACTACAACGCACACTCAGCCCTCAAGTCAATCTTTCTTCTACGTGTACTCTCTGCTAGGTGCTAAGTGTTTTATCTTTTGTTTCAAAGCATTTGAGAGTTACACAGTGAGCTTATAGGATATATTCTGAGAGAGTGTTATACTCGAGAGTTTATAACTCAGGAAGTGTGCACTAGGTTATTGATTCACGAGTGTAAGAGGATTGTACTAGATAGCTGAGAGAGGTGGGGCTCTTCTTGATTGGTCTAGGACTCCAAGGGAACGAGAGTTGACTAGATTGCAATTGTATAGGAGAGAGGGTTCTCGGTGAGCTATTAGGATCCTAAGCTTTGTGAAACAGTAAAGCCTGTTGAATCCTAGGGTTGTGGAAGAACCCTAGGTGGGGACTAAGTCTTAAAGGAGCCGAACCTCGTTAACAATTCATCGTGTTCTTTACTTATTGCTTTACCATTATTTCCGCACTTATTTCGAATTGTATAACTTTGTTGTGCTTCAAGTATCCCAATCGAAAGAATTGAGTTTACTCCCAGAGGTTTGGAAAGCGTTTCAAAAGTCTTGAGATTGTCAGCGAAAAGTTGGCATACTCTATTCAACCCCCCCTTCTAGAGTATCTTTATTCTAATTTGTTATACATTATCGAACCTTCAATTGGTATCAGAGCCTTACTCACTGCTTTTGATCTAACAATCTTGTGAGTTTTGATCATGTCTGGTGAAGCAAGCAGAGGATTTGCACAAAGGAGGTCTACCAATAGACCACCGCTCTTTGTGGGAAACAATTTTGTCCACTGGAGGTCCTTGATGAAAATGTTCATTATAGATCAAGATCTGGAACTTTGGAACATTATAGAGAATGGTCCAAAGATTCCTGAGAAAGAAGGACCAAATGGAAGCAGAGTCATGAAGACTGAGGACGAATACATCCAAGCGGATCTTGAACTCGTTTCCAAGAACTATAAGGCCATTAACTTGCTATATTGTGGTCTTAGTACTGATGAGTTTAATCGTATTTCATCTTGTAGGTCGGCTAAAGAGATTTGGGACAAGTTAGTTGTCACCTACGAAGGAACCAGTCAAGTGAAGGACACCAAGATCAGCATCTTCCTTCGAAAGTATGAACTTTTCAAAATGAAGCCTGATGAGTCTATCAAGGCCATGTTCACACGATTCACGGAAATCACAAACAACCTTGACTCTCTCGGCAAGACCTTTGAAAATGTTGAGAAAGTAAGGAAGATATTGAGGTGCCTCCCAAAAGACAAATGGGGCCCTAAAGTGACAGCCATAGAGGAAGCCCAAAATCTCACCACTCTACCCCTTGATGACTTGCTTGGGAAGTTGATCACACATGAGATGATTCTCAATGAAGGCGATGGAAAAATCCCAACAAGCACTAAGAACTTGGCACTCAAGTCTAAGAAGGATGAGCCCAAAGATGTGTTTGATTCTGAAGATGAGGATGATGATGAGGATGATCCCATTGCTCTCATTACAAGAGGTCTTTCTCGAATCCTCAAGATGAAGAAGCAATTCAACAACAAAGATGGATCAGAGTCTTCTAAATTTCGAGGTAAGTCTCAATACAACAAATATGACAAGAAGACTAAACCTTTGTCTTGTTTTGGATGTGGTGAAACAGACCATCTAGTGAAAGATTGCCCTCAAAAGAAGAAGAGCCAGTTCAAGAAAGGTGATAGATGGTAAAAGAAAGCCATGGTGGCAGCTTGGAGTGATTCTGACTCAGGTGACTCAGATTTAGATGATGAGAAGGCCAACATTTGTCTCATGGCCTCAGGAGATGAATCCCACGATGAGCAACTTGAGGTAACTGTAAGAGAACTTATGGCAAGTTCAAAAGAGGTACTATCGAAATTCCTTTCTAATATGATTGCCAATGAAGAGAAGCTTATTGCCCAAACCAACACTCTTATTAAGAAAACCGTGGACCAGGAAAGAACTATTGAGGAACTGTCAATGAGGGTCAAAAGTCTTGAAACCTCTTATTCGGGTCTTGACATTAAAGTCAAGACTCTTGACTCAGAGAAATCTGAACTGAAGCAAGATCTCTCATCTCTAAGAAGTGAACATCATGACTTAAAGAGCGAGAAGATCTCCCTGAATAAGAAGATTCAAGACCAGCAGGCAGCCCTCATAAGTTTTACCAAGTCCAAGGGCACTCTTGATAGGATGTTGGGTGAGCAACAAAGCTCTCTAAACAGAAGTGGTATTGGTTACAACCCAAGGTTTTTAAAGAAGCAACACATTACCACTTTTGTAAAGGCAAAAGGAAGCAAAACCTCTCCTATATGTCACCACTGTGCAAGAAAGGGACATGTAAGAGAGACCTGCCCCTATAGAAGAAAGGATCCTCATATTATTCGCAATACATTTCCTGTTCACTTGAGAAAAGAACGGATAATGCAAGTTTGGGTCCCCAAAGGCACTATTTTACCAAATATGGTTTATCCCAATAAAGGATCTAAATTTGCTTATTGGTCTAGCCACAAAGGTTGATTTTTGTTTTGCAGGAGATCACCAGGGTGAAAGAGCAAAAATGGATTATTGATAGTGGATGCTCTAGACATATGAGTGGGAAGAGGTCTCTCTTCCATGAACTGAAGAAGCAATTCACTGAAACAATCACTCTTGGTGACAAAGGAAAGTGTGACATCGTTGTTATCGATAGTGTTGGGAGTGATCCTAACCACAGTATTAAAAATGTTTATCTTGTTGATGGTTTGAAGTATAATTTGCTTAGTGTTTCTCAACTATGTGATAATGGTAATGATGTTGGATTTAACAAGAAAAGATGTTTAGTGCGTAGAGAAGATACAGGTGAAATAGTTCTAACTGCCTATCGTTATAACAACATCTATGCCGTGAATACTGAGCAAGTGGCACAAGGAAGCTTAACCTGCCTAAAGGCTTTGACGGACGATCCAAAGTCTGGACCTTGAAGCCTAGGCCAAAGCATCAATCAGTCATTGGCACACGTTGGGTATTTCGGAACAAGCTAGATGAGAATGGTAAGGTCGTGAGGAACAAAGCAAGGCTTGTTGCTCAAGGCTACAATCAAGAGGAAGGTATAGACTACGAGGAGACTTTTGCTCCCGTAGCTAGGCTTGAAGCCATTCGCATTTCATTAGCATTTGCATATTTTATGGGCATAAAACTATATCAAATGGATGTCAAGTGTGCATTTCTTAATGGTTTCTTAGAAGAAGAAGTTTATGTGGCTCAACCCCCAGGTTTTGAAAGTTTGGAATTTCCTAATCATGTTTACAAACTAGACAAAGCACTATATGGTTTGAAACAAGCCCCAAGAGCTTGGTATGAGCGCTTGTCAAAATATCTTTTAGAAAATGATTTTAAAAGGGGGTTGATCGACAAGACTCTTTTCATCAAGACCAAAGGAAAGGACATATTGGTTATCCAAATATATATTGATGATATATTGTTTGGTGCTACTAACACATCTTTGTGCAAGGAATCTTCCGATATAATGTGCAGTGAATTTGAGATGAGCTTAATGGGAGAACTCAACTTCTTTTTGGGGTTGCAAGTTCATCAATCTAAGAGAGGGATCTTTGTCAACCAAAGCAAGTATACTAAGGATCTCTTGAAGAAGTTTAAGATGGATCAATCCAAAGCAGCCAAGACACCCATGATCTAAGGACAAGGTTGAGCTCATGGGCCATGAGCTCAACCTTGTCCTTAGATTAAGACAAGACCGGGAAGAGTGTCAATCAAAAGGAGTATCGAGGGATGATTGGATCTTTATTATATCTTACTGCTAGTAGACCTGACATCATGTCTAGTGTTTACATGTGTGCTAGGTTTCAAGCTGACCCTAAAGAATCTCACCTCGTGGCTGTGAAGAGGATCTTTCGATATCTAAATGGCACCAAGGAGCTTGGCTTGTGATACCCAAAGCAAAGAGATTTTACACTAATTGGGTATTCTGATGCAGACTTTGCAGGCTATAAGGTGGATAGGAAGAGCATGTCGGGATGTTGCCAATTCTTAGGGGCATCCTTGATTAGTTGGCACTCAAAGAAACAAAACTCAGTTGCTCTTTCCACTGCAAAAGCCGAATACATAGCCGCTGGAGCATGCTTCTCCCAAATCCTTTGGATTGCTCAACAAATGAGAGATCTTGGCATCGACCTCAAAAACATTCCCATTAAGTGTGACAACACAAGTGCCACACTACTAGAATTGTGTTCATAGACATCGGGTCTTTTACATCGGTCAAAAAAACACATGATATTAAAAATATTTAAAACATCAGTTTAAAAATTATTGATGTTATTAAGATTAGATACATCGGCTTAACTTTTTGGACAATGTTAAAATTTCGTTTTTAAAAAATTTTGAAGTACGCAGAATACACTTAGTTGAAATTTTAAGCGGTAAAATAACCCCGCTCCAAAACACTTGACTAGAAATAGCGACATTCAAATTTTTTAAGAAAAGGACCAAGTCAAATTGAAATTTTGCTAAAATAAAGCGGTAAAAACCCTTAACAAAAAATTTTGAAATTTGGATTTTTGCGTTAAAAAAATCCCACATATCAACACTTATCCAAATATCCTAAAAAAAATCCTAAATTCCCCATTCTCATTCAGTTCTCATTCAGATCCATTAACACATATCTCTCTGAACCTTCTATGGCGGTAGATGACCGAAGAACCCTAACCCTATTTGTGCACCTATATCGAATACCATCCCCTCTCTCTGAACTTATAATGGCGATGGTAGTGGAGATTACCTTCTCTTACGCCTCCATTTCGTTGACCCCAGCTTGTCATCTCTAATCTGGCACCGTGTCCCCTTCCTCGGTCGACATATCTGGTAACCGTGGTGCCATTCAAGTGACTAGCTCCCTTGTGGTCTGTCTCCTCCATAACCAAGGTATTGTTCTCCTCTCTTTCTCTCCCTTCTCCTCATATAATTGGTTTGACTCCTTCTTCTCGACATTCTTTTTTGACCTAGAGTTTTTCGACCTAGGGTTTTCGATCTAGGGGTTGCGAGGCTGAAATTTTGGGGGTCCATGGTTGAATTCGACCTAGACTGAACTCGACCTAGGCTGAAATTTGACTCTTCTCCTCATCTACTTACCTTTGTTTGAATCGACCTAGGCTGAGAGAACTCTATGGTTGAAATCGACCTAGGCTGAAAGTCGACCTAGTGTTTTTCAACTTTAGGTGTTGAATTCGACCTAGGCTAAACATTGGGGTTCTGTCTTGTTTTTTTATTTGCGCTTGTCAATTTGACATTCTTTGTGTTATGGATGGATTGGATGCTTATGCTACTTGCTATTACAGTTGGCTTTGTGTTTAAACTTGTGTTCAATTTTGTTTCTTTTTCTTCTTCTACTTACAACAATATTTGTGATGCTTTGGTTCGATCTAGGGTTTCCTTTTTTTTTTGCAGTGAAATAAGCCCCCTATCTGAATTGATAGTGTAGTGCAATGATTTGTTGGTCAGATTATTGGCAACATAGTGATTCATGGAGTTGTTTATCCTTGGTTCCTTGTTGATGTTCTACATAAGATGATCTTTATATATTGATGCTAATAAAGATAGTTTAAACAAGGACGAAATTTGGATGGTTTGAACAACATGGAGCCTTTTTGTCTCAAATTAGGAATTTTAGGAGAAGAAGAGCTAATGTTGATTAGGCATTGGAGGATTAGGCAAAAATTTCGTATCTCTCTACTTGTTATTACAGATCTAGGTTTAGTGGTTAACTTGCGTTAACTTTTGTTTCTTCCTAATGTATAGAAATGTACACATTTGAGATTGATTTGATAAGGAAAAAGATGATATTGAGAGGACAATGGAGTCTACAATTGAGAAAGCACAGCGCAGTGGATCAAAAGACATCTCTCAAGCTTCGGTGAGTGTTCCAAGGAATTCGCATTATTATAAATATCACCCTACTATCAAAGCTGGTTAATTAAGAGCATTTGTTCCTATATTCCAACTTTGATAAATTTTATTATCAGCATAGCACACATATTCACTGAATCAGCTTTGATTCCCTCACGTCATGCTTCATTTATGACATGCTTTTTTTTAAATCTGAATTTTTGATTTATCTTCAGCTTGGAGGGGAAAGATTGACTTGTTCTGATTCAGACAATGCCATCATCAGTGAACACATTTCAGTACAGTGCTATGGAACTGATGAAAGGCATGCTATCTAAATTAGCAGTTTGTTTTATGGAAAAGGATTGGATAATTTAACAAACTTAATTTTGATAAATCCCTTTACAGTGTTACACTTCAATCAGTTAAGAGCGGTTCACGATTCCAAGATGTAAGTAAAGTAGAGGTAGACATCCTCAATGGATCGAGGAAGGGGAAAGAGGAAAAGAAAGCCAAAAGTTCACTTTGATGTAAGTCTTCTCTCACAATAGATGCACCTTCAATTAAAAAGGTGAAATTTGATGGAATTTTTACTGAAAAATCTTTCCTCATGCGACTATGGTTAGGCCTCTTGCTTTGCTTTCCCGTGTTTTTATCTTCGGCTCCGATGATATGCCTTCTGACCTATACATGAATGTTCTGGCTATACAACCTTTTGTTCTTAGTTTTAATTTATTGAGTTTTTTAGGATGCATGGCACTGTGATATACGTGGCTCTAAATATGGGAGGGGATTTAGTAAGGAAATGTTGGATTTTGCTCTAATTTTTGGTTCCCTTTATTTTACAATATAGACACTCTAACTATCATGATTACACAATGCTTCCTTATGAATGTTCAATTATCTATTTTCTGGATAACTGACGCTTAGATGGAAGCTAGGAGCTGTCTTTTCTAGGATTTGTGCATCAGTTTTAATTAAGAAAAAACAAGTATTGCAGACAAACGTTGTTGTCATACATTCCAGTTCCTTAGTTTTAACTAAGAAAAAACAATCCTGTCATGCTCAGCCCCTTTACACCCTCCCAGTATGTTGTCATATTCTCCTAAGAGAAATTAAACATTGCTGTCATACATTCCAGCTCCTCAATTTTCTATTTTTCTTTGCAATTTCCAGCTTCAATCCCCATACATTTAGAGCTCAGCTGGGTTTGTTGCACATTAACTTGCTCCTTCATTAGTTGCTCAAATCTATTATGAATTTTAATCTCATGGGCACTTCTCTTCTGTTGCACCTTAGACTCCGAAGAGACAATCTCCCTTCCGCATTCTGTCATACCTTTCTCCTTTTTCTTGCTGTCCTTGTAAGCATTTTTATCATCTACAAGAACACCCTTTCCTTTACTCAGTTCCTTCATATCCATCAGACTCAACTATTTCCTGTGAATCTTGCAGCTTGTTACCTTCACCTTCCATAACAGCTCGTCTGTTATTCTTCTGGTGCCAAGGTTGATTGGGATTTCAGCATGGTACAACCAAGACGACTAAGAACAATATAATCAAGGTCTAGGATGCAAACCCAAACCAAAACTCGATTGAAGACATTCTAAGTCATGGGCATACCTTGCTGCTAGAATTTCAGTAAGACATTCCGAGTCATTTTTTTTTATCTAAACTCAAAACACAGGTTCCAAATATGGGATAGTAATTTTGGATTTTTTTATAAAAAAATTTATCTTTCTTATTTCTAATATTGTTCATTAATGTACCTGATGTTGGACCTTTACTGTTCATGTAGAGGGAACTCTTCATTTGCATATTCTGATGTTGGTTATAGAGTTGTCATACATTTGTAGAAGTAATTCTTATTGATACAACATTTTCATAATCTGATGTTGTATACTTGTTGATACAACATTTTCACATTTGAATATACTATATTATGTCATGCCTTTGGACAATGATACTTGTTTTGACACATAATTTTTTAAGATGAAATTATGCTCCAAATAGAGTATTAAAATCTCTTAACTCCATCTGCTGAGTTTTTATTTTGTCGCACTCTTAGTGACTGATACATGTTGTTTTTAAGTTCTCAAGAAGTGGGCTATCAGTTGGCTAATTAATCATATATTTTTTAAAGATGTTTATTATTAAATAGTAGCTTGCCTCGTTTCATGAAGTGATTGATACTGCTTGCAATTCATTATGCTGTCTTGGGTCAGTCCTCAACTTGGGTCAGTCCTCGATCATTTTTAGCTATATAAAGATATGTATTGCTGAATCTATTTTTCAAATTTGTAATTTTGAAAAGATTTTCAAATTTTATTGCTGAATCTACATGAGTATATATTGCTGAACCTGTTTTTAAAATCTATAATTTTGAACAGATTTTATTGCTAAATCAAGAGATGAATCACGCACACTTTGCTTGTTCAGAAATGATGAATCTGCTCATGTTTTGAGGATTTTGATGATGAAGCTCAAGCAATGAAGTCTGCTCGGATGATGGAAGAAGCTTACTCAACTGGAGTCACTATCCATTCTTTTAGTTTGTGTAATACTAAGCACAAAAGTCTACGCATGTAGATGATATGAATAGATACTAATAGATAGAACATTATTGAATGATTTGATCTATTTTGATTATTTGAGAAGTAGCCTATTAATGGATACAAACATGAAATGAGACATGATTTAATAGAATAAAAACAATTTGAAAATGTATTGAAACACAATAAAACAACTAATAAAACTGATGTCTTTTGCGAAATTACACATTGTTATTCATAAAGAAAATGATGTTGTAATATTTTTAGTCATCATTTCTTTCAAATATACTGATTTAAATATATACATATAACATTGTCTTTATAAATATTGAATGTTGTATACTATTTTTTAAACAAAATAACAAGACAAAATACAAAGGAAAAATTAATAAACATGAAATGAATCACCTATAACTGATGTAAATAAGATATTACAACATTGTTTTTGGAAAAAATATCGATGTTAATGTGAATCTTTTTATTGCTCTACATATCTGTATATAGCTAAAAATGCAAAATAACAATGTTTTAACATTAAGCGAATCAATCAAAATGTAATTATATTCATGCATTTAAGTCGATCTTCCAAAGAGAAACGATGTTATAAATCATTATAGACATCGGTTTATAACCGATGTGGTAAAGTTTGGATTTTTAACGCCACCCACTAACACGTCGAATTTTTTTTTGATTAACATCGGTTTATACCCGATGTCTATGAACATAATTCTAGTAGTGCCATCTCCATTACAAAGAATCCCATTCAGCATTCAAGGACCAAACATATTGATGTGAGGCATCATTTCATTAGAGACCATGTGGAAAAAGGTGATGTGTCAATATCATTTATATCAACTGATTATCAATGGGCTGACATTTTTACTAAGCCATTGGCAGAGGACAGGTTCACCTTCATTAGACGTGAAATCGGAATGCTTAACAGGGATGCACTTTCGTAGGGGGAGCTTTCCCTTTACGAAAGAAAACTTCTACTCAATGTCAAGACCTTTAAACCTCATTTAAAAGGTTGTGAACTGAACAGTAGAGCACATATAACGGATCATATATTTGGTTGGTATCTTTTTAGATATTTGATCAAATATTTTTAAAAAAGGAAGTTTATATATCTTTACTTCATTGTTACCTTCAGGAAAATCTTTTTATTGCATGTTATCCGATTATATTTTTTATTTGTGGAAATTATTTAAATCGGATAAACATCTTGCCTTAACCATTAAGATTCAACCACCCCAATCGCCAAGGATACCAAAACTGGGGAAATCAACCACCCCAATACAACCCTAGAGATCCTCCGCCTTACTGAGCTCCAGGCCACCAGGAGAGAGAGCCAAGAAGAGATGATTTCCAACTCATCCTCGATGAGTTAAGGAGGAACCAAACGGCGAGTCAACAATTGAGCAACACCATCCAGAACCAACTTTAAGGGCTCAATGCCCGCATGGGAGAGATGGATACCTGAAGGAAGAACATGGAGACCCAACTGGGTCAATTAACGGCTCAAATTCCTAAGCCACCCAGCAAGCTCCCAGGACAACCACAAGAAAATCCAAAGGGGCAGGCCGGGCACATTGCCGCTGTCAATATAAGGAGTGGACGTCAATTGCATGAGCCACGGAGCAAAGGAGAAATCTCTAAAGAAGCAGTCGATGTCGACACCCTAGTCGATGTCCAGGGCCCTGTCGACGTCGAACACCAACTCGATGTCGAGCCCACTACTGCAGCACCCAAGGAGCCAGAGGACCACTCAATCTCGAGTGACCAACTCAATATCGACCAGATGTCGATGTCGACACCTCTACATCTCGACCACAGCTTCAGACTCCTCCGAGGTCGACCAACCTAGTCGATATCGACCCCTCTGACCCCTCTGTCGATGTCGACCAGTCCAGAAAGCAAAAGTTAACTACTTTGGCTCTGAAGCCATCCAAAGCAATCCTTTTTCCCTCCAAGGCATTAAAAGACCCAACAAACACCAATTTTAGGCGCTTCGTGAAGATCCTGCAAGGACTCAACATCACCATCCCACTCACGGAAGCGCTAAATGAGATGTCGACATACATGAGGTTCCTGGAGAACATTCTCTCCAAGTTTATTGCATCTTTTGACTTCATATTTCATTCGATTCCCAAAGAAAAGGTTGAAAATAATGCAAATTTGTGTAGAATGAGCTAACCTGCAAGAAATAGAGTCTGCACAAATTTTGGTCTAAATATGTAGGAATTGCAGTGGAATCGGAGTCAAAACGAAGAAGCCAAGTGAAGCTGAGAAGAGGTCAATATCGACAGGATTGGTCGATATCGACTACAAACATCGACACAAACTCTGAGTATCGAGATAGACCACACAGACCAACCAAGAAGGACGCTCGATATCGATTACCTGAGGTCGATATCGACTTGACACCAGAAATCGAGTGGAGAAGAACCCGTCGAGAAGAAACAAAGAGGTCGATATCGACTACTCTGGTCGATATCGACTAGACTTCGACATGGGTTGAACGCGCTTTTTGAGACACGGATTGGAAATCTTATCAACTAAAGCCCAGATTATCTTGTAATATTAAACAGATTACAGCTTAGAGTTATTTGTTTTTTACCTTAAAGATTTATTAAGTTGTTTTAGATATTTACTAAAATAAAAGATCTATCTTACTAGTTGGGATAAAATTTAAATAGAAGATAGAAGATACTATCATTGGATAGTAAGGATTAGTAGCCTATAAATAAAGCCCTAGGGGCTGGTTTTTATTCATTCAAGCAAGAAAGACACAATAGCATTAAGCAATAAAGTTAGAGTTTTAGGTTTTGAGCTTTAGGGTTTCGGCGCTTGCGATAATTGGCGTTGAGATTGTAAAGATTCAAATTTCTTCATCAATGCAAGTTTATTTCCTTTCAATTTCAAGCATGTCTTCTTTCAACATGAGGGAGTATTCGCCCTTTCTTCTAGGGTCGGGGTGAGCCCGACGATATCCATGGTGGTAAGGTTTGTATGTCGCTGAAAAAGGTATCTTTTATCTCGCTCTACCTTGTGCTTCATCTTTAAATGCGAATTTAAGGAACTCATGTTGTGAAACTTGGATAGTAATTAGGGTTTCTATTCGAAAGATTATAAACTCAATTATGACAAAGGTAGACGCAAATTAGGTTAATTTATTGCAAGATATATTTTCCTATTTTCCGGTTGAGGTGAAAGCCTTCTCCTTTATGGTAAAAGCATGCATCTTTAGTGGTTTCTTACTTATACCATCATGGTCGTCGTCGCGGTAATCCCTGGCTTTGGAAGATCTTTTCTTTATTAAGTTTACATCTTTAATTGCATGTCGTTCGTTGAGTTATCGAAAAACCCAACACCCCTGGTTTATTTCTGATCATTGCTCCTTATTCATCCTTCTTTCTTCGGCCTTTCTTCGCCGACAAAAACTAACTTTTCTGCAGGAACAACATTGATATCGAACACAAACATCGATATCGACCACTGTGCCCAGATTGACGGTCTTCTGTGTTGATCTCGAGTCTTCTGCACGAATTAGCTGAGGTCGATTTCGAGGCACCTACTCGATATCGACCACCCTGTGTCGACTGACAGTCTTCTGAGCCAGTCGATTTCTGCCATTAACATCGATATCGACCTCCCTAGTCGATATCGACTACCGTTTTTGTATCTACGGGTTTTCTGTTGCAGAAGGAATCAACAGCCAAGGTCGACGTCGAGTGTTGTGCTCGAGATCGAGGCTTCTGGTCCAACATTCAGGACGTGCCTTCAACGCTATTAGGATCCCGCTGACTCGCTTCCTCGTGGATCGAACCTGATTCCCTACTACTATAGTGGGGAGTCTTGAATTTATTTGAAAAGGCTAAGAGTTGCATTGTTTTATATTTTATTGTATATTTTGATTCAATTCTCCCCACGTCAAATTTTGGCGCCGTTGCCAGGGAACCTATCAATCGCGCCCTAGGAGTTTATTTTCACATTTCCTTTTAGTTTTGTTTTATAGGTGTATGTGACGCGCTGATCGCCCACCTGAGTTCGAAGGAGTAGACGACCCTGAACGCTATCTCCATCTAAGGGCCCGAGCTATCAAAATCATGGCGGACAATGAGACCTAGGCTAAAAAAAATTGAACGCCTAAAGAAGGAAGTAGAAGATTTCACCGCCAGAGAAGCGACACAAAGAGAGCATGCTGAAAGGGAGGAGCAAGCTAGGAGACAATATGAAGCTCAAATCAACGCCCTCCCATGGAACGCAAAGCAATACATGCATCCATCGCTAACAGTGCCTGAATTGGCGATTCTTATCCATACTTCTAACTTTGAAATTAAGCCTAATTTCCTTACTGAGATTAGGAGACACCAATATGAAGGAAAACCTAATGAATGCTCTATGGCACATATATCAACCTTCTTAGATCTCTGTGATACTATTGCTGATGGACAGAGTCTTCAATATGTCCAACTAAAAGCTTTTCGTTGGTCCCTTATAGGTAAAGGATTGCAGTGGTTGGAATGCTTAGCCCCAAGATCGCTCCGCACCTAGAATGAAGTCAAGGACGCGTTCCTCAACAAGTTCTTCCCTCCATCCAAGACAACGTTGATCTAACAGAAAATCACGGCTTTCAAAAAAAAGCCTGGTGAGGCTCTGGCGACTGTTTGGGAAAGGTTCAAGGACTTACTGCGATCATGCCCGACGCATGGCCAACCACCATACGTGATTCAGGAGATTATTTACAATGGTGTTGCTGCTGCGACCAAGGAGAGGATCAACACCTACATCTCCTTTGGCTACCTTGAACTCGCTCCACAAGAGGCTTGGAACACCATAGAGAGGTTGGTGGAGTTCGACAACACATATGGGACTCCTGAAGCTTCCGACACATCATCATCGTCGAGGCCTGCCCCATCTATACCATTATATGAACCCTCTAAGGTAATCGATCCGGACGTGAAGGAGCAATTCCACAGAGATCAACTTTGAAAGCTCCAAAAGCAAGTGAGGTTCCTTTTAGTGAACCAAGATTGCATCGAATGCGGATCGCAGCGACACACCACCATCGAGTGCCCCCATGCTGAACAAGTGCAACTAGCGGAGACTCATGAGGAAGCCAACTACATGAGGAGTCCCAATCGCCAATATTGGGGAGATAAAAGGTTCCAACAACCACAAAGGAACCCAGTTAACCCTAGGGACACCCCACTCTATAGAGCTCCAGGGCACTCGGAGAGAGACCAACGGAAGGATGATCTACAACTTGTGCTGGACGAGATAAGGTGGAATCAAGCAAAGAATGATCAATCGAACAATGCAATCCATTCTCAACTCAATCACCTTACCACAAGGATAAAGGAGAGGTATATATGGAAAAAGAATGTAGAGACCCAACTGGGTCAATTGGCGGCACAAATCCCTAGATCGTCCGAAACGTTCCCTGGGCTACCAACTACAAATCCTAAGGGGCAATTCAGGTCGGGCCACATTGCAGCCATGCAACTAAGGAGTGGCAACAAACTACAAAAGCAACGAACGGAAGCGGAGGAGAAAGCTGCAGATCCAGTCGATGTTGAGTCAACAGTCGATATCGACCCCCAGGTCAACGTCGAGCCACTTCAGAGCACTCGGAGCCACAACCGCAGTCGAAATCGACCATTCTGGTCGATATCGACCAGATCCTAGTCGACATCGACACCTCGAAGGCCCCTCCGACTACCGTTTTGGCTCCTCCACCAAAGAAGACGTTGCCCTTCCCATCCAAAGCATTGAAGGAGCCCACCCAAGGTAAGTTTAGGCGTTTCGTAAAAATCCTTCAAAGTCTTAACATTACTATCCCCCTTACAGAGGCCCTAAGCGAGATGCCCGCCTATGTCCGGTTCCTCAAAGACATCCTTAGCAAGAAGCGGTCCATGGCAGAGATCGCAGAGGAGTGCTCAAAGATGGACTTCCCAGAGAAAAAGAGCAATCCAGGGAAGTTTGCAATCACCGTGGGGCTTGGCCAACATCTCTACAAGGCCCTATGTGACCTAGGGGCAAGCATAAGTCTTATGCCTCTTTCTATTTGGCAAAGGGTGAACATTGGAGCACTTGAACCTGTGGATATGAAGCTCTATATGGCTGATAACTCATTTGTCAGGTCCACATGTATAGTTGATGACGTTTTGGTAAAGGTAGGTAAGTTCTTTCTGCCTACTGATTTCATTGTATTGGAAATGCTTGAAGATCCTATTGTACCTATCATCCTTGGTAGGCCTTTCTTAGCTACTGCTGATGCCAATATCAATGTACGTCGAGGATTACTAACCTTTACTATAGGGAACAAAGTGATAGAGTTCTCCTTCAACCCCATAATGAAGGAGGTTAATGGAATGGAGATCAAGTCGGTCTACACCAGCATCATGGATTGCAAAGAACTGACGGAAAGGGCCCTAACTCATGAGGAGGCCCTAGCCCTAGCTGCAGAAGAGCTCACCGACGAGGACATTGAGGAGTTTCTGGCTACATGCACGAGTGATGAGGAGATCTTCGACGATGCTTTATCCATGGAGTTCGAAGAAGAGTTCGAATCGACCAGGAGAGGTCAAAATCGACCATCCCACTCGATATCGAGTGCCCTCTATCAACATCGACCCACTCAGTAAGTCAGGTTTGTTCTCCCTCTTTTACAGACGATATCGAGGACCCTACGTCGACTACAGAGTTCAAAATTGACCAGTCCACATCGACATCAGACGTCGAAATCGACCTACTCCCCTCGACATCGGACAGCTCAGAGGCCGAGGTATGTGCTGAACTTTCAGTCGATATCGACTATTCCTACTTGACTTCGACCTCTTTTCTGCATGATTACTATGAAGAGTCCCAATCAAAGTTGGCATCGCTCTATGCTTGGTCCACGCCAACTCTTGTAGCTGATTTGAGAGCTTTAATCAAGAGAATTGAGATGGATTACCTAGGTGAGATCATGAAGACGGAGGAGCTAGAGCCAATCCTTATCCCACAAGGACCTTCTTCGGTTTTGAAGCCTTTACCCGACACGCTTAGGTATGAGTTTCTTGGTCCCAATTCTACTTTTCCTGTGATTATCAATGCTACACTAACCACGCAGGAAGTAGATAAGCTTATGGAAGTGCTTTGCGCTCATCGAAAGGCAATTGGGTACTCTCTTGAGGACATAAAAGGTATTTTACCCGCTACATGTATGCATAGAATCCTCCTAGAGGATGATCACAAGGCATCTATAGAACACCAGCGGAAGCTCAACCCCAACATGAGAGAGGTGATGAAGAAGGAGATCATGCACATGCTGGATGCAAGAATCATCTATGCCATCTCCGACAACGAATGGGTGAGCCCAGTCCATGTGGTGCCTAAGAAGGGTGGAATGATCGTTGAGGAGAATGAGAAGGGCGAGCTTGTGCCAAAGCGAATCACAACTAGTTGGCGAATGTACATTGACTATCGAAAGCTCAACAACGCCACTAGAAAGGATCACTTTCCCCTTCCATTCATTGACCAGGTATTGGAAAGACTTGTTGAACATGATTACTTTTGTTACCTGGATGGATATTCTGGCTTTTGGCAGGTCCCCATTCATCCTGATGATCAAGAGAAGACCCCCTTTCACATGTTCCTATGGGACTTTTGCATATAGGAGGATGCCATTTGGGCTTTGCAACGCCCCCGCTACCTTTCAAATATGTATGATGGTCATCTTCTCTAATATGATAGAGGACATTGTGGAGGTATTTATGGATGATTTCTCTGTCTATGGCACTACTTTCGATGTTTGTCTTGCTAACCTTCGCAGGGTACTTGCACGATGTGAGGAGACAAACTTGGTTCTCAATTGGGAAAAGTGCCACTTTATGGTAATAGAAGAGATTGTGCTAGGCCACAAAGTCTCAAAAAAGGGAATTGAGGTGGACAGGGCAAAGATAGAGCTTATTGAGAAGTTGCCACCACCTTCATCTATTAAGGACATAAGAAGCTTCCTTGGTCACGCAGGTTTCTATAGGAGGTTTATTCAAGATTTTTCTAAGATTGTCAAACCTTTAACTAACCTACTAATGAAGGATGTTGAGTTTGTGTTTTCTAGTGATTGTCTTGAAGCTTTCAATAGGTTGAAGGAAGCCCTTATATGCGCCCCTATCATTCAATCGCCAGATTGGTCGCAACCCTTTGAGATCATGTGCCACGCAAGCGATTATGTCGTAGGTGTTGTCCTAGGACAAAGGAGAGACAAGAAGCTTCACGCCATCAACTATGCAAGGAAGACTCTTGATGCCATTCAAACTAAGTACACCACGACGGAGAAAGAGTTCTTGGGGGTGGTCTTCGCTTTTGAGAAGTTCCTCTCATACCTAGTGGGCTCTAAGGTAATTGTTCATATTGACCATGCAACTCTTAGGTACTTGATGGCGAAGAAGGATACTACACCTAGGCTCCTGCGATGGGTGCTCCTACTCCAAGAGTTCGACGTTTAGCTTAAGGATAAGAAAGGAACGGAGAAATTCGTGGCCGATCATCTCTCACGGCTACCCAAAGGGCTTCTAGATGACTCACATGACAACATGCCAATCGATGACTCCCGCCTTCATGAGCACCTGATGAAGCAAGAAGCAAAACGGGCAGAAAGTCCACTCGATATCGACCGGACCAAGTCGATATCGACTGCCCCTAAGGTAAGTTTTCTGCCGATTTCGACTATTTCTGACGACAGGTTCATAATTGCAGAGGTCGAAATCGACCACCAGAAGTCAAAATCGAGTACCAGTCTCGAGCAGCCCAAATCGACTGACATAGTCGATGCAGACCAGTCGAAATCGACCACTACAGGTCGATATCGACCACCTTCCAATGACTCCAAAGGTGACGAAAAGGTAAGCTCCGGTGAGGATTTCTTCTTTACTCCTCCCTCTAGTCCTATTCATGAGTTATTCGATGTAAGAGGGGCGGAGGTACCTTGGAATGCGGATTTTGCTAACTATATTGCAGGAGGCGAGATCCCTTCAGCCTTAACTTCGCAACAGAAGAAGAAGTTTTTGCACGACGTCAAGCAATACTATTGGGATGAACCCTACTTGTTCAAACATGGAAAAGACCATATCTTTCGACGTTGTATCCCAGAGGAAGAGGTAGAGAGCGTGATTTGCCATTGTCATTCTCTCCCTACAGGAGGCCATGCTAAAGGATTCAAGACCGCGACAAAAATTCTTCAATGTGGTTTTTAATGGCCTAACCTTTTCAAAGATATGAAAAACTATGTAACCTTTTGTGATGAATGTCAACGTGCAGGAAATATCACATGGAGGAATGAGACACCGCTCACAGGAATTTTGGAAGTATAGCTCTTTGATGTATGGGGTATTGACTTCATGGGACCATTCCCTGCTTCAGGCCCCTACAAATACATTCTAGTAGCGGTGGACTATGTCTCAAAATGGGTTGAGGCCGTTGCAACTAGGACCAACGATGCGAAGGTAGTCTCTAAGTTTATAGAAACTAACATCTTTCCTCGCTTTGGTGTTCCTAGAGTTCTTATTTCAGATGGTAGCTCACATTTCATTGAGAGAGGCTTTGAAGCACTTTTAGCCAAGTATGGGGTGACCCATAGGGTGGCAATGCCCTATCATCCCTAAACCAGCGGTCAAATAGAAGTCTCCAATCGACAAATCAAAGCCATCCTAGAGAAGACGGTCTCTCGCTCAAGGAAGGATTGGTCATCCAAACTAGATGATGCGCTCTGGGCCTATCGAATGGCCTATAAGACACCAACTCCTTACAACTTGGTATATGGTAAGTCGTGTCATTTGCCCATCGAACTTGAGCATAAGGCGATGTGGGCTCTCAAGGAGCTCAACATGGATTTCGACGAAGCCGGAAAAAGAAGGTTCGTTGACTTGCAAGCCTTGGAGGAGTTGCGCCTAATGGCATATGAGAATGCCAAAATATACAAGGAGCACACAAAGAAGTGGCACGACAAGAAATTGGTGCCAAAAACATATGAGGTAGGTGACAAAGTCCTTGTTTTTAATTCTAGCTCCGCTTATTTCCAGGGAAACTAAGGACAAGATGGAGTGGACCTTTCAAGGTTCATCAAATTTTCCCTCATGGAGCGGTGGAGTTACTTTGCAACGATGGTTCCACCTTTAAGGTAAATGGTCATCGGGTAAAGAAGTATTATGACAAAGAAGACCCGGAAGAAGAGATTCGTGCCACCTTGGTGTTGAACTAGCGCAAAAAGGGAAGTCTGTTGAGCTAGCGACTTAAACTCAAGCGCTTCCGGGAGGCAACCCGTTCTTTTTTTTTCTAAGTTTTTTTTAGATTATTTTATATTTCTTTTAGTTTTTTCATGGCTATTCTATCTAAAGTGAACCAGGAGATCGAGTACCCTAAAAGAGAGGTCAATATCGACATTCTGAGTCGATATCGACGGCTGACACTAATATTACAGGTCGACCACACTCAGTCGACTCAGAAGGAGAGGTCGAAATCAACTTGTGATGTCGATATCGACTGGCCGACAAGAGAACAGGTCGAGCAGATTTAATCGACTCAGAGAGGGAGGTTGATATCAACCACAATGGTCGATTTCTTGCCTCTTTCTACCCAATTCTAGCCACTCTTCTAGTATGATTTCTTACTCTTAATCTTTATTTACAAATTTACATGAATATTTGATGATTTTTGAGTGGAAATTACATATTGAGTGTTTTAGGGTTTGAATATTATTTGCTGATGTACATATTTGTACCTTTGTTTATTGCATCTTTTGACTTCATATTTCATTCGATTTCCAAATAAAAGTTTCAAAAGTATATGATCTTGTGTAAGAATGAACTAAAGTATAAGAAATAGAGTCTGCACGAGTTTTGAGCTAACCATGCAGGAATTCGATGAAATCGGAGTCAAAACGAACAAGCCAAGTGAAGCTGAGAAGAGGTCGATATCGACTGGAGACATCGATATCGACCCTAGATTTCGACACGAATTTTGAGTGTCGAGATAAGCCACACAGACCAGACCAGAAGCCTCGATATCGACACACATGCATCGATATCGACCATCGTCATAGACATCGACTGGAGCTGGACAAGTCGAGCAGAAACACAAGCATCGATATCGACCTCTGGTGTCGATATCGACCCTACCTCGACAGAAGATAAATCCGATTTTGAGACTCGGATTGTGAAGTCTATCATCAAAGCCATGAATTATCTCGTTGTTTTAGATATTAGCAGTTGTTTATTATCTTTTCGTTTAAGTTTTTATCAAAAATAAAAGACCTATCCTAAATTGTCCGGATAGAGTTAATAGTTTAGATAGGAGTTACAATCCTCGGATAGCGAGGATTAGTAGCCTATAAATAAAGCCCTAGGGGATGATTTGTTACGGCATCGAATCACCCAAGACAAGGACAATAGACAATAGATAGTTAGAGTTTTTGAGCTTTAAAGTTTCAAGCGCTTACGATAGTTGGCGTTGAGATTGTAAAGATTCGAAATTTTCCATTTATGCAAGTTATTTCAATTCAAGACATGTCTACAATCAACATGAGTGAGTAGTCCCCCTTTCTTCTAGGGTCGGGGTGAGCCCGACGATAGCCATGATGGTAAGGTAAGTACGTCGCTAAAGAATGTATCTTTTATCTCCCTCTACCTTGTTCTTCATCTTTAAATGCAAATTTAAGGAACTCATGTTGTAAAACTTGGGTAGTAATTAGGGTTTCTATTCGAAAGATTATAAACTCAATTATGACAAAGGTAGACACAAATTAGGTTAAGTAATTGAAAAATATCTTTTCCCATTTGTCGGTTTAGGTGAAAGCATTTTCCTTTATGATGAAAGCATGCATCTTTAGTTGATTCTTACTTCTTCTATCATGGTTGTCGTCGCGGTAATCCTTGGCTTTGGAAGACTTTTCCTTTATTAAGTTTACATTAAAATTTGCCCGCCGTTCGTTGAGTCATCGAAAAACCCAACACCCTTGCTTAATTCTGATCATTGCTTCCTTCCCATTCTTAATTCTTCGGCCTTTTCTTTGCCGACAAAACAACTAACTCTCTGCAGGAAGACATCGATATCGACAGCAGAGGTCGATATCGACCAAAACTGATAGATCGATGGTTTTCTGAGTCGATCTCGAGACTCCTGGGAAACTTCTGCAAGCATCGATATCGACCTCCTTGTGTCGAAATCGACCCCCTTGTATCGACTGGCAGACTTCTGAGCCAGTCGAATTCGTGGACTAACATCGATATCGACCCCCACCAGTCGATATCGACTACCGTTTTTATTTCTGCAGGTCTTCTGTTGCAGAGAACATCGATAGCCAAGGTCGACATCAAGGTCTGGCATTGAGATCGAGGCTTCTGGTTGAACATAAAGGACGTGTCTTCAACGCTACTAGGATCCCGCTGACTCGCTTCCTCGTGGATCGAACCTGATTCCCTACTACTATAGCGGGGAGTCTTGAATTTATTTGAAGAGGCTAAGAGTTGTATTGGTTTATATTTTATTATATATTTCGATTCAATTCTCCCCACGTCATTTGCGCGGGAAATTGAAATTGCATGATTTAGGGCTCATATTAGATCTGATTCTTTTGATATGATGGGGTAAAATCTGAATTTCTATTAGGTTTGATATTGTTAAATGTTCAAGAAATTGGGTTTATGAAATTTGATAAGTTTATGGAATTTCTTGAATTTTTTAGATAATCTTTATTTTTTATGGTTAAAAATTGGTTATTTATCTTTATTTGATCATTAAAATTAGGATTGCAAGATTTAGCACTAAGATTAGCCAATGTTAATATTGCAAATTTTTAGGCTAGTTTCTAAACCTAAGTATGGGGTTCTTTATATTGTTTAAATAAAGGGAATTATCTTTGGCATTGTTTTCTTTTCAGACAATGGTGCGAGCCAAGACTGTTCCACGGGATTCCCTTTACATTGCGGATGCATAGCAGATGGCTCTAGCCACTGACCTGACTAGTCGAGTGCGCAGAGCTCGCTGGTACCACTATGCTGATATGGTCCAGTTGGGCTTCCACACAGGCATCCAGGAGGCATTTGAGTATGTCTCCCTAGAGAGGTTGATCGACGACTTGGATGCCCATTACCCCATTCTGAAAGGGGAGTTTATGGCCACGCTGGAGATCCCTGATCGCGTCTCCTCCACCCACCGAGTCCCCTTCTAGCTCGGCAACAGGCAATTCAGTTTTTCACTTGACGAGATGAGCAACCTATTTGGGTTCGCTTATACTCCAGCACACTTCAGGGTCCATGACCCCAACGTCATCTAGAGCTATATCTCGGGGATCCCAGACCCTGCCCCCACCGACTCATTTACTACCAGGATCGCTAGCCCGTTGTTCCGTGTCATCATTCGCATCCTAGCGAGCAGCATCTGGGCGCGACCTGAGCTCCGCCGCCCCACGCATTACGAGACAGAGACCTTACAGTGGATGCTCTTCAAGGATGAGCCCTTTCCTTTCATGTACGCCTGGCTCGAGCATATACTAGAGCGCCGACGCACAATGAACACTGAGATCCTGGACTGCTACATGGTGGTTGTCTTAGCCCAGGCCTTAGGCGTGCACGTTGAGAGGTATACCGCCTTTGAGCTTACTTATCTTGATTCTACTGTATTGCGACAGGGAGGAGTGATCGCAACAAGTCGAGCTGGATGGAGGCACCCCCAAACGGTGATGCCCCTCCACTACGACTACATGGATCTTTTGTATGTCCCCGATTGGTACCAGTCCTAGACTGGGCAGCCATATCACATGGACATAGATCCCACTGCTGACCCGACGCTTAGGAGGAGGCCCCCATTCTACAACCACGAGCCAGACCTGGAGGCCATGTCCTGGGAGGCAGATCCCCATTCAGATGGAGCCTAGCAGCCCCCAGCCTACCAAGGGGGCGATGACGACGACGATGACGATGATGACACCGCTGATGATGCAGCTAGTGGTGGAGATGGCCCGTAAGGGTCCCACCACAGCTATGTGCCTCCACCCCCTCCGCCCTTCCAGCCTGCCTACTCTACTGAGTGGCAGGACGACGTGACTGCACGCTTCTCCAAGCTCGAGCTGACTGTTACTAAGATGCATGATGATCAGCGCTGCTTCGCCAGGATGTTGGAGGGATTGGGCTCCTACTTGGGCTACAACTTCGATCAGCAGGGTCCCAGCAGCTCCACATTTCAGCAGGGCGGCCCATCCTACTACTTAGGGTCGCCCACTACACAGGACTGGCCCATGCTTCCATCGCCTCCCCCGCCTCCTGAGTAGTGATCTTTAGAGTAAGTGGGAGTGAGTGTTCCCCCTTCCCCTTTACTTTGCTTTTCAACAGTGAGGACACTGTAATTTTTAAGTATGGGGTGGGACTGAAATTGAACATTATAACTTTTCTATCTGGTTGTGGTTATGGTTAAAACTTGGCAACTTGTTTGTAATTACTTTTTATTTGCTTTATGTTTTATTTTTCTGCATTGCATTATGTTTAAAGTTTAAGTCTTTAGTCTTTTAGTTTATTAGTTTTACAAAAATGTCAAAATCCAAAAGAATAGAAAATGTAAAAAAAAATGCATGTTTAGTTTTTAAGTTTGTTTTTAAACCCTACTTAGATTTCCTATGATGAAAAATCAATAGCTGACTTGATCATGTAAATCCTATGGCATATTTTGATGGTTTAGCCTAAGTCCTTAAAATGGTTTTTATGTAGATTGTGAACTTGTGATGAAATTGAGCACATATGATCCTAGGCTAAAAAGCAAATCCAACAAAAATTGTCCTTGTGAGAATTTTTGCCTATAGGGAGAACATTAAAAATCGCTCTGTTTTTTTAAGTGTATTTACTCTTCCTATTCATCTCTAAATGTTGTGATAGTTATTCAAAGCCAATGCATATATATGTTTACGTTTATGAGAATTAAATGATGGAGGCATCTTTTAAGCCATTTTTATCCTCGTTTTACCTACCCTGCATTATCTTTGCTTGAAGCCAGAATATTAGCCTGAGTCTTATAGTGCAAACTCCTCAAAATTATTCCTAGTCGAATTGAGCCTGACCCCCCTTTTTGGGAATTGAGCCTTAGATGGGTTAGATTAATGCATTATGGAAAGAAAAGTACATATTGTCTAGTTTTGAGCAAAGAAAATTAAGGGTTGATACATATTTGCATCTTGTCATATTTTGTAAAAGGATTTTTGGCTCACCATATAAATGCACCTTTATTATAATTTTCGTGTAAAAAAATCCGAAAAAAAAAAAGAAAAAAGAAATATATATATATATATATATATATATATAGTGCATGAGCCAAATTCCTTAGTTTCTTTTATATATCTTTTATACAAGTGTAATATTTTTTGAGAGCATATTAGGGTTTGAAAGAAGGTGGATAAGCATTATGAGAAAGAGGTTTGGATAAGCATCATTGTAAGAGTTATGGTTTGGATATAGTAGTGATAAGATTTAGGAGTCTTGATTCCCGAATTTTATAAGCACCACATAGCCAAATAATTCCATACCCTTTATTTCATACCAAGCCCCATTACAACCCCGTCGAATGAAGTTTTCTTTGAAGTCTTCCATTGAGCGAAAGTCCTCCTGATGGTTCTTATTGCATTTTCATAATTGGTTGTGAAGTGGATTATTATAAATTGCAATGTTTATGAGATTGTATATGGAACTGAGTTGAGCGTTTATCTTCATAGCCTAAACACATGAGAGTTGAGTGCAAACACATTATCCCTGTGAGGTTGGATCAAAATTGCATATGCCTATGGATCGCTCATATATGTGCTATGACGTTAAATTCACTTGCTTTGCTTTGCTACCACTTATGATGTTACTTTTGACAAGGGTGAAGACTTGAATGGTGTATTGTAGGTGTTGGTTATTGCTTGGTTATTGCTTGAAGACAAGCAAGTCTAAGTATGAGGTGTTTTGATGTACATATTTAGTACCCTTTTTATTGCATCTTTTGACTTCAAATTTCATTCGATTCCCAATGAAAAGGTTGAAAATAATGCAAATTTGTGTAGAATGAGCTAACGTGCAAGAAATAGAGTCTGCACAAGTTTTGGTCTAAATATGTAGGAATTGGAGCGAAATCGGAGTCAAAAAGAAGAAGCCAAGTGAAGCTGAGAAGAGGTCGATATCGACTACAGACATCAACACAGACTCTGAGTGTCGAGATAGACCACACAGACCAACCAAGAAGGACACTCGATATCGACTACCTAAGGTCGATATCGACTTGACACCAGAAATCAAGTGGAGAAGAACCCGTCGAGCAGAAACAAAGAGGTCGATATCGACTACTCTGGTCGATATCGACTAGACTTTGATACGGGTTGGATGCGCTTTTCGAGACACAGATTGGGAATCTTATCAACTAAAGCCCGAATTATCTTGTAATATTAGATAGATTACAACTTAGAGTTATTTTTTTTACCTTAAAGATTTATTCAGTTGTTTTAGATATTTACCAAAATAAAAGATCTATCCTACTTGTTAGGATAGAATTTAGATAGAAGATAGAAGATACTATCCTTGGATAACAAGGATTAGTAGGCTATAAATAAAGCCCTAGGGGGATGGTTTTTATTCATTCAAGCAAGAAAGACACAATATCATTAAGCAATAAAGTTAGAGTTTTAGGTTTTGAGTTTTAGGGTTTCGGTGCTTGCGATAGTTGGCGTTGAGATTGTAAAGATTCAAAGTTCTTCATCAATGCAAGTTTATTTCCTTTCGATTTCAAGCATGTCTTCTTTCAACATAAGCGAGTAGTCGCCCTTTCTTCTAGGGTCGGGGTGAGCCCGACGATAGCCATAGTGGTAAGGTTTGTATGTCGCTGAAGAAGGTATCTTTTATCTCGCTCTACCTTGTGCTTCATCTTTAAATGCGAATTTAAGGAACTCATGTTGTGAAACTTGGGTAGTAATTAGGGTTTCTATTCGAAAGATTATAAACTCAATTATGATAAAGGTAGACGCAAATTAGGTTAATTTATTGCAAGATATCTTTTCCTATTTGCCGGTTTAGGTGAAAGCATTCTCCTTTATGATAAAAGCATGCATCTTTAGTGGTTTCTTACTTATACTATCATGGTTGTCGTCGTGGTAATCCCTGGCTTTGGAAGATCTTTTCTTTATTAAGTTTACATCTTTAAGTGTCTGTCGTTCGTTGAGTTATCGAAAAACCCAACACCCCTGCTTTATTTCTGATCATTGCTCCTTATTCATCCTTCTTTCTTCGGCCTTTCTTCGCAGACAAAAACTAACTTTTCTGCAGGAACAACATCGATATCAACCACAAACATCGATATCGACCACTATGTCCAGATCAATGGTCTTATGCGTCGATCTCGAGTCTTCTGCACGAATTAGCTGAGGTCGATTTCAAGGTACCTACTCGATATCGGCCACCCTGTGTCGATTGGCAGTCTTCTGAGCCAGTCGATTTCTGCCACTAACATCGATATCGACCTCCCTAGTCGATATCGACTGCCGTTTTTGTCTCTACAGGTTTTCTGTTACAGAAGGAATCGACAGCCAAGGTCTACGTCGAGTGTTGTGCTCGAGATCGAGGCTTCTGGTTGAACATTCAGGACGTGCCTTCAACGCTACTAGGATCCCGCTGACTCGCTTCCTCGTGGATCAAACCTGATTCCCTACTACTATAGCGGGGAGTCTTGAATTTATTTGAAGAGGCTAAATGTTGCATTGTTTTATATTTTATTATATATTTCGATTCAATTCTCCCCACGTCAGTAGGGGTAGGTAAGCATCAATTCAAAGCCCTTTGTGACCTTGGGGCTAGTGTAAGTTTGATGCCCCTATCGATATGGCAACAAGTAGGCGTAGGAGCATTGGAGCTCGTCAACATGAAGCTATACATGGCGGACAACTCCTTTGTGAGACCAATAGGGGTTGTGGGTGATGTTCTCGTCGAGTTCCGCTTCAACCCGACGATGAGCGAACAAAAAGGCTAGAAGAAGTTGGGCTCACACCTGCGAGAGAAAAGCTTCGCAAATTCTTGTTAAAGATAGTAGCTGCAAAGAGAGTCGAGATCGACTGCCCCAGTCGAGATCAACCAAGGTACTCGATGTCGACCCCCCTGACTCGATGTCGAGTGCCACTGATAGTCATGTAGGCCTTACCATACATTATCTCAACTTCTCCTACTTAAACCTTTATGCTTAGATTTCAATCTCGAATTGAAATCCATATCGGTTCTCGATTTGTGGATTCGTTTCCCATGCCTCCCCTCTCACTACATCAGCAAGGAAGTTCTAACCTCGATCGTAGAGGAAAATGGTATGGGCCAAGTGCTCAAATTGGATGCATTCATGGTGAAGGGCATGCGTGTTAGATACCCGAGAATTTGGGTTAATGTGGATCTGAAGAAGATCCCTAGAAACATGATCATTGCTCTAAATGAGCATGATGCACTACTGAAATTCCCAGTGTGGTTTGAAGACTTTTTTGAAGGGTGTGGGAGTTGTAGCCTCCCTGATCATACCTTTGCTGACTACCCAAAAAGGAGAATTGATCACCCCTTATCAATATATCCTTTTGCAAAGAAGTTGGTGGTGGAAGCTCGTCCTGTACTGCTCCAATGAACAAGGATGTTCTGAAAGAATGGGTCAAGGTGGTAGGGAAAAAACCCAAGGGTAACCTTATTATTTGGGTTGGCCACTCTAAATCTAAGTTTTTGAAAAACAGTGGCATAAATGTCACCGGCCTTCTACTCGGAGTCCTCATCCTCTAAGAAGTCACCCCCTCCTTCTGACTTTGACTTTTCAAAGGCATGCATGGGTGGTAAAATACTGGCTTTTGATCTGCCTGGTATGCCTAAACAACCTATTGTTGAGGTCAATGAGTAACCCCTTATCATCGATGATGCAAATATGGGTGTGAATGTTGGCGAGGCTCTTGTGTCCTCCCCTTACATGCATGATTTGAAGGAGGAACTGCTAGACTATGAGGATGATCCTTTAGTTTTTGAGATGGAAAATTACATTGAAAATGTGACCCCGGAAGTGTATGCAGGTATCTACTATCACTCTCCCATCTTTTAATTTTAATCTTCCTGAGATCACTTTCTCTAAGGATATTCAAGATGTGGTCTTCTCCCCAATTGTTGCTCATATCGAATCTCCATCTATGGTTCAATAGTTAGAGCATCTTGGGGTGTGAGGGTCCTCAAACTCTGGGTCTAAAAAGAGAAGGGGAGGTACTAGTGACCCTGACACAGCTTTGTCCCAGTTGAGGGGATCGAGCCTCATGAAACCACGTTATAGTTCTTAGTCTTTTTCAATGCTTTCTCCGGGGTCTTACTAGGGGTAGTAAGCCCTGTTGTTGGCCGGTGATGATAACACCACACAACCACCTTCTAAGGCTAAAACTCTTGTTATTTTTCATCTACTCTAGTTTGGGTGATTGGCTCATGACCAATCTTTTGGTAAACTTATCTACTTCTCAGCCATTTGGCCTAACTATCTGTATGTTGAATATGCTTGTGATCTATTGGCTTGGTAAGGCCTTTGTAAATCTTCTATATAAATCCAGCTTTACTATGATGTTGTGGAAAATCTTTGATGGCTTTATGAATCTATATGAATCCACCTGTGTTGATTATATTATTGTTTCTATGGTGTTTGCAAGTTATCATAATAACAAAAAGACCATTCCCTATTTTTGGTGTGTAATACAAAGCACAAACAAAACATTGGAAGCCATTAGTTTCAAAACATCTGATGCACTTTGGTTCCTTAGTTTGTGGAACTTTAAATTACAAGGTCAGTTTAATTTATGTGTAAAAACAAAGTGCAACCTCAATTTTAGTAAAGTAAAAAACCCTCATTTTCAAAATTACTTAAAATAATCCACTGCTCATATAAGCCTCATCAGCCTCGGTTTTCTATATGATGGTTACTTCCTTTATGTTTTGGAATTAAAGTCACATAGACACTCCTCTCGACAATACAGGTTATATTGTAGGGCTTGGAAACGGTTACTCAATTGTCTCTCTCTAATGAGCAGAAAACAAGATAAAAAATGAGTGGTTGTATTACGAGTGCTATTTGGCTCTCCTTATTGTCTGAAAAGTATTCCACAACCCACAAATTTATTCTCACCATGATAGAAACTGATGTATGCTTAATATCTCACCAATGTAAGGTTATTGATAAAAGGAAAAAAATCACTAAATGGGATAAACAAAACCAAGATCACTACAAGGAAAAATGTATTTGGAAATGAATGAGCAAAACCGACCCTGGTTTAGTGATCACAACTTCGATCTCTAACCAAATAGTTAAAAATGAGGAGGTGTTCCTGTAATTGTCAAGGAATTGGAAAACCTACTTTCTTGACTAGTATTAACAATTAATGTAAAAAATGAGCAAATATAACTTATGGCCTTAATGAAAACAAAGGCAGAAAAGATACCAGAAGAGAGCCTCTAGAGGAGTGTAGGGTTTGATCAGGTTGTTTGTTCTCCTTTGGTTGGTAAGTCAGGCGGTTTGGGGATACTTTGGAAAGCTCACTTCATGCCCCATGTGGAGGTTGTTTCAATTATACAAAGTAGCTAGAGCTTGTTTAAAAAATACACAAATTCGAACTCAAAATTCTCCTATTACATCATCTTTATTTATGGACCCCTGACGATCATTGAAAAGACTCGTTCTAGCAAATGATTCAAGAATTACTTTCCTCACTAACGTTGCCATTCGTGATTATGGGCGACCACAATGAAATAGCCAGTTGTACGGACAAGATGGGGGGAGCTGAAACCCATCAAACTAGATTTCATCATCTGACGAACCTAAAAAACACTTGTGAACTAGTGGATCTTCCTTTCACTAGAAAATCAGTTTGCATGGCGTAAACAAGTTGGTGGCCTTGATAATATTTTTGAACAACTCGACAGATTCCTCATCCAACACCAAGTACTCGATGAGTACCCAAACCTCATTATCAAACATCATGCTTTCTCAAACTCGGATCTCTGCCTGATTTCGATAGAGCTACAGAAGGGGAGACGTTTAAGGCCCCTCTGTTCAAAATGGTAAAACAAGTGGCTACACATGAAATATTTCTAAAATATAGTTAAACAAACTTGGAGAGCCTCGTGCAATGGTTTTGCTTTGTTCCGATTAGTGTACAAAACAAAACTACTCAAAGCTAAAACGAAAGAATGGAACAAAAAAAACATTTGATGAGGAAAATGTTTTCTTAATAAGAAGTGTCATGAATGAAGAAAGCAAAGTAGTAGTCTTTAACCTTGGAAAAAAATAAATCGTGTGGCCTTGATGGGTTCACGGCTGAATTCTAAAAAATAAATTGGGACATTGTAGGCCCCTAAGTCACACAAGTTGTAAAAGGTTTCTTCAGGTTCGGCAAAATTCTAAAACAAATAAACCATACTTTCATTACCCTACTTCCAAAATGCGATAATCCCATGACAACGCCCAACTACCGTCCTATCAGTCTTTACTCCACGATATATGAGATAATATATAATATAATAACAAATAGACTTAAGAAAGTTGCAAGCAAACTCATTCATAAATTACAGTGGGCACTTATATTCGATAGGCCAATTCAAGACTATATCCTAATTGCACATGAAATATTTCACTCATTCAAGTCCAGAAGGGGCAAAGAGGGTTGTATGACTATTAAACGTGATATGGAAAAGGCTTATGATAGAGTAGACTGGGAATTTATATTCGAAGTTCTAAACAAATTTGGCTTCAGCCCCACTTTTGTGGGATGGATCAAAGAATGTGTAACAACTGTTTCCTTTTCTATACTGATAACAAGCATTCCTATTGAGAATTTCAAACTAAAAAGGGGTATCCGTCAGGGGGATCCTCTCTCACCATTTCTCTTCATCCTCGACACCAAAGTCCTTGCGAGGAAACTTCAAGCTGAGTCAATGGGTGGATTTGGAAATATCGGTTTTAAATTTGGTGGGGGGGGGGGGGGGGAAGGGGTCCAAAGGTCTCCTTTCTCACTTTTTCTAATGACAATGATTTTATCTAAAGCAAAGTCATCTATTACCCAACAAATTAAACAAATCATTGAAGACTATTGCTATTTGTCTAGTCAGTGGGTGAATTTTCACAAATCATCCTTTCAAACCACTATGGGTGTACAAAGTATGCGTATACAGGAATTACAAAACTCTTTGCATATACCAAACACTCGGAGAATGGAAGACTATCTTGACTACCCTATTATTAGAGGCCGAGTAAATAAAGGAACTTTTGACAAAGTAATACAAGAACCAACTAACAAAATGGAATGCAAATGCTCTTTCGCAACAAGGAAGAGCAGTTCTAATAAATTCAAATCTATCATCTAAACCGATTTATACCATACAGAGTTTTATGCTCCCCGCAAGCATTCATAGGGAATTGGATCAAATAAACAAGACTTTATTTTGGAACAAAGACCTTTAATTCCGACCTCTTATTAGTTAGGACAGAGTCTGTAGGCCCAAGCATAAAGGTGGCATGTGTTTGAGAAAAGCACACGACATCAATGAAGCCTTGCAAATGAAACTATTATGGGAAATCCTGGTGGAGCCTGGTAACTTCTGGGTTCAAATACCTTTAAGGGAGGGAGCTTCCTAGCAATGGAGTCTTTCTACTCGTTAATTACTAAATTTCAAATTGGCTTGGTTTTGTCAGTGGGTGATGGTCACTCAATAAATTTCTAGAACGACTCCGAGGTCTCTCGGAAGTTGTGGCTCTTAGGGAAGGGTTATGTAAAGCGTTACAATCGCACATACGAAACTTATAAATAGAAGGTGACTCTCAGATAATTATCAACCATCTCAAGGATGGTTGGAAGTGTTCTTGGAAAGTAGAGCTCATCATGAGTGGTGTTAAGGCTCTACTGAGATTGTTCGACAACACAACAATTATGCATGTTTTCTATCAGGATAATGGAGTGGTTGATTAGGTTTGCACATTTTGACCGCTCTTTGGGAAACATGATTTCCAACCACTCAGGTCTCTTCGACTTCATCCGTCAGGATGATATCGACTAGATTGGTCCAGCCGAATTCTTTCCTTATAAAAAAAAAGAAAAATTTAAAATTTTAAAAAGGGAAATTCCGGTTGGTGTCCCTGAGGTTTTGGCTATTTCGGATGGTGTCCCACAATTTTTGTTTTTCCGGATGGTGCCCCTAAGGTTTTACAAAAGTTCGTCTAATGCCCAAAATCAATGTTTTCACTTTTTCATAAAAAAAATAAACCTTTATTTTTTCAATATTGCATAAAATAACCCTTTACTTTTAAATTGCATATGATTATCTATATTTTTGCTAAAAAAAACCAACACAAAAGCACACTCATTTTTAAAATTAAACAAAATCACCCATTATTTATTTATTTTAAAAAAATCAGCACAAAATACCCAATATTTTTAGAACCGCATAACATATCAATTACTTGTCAAATTTTGCAAGTAACCACCCTTTTTTGTGAACAAAATGGTTAAGTCATAAATCTTCAACATCATTTATATATTTAAGTCATTACAAAACCTATCATTTTTTAGAATAATTAAGATTAATTTACCTTGAATTATTTTATCTTACTCATAAATATTTTATTATTAAATAGATATTTGAATATGGATTTCGGATAGCCTATTCTAATTCTTATATACTCCCTCCGATCCAAAATACATGGCGTTTGACTTTTTTACACGTATTTTAAGAAGTTAAAAACTATATAAAATGTCAACTTTTTTTAAAATATTTTTTTACAACTTAATATTTGTTGGAAATAAGTATTAAATTGTAAAAAATAATAATAAACAAGTTAATATATTATATAGTTTTTAGCTTTTTAAAATATGTGTTGAAAAGTCAAACGACGTGTATTTTGGATCGGAGTTAGTATTAAAATTATTTTTAGTCACATGATCGATGAGTTTTGATTATTTTACTTAAATTGACTACAATAATGTTTTTAATTTGTGAGGATATCGCAATTGAGTTTCAAATTTATTTGATCGAATAAATAAGAACATGATGTGAACTTGCACCTTGAAAGTGCATTTAATTAAATGAGTTTTAATTATTTTAGGAGGATTTCTCACCTAATTAAGCCAACATTTATATTATCTATGATTATTTTAATTAAGTCTCATATACATCCCCATAAAATATACAAAGGATGATTTTGTAACAAGTATTATCTTAATATATATTTTTAGCATTTATAGCTTAACCATTTTGTTCACTAATTAAAAATGGGTGGTTATGTGCAAATTTTGTCAAGTAATTCATATGTTATGCGATTTTAAAAATATTGAATGTTTTGTGTTGAAAATTTTAAAATAATTGGTGATTTTGTTTAATTTTAAAAATGAGTATGCTTTTGGATTGCATTTTTGGCAAAAATATAGATAATTATGTGCAATTTAAAAATAAAGGTGGTTTTGTGCAATATTGAAAAAATAAAGTTACATTTTTATTTATGAAAAAGTTAAAACATTGATTTTGGGCATCAGATGAACTTTTGTAAAACCTTAGAGCAACCCCAACAGCTTTGGCAAAATACAAAAAATGGGAGAGTTTAGAGAAAAAAGACATTTTTTCTCCCCAACAGCTTCTCTAAACACATCTCTAAAATAGAGAAATGGATGGAGAGATGAAAAAAATCTCTAAATTTGTAGGAAGAGAGGTTAATCTCTATAATTTAATGCTCACCTCTCCCTATATAAAATTTAATGACGCAACCCCATATTTTCACCCATAATATAGAAAAACCTTCAAACTTATGCAATGACGATAGACAAAACAATAATAAAATAAAAATAATACAAACAGAAAATTTTGTATTTTTTGCAAACCCAATTACAATAGACAAAGCATTAAGATGTCTATAAAACAATAAAATAATTTCCAGTGAAAATTTTGGTTTATGTTTTGCATACTAATAAGTATGAAATAAAAATAATTTCATACTTATTAGTAACAAAAATATAATTATTTTTACAAATTAATAAAAAAAATTGATATGATTTGATATAATATATAAATTAATTATGTTAAATCAATATAGATAGATAAACAAAACATCATAGAATTTAATTTTTATAAATAAAATAGAATAATTAATTTCATCCAGTTAATGCTAAAATCCACATTACAAAATTATTCTATAAATTTTCACTTCAAAAAATATCACTTGAACTCATAACTCATATTGGATAATTGGAATGATTTTATTTTTATAAATTATAAAGTAAGCCTTATTAGTTAATTAATTTAATTAATTAATCACATATGATCAATCACCAATCTAATTTCTGATAAGAATATATATATTAATAAATTGAAAATAATAAGATTAAATTTGAATAATATTTTATCCAATTTTATGATAACTTTTATATAGAAACAATATAATTTTAATATTAATAACATTTAAAAATAAATATCAAATTTATTGCCAGAGTTTGTTTTAAAAAAATCTAATGTGCTATAATAATAATAATAATAATAATGATAATAATAATAATAATAATATATAATAAATCAATTTATAAACTCCAACATTTATTTATTATAGTCTTTAATAAATGTAAAAATCTGTAAAATAGAGAAGTTGTTAGAGTTAGAGTGAATTTTTTATAGAAATTTTGACATTTTCATCTCTATTTTAGAGATTTTTTACCAAAGCTGTTGGGCTTGCTCTTAGGGGCACCATCCGAAAAAACCAAAACTGTTGGACACCATTCGGAATGGCCAAAATCTCAGGGACACCAACCGAAATTTCCCTTTTAAAAATAAAACAAAACCCTCGTTTCAAGTTTTCAACGCGGTAACTTACTTGTAGTGGCCATGTGGGACTTCTAAATGACTCGGTTCAATTATTTATTTATTTATTTAAAAAATATTACTCCATATTTGTTTTCTTTTTAGGAAAAAAGGCAAACGGAGACCGAGCTTGCTTTGGGCATTATCCCATCACATGCCTCCCTCTCCCCCACTCTAAATTGGACGAAATCTCCGCCTCCGCCTCCGCTTCCGCCACCAGCTTACCTCATGAGCCTCCGGCAGCGCCCTCCGCCGGCGCCGTCTTCCTCCACCAGCCGCCCTCCCCCGCCCTCCCCCGAGGAAGAGCCCTACAACATCATCCCCGTCCACAACCTCCTCGCCGACCATCCCTCCCTCCGCTACCCCGAGGTACGTGCCGCCGCCGCCGCCCTCCGCTCCGTCGGCGACCTCCGCAAGCCCCCCTTCGTCCAGTGGCTCCCCAACTACGATCTTCTCGACTGGCTCGGCCTCTTCTTCTGCTTCCAGCGCGACAATGTCCGTAACCAGCGCGAGCACCTCGTCCTCCACCTCGCCAACTCTCAGATGCGCCTCTCCACCCCTGAGAACATCGACAGTCTCGATCCCGCCGTCCTCCGCCGCTTTCGCCGCCGCCTCCTCCGCAACTACACTCACTGGTGCTCCTACCTCGGCCGCAGATCCAGCGTCTGGATCTCCGACTCCCGCCGCCGGGAAGACGATCTCCGCCGCGAGCTCCTCTATGTAGCCCTTTATCTCCTCATCTGGGGTGAGGCTGCTAACCTCCGCTTTGCTCCCGAGTGTATTGCTTACATCTTCCACCACATGGCTCTCGAATTGAACAAAATTTTGGAGGATTACATCGATGAGAACACCGGGAGGCCCTTCGTTCCGTCTATTTCCGGAGAAGATGCGTTTCTTCATCAGATTGTGAAGCCGATCTATGACACGATTAGCAAGGAGGCCGCCAACAGTCTCAATGGAACTGCTCCCCATAGGGACTGGAGGAACTATGACGATATCAATGAGTATTTTTGGAGCAGGAGATGCTTCGAGAAGCTCAAATGGCCGATCAATTTGGGGAGCACTTTCTTTGTGGCGTCCGGGAGGAAGAGGCATGTAGGCAAGACCGGATTCGTCGAGCAGAGGTCGTTTTGGAACCTGTACAGGAGCTTCGATCGGCTTTGGGTGATGCTGGTGCTGTTCTTGCAGGCCGCCATTATCGTTGCCTGGGAGCAGGAGACTAATGGCCAGAAGTATCCATGGCAAACTCTGAAGAGCCGGGACGTTCTGGTGAAGCTATTGACCTTGTTTTTGACCTGGAGCGGGATGAGGTTCTTGCAGTCGATTCTTGATATGGCAATGCAGTATAGCTTGGTTTCGAGAGAGACTCTGTGGGTGGGTTTGAGGATGCTAATGAAGAGTGTTATCTCTGCTGTTTGGTTGATTATATTTGGGGCTCTTTATGCCAAGATATGGACGCAGAAGAACAATGATAAGCGCTGGTCAGATGCTGCGAATAATCGGATCATCAGTTTCCTTTTGGCAGGTGCAGTGTTTATTATTCCTGAGATTTTGGCAATTGCCTTGTTCATAATCCCATGGGTCAGGAATTTTATTGAGGAGACGAATTGGAGGATATTCTACATGTTAACCTGGTGGTTTCAGAGTCGGATTTTTGTTGGCCGTGGACTGAGAGAAGGTCTTGTGGACAATGTGAAGTATAGTCTGTTCTGGATTTTGGTGCTTGCGACAAAGTTTGTGTTTAGTTACTCCTTGCAGATAAGGCCTATGATTTCCCCAACAAAGCGACTATTGAAACTTAAGGATGTCCAGTATGAATGGCATGAATTTTTCCACAACAGTAACAGGTTGTTAGCTAACTCGACTTTTTATTGAATTTCTTTTAGCATATATATATATATATATATATATATATATATATATATATATATTTCTTCCTCTTTTTTTTTAGATGGGCGTGATGTTAATGTGGACCCTGATTTAAGTTAATTGATGGCTTGTTGCTAAAAAAACAGGTTTGCTGTTGGGTTGCTGTGGTTTCCTGTGGTTCTGATATATCTCATGGATATGCAAATATGGTACTCCATTTATTCTTCGTTTGTCGGTGCAGCTGTTGGATTGTTGGCTCACTTGGGTGAGATCAGGAACATGGAGCAGTTGAGATTGAGATTTCAGTTTTTTGCTAGTGCAATTCAGTTCAACCTTATGCCAGAGGAGCAGTTGCTGAATGAGAATGGGATAAGGAATAAATTCAAGGATGGCATCCGTCGGCTGAAACTGCGATATGGGTTTGGTCGTCCGTACAGAAAACTCGAGTCTAATCAGGTTGAGGCAAACAAGTTTGCATTGATATGGAATGAAGTTATCACGACTTTCAGAGAAGAGGACATTGTCAGTGATAAAGAGGTTGAGCTGCTAGAGCTGCCTCAGAACTCATGGAATGTTAGGGTGATCCGTTGGCCTTGCATATTGCTGTGCAATGAGCTTCTGCTGGCTCTTGGTCAGGCAAAAGAACTGGCAGATGCACCTGATAAGTGGCTATGGCATAAGATATCCAAGAATGAGTACAGACGCTGTGCAGTGCTAGAAGTTTATGACTGTGTAAAGTACCTGCTGCTGGCAATTCTCAAACAGCGCAGTAAGGAACATTCCATTGTCATGGTCCTGTTTCAAGAAATTGATAACTCCGTTCAGATTGAGAAGTTCGCCAAGACATTTAATTTAAAATACCTTCCCGAGATTCACCAGAAGCTTATCACTCTTGTGAAGATGCTAATCCAGCCAAAAAAGGCAGATCCTATCAAGTTGGTAAACGCATTCCAGGCTTTGTATGAAACAGCTATTAGATATTTTTATATGGATAGAAGAAGTGCTGACCAGCTGGTTGAAGATGGATTGGCAGCTCGTCCAGGATCAGGGACGGGTCTTCTGTTTGAGAATGCTATTGAGTTGCCTGCTGCTGAGGATGAGATCTTCTACAGACAGGTTAGGCGTCTGTACACACTCCTTACCTCCAATGATTCGATGCACAATGTCCCAAAAAACCTTGAGGCAAGACGGAGGATTGCCTTCTTCAGCAATTCCCTATTTATGAACATGCCTCATGCTCCACAAGTAGAGAAAATGTTGGCTTTTAGTGTGCTGACCCCATACTACAATGAAGAGGTTTTGTACAGCAAGGAACAACTTCAAAGGGAGACTGAAGATGGAGTTTCCACCCTGTTTTACTTGCAAACAATATATGCCGATGAATGGGAAAATTTCATGGAGCGTGTGCGCCGGGAAGGATTGGAGGATGATAAACTGAGACATGTTAGGCTTTGGGCATCGTATAGAGGTCAGACCCTTGCTCGGACTGTTAGGGGAATGATGTACTACTATCGGGCCCTTAAAATGTTGGCCTTCCTTGATTCTGCATCTGAGATGGATATTAGGGATGGAGCGCGAGACCTTTTTGGAAGACAGGGGAGTGACTTAGATGGTATTGGCACAGACAGATCTGCCTCTTCTAGGAGTTTGAGTCGAGCAAGCAGTTCAGTTAGTCAATTCTACAAAGGTCATGAATACGGAACTGCTCTGATGAAGTTTACTTATGTTGTAGCTTGCCAGATATATGGTGCTCAGAAGGCTGAACGTAAGCCTCAGGCTGAGGAAATACTGATTTTAATGCAAAACAATGAGGCCCTTCGGGTTGCTTACGTTGACGAGGTTCCAAGGGAAAAAGATGGGAAAGACTACTACTCTGTTCTTGTCAAGTATGACCAGCAGTTGAAAAGGGAGGTGGAGCTTTACCGAGTTAAATTACCTGGACCTCTTAAACTTGGGGAGGGGAAGCCAGAGAATCAGAATCATGCCCTTATTTTCACTCGTGGAGATGCTGTTCAAACGATTGACATGAACCAAGACAGTTACTTTGAGGAGGCGCTTAAGATGCGGAATCTGTTGGAGGAATTCAAGCTTCGTTATGGCCTGAGGAAGCCTACTATTTTGGGGGTCCGTGAACACATATTTACCGGATCCGTTTCATCCCTCGCTTGGTTTATGTCAGCCCAGGAGATGAGCTTTGTGACCCTAGGGCAGCGTGTTCTAGCAAACCCCTTGAAAGTGAGAATGCATTATGGTCATCCAGACGTGTTTGATAGGTTCTGGTTCTTGACCCGTGGAGGGCTTAGCAAAGCTTCAAGAGTCATCAACATCAGTGAGGACATATATGCTGGCTTCAATTGCACACTACGGGGTGGCAATGTCACACATCACGAGTACATTCAGGTGGGAAAGGGAAGGGATGTTGGCCTTAATCAGATAGCCATGTTTGAAGCAAAGGTGGCAAGTGGAAATGGTGAGCAGGTGTTGAGTAGAGATGTCTACCGTTTGGGTCATAGGCTGGACTTTTTCCGGATGTTGTCATTCTTTAACACAACTGTTGGATACTACTTCAACACAATGCTGGTTGTGCTAACTGTATATGCATTCTTGTGGGGCCGACTCTATCTCTGCCTTAGTGGGATTGAAGGTTCTATTCTTGCAGATAATGGCAGCAATAACAAAGCACTTGCTGCTATCCTAAATCAGCAGTTTATCATACAGATGGGGCTGTTCACTGCTCTCCCCATGATTGTAGAAAATTCCCTTGAGCAAGGATTCCTCCGTTCCATATGGGATTTCATCACCATGCAGCTCCAGCTTTCGTCCATTTTCTATACCTTCTCCATGGGAACAAGGACACATTACTTTGGCCGTACTATTCTGCATGGTGGTGCAAAGTACAGGGCAACAGGTCGAGGTTTTGTTGTGGAGCACAAAAGGTTCGCAGAAAATTACAGGCTTTATTCCCGAAGCCATTTTAATAAAGCAATAGAACTCGGGCTTATACTGACTATATATGCTGCATACAGCCCAGTAGCTAAAGGAACCTTTGTGTACATTGCACTGACCATATCTAGTTGGTTCCTTGTGATATCTTGGATAATGGCCCCATTTGTATTCAACCCAACCGGATTTGAATGGTTGAAGACTGTGGATGACTTTGATGATTTCATGAACTGGATTTGGTACAGCGGTGGGGTGTTTGTTAAAGCTGAACAGTGCTGGGAAGCATGGTGGAGAGAGGAGCAAGATCATCTGAAAACAACTGGTCTCTGGGGAAAGGCACTAGAGGTGGTACTGAACCTTCGCTTTTTCTTTTTCCAGTATGGGATCGTCTATCAGCTCGGCATTGCAAATGGGAGCACAAATTTTTACGTCTACCTACTGTCTTGGATCTATATTTTCATTGCTGTTGCGGTTTTCGTGGTTGTATCTTATGCGCGTGATAAATATTCGGCACGAGACCATATCTACTATCGCCTGGTTCAGTTCCTAGTTATTATCCTGGTGATACTTGTCATCGTTGCCTTGTTGAAGTTGACTAGTTTAAAGTTTATTGACCTGCTCACAAGTCTGTTGGGTTTCTTACCAACAGGCTGGGGTCTGATTTCAGTTGCCCTGGTCTTCCGGTGGTTTCTAGAAAAGACGGTTCTATGGAAGGTTGTCATTTCTATGGCTCGCATGTATGATGTTATGTTTGGTGTGATCGTCATGACTCCTGTTGCTCTGCTGTCATGGACTCCTGGTTTCCAGGCGATGCAGACAAGGATCCTATTTAATGATGCATTTACTCGTGGCTTGCGGATATCCCAGATTTTGACAAGCAAAAAATCTTGATTTACTCTTTCAGTGGAGGTAATTAGATTTCTTTATGTACTTGCATCATTTGCATGTTATACTGTTCCCCCCCCCCCCCCCCCCCCCCCCCCCGTTGTGATTTTTTTTTGAAATAAATTTTCTAGTTGAAGATATCCAGACTTACCATGGAAACTATGCTCACTAGGAGAGCTAGTGAGATCATTTATAACTGAACGAAACATCCCCTATTAGAAATCAATCAGAGGAATGCATGATCATACTAAAGAAATTACCTCATGCCGGATGCATCTATTAGTGGCATGTTATTTCGATGGAGAGATGAAATTTATATATAAAACTATGGAAAACTGGTAGACAGAGAAACCACTGTATGAAAGCAGCTGTGAATCTATAAATATTTACATCATTTTGTATCCCTCTTAATCTCCTTTTAGTGGGCATCTTACTGATTCCTATATTATAATTTTGAATAGGTGAATTGTTCTGTATTCATGTATGCTTATTGGTGGAGCTAATTGACAAGATCCAGGAGTTTGTTTCAATGCTGTCATGGTGGATGATGGAGGTAAATTCATTTTTGCACATGGTCTTCCTCAATGCTTACCTTGTTCCCTCCACTCTTTTATATGATTTATATCTAAATAATACAAGTTCTTGAACTTTACCCGTCACTTGCACTCTAGCTGGTTCAAGGAATATGACCCAAATAATGACCTAATTTATAAATTGCTGATAAACCGTTCCATTCTGTTTTGCGTTTAGTGAGAAAATAATCAAGAATGGATTTCCTATTGGTAGAAGTGCTTTGTTATTAAAAGAAATAGCTCCAATCATAAAAACTTTGTTTAGTGCACTCTTCTCAAAGATATGTCAATCATCTGGGGTTATCATGGGGGAGAAGAACCTGGAGGAGTTAAAGTGTTTCTTGACACTTATACACGTCTGACAGATTAGAGGTAATTGGGAGATGATTTGCGGTACTTAAAAAAGAAGATGAAAATATAGATTAGTACAGTACTTCCCAGTTGATCTAGTATTTGGTGGAGAATTTCCAGTATATACAGCACAAATTTCAGCCGAGGAGAAATGCCCCTTGCATAAAATTGCAAATGTAGGATTCATGTTTTTTTTTTCTTGATACTTGCAGAGCCTGTTGCTTTTATTCATATGATTCAACATTGCATCCAGTCATGTACTTGTCATTGAGATGTTTCCAATTTCTGACGTTTCCTTTGCTGCTATGCAGGTTTGGAGAGGAGAGTGGAGTAGAGATGGGAGGTTGGAAGACTATGCCTTGGTTTGTCAATTATTTTTTGTATTTTGATCTACGTGGATGCATGAGTGATATATATATATTCATTGATCCTGGCTTTTAGTTTTGCCGTTCATTTTTGTGTCATTTATCATCTCCTGCCAGATGCTTTTATACATAGTTTTTTTTTTTTTTGGTTACCTGAGATTTTAAGCGACAGTGCTTAGCAGTCGAATTGGACACATATATTTCTGCTGTAGAGATATATATACTGGAGTTCAGTTTTAGGCTATCCATTATTTTTGGTGCATTTCCTTTTTTAAATTGGAAGTTTAGCATTAAGCATGCCCTTGTGGTGTTTATCTAAACAATGAACAGCGTGCTGTAAAAATACTACCACTGCTGCTGACCATGGGCGTCATGTAAGAAGCCACAGCAAATATGTACATATTCATGTGCACACTCAGTCATGTTGTTGAGGCATCAACTGTGAAGAGGAATCTAGATAATACTGAAAGCTAGCATCTTTTTTAGTTTATGGTTCAAGTAGATTGATGTCCGTCTGACGAGGCATTGATCACAGCTCTACTTTCTTTGTCAGATGAGGCATCATGGATCTGGCACCCTTTAGCCGTCTTAAGGTGAGCCAGAAGGTCCCTCGGATTCGCCGAACTATATTCCCTATAGCGTTTCTGGTGAGTTTTGATTGTCCAGCTGGGATCGGCAGGAGAGTTGGAGGGGGATTTGATTGTCCAGTTGGGGTTTGGCAATTTCATAGAAATTCTTTGGGTAGCTGAGAATTTGATGAATGGTGTCAGTCACGAGGGAGTGACCGGTAACCATACAATACCAACTTCCAACAAATTCCTTCTTATTTGATCGTCCAATTGGATACCGATGCATCTAATTATTATAATGTATCAAATGTTATCAACCCCTGCGCTTCTCTGGCGACGGTTTCTGCCCATGTGATGTGCCGCCACCCACGCCACACACCATTAAACCAGTCGAACACCGTACACAAATGTTCCCAAATCCCCCGAATTCATCATAAAATTGAATTAAGATATTTGTTTTAGTTTTTGCTTTTTGATGAGGAAATAATTCCGGCAAGAGGAATCCCACTCGATACCATTTTTAGGGATGAGGTTATGGAGACCTAAATAATTGATCACATCGTGCCTCGGAATGGAGTGACAAAAGTGTGCAACTTTATCGATTACTCTGTTACCATCATGGAGCACGTGCATAAACAAGACGTTTGTTATTTGGGTCGTGAGTAGTTTATTGTCTGCCAATAGTAGTTCAACTTTCTAGGGGCATATTGAGGCACCTTTGAGGTGATTTATTAGTATTTGGGATTCACCCTTAACCTGGAGTTTTTGTATACGCAATTGTTTTGCTGATAGAATGCCCTTTCGTAGTGCCCTTGCCTCAATCATTAGCGGGGTTTGTGGGCCAATTCGTTCAAAACCAATCTGGATAGGTCTCTCCTCCCAGTCGCGGATGATTAAACCAATAGAACTGTCCTTGTTGGAGAGAGTAAGTCCCAAAAGGCGGCTTCTTCCATCTCTTAGTTGGTCCATTTGTAGGCTTTTTGTTATTCCTTTTAGGTTGCAAGTAATTGGATTGCGAATGGGTGGGTTCGTCTTGAATTTTGCAAGCGCTCCTCCAATTATCCATGTGTGTATTAATTATATGGTGAAGTATGTTGGAATTTGGTGCTTTGTCTTGTCTGAACGAAACTCGGTTCCTTATATACCACGTGATCCACCATTTAAAAGGCAACTTTTGTTTTGTGTCATTACTTAAATTGTATCCTATCCATTCGATGACAGCTCTGGAGGAGGCTAAAAGGTTTTGTATGGAATTTATTTTAGATGCACTCAGGAACGAGCAAACATTTTTCAATTGACAATTTAAGAATAAGTGCACAACATCTTCGGAACTCGAGTTGCATAAGACGCATGTAGTTGGTACATGGATTCCGTGGGTTGTAAGCCTCTCTTTTATTGGTAAGCCATCTTTGTTGAGTTTCCATAAAAAAAAAAACTTTAGGAGGGATGTTGGTCTTCCAAATCTAGGCGGTTGTGTCAAGTTCGTTAGTGCACCAGGTCATGAGTAATTGGTAGGCACTAGCAATAGTGAACCAACTTTCCCGATCTGAACCAGTGTAGTCGGTCATCTAGATGGGACGAAGGTAACGGGATTGGGAGAATGTCATTTACCATTGTTTGCGGGAGGTGAGCCTGTAATTATTATTTTTTTTTTTGCTAAAGATATGTGTTGGAAGGCAAAATTTGGTGATTTCATAAATGACTTCATCACATTAAATATATATTAAAATGTGGCCAATTTTGTTCATTAAAACTTAAAATTGGACAATATAAAATTGGACTTTCTAAATTAAAATAAAATGTAAGTCCAATACATACTACAAAAGATGTGGCCTTTGATGGGCTCACACAAAAGGCTGAATACTTCCAGCCCGAATGATATGGGAGTAATAAATAAAAAAAGGGCAAAGCTAAAAAAATTCAGCAACTGCTCTCTCCTACAGTTAATTAAAAAAACTGTACAACTTCAATACCGAGAAAATTGAGAAACAATGGTTGGTGTAGAACACGCCCCACGCGCCCCCAATTCCGCCCTCAAAACGTTCTCACAAACCCTAGCTCTGAAAACCCGAAATCTTCAGATTTCATAGCCAAAACTTCATCCAAACCTCTCTCCTGGCAAGATCCGGGCTATGGGATGCTGGTCTCTTCCCCCGGTTGGTGAATTGAATGGAGACTATACTACCTCCTATCCTAATATCGGCCCTTTTGCTCATGAAGAAACCGTTTCCTATTGCATCTCCCCTGTCCAGTGTAACTCAAAATTTTCGAAGAAGAGGGTCAGAAAGAAGAAGCGTGCGGGGAAGAATTGGCTGATCGATCGAATTTCCAGTGAGACGGTGTTTGTTCGGTCGGGTTTTGACCCGTAGTTGGTTAATCCCTTAAAGGGGTGGAAATATTCTTGCATATGGAGATCTTGGGGTTGCCCCGCTCTTTCTTGGAAGTGTGCTCTGTGGGATGGTCGGCTTGGTCCGACGGCTGGTCGTGTGTGGTCGGAAGACCATAAATATGGCGTTTCAAGCCTTGGGCAGTGTGGGTGTTCTTCCCAAATATCTACAAATGGCGCTTCTTTTCTCGTTCTCATGTCCGTTTGTATACCCTCCTATTTGAGTTTAACTATGTGGCATATAATTTCCATGATATACATATTCTCTTATTTGAGTCGATCTGGCTAGCCTACAATCAGTAGTAGCTATCATGGGTTTGCTATTGATCTAACTAATTTACTGCTTTTAGTACAGAAAATCACCTTCTGGTGCTTGGAAAACCTAGTGTTTGAGGTGTATGCCTCTTCACCCCCTACCCCCCGAAAGGGCCTTGAAAAAACAGCGTTAGAGGTGTACTCCTCTTCGCCTTTTACCCCTCCCCCCGAAAGGGCTTTGAAAAAATTATGGTTCGTGGGTCTTTGATAGCCCCCTTCTCCAGCTATGATGAAAAAATAATTTCTAGAAAAATTGGGGCTTTTATTGGCTGCCTTATGTGTTGCTATCTCTTGATTACAACTCTGTTGATTCAGAATTATATCCCTTATGATGCTAATATGGGCTATACATTGCTTAGATTCTTGTTTATCAATGTTTGCGATTCCGGGGTGGATGGAAATAGGTCTGAATATGATGTTGAGCAGATTAGCTTTGTTAAACTATTTGGTAAATTTTTTTATAGAGATTTACAGAGTTGTGCCCAGCCTTGCTTAACTGATTCATCTTATGCGCCTATTGTTGCTCCTCATATTTTTTACGCTTCGCTACATGGGTTTGAGCAGCTAGGTGCATATGACCTACATCTTTCTTCTCCCGGGTATTGCTTTATTGATTATCTTGAATGGATAGCTTTGTCCCACCTGAAGGGAAAGTGGAAAAAAAAATCAAATCAAATGAACAAAACATTATTTTTGAACAGAATATCAGGATTTCGTTGATGGTTAAAACAACTTTGTGTAGCTATACTTTGCCAAATTTCTTTATTTGCGAAACGTCGTGGAAAAAATACATGTGGATGAATGGCTTGATTGCCTTTGTCTTGAATGGGGTGTTTAAGTATACTTTCTTTGTTGACTTTTTTTGGGAGGGTTATTGCCTCTGTGCAAGGTGTTGTTGTGAATTTTCTGATGATTTATATGATCTTAATCTCGTTATACATGTTGCATTGGGAAAGTTTGATGCATTAAATTGGGTCATGGTAACTATGTTTGAACTTGAAATGGGTTTGATAATTTCTTCCTATTTCGTTGCATACAAGCATGCTAGAAGGAACTTGCAATTGATTTACCTTCTTTTGTTTGGTAAGTATCTTCTCCTTGTGTCAAATATCTCCCATGAATTTAATTTGCGAATGGACCTACAGGAACTAAAAAATAACAAGTTGTGTAGTTGTTTCCTTGATATATGTCCTAGGTGGTTTGTGGAAATGATCTGCTCACACTGTTCAACTAAAAATCAGCAGCTGTCGATTTTTTATGTATCTAGCTGTCTGTTTTGGTTCTTCTGGCAGCAATTACTATGGAGTAAAAAGAAGACAACTGATGATCAACTCTCTGCAAGGATGTCGGTCCTTATCAAACAAAGTTTGCTCATCTGTTTGAATATCCAGTACATTTTGTATGCACAAAGGTTAAGTTGTAACCTATGGTCTTATTGTATTTACTACCCTTCGGTTGCTTTTGTGGACGATATTCAAGAACTTGATCTGGATAATCGGTATGAATACAGACTAATTGCTTTGTCTAATTCATTAAGTCTATCCTCTTACTACTATGCAAGTACGATATTCAAGAGTAAGCTTACTTCTTTTTGTTGTAATTGGCTATAATGTGTAAAGCATTTTTCTTTCAGCATAAATATGCCTAGAAATCACTATCGCCTTCCATGTGTGAAGATGATCTTCGACCCGAGGTTTGCTTGCCTTTGTAGATGGAGGATTTTTATTTTTCTCCATGAGCATACTTCTTTATTTGTATATAGAGATGTATGCACTCCTTACTTATATACCCCTCCGACTACTCAACATTTTAACTATCCGATTACCAGCACCACTTTCAAGCGCTATCTTTATGGCGTTAAATTTGTTAGGGGAAGGGTTTTTCAAATAGTTAAATGAAGTTAAGCACTTGGAACGTAAGAGGTATCGGCAGACCAAACTTTTGGTCGGAGATCAGTGTTTTTTGCAAAATTCAAAAAATTCAACTTATCGCTATAATGGAAACAAAAACCGATAAAATCCCTGACGAAAAGATCTGGCGGGCAGCAGGTTTTGATAATGCTTACTGGTCCCCTGCCGTAGGCAAAACGGAGGGTATTGGAGTACTTTGGAATTCTCAACTACTAACCCATGAGACAATCACATTGGATATGTGTAGGCAAAGATTTATCAGTATAAAATATTATAACTCCAATTCCAATTTCCAATGCAAAATCATAGTAGTATACGCCCCTCCACAGGAGCGGGATAAAGACTCTTTCTGGGAAGAAATTAGATCGATTATGAATCATTCCTCACTACCGTGCATATTAATTGGGGATATGAATGATATTGCTTCAAGAGAAGATAAATGTGGTGGTGCGGAGGTTAGTTTACACCGCCTCCAGAGATTACTTAATCTTAAAAACGATTGCGAGTTATTCGATCTTCCGTTCTATGGGAATCAGTTTACATGGAGAAAAAAGAAAGGGGGCCCTGATAACATTTATGAACGTCTTGATAGGGATTTTGCCCAAATTGGTATCATTGAAAAATTTCCCAACCTACAAATACAACATCATGCGTTCTCAACCTCTGACCACTGCCCAATTACTCTTGATCTAACCAATGGTGAAACAACCAAAGCGGCGCCATTTAAATTTGAGAATATGTGGTTACAAAGAAAAGACCTTAGGAGTATAGTAAATTAAGCGTGGAGAGCTAACTGTAATGGATCCGCTATGTTCCAATTAGCTTTTAAGACAAAAATTCTTAAAGCCAAAATCAAAGACTGGAACCACAGAACTTTTGGAAATATTTTTAGACAACTAAAAGAAGTGGAAGAGGAACTTGTTAATATTCAAGGTGTGTTAATACATTACAATGATGACAGGTTTACTGATAAACAGAACAAGTTGATAAAAAAGAAAGAAGCACTCATTAAATTCCAAAAGGAATACTAGAATCAACGTGCTAAGACCAAACATATTAAGTTAGTAGATACCAACTCTGGTTACTTTCACAAAATTGCTTCTGGAAGAAGAAATAGGAAAATCATTAGGCAAATTTTCTCGGCAGAAGGAACCAAAATCTTAGGAGAAGAAAACATTAATCTGGAAATTCAACGTGGTGATTTCGTAAAACGTTTCAAAAAAGATAGCTCTCCTAGAATTTCTTGGTCTAATCATTTAGATTTGATTACTCTTGTTTTATCAGATGATGAAAATGCTGAACTCATTAGACCAGTCCTCAACAGTGAAATAAAAAATGCAGTGCGCAGTCTAGGTAAAAACAAATCTCCAGGTCCTGATGGATTCACCGTAGAATTCTATAAAACTTACCAGGACATTGTAGACCCTTCTGTTATCAGGGCTGTGAAATGTTTTTTCCTATCTGGTAAACTGCTACGACAAATAAACCATACCTTCATAACCCTAATACCAAAAATTGACAACCCAACCTCAACAAACAATTATAGACCAATTAGTTTGTGTTCAACAATCTATAAAATTATATCCGAAATCTTAACCGAAAGATTAAAAAAGGTCATAGGAAAACTGATACACCCGCTTCAAGGAGCGTTTGTATCTGATAGAGCTATCCAAGACAATGTCTTGATTGCCCATGAAATTTTTCACTCTTTCAAAAACCGTAGGCATGGGGAAGGATGGACGGCCATTAAATTGGACATGGAAAAAGCTTATGACAGACTTGATTGGGAATACTCTTTTGAGATCCTCAAAAGATTTGGGTTTCATCCGACCTTCATTGGCTGGATTAAAGAATGTGTTTCAACTGTCTCCTTTTCCGTCCTGGTGAATAATTCCCCTACACAAATATTCCACCCCTCTAGGGGAATACGTCAAGGTGATCCATTATCTCCCTTTATATTTATCTTGAGAGCCGAACTTTTAGCGAGAAAATTGCAATAGGAATCCTCTTTACAACCCAACCAAATTGGATTCAGATTTGGTAGAAGAGGTCCTTGTATTCCTTTCTTGGCCTTTGCGGACGACGTTATTATTTTTGCAAAAGCTACTTACTCCGCAAGCCAAAAAGTTAAAGAAATAATTGACGAATATTGTTTTCTCTCGGGTCAAAAGGTTAATTTCCACAAATCGTCTTTTCAAACCACACCTGGGGTCCCTCCCTCTAGAATACGGTTGTTGGGTAACTCTTTGCAAATTCCACACACTAGGGCAATGGAGAAATATTTAGGTTGTCCTATTATTAATGGAAAAGTTAATAAAGAAACGTTTGAAAACATTCTGTGTCAATCCAAATCTCAGTTGTTGAAATGGAAGGCTAATGCCTTGTCGCAACAAGGTCGATCTATCCTAATCAACTCTAACTTATCCTCTATACCATTATATACAATGCAAAGCTTTATGCTGCCAACGAATATCCACAAGGAATTAGACCAAATAAATAAAACTTTCTTCTGGAATATGACCTACAATATAGACCACTTATAAGCTGAGACAGATTTTATAGATCGAAAAAGAAAGGAGGGTTGGGAATTCGGAAATCTCAATACATGAACGAGGCACTTCAGATGAAGCTTCTTTGGAAAACTCTTGCTGAACCAGAAAATGTATGGGTTAAAATTATAAGGCATAAATACCTGAAAGAGAACGACATTCTAAACTATCAAAACACTAAAAATGCTTCATGGCAATGGAGAAAGGCAACCTCATTAATCAAAAAATGCAAAGAGGGTCTTTTTTGGTCAATTAGTGATGGCGAGTCAGTCAGGTTCTGGACTGATAAATGGGTCACCAACTCTCCCTTGGCCCATAAGATCATCGGGAACCATCAAATCGATATGAATACAAAAGTAAGTGAATACATTATAGTTGGTAGGTGGTGGAAAGAAAAATTAGGTAATATCCTAGATCAAAACATAATTCAGAAGATAGTAGACATTCCGTTACCAATCAACCCAACCCCGGATCGCCTATACTGGTGGCCGGATAAACAAGGTTGGTTCACAACATCTAGCGCGATGAAACTTATATCAAACCAAGATTGCCTCACTGACGACCCAATTACTGGATCTGGAAGGTTAATACTATTCCAAAAATTAAAAACTTCTTGTGGAAAATCTCGCAGAATGGACTACCAACTAGGGAACGATTAGTGCGAAGGGGTACCCCCATTCCAGACTACTGTACTTTTTGTGACGCATGCACGGAAGACGAATCCCATCTGTTTGTGGATTGTTCTTTCGTACAAAACTCCATTTTAGGGATCCAAAAAGTCCGAAACATTGTTAGTAATCTTCCGAGCTCGGCAAGGAGTGCCAAACTTATCATGAACAAATTAGGACAATCTCTTAATAAGGATGAAAAAGAAGAAATGACAATTAAGTGGTGGACAACATGGTTCTTTAGAAATCAAGTCTCTTTCAGAAATCAGAAAAAGCCTTCGGATGCAGAATTACAGATTTTTATGCACTCCATCAAAGAAAATAGGAAGAAAGCGTCGGCCGACGATTTCCTCATAGATAACGACTGCAATGGAATTAGGTCGATGCAACAACGGAAATTGAGTAGGAAAAATGTTAGATGGAGAAAACCAGATCTTGGTTTTTTGAAAATAAATTTTGAGGGTGCATCATCCCCGGATGAAAACGCAAGTGCCGGATACATTGTTAGAGATTGGGAAGGGAAAACAATCAACATTGGGTATAGAAACTTGGGGATCCAATCACCACTAATGGCAGAAACAATTGCCCTTCGAGAAGGCATTATGTATACAGCAAATATTAAGACTAGTAAAATTATTGTTGAGGGCGACTCGCGACTAATTATAAACCACCTTAGATCTAATGACCCATGTCCTTGGAAAATCGAATTATTAATGGGAGACATTAAAAGGATTCTTCAATCCTTCGAGGAAGTAGTTTTTTCCCATGTGCCCGCGAAGGTAACAAAGTGGCTGATAAGGTTGCACACCTTTGTCGCTTTGTTAACGGGTCTGCACTGGTATCACATACAGATCTTCGGGATCTCATCCGTCAGAATGCTATCGGTTAGGTTTTCTAGCCGAATTATTACCTAATCAAAAAAAATTTTTAAAAACTGTACGGAAAAGAGAGTGGGGGAGTGGGTAGGCTAACTAACTGCTCCATTTGCTCCCTATAAAAGACAAAAGAAATGAGGCTGCTGCGGTTCCTTTTTCTTCCCAACATCAGGAACGTAGCAAACACATCTTCCCCCGGCTAGCTTCTTCCTTCCCTTGCTTCCTCCTGAGCGGTTACGTGCAATCACACACAAACCAAACAAAAGAAAATCAGCAAATGAGAAGGACTCCATTAGTGCTGCTGCTGTTTGAAGCCCAAAACAGAGGGTATATCCTCACCTCTTTTCTTTGTCTTAATCTGCAGGTAGATGGAGGACAAGGAGATTATACAAGCTCACACCTAGGGGATGGCCTCATAGTAGGATGAAGGTTTTCACTTTCGCCTAGGGGTCGCCTCATAGTAGGTTGAGAGTAGCTCGTAGTCGGCTCGAGAGTTTCTATTCTCGCCACTACACCTGATCCCGGCGTGGATCGCCCTTCAAGGGATGAAGTGCTGCTAAAATTTCTGCTCGGGCCTCAGACAGTTCACCAACATCCTAAAATCTTTGAAACTTCCCGCAAAGAGGACTTGACATGCTCTATTTTCTGGTGAACAAAACGGAATAAAAAAACTCCACATATGAAATTGGACCTTTACCATATCTCTCTAATATGTGAACACACAATCAGTTTAACAAAAACTACATTTGACTTCCAACCAAACTGGTGGAATCCAAGGGAAGACTAAAAGGAAAAAGACTAAAAGGAAGATTACACTATTGAGCAGGTTCACAGCAACAACAAAAGGGCAGCTGCCAGATCAAAACAGAGGATAACAAATTAGAAATGGGAAATCAAATCATCCCCCCCCCCCCAATTTCAACATATCAGGCAGCCCGCAACTCTAGATCAACACAATACAGAGGATTGAGAGCAACTCATGATCAAGAAAAGTTTGCTGAATCTCAAACAAGTGGTTTCTCTCATATAATCCCAAGTGAAACAAAATCAGTCTTGCAACCTCAGATCACAAAGTTATGGGGCAGATGAAAATTAACTTAAGTTAAATGAACCTGTGGAATTTGGTCCATGGCTTCTTCAACCGCTTTCTGCCGATTGCAATTGCTCCAAAAAAAACCCTGATGCAGTCAACTACAACTGTGGGTGGAAGCTAACAACCGCACCATCTTCCCTTGAACCTCGATTGAATTTAGCCATAACGTACCTTGACCCAGGCACACCAAGTTCAAGTCTGACCAAAATTAAATCAAATGCATCCCATATTTGAATGTCAAAACAAATTCAAAATGGGAGGAGAAAAGAGCTAATTTGATGGAAAGCTCTAAATTGGGCAAAAGTTGAAACTGGCTAGGTTTTCAAAACAAACCTTGATTGCCCTTGCCATGGCTGTCCTCGACTCCTTCCCAGTGCTCTCGGCTACCTTCGTCTCCTGTAGGTGGTGGTGTATGCACCGGATCTAAGCTCGTCAGCCCCGAGCGTTCATGATTGAAGCTCATCCGTGCTTGGCTTCCCCTGATTGGGTTGAACTTCAGCTCTCACCACCAAAATCGCCCACTAAAATCTCTCTCGGTCATGAATTTGGGGAGTGTTTACCTTTGAATCGGGTCGAAGTCCTCTTAATTTCATCCATGGAGGTCTTTTAGCTCGGGCTATGGCGGTGTGCTACTGATTAAAAAAAAAAAAAAAAGTGGAAAGGGAATGTGAATGTAAGTTGTCGAGTAAAAGGGACAACACAGAGACAAAAATGGGGTTGGAAATCAAATGGGCTTAAAACAAAAAAAATAATAACAAATGATGGGCCATGGCCCACTATGGCAAATGTGTATTCAGTTCACTTCAAAACCGAAGCCGAAAGCTATGTTTAAAATGGGCATGTATATTGTGTACGTATATATGTTTAGCACATGGTAGATAGAAAATTTCCCACTTGCTTTATTTATGCAATTAATCATGGCATATAAATCATATATATATATATATTCATGCAAATCCAAAATAAAATTTGCTTATAAAACAGAACTACGTATAGACTTGATACTCTTTTATGAGTTACGTAGGAAATTCGGTATAAAATTTAACATACACCGAATTCAGTCACCCTTTCCAAAAATCAAATTTGTCCTTTTGAAAGAACTACGGGTGATTTGATCTCGTTCAAACGGGTACGTAGGAAGCTCGACACAAAGCTAAAGCTTGTCGGGTTCAATCGCCAAATCCAAATTAAATTGATTCCTTTTCGAACTACGGGTGATTTGATTCTCTTCTAAGAGATACGTAGGACACTCGATGCAAAGCCAAGGCTCATCAAGTTTAATCGCCTAAAACAAATTCAAACTGTCCATTCCAACTCGATACAAAGCTTCTGCTCGTCGAGTTCATCCATCCCTCTCAAATGATCTCATGATCAAACCCAAATACAAAATTTTCTTTATCCCGGAACTACGGCGACTAGATTCCACCACATAAGTGGATACGTAGGAAACTCGGTGTAAATCAAACTATCACCGAGGCCAGTCACACTCAAACTTTCAATCAAATCTCCTTAAATTCCTTTGTCGACTTTAAGTCGCCCCAAATATCAAATTTCCAATCAGAGTCAAAGTGACCCCTCTAACTCGAGATAAAGCTTCCACTCATCGAGTTCGGTTACCAACTCAAGATCAAATTATACTATTCCTAAATTTACTTTTAAGTCAGGTCTTAAACCAAATCTCAAGTTTTCATTAAATCCAAAGTGTCGATTGTAACTCAATACCAAGCTTTCGCTCGTTGAGTTCAGTCGTCCCAAAAATCAAAATCAAATTCCCATCAAATTAAAAAATGTCTCCTTCGACTCGATACAAAGTTTTCGCTCGTCGAGTTCGATCATGACAAATCAAAACCAAATTCAACAACCCCCAAATTGACCTTCATGTCAAAACAAATCAAATTCCAAATTAAACTCCACATCAAAATCAAAATCGTTTTCTATGCAAATGATTGGCGGGTTACTTGAATTACCCTTCCGAGAAGGTGGGCTCAGGTTACTCGGGTAGAGTGTTGTTCGAGCTACCCTTCCGAGAAGGTGGGTTTGGACTTCATCATGTGATGAATACAAGAAAACGAAACCAAATCCAAACCAAACCAAACACAAAATCCAAAACCTATGAACTACGTGAGGCTTGATTCTCTTCCAAGAGATATGTAGGCAACCTGCTAAATTCGGGTGCAGCCCAAATCACCAAAACCACTCAAATCTTGGTATCAATACGACTTCGAATCAAGAGGATAACCAAAAGGGGTCGAACTCAAATATTAAAAATCAAATAAAATGTGTTGTACGATTATTCGCGCATTTTTGTTCAACAAAATGGAGCCTCAAAAAAAATATTATTGAAATTTCTTCTATTATAATATTACTGAATTCATCATAAAATATTGGGTTTTTAGATGGTAGTTTTTGTTTTAAAATAGATGGTCTTTTATATTTTCTAGGTAGGGAATCGTAATAATCTGTACTCCCTCCGTTTTAAAATATAAGTCATTTGAATTTGTGACACGTTTCTTAAGGAGCTAAAAACTATACAAAATATTATTTTTTATTAATTTTTTAAAATAATATTGTCTTTAGTTTTAATAAGTATAATATTATTTTAAAAAATTAATAAAATAATTAACATTATATATAGTTTTTAGCTTCTTAATAAACGTATCACAAAGTCAAATGACTTATATTTTAAAATGGAGGGAGTATAACACAAACAAGTATGTGATTCATGCCCTTTTTCATACTAATTGCATATTTTATCTTGGCTAGCAATATTATTTTATTAGATTATACAAACATTTGTCTCATAGGGTCGAGAATCTGTTGCTAGATATGGTGGTTGTGACCAGCACATTACAATCATTTCACTTTGGCTGCGCAATTTTGACAAAGGAAAACGAAGAACATGTACACTTGGGTGTTGCGACAAGTGGAAAGAGTGTGCGAGTATCGTTCGAGTACGATAGTTACCGATAAGGAGCTTGTTCTTCTAAATGGAATAGTAAATGTTTTCCCAGAGGCGCACCATATATTGTGTAAGTGGCATATAATCACCAACATTCAAGCTATGCCTGATTGAAAAACAGTGCAAACAGTTACTATTGTAAATAGATTCACTTAACAAACTAGATGTTTGATCAAGTATACATTAAAATCAGCTAATTATCTCTTTTCAAATTGGCATAAAGTATCATCAAATATTGTGTACTATATCAGGTCTGACGATGCACTAATCTAAATGGTAGTACTTGCACTGCCAGGAATAAATGAGTGAACGTGATCATGATTAAAGTTACCCGCTATACAAATAGAACCTCATCAAATATAACAAAATCACCCGCGAATGGCATATGATCATGATGGTGAAAGGAAGGCCAATAAAGTTAAGGGTGGTGGCAAACGCAGACAACATATCCGCTAACGTATGAAAATCCCTATCAACACATACCTCGTCCGCGGACAACATATCTGCTAATATCTGCACCAAAATGTGGGAAACCCCACTCGCCACCAAATGAACACATGTCTTGCAGTGATGGACACTTAGCACTAAGCAGAATGCCATGTGTTACCAACTGACAAGACACTTGGTGAGAAACATGCAAGAACAATCAACAAACTCTCCTATAAATAAGCGGGTGGGCTCTATTCTCAGGGGTCAGCATTTAAAATCTCGAGAGGCATAGGCCGGGTTTCATGTCTCTAAGAGCCTTCGCGAATAGGGTTCTTCTCGGTCAGCGGGAGCCGACATTTGATGGAGTCCAAGGGAGGAAGGTGGTCTGCGAAAAGCTCACACCTAGATCGACACATGTTATGGTACACAGACGACGGTCTCGTCGTGTACCTTAGGTAATCCCAATCACACAAGTTCATCCGCGCTCTACTCGATCCCAGAATCCGCAACCATGGGTTTCTTAAAGTGGGATTCGTCATTGGCACCTCATTTGTCACCTTCATAACGAGCGGAGTAAATAGTGGGTTGCTAGAAACTCTCATGCGAACATTCATGTGTGACATCTCAAGGGAACCCTTTATTTGCTTGATCTGCTCGTTGATCATTCTGTCGATGCACTTGACCACATCTTCAAACCCCCTAAAGACTTGTTCAACATACCCTTCAACTTCCCATGCTGTGACTCACAACTACATGGCTTTCAATAGATTGGCGGTTAAACATCTATTTATTCAAAATAACATGATATACGTAATTCACTAGTACAAACATCCAAAACACTTACCAGTTTGTTGTTTTAGTCCCAAAGTGAGGATAGCAATCAACCTAAGCTCTAACAAGTGCCTCCTTAAAGTCCTTGAGCCAAGTAGTTTCAAGGTATTCCATGAGGTTCCAACGTATATTCCACTTGGTCTTCATTGATTCAAGACGTCGCTTGTAGCTCAACTCTGACCTCGACTCTACCAAGGCATAACAATATCCAACAAACTCATTTTCTTTACCTTTTGATCGTGTGATCTTCGCCTTCACTTGGATATTGGACATTACATGCCATATGCACAATAAATGCTTCACAGTTGGAAACACTTCCTTGATGGCATTGATTACTGCCAGCTCTCGATCTGTGACAATTACATCTGACATTCCATGTCTGCATAGATCTCGGAGCCTCTTCATCACCTAGCTATAGTGATCCGTGGTCTCCTTCACCATGAATGCAAATGCTATCGCAAATGTCTTTTTCGTGCTAGTGATCCCAAATATTTCCAACAATGGCATCTTATACTTACATGAAAGGAACATGATCAATAAATCATCAGTGAAAATATCAACAAAGTTTAAATCTATTTGTACATTTATAAAAAAAATAAAGAAAAGGGAGACACATACTCATTTGTCTTGTAAGTTGCATCCATCACGATGACAGAGGGAAATAACCTCCATAAATGTTGCGAGTCTGGGTGAGACAATATTAGATCACTCAGCTGATTAGACATGTGCACTCTACATACGAATACATCATATTGTTTTCATTTGAGTAAATGCAATGCTTGTTGTATATCCCTACGACCATTCGCATCTACCCTCTTCATCTTCTGAATAGAGTTGTACACATGATGGATGCTCGTCACACATTTGGAATCTTCATCGTGAAGGATACTCAACAACTGCCGAGGTTTTAACCCAATCATGGCACCGCGTCGTACCTTATGATGTTGCTTATCAGTTAACCTTCCGACAATGGCATGTCCATACAAGTTATTCGAAATATTATGATTGTGAGAATCGCATACGACAAACACTCCTCATTTACCTGTCTCTTACTCACGACCCTCGAGCTCAAATGCACATCTATTTTTCTTCGACTTTTCTTCTCTGTTTGATTATGGTAGGAAATCCTTGTCCACATCGGTCGTGTCTCTAGAATAGCCATAGTACTCGCAAACCAAATGAAAGATATCTAACTCGTTCCACTTGTTCTTCCAAGACCTATGAGTTATTAACATCATATTTCTAATTCCACCAATAAAACAGGCCCACTCCTTTGCATTCTTTGAGTCAAAGAAATATCCATCTATCTGAAACATATCTGAATAATTGGCACCCTCTTCTAGAGGAAAGTCAGGGAGATCCTATAATTCAAAACATATTGATGGTATATACATACATACTACTCCCTCCGTTTGGAAATATAAGTCCATTGACTTTTTGGCACGTTTTTGAAGGAGTTAAAAACTATATAAAATAATATTTTTTATTAATTTTTTTACATAGTCTTATATATATCACTAATAAGTATATAATTATGTAAAAAAATAATAAAAAAATATATATTATTTTATATAGTTTTTAACTCCTTAAAAAACGTGCCAAAAAGTCAACGGATTTATATTTTCAAATGGAGGTATACCTCCGTTTGGAAACAAACACATTGGAAACATTGGAAACAAACACATTCAAAACATATAGATGTGAAAGAAATTTCCCTAATATTGGCATATATTACTATATATTCAAACAAATTGGAAACATGGAAGATATATAGATGAGATTTTGGTACAATCGTGCTTAGACTTACATCGACATGAGTTAGAAGTTCTTGCAGATTGTTGTAATTATATGGGTTGAATGGTAGATCATCTTCAATTGGCGATGACATAGGGAGAAATTTAGGATATTTGAAATATTCGCTTTGCAAGAGTTGTAAAATTGTTGATATTTGTGCCCTTAACAGGCATGATATATAGAGATCGTCGTCGTGTATTCTTGGAAAATATATATATATATATATATATTTTCACATATCTCCAAATATATATATCTTTAAATATCCTAAAGTCGTGATATCTTCAAATATCCTTATTCGCATATCAATTTTGGAAAAAAATTGAAATCAACGGGATATATATCTATCTTCATTCGGAATTGCATATATATATATATATATATATATATAGAGAGGATAGATCCTGTGTAAGCAAGCCTTACTGTGTAATTTGTGAGCAAATCTGGAGCGTCGGATTAAGAAGATCAAACGGATGAGATTAAAAGTAACTTGTGAACAGTGACATTATTCGTAGGTACCAAGTGATTATTCGTATGTACATACATATGAATAATCCTTTGTTGCATACGAATAATTACATTATTATACACGAATAATCGCTTGGTACCTACGAATAATTTCTCTGCTCACAAATTACACCGTAAGGGTTGCTTACACGGGATCCAAGCGATTATTCGTGTATAATTTGGATCCCGTGTAAGCAACCCTTACGGTGTAATTTGTGAGCAGAGAAATTATTCGCAGGTACCAAGCGATTATTCGTGTATAATAATGTAATTATTCGTATGTATGAACAAATGTAATTATTTGTAAGTAACAAAAGATTATTCATATGTATGTACATACGAATGATCACTTCGTACCTACGAATAATGTTACTGTTCACAAGTTACTTTTAATCTCATCCGTTTGATCTTCTTAATCCGACGCTCTAGATTTGCTCACAAATTACACAGTAATACTTGCTTACACATGATCTATCTATATATATATATATAGGGTGCCGCTCCGGTGAAAACCAAAATTGCGGTAAAAACCTGTGAGGACCGGCTTTTTAGTCCGGTTCACTTGCTTTATAGCCCGGTTATAAATAGAACCGATCTATAAAGTCACAAATTTTAGCCCGGTTCTGAAAAAAACCGAGCTATAAAGTCACTATGTAATTTTAAAACATGAGTTTTTTTAGCACGATTTTTAGGCTTGACCGAACTATAAAGTCATGTGTTATTTTAAAACTGGAGTTTTTAGCACGGTTTTTAGGTTGAACCGAGTTGTAAAGTCACCGTGTGATTGAGGTTGATTGAGGTTTTTAGCACAAGTTTCAAATAAATCAAGCTATAAAGTAGTCCTCACGGTTTTTACCACAATTTGAGGTTTTCATCGGAGTCAATCCTTATATATATATAGGGATTGATATCAATGGGATATCTATCTTCCGATATATACCTATCTTAATTTGCATTAAAAAACATTATATATTCGCATACATGCAATGCACGTACGCTGATTTCTTTAAAATATATTAAAAAAAAGTGCAACCGCGCATTACGAATGCGCGGATCCGCTCACTCGCAATGCATGATTGCAAACCATGAAAAACGACATGCACTTGCAGTGTGCGGTTGCAAACCGTATAAAACGCGAGATAATCACAGAGTATGTAGAGCCCCATAATATTTAGTGCATTTACCTGTCAGAAAGAAAATGTCATTATACCAATTCCCTTTTCCTTAATTAAAAAAAAGTGTCATTCCAATGGAAAATCCCCGAATCCCACAACTCAAGTTGGACACATCAGCCCCAAAACCCAACAAGTGTAAATATAATTAGTTGGGTTTTGATGATTCATTAGGCATTACCATCCCCACCTTTCCTCCCAGTCGAGACAAAAAATACAACAAAGAAATGCAACGCAGCAACAGATATGACAAAGAGAGGCTAAATTCATTGCAATAATGACTCCTGAAAGTGATATGCAACAACTAAAAGCGATACTTCGTAGGAACTGACACCCATATCAGATAGTGAAAGTGTGTTGCCTTCCCAACCCAATGGGTGATTGCAGCATCAAGAAGGTGAAAGTGTGAAACTGGTCCAATTGGGCTTCGAAGCAATCGCTCCGTCACAAGATCATTCAACCAATGGAGGGAGTACAAAATCTGAATGAAATAAAGCTTAATTAACCATTTCCTTCGGCCGAAGCTACCAATGTCCAGTACAGATCAAGGCGGAAGGGAGAACAATAGTTAATGTCCCCTGATTCAGAAGATGGTCCTGAATCTTGTCAAAAGGGATAGTAAATAGAGAAAAGATAACCCTAATGGCATTATGATTCAGAACTTGAAGAAAAAATTCTAGCTCAAATTCGAGAAAGTTAAAACTACCAAATCATGTACATGCGCGCCTATGTAATCAGAGTAATGCCAGCGAGAATCTTAAAGCTTTGAGCTTTCATAGAAAAGACTTGTCTTGCTGGACTTCAAGATGTCAAAAACTTACCGACTAGAAGGGTAACTAATCTGATGGCTATGAGTCATTCTTCACTTCGAAATTATTGACAATCCTTTGATCCATTCATGATGAAGGCTTCACGCAGATTTGTCATCACATGAGCTAGTGATGTCTTGAATTCTGGAGAGTTGGTGTTTTCAACCTCGTGTCCTTCCTTGGCGATTTTCCTAGTGTTACTTCCTACCTCAGCACCTTCACTATAAACTTTACATGCTGTTAAAACATCAGGAGCACGTATACGGAAGTGGCCCGCAACAAGATCTTCGAAGTGCTGACACAGGAAACAAAATATCTTCAGTCCAATCTCTTTCCTTTTTTTGAGGGGGAAACTCAGGTTAAGCTTGTGTTTTCGTATCATGACTATGTTTATCAGCTTTCAACTTCTGTCGATGTCTTTTACAAATCAAGCATTTAATTACTAGTCCTCACTTCTGTCTTACAGCATAAAGTTATAATTAATCTCTTCACAATTAACAAACATGGCAGATAGCATGAAGTTGGGCATTTAGAGTTAACTTGAGATTTTTGTTTAGATACCTTTAGTGGATTTTTGAGTGAATACATCATTGTCTTCAAGGAGAGGATGAAGACTTGCTCGCTGTACTTCTTAGACTTCTTGTCACCAGCTGCCCCCTTGTATGAGTTTTCAAACCCGGGTTCATTAAAGAATGGCTTTGCATTCAAGATCAGAGCTTGAATGGAAACCAAGACCTGGAGCATGGTTGACTTCCCAGGAACCCACAACTCAGTTGATTTCCCACTCCAAGTGCCCAAAAGACTGAGGCAGACTTTCCCACAATTATAGAGATTGGGATTCAACCGAAGGCCACCAGAATAATAATGAACCAGCTGGAGACAATTTGTAATGATATTAGAGAACTGTAATAATTTAGTGACAAAAAATAACAAAGGATACATACTGGTGGGCTATGAGGATACGAAGTGGGGAACAGAATGTCAAAGAAGAAGAGGCCATCATGATACGGGGTACCATCTGGTCCAATAATGGCAGCCCTCATAAGATCCATCCGTGATTCATAAGCTCGGACATATATTGTCTCTGCAGAATACAGAATATGATCACTGGAGTATGAAAGAAAATAAAATAAAGGAAGCAACAAGTATCCAACGTGACAGCGTGACTCACCGGGCAAGTTCTGCTCCAAGATCTTCCATTCTTCTTGAATTGTCTTTGCCCACGATTTTGGGGGCTGCCAATCGTAACAGGGGATAAGAAAACAAACATCAGTCAAACCAAAGAGAAAGAAATAGAGTACGAGACAACCTGCTGATTTCCCACAAGTCCTTGATTCCTGTAGAAATGGTCGGAGTAGTCTTCAACTGTATCAAACTGCTTGAAGTACATTAACTTTCTCAGGACATCATCCATCCATTCTTCATTTTTCACCTTAGAATCAGACTCAGAAACACTTGAACTGCTGGCCAAGTTATTCTTCTCTAAACCATCTTTCAAACCCTCAGTAGGGGTAGGACCTACCAGCCATGGCATAGATGCCTCAACACCAGGAGGCAAATCCACATTGTCAAATTGGGCTTGCATCTCCAAATAATTATCATCATCATCATACAAATACTCAACATCCCCATCATCATACTCAGAAGCATCGTCAGCATCGTCAGCATCATCATCAACATCAAAATCTTCCATGCCATCGTCCCCATAGTCACAATAGGACATATCAGAGTTCGAAGCATTGTAGTCAACAGCATGAACCTTCCCAGATCCAGAGTTGTTAGTTGATTCAGCTCCATCAGCAGTTTCAACCACAGCAGCTGAAATTCCATGATCACTGGCCATCATATCCTAAAGAAAAGGATGCAGAAATCTTGACAAATCATGTGAGTTACAAATGCGTGACACTACAAGATCTACTTGGAAGTTGGAATTATGAAGCAATACACTGAATCTTAGCAGCAAAGATGCATAGCTCAATTAGCAGGAAGCAAAGATCATTCTCAATTTTAGAAAAGAATACATCCATGATAAATACCTGAGCGGAATTTTTTTTTTGACATTATATAATTCACTTCATATACACCGATTGATTCAAGATTCATCTCCATATTATAATGAATTACAAAAGAATAAACCAATAATATGGAAGTTCAAACACATCACCATATTATAATGAGTCATTGAGCAATCTACTTGCTAAGAATCAAGTTTCAGAAATATATATGAATCTGATACCTATGGTATCAACTATTAATCACATTGACATAGTTCAGCTCTGTAATAATTTTGAATTCAAATAGCCCTTCATAACTACTGATGAAAATAAGTGCACTCAAAATCTGAATATAGCCTTGACCATTGGCGTGATCAACAAACAAAAAAAAAAAAAAAGCAAAGGCCCACCGATAATATAACCCAGAAAGAGAAAGGAAAAAGAAGCCCCAACTACAAAGAAATCAGCAACAATCAAGAGCAGGAAATCGGATAATAGAGACTGTACGTAGAGCTCCAAAACAGAGGAACTCGAAAGCAATCCTCCTCAATCAGTCACGGACGATCAAAATTAAACCAATTACGCAGCGGAAATCAGAGGAATGCAGGAAAACCCGCGAAACAGAAAAATCCAGCAAACATAGTGAGTCAATCCGAGGGAAAAACTAGGTCTTTGGAAGAATGAATGAATGGAAAACAAAATCGGACCTTGTTGGGTTTGAGTTTCTTAGAGATCAAGGTCGGAGAAGGCGGGGAAGAGGAATCGAAGTCGTAGACATCCATAGCAGTGCTTGAGGAATTCCTCTTGAGGCCACCACCGCCAATCACCGCGACCAAATCGTTATCGAGTTTGATCGATTTCATAATTTAGGGTTCCCTTATCACACTCCCCTCATGCAAAATTTGCCCCTTTTTCTTCGTCTGGACTCAAAACAGAGCCGGTTGAGTTGATCAACACTCCCCAACAACAGTTGCGATAAGAGAGAGTTTTCCTATTTTCTTTCTTGTTTAATTTTATAATATATATATATATATATATATATATAATTTAATAATACTCCGTATTCGTCCGTAATATTAAAAGATAGGAGAGAGAACCCGATTTTCTCGCCAATATATATCGTCCAAATTTATTTATTTTTCAATCTTTTTAGAGATTTAGGACTAGAAAGAAATTTTTTTCTAAAACAGGGGAATCTTAAAAAAAACATTTAAGAATTGATTAAATGGGTAGATATAGTAAAATAGGATTGTGTTCCAATAGAGTTTTAAAAAAATTTTATGGGTAGATTTGATAAGATTTTAACCGTTAAAATAAAAATTAATAGATAAGATCTTATCCCCTCCCCACCAATCTGGGTCCTACCAATTTAAATTTCCCAAATCGATACATTTAACATGTATCTTTTTTTTTCAGTTGAGCGACGATGGAGATCTATGCATTCTGGATGACAGAGGCTTCTTCATTTTCTCATTCTCATGCATCTTTTAAGGTATCATATTCTTCTAAGCTTGATTGAAGTTGGGTTACCACTTCTGGTCGATATTGTTTCCTCGTTTGTTATTCAATCTAATTTCTAAATTTGATGTTCTTTCAAAGATTTGGTTTCAATTTACTAAATTTCTAGCCGATAATAACTTCAAATTGATTTCAATTTGGTTGTTTCACCTTGTTTCACTACCGATCAAAATTTTTACGGGTATTATTTATCACAGTTAGTAGCTTGTAACCTCCACTAACCGCCACTCCCCACTACCATCCCCACTTATTTTCCTTTTCATATAAATAATTATTTATTAAAATTAATTGGAAAATATGGTTAGTGGGTAGTTATTCTTTTACATTTTAGCTCATGTATATTAGTTTATGTTTGCCAAATTCATCATATTGGTTATTGATTTTTGAAGGTCGTGTACTTACTCCATCTAACTTCTTATTCGCTATAACTCAAATCTTCATTGATTTATAGTATTCGAAACTCAATTGTTACTTATGATTTTGCAGCTCATGCTAGCTACTTTTCTTCATATCTATCACGGATTGGGCATATTCGAATTTTCCATCAATTGTTCTGATTTGTAGTGGGAGGTTACGTAAGTAGTGGGAGGTTGCGTAAGTGAGAAGTTATGTAAGAAATGAGAAGTTATCAAAAGTTACTTAAGTGAGATGTTACATAAGTAGTGAGAAATTATGAGTATTGAAAATAGTGAGAATTTATATTAAGTAGTGAGATGTTACGTAAGTAGTAGGAGATTATTAAGAAGTTACTTAATGTGAGAGATTACGTAAATAGGGAGAAGTTACATACTTACATTTAAGTAGTGGAAAGTCATGTAAGTAAATAAGTAATGGAAAATTATCGGAAGTTACTTAATGATAGGTTACATAAGTAGTAGGAAATTATGAGTGTTGAAAATATCGTTATAAAAAATAGTTCACTAATCCTGTACGGGTATTGCACTAGTTCCTTTAAAATCTGAAAACTTAACTTCCTGGTTTCCTGGGACGAAAAATCTAACCAAATATATACTATATATATTTTTATCTATTTCTTAAGCTTTTCTACCTCCTGAGTTTTTCAGTTACTAATTAAACGAGCCCTAAACATATTACTCCCTCTCCTATAATAAATAAAAACTTGTTTGTAATCTAATGTGATGATATATCCAAAACCTAATTGAATTGACATCACAATATTTAACTTTATGTGTTTAATAGTCGTCATGAATGCAAAGAACGAAAAAATAGAAAGCGACTATATATAAGGACAAAGTAATTTTATGAAATCAATGTCCAATGTCGATCGATCAATCTTGGAAGAAGAAAAAAAAAAGAAATCAAACCTTATAATTCAATCAATGGAGTGAGTCGGGATTACTTTGCATCGGCAGTACGTATTGAGAAGGAGGCAACGAACGTGCTGGCGGTTGACGCTTGCGCCGCCGGCCACTTGAGTTTGAGTGACAAAAAGCCCGAGTTGAAGAGAATTAGAGGATATCCTATCGCTACATCACAACCCTCCTAAATCCTTTTATGCTAATTCTAAATTTATTTTTTAATCAATTATCCTATCCAATGTTACTCGTTGAGATATTTATATACAGAGTAGTATCTAGTATTTATATCACTACTAGTTTTATTATTCGCCCGTTGTGCAATTTTTTAATACATTTTATTATATAAAACATCTTTAAATTCATATAAATTACTACTCTATATAAAATAAATATAAATTATTTTCTTATATCAATTATGTTAATTTTAAAAAAATTATGAAGGCCAATAAGATTTTAAATATAACTATCTTAAATTAAGAATTATTTATTTATTTGTGATTTGCGAGTGATACATTCGATTTGGATTCTAACAATTATTATATTTGATTAGTTAGATTGGATATGTTTTCAACAATAACTGTAGTGCGTGTATGATATATTTATCTAATTAAAATACAGGTTTATATTTGATAGATTATCGATCTAAAAAGATAAGTTTTTATACCTAACTATATTGGTTTATTAATTGATGTGGCCCAAATATTTTATATAGATTTTAATTCAGAATATGACACATATGCAAAAATAATCCCGTTTTAATCCAGAAAATTGTTGATTGTGGGTTTTTATATATCAATTAAAACCCAGAATAAAAAATAATAAACAAAGAGAGAATTGATTGATCAAATACACACAAACTCTCTGTCTCCTAAAATAATGAATCGGACTAACTGTACATTGTTTTGAAGTTAAAATTTTTAGATTAAGATGGATAGTTAATATAGTAATTTTGTGTTTTTTAACGGCTCATTACTATTGTTAATTGCTTGTGAAAATCTTATAATCGGTAATGAAAAATACTTGTTGATAAGAAGTTTTTATGAGTGAATAAACAAAGGCTATATACAACTTGAAAAAAAATCAGATGAAATTGAGAAAACATAAAATTTTAAAAAATATAACCGTCATATCTAAATATAACCGAAATTGAATTAAAAAAATAAATGAAGAATTTAAAAATACATCATATCTAAGTTAACATATATAATTATATGTTATATACTTATATCAAAATATTATAACCGAAATTCCAATGCATTATATCGTATGGTTAACATTATAGATAAATATAACCGAAATTGGATAATTATGGTTTAATATAATAGAATATAGCATATCCAACATATATAATTATATGTTATATCAAAATATTATAACCGAAATTCTAATGCATTATACATTTATACTGTATGGTTAACATTATAGATAAATATAACCGAAATTGAATAATTATATATGGTTTAATATAATAGAATATAGCTAAAACGATAAGTTTTCTACCTAATTAAGATATAAGGTTGAATATTTATAAAAGACCTAATTAAGATATAAGGTTATATTGGATAGATTATTTAATCTAAAAAGATAATTTTTTTACCTAACTATATTGGCTTATTAATTAATGTGGCCCAAAAATATAATACCACTTTAATCTAAAAAATGAAACATAAGCAAAAAAAATCCCGTTTTAATCCAGAAAATTTCATGGATGCGAAATCGCACCTTTAGTATTTTATATAGATATATTGTAATTTCTAGCATTCTGGCTTCTCTCTTCTTCGCCAAAATTGTAATTACGTCACCAAATTTTATGACGTTTACAACAATATCTACAAAAAAAATAGACTTGATAATTACGTTGATATTATGAAATAACATATTGCAGTCATATAATAACATAATTAATTAGGAAACAAAATAACTAACTACATAATTACTTATCTACGCAACAACCTTCATCTATTTGTCCGGACAAATTGTTATTCAAAGATAAGTAATTTAATAGATAAACTTGGAATCCAACCGACATCCAATATATATTATATTTCACTCGTTAGATTTTTTGATCCAATATATATATTATTATATTTAATGAGTTAAATTGGATATGTTTTCAACAATAAGTGTATTATGTGTATAATATATTAATTGATGTGGGCCAAAAATATAATGCAATTTTAATCCAGAAAATGACACATAGGCAAAAATAATCCCGCTTTAATCCAGAAAATTCCGTGGACGCGAGGTCGCATAAGAGGCTGTTTCTGGCCTCTGTTTTAGTATTTTATATAGATTGTTCATTCAAGGCTCAAAATCCCATTATTTTAGACCGGTTTATAATATTTACTAGTATTACTTTAGCCGTCCGTTGTGCGGTTTCTTAATAAACACAATAATGGTTAATTTATATTTTATTTCTTAAATTTAAAGGTTATAATAGTTTAGTTGAAATCTTTAAAACCTCAAATCAAGTTTTACCAAATATAAACTCAGTTCCGGTAGAACTACGTAAAGACTTAACGTCTCATAATGGCTACGTAGGTAACCCGATATTAAATCCTAAAAAATATGTCGAGTACAGTCGTCAACCTCTAAATTCACTCTCAAATGAATATGAGGTTAAATCCTACTAAATTAAATCATTTCATATTTTGAACTACGGGTGATTTGATCCCTCTCAAAGGAGTACGTAGGACACTCGACGTAAAGCGACAAGCTCGTTGAGTTCAATCACCACCCTCAAATGATCTCACGATCAAACCCAAATACAAATCATCTTTTTGTCCCGAACTACGGTGACTTGATTCCGCTAAATAAGTGGATATGTAGAAAACTCGGTGTAAATCAAATTCCCACCGAGTTCAGTCACATCCCAACTTTCAAATCAAAACTTCTCAAATTCTTTCCATCGAATTCAAAGTGTCTTCTCCTACTCGATACAATGCTTCTGCTCGTCGAATTTGGTCACGACCAAAACTTCAAATACCAAATTGAAATTTGTTATTTTCAATAACTACGTATGATTTGATCCCTTCCAAAAGGGTACGTAGGAAACTCACAACGAGTTCAATCACAACCCCCAAATTGACCTTCAAGTCAAAACAAATCAAATTCCAAATTAAACTCCACACAAAACTCAAATCGTTTTCTATGCAAATGATAGGCGGGTTACTTGAGTTACCCTTCCGAAAAGGTGGGCTCAGGTTACCCAGGTGGAGTGTTGTTCGAGCTACCCTTTCGAGAAGGTGGGCTTGAACTTCATCCTGTGATGCATATAAGAAAACGAAACCAAATACAAACAAAACCAAACACACAAATCCAAAACACTTGGAACTACGTGAGGTTTGATTCTCTTCCAAGAGATACGTAGGCAACACGCTAAAATTCGGGTGTAGCCCAAATCACCAAAATCATTCAAATCTTGGTATCGATACGACTTCGAATCAAGAGGATATATAACCAAAAGGGATCGAACTCAAATATTAAAAATCAAATAAAATGTGTTGTACGATTATTTGCGCAATTTTGTCCAACAGTCCGGTCCACCTCCCTATCGCCGGACTCCACTCCAATTCAGTCCACCTCCCTTCGTCGCTCGCTTCTCAATGTAGCGGCCTGCAGTTCCTTCGTTCGTCTTTCTTTCGCCTTTCTTTCTTTGCTTTTTTTTTTAAAATCAAATGTAATAGAGACACGCTTAATCTGTTAAAACTAACCCTTGAGGACATGAGGCAAAATCTATCCAAATGTGAGGGTTACCACACGAAATTTGTCAAACTTTTGTATACCCGACGAAAATTGCCATACCATGAGAGTACCTCGCGAAATTTTCGTTTTATTTATTTTACTTTTTTTTAAGGTTGTCTTCAATCTCCTTGGACACGGGCAAGAGATTGGAGGCCGACATCGGCACGGCATCGACAACCACTGATACAGCCACGCGCTCTCCTCTTTCGGCATCGACAACAACTCCTACCGCCCACCACCACATCGCTCTACTCCAATCGAAGGTCGTCTCCGCAGCTCCGTCCCTCTCCGATGGAAGGTTGAACTTGGCTGCCGTCATCCCCAATCGAAGATCGACCTCGGCCGCTGCCATCCCCAATCAAACTTACAAGGTCGAGCTCCGTTGCGACTGGGCAAGGCGACTACACCTCCATCCCCTTTCCTCCTGCAATCCATGGCCGCCGCTGCGACTTCCCCCTACAATGCTGAGCAATGGAAGTCGCGGGTTCAAACCGCGACTTCCATTGCTCGACCATTGCTCAGTATTGTAGGGGGAAGTCGCGGATCCTCAGTATATTAGCGAAGAAGGTGCAATACTCAGTATTGCTCGGCCATTACAAAAATATTCATAGTTTGAGTTGATGAATATTCTTTCCGCAGATCCTTTGGTTAAAGGTGCTCACTAATGAGTATGTGTAGGTCGTGTTCATACTAGGGAAGAAGGTGCAAACTCAGCTCTATCCGTCGAGGGATTGAGTCACGTGAGAGGCATGTCTTATATTTATGGGCGAGGCTTTTTCAATACACATTAAAGACAATGTTCAGACTCGACCATACAACTCGTAGTCAGCACTGTCAAAAAGTTCAAAGAGCTTTTTAGAATTAGAAGAGTACAAGAAGTATGTTGAATTTAGGGGGAGAAAATACGCACTGCACTCTTTTTCCATTCATGTTTTGTCACATTGAGTTTTTCTAATAAAGTTTGTAACGAGGCAGCATCACAAAATCGTATTAAATGGCATGTATACTCTTATTACTTGGTCCTAGTTTTTGACTCATTGAGTTTTTCTAGGAATTGGATCCCATGAATTTGGCTATCAAATTCATGGGTGAAGTTGGGCGAATCTCAATCATAAAAAATAACCGACTGCTAAATTTGTCCCCCCTCCTTTAACCCCACCCCCATCCCCATCTTTTTTATATTTTTTTAAATTTTTTTTGTGAGTGCAAAATCTAATTTCACCCATGAATTTAAAGGCCAAATCCATGGGATCCAAACCTGTTTTTCTATGTAAGTTTTTTAACAAGGCAGTATCATCAAAGCGTATCAAACGACAACTACACTCTTTTATTCTTTGTACTAGTTTTTGCGTCATTGGATTTTCTAGACAAGTATTTAACAAGACAATTTTGTAATATTAGAGAGACTAGTTCTATTACTCGCGTGGCCGCATTGTACGCGGTTTTTTAAAATAAATTTTAAATAATTTCAATAGAATAAAGAAAATATATAATTCTCACACATATTTTTTTGGTGCATATTGCACCGTTAGAAGTGTTGTTTTTTATTGTTATGATATTGTAATTGATTATCTTATAATAATATATAAGTATATATTGCTTTCATTAGTTTCATATACACATGAATTTTATAGATGACAATATATGAGTATGAAATTATAAACTAAAAAATTTTAGTAATTATATTTTATTAGGTTTTTGTTATAAAAAAAAGTACGTTAATAATGAGAATTTTTTTTCAAAATATTCATAAAAAAATAAATATTTACGATAATATTCACACGTCTAAACTATTTACAAAAATATTCATTTTTTGCAGGTTAGCCAGAGAAACGCGGTTTGAGACCGCGTTTCATTCAAAAGCCCCTTAAATTTAAAACCGAAAGAAAAGCGAAAAAAAAGTTAAAGAAACGCGGTTTGAAACCGCGTTTTATAACCAATTTTAAATAAAACGCGACATCAAACCGCATTTATATCGCATTATATTTTAAAATATAAAAAAATTAAAAAAAAATAGTAAAATGCGGCTTCATGCCGCGTTTTACTTTCAACAAAAAAAAGAGAGAAGAAAGAAGCCTGAAGATGCATGAACTCTTCTTCTTACCCAAATTGGAGATTAACAGCCCGCACCACCACCGACCAGAAGCTCCCTGTCGGCGTCGCTCTCGTCCTCCTCCCCGCCGGCGTACGTCGCTCTCGTCCTCCGGCATGAACGTGGTCCTTCGTAGTGAATAGTTGGCGGTGGGTGGCAGCGAAGGGATGCGGTGGTGTGGAATGGTGGTGGTCGGTGGTGGGCGAGCAGGCGGGCTTGTAGGGGAAAGTAGTGGTGGTCGCCTGGCTTCGCCCTCCGGTGTGTACGTGGTCCTTCGTAGTGAATAGTTGACAGGCTTCTTTCTTCTCTTTTTTTAATCTCCAATTTGGGGAAGAAGAAGAGTTCCTGCATCTGCAGACTTCTTCTTCTTCTTTTTTTTGGGTGAAAGTAAAACGCGGCTTCAAGCCGCGTTTTACAATTTTTTGTTTTTTTTAAATTTTTTTATATTAAAAAATATAATGTGATATAAACGCGGTTTGAAGTCGCGTTTTATTTAAAATTGGTTATAAAACGCGGTTTCAAACCGCGTTTCTTTAAATTTTTTTTTTGATTTTCTTTCGATTTTAAATTTAATGGGCTTTTGAATGAAACGCGGTCTCAGACCGCGGTTCTCTTTCTAGCCTGCAAAAAATGAATATTTTTGTAAATAGTTTAGACGTGTGAATATTATCGTAAATATTTGTTTTTTTATGAATATTTTGAAAAAAAATTCTAATAATGAATGACATGTTTTGTCAAATAGATTAATATTTAATATCAATTTAACTATCGGTGACATTTTTTTTACTAACAAATCAATATAATCGCTAAATATTAATAAAATTTATTTAGTGAAGAATTTTATCATGCTTAGTAATTTCATTATATAATATAAAATTTAATCCATTAATTTAAAAAATTCAAGTATAACATATATGCATTACAATTTTAAGTGTGTGTATATATATATATTCAACTCTTGACTTCTCAGATCTTGTATATGATGAATAGAGAGAGAATAGAAAGAGAGAATACAAAGAGAGAGAGAGAGATGAAGATGATGAATCTGTTACTCAATGTTCAACTAAATTCGGTTACAGTAATGCTATTTATAGTGATAGCATATGACCTATATGATGTCATCTATTTACATTTAATACTCCCCCTCAAGATAGGAGTTCTAAGTGTTCTCAAATACATTCACAACTCCTAGCTTGCAAAGGTTTCTCATGTATTGATCATATGAAATTGCTTTTGTAAACACATCAGCTGGCTGATCCTTAGTAGCTATATATCCCAGTGTCACTTCCTTGCTCAGAACCTTATCTCTCACAAGGTGGCAGTCCCCTTCGATGTGCTTTGTTCTTTCATGATACACAGGGTTTTTTGGCTATATACATTGCTGACTGGTTGTCACAGTGTAGCTTCACAGGGTCTTCATGACTCACTCCTAGATCCTTCAGCAGCTTAAGTAACCATGTGATTTCACAGCAAGTTGTTGCCATAGCTCGATATTCTGACTCTGCAGATGACATGGCAACATACGATTGCTTCTTCGTTCTCCATGAAATTAAGGAGTTTCCCAAGAGAACACAAAACCCAGTTAATGACTTCCTAGTCATTGGGCAGCTTTGCCAATCTGCATCACAGTATGCACTTAGCTTCAGATCTGACTTAGCAGATAGCAGTAATCCTTGTCCAGGGGCCTACTTTAGATACCTCAGAACATGCTTCATTGCTTGCCAATGATCATCAGTTGGCTTGTGCATGAACTGGCTCAGTATCTGCACAACATAACACACATCTGGCCTTGTAATTGTGAGATAGATGAGCTTTCCCACAATCCTTCTGTAGGCTTCCTGATCAACATTCTCACATCTTCCTTCTGAGGACAATTTTATTTTTGGATCCAGGGGAGTTGCAACAGGCTTTGCATCTAGCATTCCTGCACTCTCCAGCAACTCTAAGGCATATTTCCTCTGATTCAAGTGTATGCCTTCATTACTCCTTTCCACTTCTATGCCTAGGAAGTACCTCATTCCTCCTAGATCTTTCATCTGGAATTGCTGATTCAAATGAGCCTTTAGCTTGGCTATTTCCTCCTCACAATTTCCTGTGATCAGCATGTCATCTACATACACAAGTAGAGCTGTAATTGTTTTCCCTTCTCTTTTAACAAACAGAGAATAATCTGCTTTAGATTGATGATAGCCTGCCCCTTTGACTTCTTGAGAGAACTTGGCAAACCATTGCCTAGGCGCCTGCTTCAGGCCATATAGAGACTTTTCCAATCTGCACACTAACTTCTCACACTCTCCCCCTGACTTGGATCTCTCCCCCTGAGTAGGAGAAGGGAGTTTCTTGAGCTCATGATAGGCAGGAGGAAGCTCCATGTATACTTCTTCTTCAAGGTCCCCATGTAGAAAGGCATTTGTCACATCTAACTGATGCAAACTCCAATTCTTAGCAGCAGCTATAGACAATAGTGTTCTCACAGAAATCATTTTTGCAACTAGGGCAAATGTTTCACTATAATCTATGGCCTGCAATTGAGAGAATCCTCTAGCCACTAGACGAGCCTTATGCCTATCAATGTACCATCAGCTTTAAACTTCTGTTTGAATAGCCATTTACAACTCACAACAGATTTCCCTGGTGGCAGAGATGTCAAGCTCCAGGTGTTATTCCTTTCTAGTGCACCTAGTTCTGTCAACATAGCTTCACACCAAGCAGGATGTTTTAATGCCTCAAGCACACAAGTAGGTTCAGATACAGCAGAAGCATTACAAATGAACTTGTTGTAGGAGGCAGAGCAAGATGTGTATGACAGAAATGAGGCAATAGGATAGGGTGTGGTTGTTTTACAAAAGGAGGTTGTAGGGGCTAACTCTTTAGTGACCTTGCACACATAGTCCTTCATCCAGAAAGAGGGTTTTGATTGCCTGCTAGAATGTCTCACAGGTAGAGGATTGCTGTCATAATGACTTAAAGCAAGAACTTCATCAAAACTAGGAGGCACAGGTGTAAGTGTATAATCACCATGGGACTCAATTTGTGTAGGAGGATTTAATGAAGGTGGTGAAGGTATCTCAGAAATCTCAACAGGAATAAAGTCAAGAGAATGAGAAGGATGACAATTGTTTGACTCTAATGATAGAGGACCATCACAAGGCTCAAGAGTAGCCAATTGGTTTTGATCATCAAACTCTGAGCTGAAAGGAAATATATGCTCATAGAATTTTATGTCTCTGCTGATCTGTATCTTGTGAGATTGCAAATTATACACTTTATACCCTTTAAACCCATAAGGATATCCCAAGAACACACAAGCATCAGCTCTGGGATCAAGCTTCTTTCTGTTTGTGGCAAGGGTAGATACAAAACACAAACACCCAAATACCCTGAGCTGATCATAGTTAGGATCCTCACCAAACAAGCACTCATATGGAGTTTTGTGTTTAAGAATGGAGTTGGGCAATCTGTTTATGAGATAAGTGGTTGTAAGAACACAGTCCCCCCAGAATCTCACAGGAAGAGAGGCTTGAAACCTAAGAGCTCTTGCTGTTTCTAGGATATATCTTTGTTTTCTTTCAACTCGGCCATTTTGCTGTGGGGTGGCAGTACAAGAGCTTTGATGAACAACACCTTTATTTTTGAAGAAGGTGTATAGTTCAGAATTGAAGAACTCAGTTCCTTGATCACTCCTCATAGTTTTTACTCTTGAATTGAACTGGGTTTCAACCATAGAAATGAAAGACTGAATATGAGAAGAAACTTCAGTTTTGGTTTTCATAAGATATGCCCACACACTCCTACTTCTATCATCCACAAGGGTAAGAAAATATTTGTGACCATTGTATGTAGGAGTTTCATAAGGACCCCAAACATCACAGTGTATAACCTCAAACACAGCATCAGCATGAGACAAACTGGTATGAAAAGAAGGTTTTACTTGTTTTGCCAAAGGACAAATGGTGCATACAAAATCAGAGTCAGACTTTATACAAGATTGAATACTAGAAACACCTTTGAGTTTCTCAAGAGGTGCATGACCAAGACGAAGGTGCCACAATGCACATTTATTTGAGACACTGTCAACAGAAGGAAGAAACATAGGTAAAGACACAGAGTTGCACCAAGAACTTTTGGAGATGATTTCCCTCATTCTGGATTCAGAAGCCAGATAGTACAGGCCTTCAAATTCCTCACCAACTGCAATCACTTTCTTCTTTGCAGGGTCCTGGATGAAGATTGTATTTGATATGAGATGCATATCATAACCAAAATCATGAACCAGCTTGCTGATGGAAACAAGATTAAACTTGAATTTTGGTATGTATAGAGTGTCAAGAAGGGTAAAAGTACTCAGTACAGGGATTGTACCTACCATAGAAATAGGATCAGATGTGCCATCAGGAAGATGGACTTTGATAGGTTTGTCTACAGGTTTAGGATTTTTGAGTAATGAGATATCACAAGTCATATGATCAGTTACTCCTGTATCTAAGATCCAAACTTGTGTACTGTTAGAGACATTACAACATAGAAATTTACCTGCCAGATTCACTTCATATGATGGCTTGGATCTTTGCTCCATAAGATGCAACAGAGACAACATCAGCTTCTGATTCTCTGATGACAGATTCTTGAATGAATGATCAGCAACCATTTCTTGTTTTTCTCCAGCTGCATTCCCATCTTTAGATGATCTCCCTTTCTCATCTGAACCATCACCTCTGGGCATTTATGGCTTGAACTTGCTCTTGCTGTGCCAGCTAGGGTAGCCAAACATTTCCCAGCATCTGTCAGATTTGTGATAGGCATGACAGTGAGTGCATTTCTCCTTGTGAGGTCTGTCACTCTGAGGCTTCTCACCCTGATGCTTTCCCATGAGTGCAGTAGACTCAGTTGTATCCACAGCCTTATCACCATGAGTGATCTTGAGACTTACCTCATCTTGAACCAACAATGAGTGTGCTTGACTAGCAGATGGCAGAGGAGTTGACATCAAGAACTGCCTTCTTGGAGCATCATATTTTTCATTCAACCCCATCAAGAACCTCATCAACTTATCCTCTTGCTCAGCTGCTTCCAACTTCTCAGAGATACCACAAGTGCAGTTCCCACAGGTGCACTTAATCGGAGTGACAATTCCTGCCAGATGCTGCCATAGACCTTTCATTTTTGTGAAATAATCCGTGACAGTAAAACTCCCTTGATTACATCCAGCAATTTCGCGCTTGATCTGAAAAATCAACGGACCATTTCTTTGACCAAAGCTTTCCTGGAGATCATCCCACATCTCCTTTGCTAAATCAAACTCATCTATGGTGACATATATCTCCTTCGATACAGTGTTCAGAATCCATGAACACACCATATCGTTACACCGCTGCCACATCAATGAGTTTTCAGCATTTTCAACCAAAGATCCATCAAAGAAGCCCACCTTGTTCTTCACAGAGAGAGCTTTCATCATAGCTCGACTCCACCGACGATAATTCTCACCAGTAAGTTGCAGACTCGTGAGAATCATCCCTGAATTGTCGGCCAGATGTATGAAGAACGGATTCTGCAAATCCATTGATGTGATCTGATCTCGCCGGCGATCACAATCACCGCCGGAGGTCTCTGCTCTGTTTTGCATCTTGAACGCGATCTGATTTAATCAATGCTCTGATACCATCTTGACTTCTCAGATCTTGGAGATGATGAACAGAGAGAGAATAGAAAGAGAGAATACAGAGAGAGAGGGATGAAGATGATGGATCTGTTACTCAATGTTCAACTGAATTCGGTTACAGTAATGCTATTTATAGTGATAGCATATGCCCTATATGATGTCATCTATTTACATTTAATATCAACTATTGATATACCATATACTACTACCACCACAATCCAAACTATCCACCTCAAAATTGCAAATTTTCAAATCAATCCACCCAACCTTCAAGTAACCCTTACAGTACCCAACTTTGTCAAAATATTTTAGCCTTAATTACCCATTTGCATTCAGCTTTCTTGAGCCCAGGGGCTGTCATGCAAAACTGTGATTTTCGAAATCAAAAATCTACATTTACTCCTCTCTGTGTGTTCGAATGGAGGAGGAGCAATAATGTTAACCTTGGAACACAACAAAACTTTATCAAAACCAAATATCAACCGCAAATCTTCTACACTAAACCTTACTTTAACACTAATCAAGTGCCTAACTATGATCTCCAATGCAGATTAGGCTCTAATCATCATCATGCAAAGAATGTGATTGGGCAATCTCGGAAGAAAGGGCGGCTAGAAGGCTCCCCTTGCCCTGAGTCTTTCCTGATCATTGGAAATCGACAAAAGGAAGGAAGGGGAAGCGCCTTGCTTCTTCACTGCAACAAGGCAACGGAGAAAAGGAGGATGTATCTAGACATTGATATATCCGAGAATCCAGGCTCTCCTCTCGGTGGCACAGGTATGATTAAGGCTATTAGAACCTTCACCTATGACTCTAGGTTTTGGAACTATAACCGTTTTATGATCTTCTATGCTTGCATGAATTGGATTTCCTCTATATATAGTGTAGGCAATGTTAAGAAAATTCCTCACACTTCCATCTCCGTCTTCTCTTCTCTCCTCATTTATCTGATTGTGCCCTCCATGGATAACCAACTGTCCTTTGTTGAGGCCCTGATCAACACTACTAGGCAGGGTATCTCCTTCGAGACCGTGCCTCCCCACACCCAAACTGTTGACCCTACTCTCTCCCTTGCCTTGGACAATGCCTCTCTGCAAAGTCAGGCCACTGATCAGCAACCCAATTCGGCGACTCCTCTTAAATCAGCCCCTCCTCTCGAGGCTAACCCCACTGTCACTCAAATCTCGGACCCTTACTCTGTTCCCGGAGTGAAGGATCTTCACAATAAGCTTGCGGAGTTCAGTCTCATAGGGAGATTTGTCCAAGCCCCGGTGGAGCTCAAACAAGTTGCGGGCAAGATGAAGGCGGAATGGAAGAACCTCAAAGGAAGTTGGGGCGTGGATACCATAGGAAACGACTGGCTGATCTTCAGATTCGCCAATAAGGAGGACAGAGCTATGGTCTGGTCTAACCGACCATACCATGTTTAAGGCTCCTTACTGGCTATGTATCCTTGGAGTGACAACTTCAACCCCATGGAAGAAGACACCACCACCGCAGACGTCTGGATTCGCATTCCTGGGCTCCCTCACCAGTTCTACTCTCCGGAAGCCATAGCCTACATCCTTGCTGCTGGAGGGGTGGGTTCCCTTATCAAGATTGATCAGATTGCCAACATACGCAACAAGATGAGATTCGCTAGAGCCTGCGTTAAGGTTTCCCTCCTCTCTAAACTCACTACCTTAATTTATGTTAAGAAGAATGATCAGGAAGTCATTCGGCTCCGGGTGTGGTACGAAGACTTCTCCGATGGATGTGGTTGTTGCGGAGGCTACGACCATGTCTATGAGGATTGTCCTCTAAATGCACCAAGACCTAGAAAATTCACCTTTGTCCTTGAAGAGAACCCTGAAGTTGATCTCCTTGCCCACTCCCCCCTGTCCAACACCTCTAGACACCTCACTGAAACTAGACTCATTGGAGGGGGCAGTGCCTTCACCCCCTTCTCTCAAAGTGATGAACCTTTTGTCTCTCAAACCATGATCCCCCGCTTTGGAGACTTTGGCTTGCTTCCGATGACCACTTCTAACAATGCTTATACCCAACTCCCCCCTCTTCCGGCCAATAGCTCTGCCTTCTCTAATGAGCTTATCAATCAACTGATAGCCCTGAACAATGCCCATGTGGCCCAACTCTCTACTGAGTGTACCACTTTGCCCTTTGCTATAGCTCCCTCGATCCTCCACACTATCCTCTCGGCGAGCAATGTAGCTGGTCCCAGCAACGATCTGATGGATGGCTCTCCTGGTGACTTGCTTAAGGCTAAGACTAAAGGTAAGATGATCGACACTGGTAACCAAACTAAGGAGTCTCATCTATCCATCAAACCAGACTGCTCGGTGATCAGAAAGCTCGGCAACATTGAGATCGGGCAACCGGATGATGAGATGGTTCAAAGTGAGGGTGAAGTCTCTTAGCAAGGATGATGATGAAAATAGTGAAGCCTCATCCCCAGCTATGAAGAAGTCCAAGAAGAAGAAGACTTGATGATGATGAAGGTCTATGTTTCTACTCCCGGGGTGGCGTTGGTTCAAGCCCTTAATTACCTAAATAATTCTCCCCAGGATTCTGATCCTTTGTTTTTATGTTATGATGCTTTGGACAATGTTGTTTGGTATTGTGGTTGTTGGTATAGCCTTAAACTTTCTATTCTCTTTGATGACTCCCAACAGTTTTCCTTTATTCTTGGGAGTTATCGAAGGTCTAACGGATGGCTTAATTTTAATGATATTAGCTTTCACTGTTTTAATCGATTGCCTGTCCTTTTGACTAACATCTGCTATAATCTAAGTGACCTCAAAGTCTTGGAAGCCAATAAGAACAACTAGGACGGAGATAACTTGCTGGACTCGATTTATGAAAAAGGTAAGAAGGTAATTCATACAGGTATGAATCTTGCCCTCGACACTCAAAACAACCCTCAATTGTACCCCACCAAGTTCTCTATGAACTTAGTGGCAGTAAGCGAACCAACCCTTCACAACAAAACTCTCAAACAAACAACTGTCAGCAAATATCAATGTAACAGGAATTCCTATGCAAGAGGAGGCAACAACAATGATGCACAACATTCTAGTATTCGACTCATTAATCCCAAGTGCCACTATGACAGGAAAGGAATACCAAACTGGATGCCCAGGATGAATTACACAATCAGCAGACACATCATCTATGTAAGTTTTGTAATTTTGTGGGAAATATGCTTCTCTGTACCAGTTCCTTTACACTATTTACAATCTATGGTTTTAGTTAACAACTATACAAATCGGACGAAAGTTCTGTTTCCACCCTATAGCTCTTATGATTAATGTGGGATATTGGAATGTAAGGGGCTCTAGATGGCCTCTTCTTTGGCAAGAGCTAAACCATCTCAGATTCTCCAATAAACTTGATATGCTTGTGCTGTCTGAAACTAAGTCTTCTGAACCCCCTACTACTAACCAATTGAAGAACTCAGGCTTCCAAGGTGTAATTATGATCAAAGCTATTGGCCATAGAGGTGGAATTTGGCTTCTCCATAAGTCTAGTTTTGCTCATTCTTGTACTGTACTAGAACAAAACCCCCGCTTTATTATGATCCAAACAACCATTGAGTCACATGATCTTGCAATCCTTTTTGTTTATGCCCCATTTGTTGAGAATGAAAAAACTGCTTTCTGGGAAGAAATCTTTGTTACTGTTCATAAATACCTACTTCCTATTATCATTATTGGTGATCTTAATGATATAGAACATGATACAGATAAGATGGGTGGTGCCACCCCCCACTTAGCTAGATTTAGACGGTTAAAAGCCATCAAAGAGGAACTAAATCTCCACACTATACCCTACCTGGGCTCCCCTTTCACGTGGCGGAAGAATAGATCTAATATTAACAACACTTATGAAAGGCTTGACAGAGCTCTTGCCCACCAAAACATCCTAACTTGGTTTACGACTCTCAAAACTAAACACCATGCTTTCTCAAAATCTGACCATTGCCCAATAACCATGAGCATAAGCTCTGATCAAATCAGAAAGGGTGCTCCATTCCGTTTTGAGATGGCTTGGACTACCAATAAAATCTATGAGGAGATGGTTAAACAAGTTTGGAGGAATAAATTTGAAGGTTCCTTTGGCTTTAAGCTTATTCAAAAACAGAAACTCCTTAAAATTAACACCAAAAAATGGTGCAGATCCCACTCTGATAACATCTCTAAGCAGCTTGTCAAAGTAGATCTTGACATCTTGTCTTTACAAAATAAACTCCCTTGGGGCAATATCCCTACTAAAGATAATGAAAAGCTTGCCAGATTAGAACATAAGAAACACAGACTCTTGGAATTCAAATTCAATTTCTGGAAGCAAAGGGCCAAGCTTAAACACCTCCCGCAAGCGGATTGTAACACTAAATACTTTCAATCCATAGCCAAAGTTAAAAACTTTAGACGTTATAATAATTCCTTCACTACAAAAACTAGGGTCATCCTTAATGACTTTGATCTCATATCCAAACAAATAACTGAGGAAATGTCTGAAAGATTTATTGGTCCTAACCAAAGAAAAATCGGTCCCTCAGATGTGTGCAATATCCAACCTCAAATTTCAATTGAAGAAAACTCCATGTTAACCTCACTTCCTACCTCAAAAGAAATAAAAGATACTTTATTTGAAATGGCAGAAGATAAATCCCCGGGTTCGGATGGATATCCTCCAGAATTTTATAAAACTTACTGGCACATAGTAGGTCAATCTTGTTGCAAAGCGGTTAAAGCTTTTTTCCATTATGGCCATATGCTCTCGGCCTTAAATCAGACTTTCATCGCTCTTATCCCTAAAACAGAAAACCCTACCACCATAAATCACTACCGACCTATAAGCCTTTGTAACACGATATACAAAGTGATTTCCAAAATCCTTGCCAACCGACTTAAAACCATTCTCCCAAAGCTTATAAACCCCTTTCAAGGTGCTTTCATAGAAGGAAGATCGATTCAAGACAACACTCTAGTTGCTCACGAAATCTTTCATAGCTTTCATAGACTAAAAGGTAGGCAGGGTTGGATGGCTTTAAAATTAGACATGGAAAAAGCGTATGATAAAATCAATTGGAGTTATATAGAAGTTGTCCTTAAACAGTTTGGCTTTCATGATAAATGGATAAACTGGGTCATGACTTGCATCACCACAACCTCCTTCTCCGTTCTAGTAAATAATATCCCTGGCAAAATATTTCACCCAAATAGAGGTATTAGACAAGGCGATCCTTTAGCACCTTACATCTTCATTCTTGTCATGGAAGGAATAGCTAGAGAACTCCATAAAGAAGCCCTCCTAGATGATGCACTAGTTGGCATTAAACTAACAAAAAATGGTACCCCAATTCCCTTTCTAACCTTTGCTGATGATACTATAATCTTTGCTAAAGCAGCCCATACTAGTCTTAACACAATCCAAAACATTCTAAATAATTTCTCCAACCTTTCTGGATTGACAATTAACTACAATAAAAGTTCTCTTTAGTGCTCGAAAAATGTTTGTCAAAATTTAGCAAATGACCATGCTAATCATATGGGTATACCTCTCTCCAAAACTCTTGAAAAATACCTTGGTATACCCATTGTGAATGGCAGAGTTAAAAACTGTGTTTTTGAGGATGCTATCTCAAACCTCAAAAAACAACTTCCTAAATGGAAGGCTTCAACCCTCTCCCAAGCTGGCCGTGTGACCCTTATCCAGGCAAACCTCAGCTCTAAAACAAACTACTTAATGCAAAACTTCCTCCTGCCCAAAGGAGTCCTACAACAAATAGATCAAATAAATAAACTTTTTTTCTAGAATAAGCTCCAGTCTGAAAGATACACACCTCTCATAAGTTGGGACAAAATCTGTCAAAGCAAGACACATGGTGGTCTGGGTATAAGAAAAGCGGAAGACTTGAACATCCGCCTCCAAATAAAACTTCTTTGGAAAATCTACTCTAACCAAGATAGTATCTGGGTTAAAATCATAAAAGAAAAGTATATGCAAAATGAGAATATTAGGGTCAGAACCAACCAAGCAACTTCCTGGCAATTTGGCCGTCTCTTATCTCTCAGGGAAAGATTTGAGTCTGGTTTGCTATGGATTATAGGAAATGGTGAATCCATAAATGTCTGGAATGATCCCTGGATTCCAAATAAAGATCTTAACCCACACCTAGGTCATAACGACCCCCAAATGAAGGTAGCTCAGCTTATTAATAGTAACAAAACTTGGAACTTACCTCTCCTCCAAAATATTTTCCCTCAAAACATAATTGACCTCATTACTACACTCCAAATCTCGTCTTGGAACACACCGGACAAGTTGATTTGGGCTATGGATCTAACTGGAAATTTCTTGACCAAATCTACAAAACTCCTTCTTAGTAGGAATGCTCATAGAAATGAAAATTACAACTGGCTATGGAACCTAAAGCTCCCACCCCGCTTGAAAAATTTCCTGTGGAAAATCATGGTTGATGGACTCCCAACAATGGGTAGACTCAACAAGTATATAAATAGGGTTCCTAGCCAATGCTCACTTTGTCAACAAGATGATGAAGATTCTGACCACATCTTCATTCACTACCCTTTCACCAAAGAGATAGTGGCTCATTATGAACAAAAAGTAGGGATCTATTTTCAATACTTAACTGGAGATGAATCTTTGGAAGAGAAGATCAAACATATCAATTCAGGATAAGAGTAAGCTTGAAGATCTCATCTTTATTTGGAAAACCATTTGGGAAACCAGAAACAACCAAATTTTTAGACAGAAGAATCCTGAACCTTTTGAAACTATAATTCAGCGAATCTTAGGAAAAATAAAATCCTGGAAATTAGCGCAAAACTCTACGAAAACTCAAGACAAAAATCCAATCAGAAATAAAATAAAGTGGAGTAGGCCACAAGGAACCTTCTACAAAATCAATGTGGATGGTTCTGTAAGGCCCACGGGCTCTTGCCATGTGAGGGGAATCATCCGTGATTCCGAGGGCAATGTAGTTGATATATTTTACGAGGATACAGTGCAGGGTTCGGTTATTCATACTGAAGCAATAGCCGTCCAGATCGGTATGCAACGAGCTTGCAGGAAGGGACTAAGGAATGTCATCATTGAAGGGGCCAAACAACTTCTCATCAAAGCCATCTCAACAGGAGATCACCTGAGATGGGAGATAATGAGACACATTGAGGACATCAACATTCTGAAGTGTGAGTTTGAATGCATTGAGTTTAGACATTGCTACAGAGAAGTCAACAAAGCAGCTGATCTTATAGCAAGAAAGAGCATTATTAATGATAGGAGTACTATCCCTTTCAATAGGGATCTTTAACATCATCCGTCAGGATGATCAGGGAGCTAGATTACAACTTCTGTAATTGTTCCCACTGTTGGCTCAATAAAAAAACTATTGATATACCATACATAGACCTTTCAATCGGATCATTCGGGTCGGGTTCGGGTCGGGTCGTTTCGGGTAAAACGGGTTCCGGGTAAAACGGTCTCGGGTAGATCGAGTTGACTGAAACCCGGGTTTGACCCGGTTTTGGGTCAAATCAGGTCAATTTCGGGTTGGTCAAATTTTTTTTAATAAAAAATTGTATTTTGATGATTTTATGATAACTTCAAAATGTAAATTTAAAGATGTGATTGGTAAGTTGTTCTTTTTAGGCTCGAGCGCTTGTAATTATATACTACATCCGATCTAAAATATTTGATTTTTACTATTTCTCATTATTTTTAATAAAATTTAAAACTCTATAAAATGCCAAAGTTTTAATTAACTTTTTGAAATTATTCCATACGGATTAGTAATGACTAATGAGTATATAAATTTAATTAAAAAATTTAATATTTTATAGAGTTATTTTAGCTTTTTAAAAACATGTTGAAAATAAAAAAAAATCAGATATTACTAGACCTATCAATCGGGTCATTCGGGTCGGGTCATTTCGGGTTCCGGGTAAAACGAGTTCCGGTTATATCCGGGTTGACTCGAACCCGGGTTTGGCCGGGTTTCGGGTCATTTCGGGTTCTTCAATTTTAACTTTTTTAATAAAATTTAAAAATATATAAAATTTTAAATAATTTTTTAAAAACAATTTCATGCAATTGGTAATAAGTATAGAATTGTTTTAATATTTTTTAGAATTTTTATCTTCTTAAAAAATGTGATAAAAAACAAAAAATCAAATACTATTTTTTTTTGTAAAGTGGGGGTTCCGAGGTTATCGACTAATCCCCCACGGGTCCGAGCTCTAGCCTGCAAAGGACGCGAACCGGTAAGCCAGGCGGTAAGCCACCAGGCAGGCTCACCCAAGCCAATGAAGGCTTGAGCACCCACTAATTACACATAATGTGTAAAGAATGGGATTTGAACCCTTGACCTCTTGCAAGGGGTACCTCTCCCTTACCACTGGAGCAAGGGGTCATTGGTAAAAAAAAAATACTATTGATCGGAGGGAGTATTACACAATACAAATAAATATAAAAGTTGATTTGAAAATGAAAGATCAAGTGATTGTAATTATAAAATGTAATAAATTGGAATCTCCATAAAAAGATTTAAGCATATATAATTATAAATCAATCGGATCAATTGAGTCACCGGGTCAATCGGGTCAAAATTACCGGGTCAACCGGGTCTAAACCCAGATGACCCGAAAAATTATCGGGTACTTAGGATTCGGGTCCAAAAAAATTTCCGGGTCGAAAAAACCGGGTCTTGACCCAGAATTTACCGGGCGTACGGGTCGGGTTTTCCGGGTCAGGTTGTACTTTGACAGGTCTAGATATTACCGATTTGAGGGAGTAATATACAATACAAATAAATATAAAAGTTAATTTGAAAAAGAAGATCGAGTGTTTGTAATTATAAAATGGAATAAAATGGAATTTCCAAGAATAATTTTAATAACATATAATTATAAATTAATTAATTTTAATAATATATTAATTACTAAACTTACTCAGTTACCCTAATATGAATTTGAGATTTTCTTAGATTTTTATTAATTAGTCAAAGTTTTATTTTAACAAATCGGGCGGGTCATTCGGGTTCGAAACCCATTTGAACCTGAAAAATATCGATTTTTCGGGTTCGGGTCCAAAATATTTTCCGGGTCAAAATTTTTAGGTCTTGACCCCAAAAATTCCAGGCGTTTGGGTCGGGTTACGTTTTGACAGGTCTAACCATACATCATGACCCAATATTTGTCCAATTTCTATTTATTTTAGTAGATTGAGTTAAACAAAAATAGATTGATTACAAATCTCTGTTATATTCAAAAAATATTTAACTATTAGGTAGTATAAAAATAATTTATTTAATTAATATATATATATATAACAAAAATAATTTATTAAATAAATAAGAGAAAATTTGGTAAACGGTACCCTTTTCACCTTTTAATTAGGTGTTTGACCCCACTTAAAATTTAATTAGCCGTCCTAGCACCTCTTAAAAAATAATTAGCCCTGTTAACCCTCCTTTCATTCTCTCCCTCAGATCTGAGAGACGTCCATGGCAATTTCGAGCTCCCTCTCTCAACCTACGTTCCCTCCTCCTCTATCGACCTCCTCTCTATCTCTCACACTTCCCCTTTGTACATACACCTTCCCGATCTCACAACTGTTGATTCAATCTCAATTGCTAAACCTAATTAATTGGATTAAGTTCGATTTCTGTTATTGTTTAGAGGATTTTGCCAATTTGGCTGATTTGATTTCCTTTGTTTTGTGATCCTGGATAGCGACAAAAGCCCTAGGTATTGAACTGTCTGATTTTTGTTGAATCTGTATTGATCTTTGATTGATGGCTATCCCTTGAATTGAGATTGGGCTCTAAAATGCATTAGAGACTGATAAATTCCACTTGAAGGTAATAAGAATGTGTGCAAATTGATTGAGTTTTGTTTGCAGTTTATGTCTTGTGTTTCATTAAATGGTTTTTGGGCCTTTTATTGGTGAAAGCAATGCTCGGAGTTCTCCTAGAACCCGATCTACATAGTTGGGGAGTCATTTGCAAAGTTGAAACTGTTACTGCTTTATAGAACCAGCAGGTAGTTTATGTTAAGAGTTTACAGAGTATTAAGGAACGGTAAGGGTGAGAGAAAAATGTATTTGGAGAACACTAATGTCTCACAACTTAAGAATCTTAAATAACAGGGAAAAGCCTCTAATCTTAAGAATCTTGGTAGTGTCAGCTTGGTGATAAACACATTCATTTACCCGATTTGGGCGGGTAAAGACCTGCACAACTTGATTGTGAAGAACTTTGTGAACGTTGCTGATTCCTTGGAAGGTTGAATAACATTTATGGATTTTTCTGCTTCGACGTCTTTACATGAATCTTAGTTTACACTTCTATATTTTACAGGTTGTGTAAGTGGTTATCTGACCTGCATCGAGTATAAGAGGGTTCCTTCAAAAATACTCACTTTCGAAGCTGTTGATGCCTGATGATCCCCTTTACAGTGGTTACAGATCAGCTGTTGAGTCCAAAAGCCAAGAGGTATTCTATCTGACCTGCATCGAGTATAAAAGGGTTCCTTCGAAAATACTCGACCACTTTCAAAGCTGCTGATAATCCCCATTGAAGTGGCTACAGATAAGTTGTTGAGTCCAACAGCCAAGAGGTATTCTATCTGTCATAGCTCCACTATAAGTAACAACTATTGCAGCCTTCGAATGACTTTTATCATAATGTAGGTTGGATTCGTGGTTTGGGAACCTCCTCACGGTAGATATCGAATGCGGAATTATCCTTGGAAGAGCTACACCAAAGTGAGTGGTGCATTGCATCCTTTCATCCTTGTGCTTATTTTGGAGTTTTTGTTGCTTTTTTTTTAGTGGCAGCTTAATGAATTGAATACGACAAGGGTCATTGTGTTTCCAACTAATAATATTAGTTGTCGAAATCCTAATCGTTGTAGATGTTATAAGTTACTGTTGGCATTTTAGTGCAGCTTCTGTTTGAATTAGTTTGTTCTGTTTCCATCAATGTTTGATTTGGCCAATTATGAATTTGACCATTGCTTTCATTTTTTATTTTATTGCAGATAGGTTCCAAGTATGTTTTTTATGCGAAAACGATAAGGAGAATGGAGTTGCTGGTGTTATCCACACTTGAATGGAAGATGAACCCTGTAACCCCATTTTCCTACTTTGAGCATCTCACAAAGAAGCTCAAGTGGAAGACCCATTTGCAGCAAGAGATCCTATGGAGGACCCAAACTCTAATCCTCTTATTTATTGCAGGTAATTCTCTTAAAATGAATGGTGATACTAGCTACTAATTATGACATGTTTTCTGATCTCAATATGGGATTTATCCCCTTGTTTGCAGACCCGGGATACATGTGCTATACTCAATCTGCAATGACAACTGCTGTAGTTCTTCAGGCCATGAGAGAACTTGAGCTAAAAAGCCCAATGGAATATGAAATTCAGCTAATGGAATCTGATATTCCAAATAAGCACCTCTATATAACGTTTGTTGTGTTTGGTCCTTTCTGGCTTCAGACTCCAAGTTCCATAAACATTCAAAGCCATATGATTTTAGGTTCTTTTTGGATTTTGTTCAGATGTGCCAAAATCGTTCCTTTTTAATCCTTGTGAACTTGACGTTTTGGAGTTGATACTTCACGCACTTATCAATTTATCATTGACACTAGAGCTCGTAATGCACCAAATTGACAAAAATTCCAGTAGTTATCAAAATAATTAAATAGATTTAACCAAAATGCTCTTGAAAAAAATAAGATCCTCAAAACCCTTTTTTTTTTAAATTTAATCGTACATTGGCAATGCACTACCACGCAAATGAGTGAGATAAATGAAGTGTAATAACAAATGATATCAATGAATAAAAGTCATCAATAAATGATGTCATCAATCAAGTTAAATCACATTTTATGCTCATTTGTCATCAGTTGTGTAAAAATGTAATAAACATGTCACCACAAGTGATTGCATCAATGAAGTGTAATCACAAACGTGTCATCAGTGAATAAAAGTAGAATCGATGAAAATATATCGATATACAATTGATTAAATTAAAAAAAGTGGCATCAAACGATTTGATTAAAAAAAGTGGCATCAAAACACTACTTTGAAAAAGTTGCATCACATTAAAGAAAAAAATGTCATCAAAACACTACTTTGAAAAAATATGACATCACGGTAAAAAAATATCATCAAAAAATTGACATAAAAAAAGTGTCATCAGGAGTCAACAGTAAAAAAATGGCATCAATGATCAACGTGACATCACATTAAAAAAAATGTCAGCAAGGTTTGAAAAAAGTGGCATTAAAAAAGTGTCATCAAAGCGAAAATAAAATATAATAAAAAATGGCATCGAATAATTAGATTAGAACAATGACATCAAAGCACTAATTTAACAAGTGGCATCACATTAAAGGGAAAAAATGGCATTAAAAATTTGGCATCAAAATACTACTTTGAAAAATGGCATCAAAACATTTCAGGAAAAAATGGCATAACGATAAAAAATGACAACGGAAAAATGGCATCACGGTAAAAAATGGCATAAAAAAGTGGCATTAGTTGTAAAAAAAAAAGTGGCATCAATTGTAAAAAATGGCATCAAAAAAGTGTCATCAACGTTGACAGGTCAACGGTCAACTGTTGACCAATTGACGGTCAAACAGGTTGACCATTGACCATTTGGGGAGGGTGCTAGCTTATCTAATTAAATTAGTTTGGGTGCTAATCACCTAATTAAAGGTTCAAAATAGGCTAGTTAGCAAAATCACCCAATAAATAAAGGTAAAATAATAGATTTATAACCATTTAAGATATGAGATTAACTATTCATATTAAAATTAATTGTAGTTATCAATTAAAGATGACACATAGGATGACACATTGTTAAATAGATTAGATCGTTGTATTGAGTGGCTTGAATATATTGGTTCATCATTAATTGACGTGTAAAACAATCTGGGTCAGATTGCACCAAAAAATAACACGTAAGTGAATTCGACCAGAGCCCGTCACATAGGATTTTCACGTCTCTATTTTAGTATTATACTAGGTTTATTATTCGCCCGTTGTGCGATTTTTAAATAAATTTTGTTATATAAAACGTCTTTGAATTAATATAAATTTACTATAAATATAAATTATTTTCTTATATCAATTATGTTAATTTAAAAAAAATTATGAAGTCCGGTAAGATTTTAAATATAATTATCTTAAATTAATAATGATTTATTTATTTGTCATTTGCGAATGATACATTCAATTTGGATTCTATCAATTATTATATTTGATTAGTTAGATTGGATATGTTTTCAATAATAAGTGTAGTACGTGTATGATATATTTATCTAATTAAAATATAGGGTTATATTAGATAGATTAGTGATTTAAAAAAATAATTTTTTTACCTAACTATATTCGCTTATATGATGTCGGCCAAAAATATAATACCATTTTAATTCAGAATATGACACATATGCAAAAATAATCCCGTTTTAATCCAGAAAATTTCACTTATGTGAATCGCACCAGATACCGTTTTAGGCCTCTGTTTTAGTATTTTATATAGATAGAATATAGATATATAGATATAGATATAGATTATATATATATATATATATATATATATATATATATATATATATATATATATATATATATATATATATAGAGGTTGGATCCCGTGTAAGCAACCCTTACGGTGTAATTTGTGAGCAGAGAAATTATTCGTAGGTACCAAGCGATTATTCGTGTATAATAATGTAATTATTCGTATGTATGAACAAATGTAATTATTTGTATGCAACAAAGGATTATTCATATGTATGTACATACGAATAATCACTTGGTACCTACAAATAATGTCACTGTTCACAAGTTACTTTTAATCTCATCCATTTGATCTTCTTAATCCGACGCTCCAGATTTGCTCACAAATTACACAGTAAGACTTGGTTACAGGATCTATCCTCTATATATATATGAGAAATAGATTAATGTGCCAACCAGAAATTTGATTTAGCCGATGGATATTATATGATACGATTTGTAGAAAACCGTAACAATATCTCTTTTTTAAGGGCTAATAAGTACCTGTGCTTTGTATTAAAATAGACCGACATTTTAGTTTAGGTACGTAACAATTAATTATATATTTTAAAAAGGTGAAAAGTAATAATTATACTTGAAATTGAAAACGTATGAAATCTTAAAATGTATTTGTATTCAAACCAAATCTTTCAAATTAAGATGTATATAAAATTAAAAAAATTTAAGTTATTACTCATATTGTAAACATTATTTCTTAGATGTGAAGTATAAAAAGATAAGTTTTCTAACTAATTAGATGTGAATTATAAAAAGATAAGTTTTCTAACTAATTAAAATATATTAATAATCAAAATTAAACCACAATATGACACGTATGCAAAAATAATGTCATTTTAATCCAGAAAATGACGCGTATGCGAATCACACCAGAGACCGTTTCAGACCTTTGTTTTAGTATTTATATATAGATATATTGATTTATCCAAGAGAAGTGTTATAAATTTTTTTTTTTGAGTCTTAATAATATTATTTTATTGATTATAGATAAACACCAAAAACTTTAGTTCCCCTTATAAATTTGAAACTCTATGAACACATCAGTCCCCTTCTTTTTCCCTCTCAATTCTTCTATTCCCTATACTTTCTTTATAACACTTAATTCTGATCATTTTTGTGGCCTAGAAAAGAATTAATTAATTTTGAAAGTACCAAGTGCATATTAAAACGACCCTGTATAAAATATAGCAAAAGTCGTATCATTCCAGACAAGCTACCTAAGCTGTTACAAATTGCTAGTTAATGGCATGTTTGTTGAAATGTCTCTAAAAATAAAATTAGAAAATGTGGGCTTGAAATCCAATCTAGCCTAAGAACTACTGGCCCAAATCCAAAAAAGCCCAACCCAACCATGTTAGACGGCCCAATCCAAATTTCACCCGCTTTCCCAATCCTCCGCCATCACCATTCTCCAGCTTCTCCGGCAAGCTTCAATCAATCCACAGCAAGTGTGAATCCTCCTCCTACATTTCCGGTTCCCCTCCACACAAGCAACAAGTAACCAACCACGGCGAAAGCAGCGGCCACCAAATTCCCTTCCTTGATCAACGTCCTGAATACCGATCGATAAATCTCAGCCGTCAATTTCTTGCCCTCCACAACGAGATCCCGCCTCTGGCGTCCGCAGCACGCCAGCAGCACAAGCACCGTGATCCACGTGACCAGCATCGCCGGCACAGCCAGAGCCGCCGCGGCCGCAATTGACACCAGCCCGAACACCGCCCCTAGCATGGCGGAAGCGGACACCGCCGGCCACACGCCGCTCGCCGACGAGGACGTGGCGAGCGTCGACCCGTACCATCTCAGGATGGATCGGAGGAGATTCCAGGAGGAGGAAAGGATGAGGGCGTAGACTAGCAGGACGAGGATCGCCCAAGCTGTTCGGTTGCTCATCAGCCGAGCCATCAGCTTCGACTTACTTAGTATTAAATTATTTATGTTGCAATTGAATTTAGGGATTTGGGGGGATGTTGATTTATTGGGTTGGGTTTATTTGGTGTTTGGGGACTAAAATTGAAGTGCCTATTTCTATTTAATTGATGCGCTCAACGCATAGAATACAAGACTTTTTCGGTAAACGGATGGATGCGGTCAAAACGAGTGTTTCGTCTTGGTAAAGAATGGAGTTTGGTGCTTTTTCTGGTGGGTCTTCTTTGGGTGGTTTTGGTGCATTTTGGGTTCTATTTGTGGGTCTTGTTATGCACTTACTTACACTTGGGAGTTCTCTTTTGTTTGGGGGAGAATCTAAATAATTGCCTAAGTCTAGTAGATGCTTCCATGTGCTTTCGTCTGGTGGGGTTTGTGTTCAAAGTTGAAGCTAATCAAAGGGAATAGCTTATTAACTTACAAGTAAGTTATTTTCTACCTTTTTCTCCATGTATTATCTATTTGTACTGTAATAATTAGTACAATCTCCATACCAATTTTTTTAAATTAAAATGTTAATAAAATAAAAGTTGATATTATAAAGTATAAATAAAAGTCGGATTTTTCGCGAGATAACCCTGTGGTATAACGTAATTCGGGTGGTAAACAAAAGTTTCAAGTTTTTCGCCGCGTAACCCTGGGGTTTCAAAAATTTTGTCTCGCGCCCAAAACTTTTCTTTTAGTTGAAAAATAAGAGTTTCAACTTTAATAGATGATATCTTGTAATATTGAAAAAGTTGTTGGGTTTTTTAGTAATAAATCCTATTTTCTTCTAATGTTGCTAAATCGATGCTCAGAAGAGGTGAATAGGTGATTTGCAAAGGAGAGAATAGCGAGCGAAGAAGACATGACAGACGTGAAGAAGAAGGTGAGATTGCAGGCGGCGGCGCGGGAGGCAGGGGCTCCACACGGTGGCGCAAGCGCCGGCGGCGGCGCGAGTGGTAGTTCTTCGTATTCTAATTTAAAAAACATATGAGTTTATGTTTTGGGTCAAAACACTTCGAATAGCTCCAATTTTTCATTGAAATTTCTCTTTAGGTGTTCAAATTGATTAAGATTAACCATTAGGGTATGAAATCAAGGCCAATTGTTACTTGAATGTTTCGAATTAGAAAATTTAGGGTTTGGGGTTTCAAAAAGTACGACGGTTTATTTATATACTTGAATTGCTTCTTAAAATTACTTCTTACGTTTTTTTTCCTAAGAATTGCTATTTATATACTTGAATTGCTTGTGTAGGTATAAAATATACAAAAATCAATTTACACTAAGTATAGGTCCATCTTACGTTTTTCTCCTAAGAATTGCTTCTTAAAATTGTTTTAGCTAGATTGTTTATATACTTGAATGGATTACTGAGATGGTGCAAATGTGAGATTAGATTTAGATTGAAATTTAGAATACTGAGATGGTCAAAGGATTAGAAGCTTATCAATTTGTTTAGCGTTTATCAATTTGAATGAAAGATGAGGTGAAATATGAGAAAAATCCCTTCAATAGAAGTATGATTTTGGATTCAACGAAGAATATGGATAAATTAAATCAATAATTGAGTGGATGACTCTTGAATAAATGTGTTCCAGAATAGCGAAAGAGGAACATGAAACTAATTAACATATTTACATGAGTGGTGGTGAATCTCTGATTGGAATGTATACGAGGTTGTGTGCCGTTGTGTTAAAAAAGTTCCACTGTTTTATCACTTTGAATGAAAAATGAGGTGAAATATGAGTGTGTTTGTATGGTTTTCAATTAGGAAAATGGATAAATTAGATCAATAATCGGTTGGATGATTATTGAATAAATATGATGAGAAACATGATGACTTTTGCTAGACTGTTTCGTTTGTTACAAGAATGTCATGAATATGCAACCACAAGACTGCTAATCAAGTAGTTTGACATGTGAAAAGCAGCCAGAGTTCATTTGCTTTGTAGATTTAAAGATGATTCTTAGGCAATTGGTATTTAAGAATGACATTTTTGTGCTTGTAGGCATACGATGCACGTGTATGGTGCAACATTGTAAGAGGCAAGAGAAGGTTCAATAACTTCCCATTAAGGGAATAAGTAAAAGCGTCCATTAAGGGAACAACAAGGTGTCCCTGTTAAGAAGAGTCAGACGAGGAAACGAAACGCATCAACCGACAACGAACAAGTAGAATCGACTAATGGTGTGATTTGTTCAGATCCTTGGAACCCCAGAAGTCAGCAACTTCAATAGTAGCGAGGTCGTAGTAACTAATTCTACCTAGTTCACTAGCGCTTTTGGAACCGAATGACCAGAAGTAGGACAACTAATTTAGTTCACTAGCACTTTTGTATATCCTATATTAAGATGTGAGAAATTAGCGTATGGAAGGGTTGGATGTTACAATTCCATGCCAAAAAACCCTCATTAACATGTACTTAAGCTATAGTTGCATAGCTCTAAGTTCTAACTGTTGGTTTTAATATATGGAAGTGATTCAATGTGCAAGCTTCCAAGTGTTGGTTAAATTTATTGGTGATAATGCCTAGTTTTTTCGCTTCACTAGTATCAATCAAAATCCCATGCTATAGTTGCGCAACATCTAACTGTTGGTTTCCTACTTTATTTACTACACTAGCTTCAATCAAAATCACAGGCTAATATAAAGAGCGAAATACAAGTAAATAACAATGTTGTTAGTAAATAAAAATGTAATAACAGTGATAACATTACATAAGAGTCTTCGTAATAACAGTTTAATAACATTGGATTTCACTTCATAATAATTGCTAAAATAACAAAAATCATCCAATAAAATACAAGTACAATTTTCAAGCTAGAGTTTTCAGCTTTTAGGGTTGCCACTTCGATGCCTATGTGTACTTCTCATCGTTCATCTTACCAATCTTCTCTTCCAATGACTGCACGAGTATTTTTAAGGCTTTATAGGCATTCTCGGGGGTGCTCATCCTCACCAACGAGTTACACCACTTGAAAAAAGGCGCCCACCCCTAATATCAATCCAAGTAGCAACATTAAGAATTACTTAAACATTAAATTAAACAAATCGATAAGCTTTATACAGAATTGAGATATTAATCGAACAAAAATAAATCACACAAGCATATTTTACTCGGATTCAACACAAGAACACACAAAAGGGCACAACCAAGAGACTATGGCAGAGTTAGGAAGAAGACTTCAAAATGGTACTCCATGATTAGTGTCAATTGATTTACAAACTACACATTGCAGTAACAAGAAACAAGCTTCAGAAGCAACAATTGGCCCCCAAATTTACTCGGATTAGTAATAATGCACTCAACTCTATAATTTGTGTAAATTGATTTTTTGTATATTTTATACCTACACAAGCACAACAATAGGTGATCACAAACCACACAAGCACAATTTACTCGGATTCAACATAAGAACACACCGGAAAAAACCCCCAAAAATTTGAAACCCTAAATTTTCTAATTCAAAACATTCAAGCAATAATTGGCCCTAATTTCATACCCTAATGGTTAATATTTATCAATTTGAACACCTAAAGAGAAATTTCAATGGAAAATTGGAGCTATTCGAAGCGCTTTGACCCAAAACACAAAACTCTATTTTCGAAGTTGGACTACAAAGATATGCCACCTGTATCGCCGCCGGCGCTTGCACCACCTTCCAGAACCCCTGCCACCTGCGCCACCGCCTGCAGTCTCACCTTCTTCTTCACATCTGTCATGTCTTCTTCGCTCGTTGTTCTCTCCTTCGCAAATCACCGCCTATTCGCCTCTTCTGAGATCAATTCAGCAACATTTAGAAGAAAATGGGATTTATTACTAAAAAACCCAACAACTTTTGAATATTACAAAAGATCACCTATCAAAGTTGAAACTCTCATTTTTTCAACCAAAAGAAAAGTTTTGGGCGTGAGACAAAAAGTTTTGAAACCCCAGAGTTACCAGGTAAAAAATTTGAAACCCTTGTTTACCACCCGAATTACGCTATACCACAGGGTTACCTCGCGAAAAATCTGAATAAAAGTGAAGATAAATATCATAAAAATCTTTACCATTAATGTATCTTATAAATCTTTTATTTTTTTAAATATCTTTTTTCTTATTAGGTAAAAATTCGAGTCATGCAAACCTGAAACTCGATGGCCGACCAAGTCGACAGACGGAGAACCGTCAATACAAACCGAACACAATAACACAAATCATCGGAGAAGAAAGAAAAACCAAACAAGATGTCCCCCAACAGGGAAGTCGATGGAGAACCCAAGCGCGTCACGAAAGCCAAAAACGTGGGAGAGAACAAAGCCTCACGACAGTACCCCAGCCGAAAAGGGAGATCCCGAGGATGTGTGGATCATCAACGTTGCCCCCACCTAAATGAAGGATCTTCGAAGACCACAAACACAACCACGATCCGTTCTCGATCAACCAGGACGCCCGATACTACAACCCAACACAAAGCAAACGCAGCCACACTAGATCATCAACCTGACGCCAGGGGCAAATACGGGCAAGAGAGGGATAATCGATCAATCATCGGAAATGTGAACGGAGCTCCCGAAAGCAAACAGAACAATCAAGGAGCACAATCATTCCATATATATATAGGGTGTGGTTCAAGTGTACACATCCCATAGGGTGTACCTTGTGCACAAATCTGAACCGTTGATTAAAAGGAATGGAAGGTTGTGATTAAAAAGATTTTTTAAATTGTAATTGAATTTCATGTGGGACACACGAACCAAAATCACCCCACCCACTTTTATGCGCGTGTACCCCATCCCACCACCATTCTTTTTTTTTTTGGTGGACCCCACCACCATTCTTTCTATATCCTCTTTTTTTATATCCTCCCGTTGCTTTTTTTTAAACAAGAAATATTTTAGCTGTATGCGGAGCGAACTAGCTAAGAGCATCCTTACGGATGATTTCACTAAGAACAACATCAGGGGGAAGAGACGAGTTGGAGAAGTCGATCCCGATGTGAGATAGACAGTCAGCAGCTCGGTTACCATCCCTGAAGATATGAGAGATCTCATAATCCTGAAAATGTGTCAGAACAAATAGAGCATCTGATAATAACATCTCTATTTCACCATGGCTAGACACACCAGTGCTTAGGCTTTTGATAATGCTAAGATTATCACCTTCAATACCTTCCCGTTGCTTTATATGACTTTATTTCTCCCTCTTGCTTTTTTTGTTAGCTATTTTTTTTTTAAAAATGGTATTTATTTTTGGGTGATTCATTAGTGGGACAGTGAGACTCACTTGATTTTGTTTGTTTTAAAATTTTAGCAATTCCATCGAATAATATTTCACACGCCACCGAATAATTTTATGTTATTTTCTTTTCATCCAGTTCAATTTAAAATTTACCAATTTCACTGAATAATTTGTCATATGTTACTGAATAATATTTTTTTATGTTTTTTTCTATCAATGTCAGATAAAAAAAACCTCAAATCTCTAAACAATACTTCATATTTCACCAAATAATGTTTCACATTTCAAAGAATAATGAAAGTTTGTTTATATTGTTTGTCAAACCGAAGACTCCATTACCGATGAATAATAAATAAAATTTCACCGAATAATTAACCAACTCATTACCACTAGTAATTGAAATTTGACACATTTGTCTGAATAATTATGAATAATCATTCAAATTATACTTTTCAAAAACCCTACACTAAATTCGACACATACGCCTGAATAATTCTTCGTTTTTTCCGAATAATGCGAAAATCACAGGTTAATTAAGCAATAAATTTCAACCCTAACCCGATTTGACCGATACCCTAACACAAACCCAAACTCCATATACCGACGAATAATGAATCAGATTTCACCGAATAATTGACCAACTCATTAACACCAGTCACCAAAATTCGACAAATTAGTCTGAACAATTGACAAATAATTAATCAAATTACGCATTTAAAAAACCAAACACTAAATTCGACTAAAAATCAACACATTTGTCTGAATAATTTGCCTTTTTCCTAAAATAATGAGGGAATCACATAAACACAAAATAATCTATCTCTAATCTCACCCAATTGATTAAACAACAAATCTCAACTAGTGGGTGTGCTTGATAGAACGAGAGCGCTTTTCTGAGTAATCTTCAACAAAAGGATGAATCAAGCAAACAATCACTCAATTGCAATAAAATCACCAAGTAGCAACTTCAAAGAGAAGAGCTTTGGAAAGGGAAAATCATCAAACATAAGCATCAACACATACTAATTTCTAGATCACCTATCATCAAACGATTACACATACTAATTTATGGAATCATCATCTTTCGAGTTCTTCCTTGAGGACTTCCATGGAGTGCGAGGTCGCCGCCTTGAAATCGAAGAGTCGCCGAGCGTGGTGTTCGGGTGGAGTAGACTGATCGTGGTGGTCGTCGAGCGTGGAAGAGTAGGCCAACACAAGGGAAGAGCTTGAAATCGAAGAGTCGCCGAGCTTGAAGTCCGTCCATTGGAGGCATCACGCCACTGCCGCCTGCCGTCGATCGCCTCTCAAAATCGCCGCTGCTGATCGCCTGGATTGGATCTCGCTACCGCCACTGATCGTCTCGAAACTCTACCCTCCTCATTGCCGCCGCCGGCCCCAGCGAAGCCGCCTTCCTCTTCGCCCTCGATGTCCCTATAGCCTCAGAATCGCTGCCGCTCTCACTCCTCTCCCTGTCCACAACCATCGGTCGTAGCCTCGTGTTCTCCTCCCCGGGCTTGTCGTTGTCGGAAGCCAATTGCAGCCACCGGACATTACCAACCACAGTGGCCATCTTCTTTGCCCTATCGCCCTTCGTCGGATCCGAGCCCTTCGCCTCCGCTTTGCCTTTCTGGGTCTACACGATGAAGAAGATGAGGGATGTAGGGATTTATTGCCCAGATTCCACACGCTCCACTTGGTGAAAATGAGATTAGTTTTTACTTTAAAAAAAAAAAAAACTGCCCATGACACATGGCACTATCTCGTCCCTCCATTTCATATAGATCAAAGGTCCAGATCTGTGCACAAGGTACACCCTAAGACTTGTGCACAATAGATCCATACTCTCTCTCTCTCTCTCTATATATATATATAATTTTCCAGTCCTTAACAGGTAGGGGTAATCTACGAGAAAACGAGGTCGAGTATCCGGTGCTCAAGCTCAACTGCTATTCGAGCCTAAACTATTGCTCAAGCTTAGCTCGCGAGCTGAACATGAAGCTCGAGCTCGAGCTCGATAAGCTCGTTTATTTTTCAGCCAAGCTGGGCTCGAAAATAGGCTCGCAGGCTCATTTTTACAAACTTGAATCAAACTACTTCGATTGAAATTTTTCAACCGAGCTGGGCTCAAACTCGATGAATCAGTAATGGGAAAACAAATTTCATTCCATTGTGGCCATAGAGTTGAATCAGACAACTTCAATTATTTGATGATGGAATTACAATTACAGAAAAATGGTAACCTAATTTCAATTTTATACAAATTGAAATCAAACAGAAAAATTACACATTAAACATACAAATTGAATGAATCGAAAAACATGAAATTGAATGAAGGAGTAGGATGGAAAGCGAGCAAAGGAGGGAGTTGGAAGGATGACGAGGGGCGACGAGAGGTCAACTAGGAGAAAAGAGGGCAATCAGACGATGAGGAGGATCGAGATCCAGATCTGAAGAGCAATGAAGAGCGATGAGAGGAGATGAGAGTATGATGAGGAGCCAGATCCATACCTAAAGCAATGAGGATGACGAAGAGCAATGAGAGAAGACGGGAGGACGACAAGGATCCAGATCCAGATCTGAAACACCGATGATGACAAAGAGCGATGAGGGGAGACAAGGATCCAGATCCAGATCTGAAACACTGAGGACGACAAAAAGTGATGAGGAGAGACGAGGATGAAAAGGAGCGACGATGGTCAACTTGAGAGTGACGGACGGGAAGAGAGGGGTGGCGCCGACTTTTGAAAGAGAACTCTAGGCTGGCCATGGTGAAAACGTGGGAGTGAAAGGAGAACGGAAGGAATTTAAAGAAATTATATAAGGGTATGTATGTAAATACGCCTAGTAAAACGAGCAAGCTTGAGCTCAGCTCGAGCTCGGCTCATTTTCGAATTCGAACGAGCTCGAGTCGAGCTTTTCTTGAGCCGATCCCGAGCTTAGCTCGAGCTACTTGGCTTGAATAACAACCCTATTAACAGGATTTAGTACACACCCTTTCGAGTGGGGTTTGGACCCAAGCAAGATTTTTATTCATTGTATATATAAAGATGAATTTGTATATATCAATATATATATATATATAGAGAGAGAGAGAGAGGTGTTCCATTTTTTTTATTAATTATTGTGGGCTGATTTTGGCCCAAGGCAAAGGGAAGTTCATGTCTACCAATGAGCCACCCGAGGCCCAATTCGAAGCCAAGACCAGAGGCGACCTTGAGCATAGAGCGAGAGCAGGCCGAAGAGTAGGCGGCCGCCATGGGGAAACAGTGGAAATTAGCACCCCGGGGGTGCGATGCTAACATCGAAGGTGGGCCACCAACAAGCCGAAAGGGCTCCGATGGACACGCATCGAGCCGGCCAGGGCCGGGAGACCAGCGATGAATAATCCGGTTCAAGACAGAGATGAACGCCATCAATGGAGGGGGAACCGGAGGCTATGGAGGGAAATCCCGAAGACATCGGATCCTGAAATAGCCGACAAGCAGCAGGGTGGCGCAATGGAGGAAAGGGAGGATGCCGACACCCTATGAGCAGTCGGAGAGGACGATGACACACCAACAGTGATTCAGGCAATTTTGGGGGGAAATTTGTGATTTGAGGCAAAGGTGTTGAATTGTTTCTGCCAAACCCAAGGCCAAAGAAATTATTTGATACATATTAGTGAAGAAAATCAACAAAAGATCTGAGATTTTGGGGTTACTTTGGAGCTTAGGGTGGTGGCCGGATTCCACAACTCACTCAATGGAGGAGTGCATAAACCGGATTGTACAGGATGCCGGAGTCAACCTCGGCGAGATCAGCCCCACGAGAAAGGGGAATCGGGTAAGGAGGAGGAGGGATATCCGAGAACTGGCGGCGACTTTGGTAAGAGGGGTACGAGATCCGGGTTATGCGGTTGACGAAGAGGATTTTCAACCTCTGAAGAGGTGTTTATTTAGCCTCCGAAGAGGGGGTATTAAATAGTCTTCACAGGCCAGACCGAGTTCGGGCGGTGAGCGATCGAGGTTCGCCCAATGTGGTTCTGACTCCCTCTCTCTCTCTCTTTTTAAATATCATTAAAAGTAGCATGCATAAATATATATTATTTTAAAGAGGAAATTTTATAAAATATACCTTTAATAAAATCTAATTAGGTAACTACCATATATAAAAAAATTGGTCGTGTTGTACCCCGCCCAAAAAAAATAGATTCTTGTACCCCCCGTTTCACTACAAAAAAAAAACATATTAGCCACGCATAGTAGCAACGGCATGGATTTGCCATGGCCATTAGGTTAATTTTTGCCAAGGCATAGCAACGACAAGTCTGGGGTTGCTTAAATTTGCAACGGCGATTGAGTTTCCATTTCTAAATTTGTTGTAGCAGGCCAATATTTACTACGGTATGGCAACGGTCCGTGGCTAAACACTTAACTTTTAATCAAAAGAAAAATGAAAAGAAACAAAAAAAAGAGAGATAAAACCAGACCCCGGTCAAAACCCTATCTCTTATTCACCCGCCTCTCATCTTCTCTCCGCCCTTCTCTCAGTCTCTAGTTGAAATCGAAAGCCGGTTGAGCAATCGTTCCTTCTTACCTCTCATTTTGTGCGATTCATATCATATGTACCTTTACTTTTTGCCTCTGGTTTGTGTTCTTTTCATTTTTCTCCTCTTTGTTGAGTTTTCTAGATTTCTTTGATTTTATTCGAACTTTTAGGCAACTTTTGTCTCTCAATAGGATTGTTCGTGAGTTAGGAGATGGTGGTTGCAATTCTGGATCGTCTTGCCCCTTGCTGGATGTGACCAGTTGTCGAAGTATTATGGTAGATCTGGTCATTCTCTTCCCTTTCTTTTGCAAACTGGCTCTTCTTCCGAGATTCAATGTAAGTGTATAGATTAAACCAACTTACTAGAACTCAAGTTGTAAATCCGGTGCTTCGCTTGTGATTTTGTTAGATTTGGTGCTTATTTTAGTTGTTGAAACCCTAGACCTGGAAAATAAATTGAGGTGTATGCCCACTGCCGAAGCTGATGAGGAGGGTGATGATCCAGGTGGTGCATTGGCAGCTGCCGGTTGGTTATAAGCCATAAGCACGATTCTTGAATTGAGGTGTATGCCCACTGCTGGTTGTTTGCAAGCTTTGTTCAATTTGAGCCAATCCTTCTACCAGTTACGCATAAGATGCTAACCACTGATGGACAAGGTATGCTTTTGCTTCTATTAATGTTTAAATTCTAGCAAAACAATCCTAGAATTGGGAGAAAAGGGTAAATGATTTTCAATATATTGTTAGGTGGACCAAACATCAGGTCTAACTTGCCTGAATGAGAAGCTGTCTCATTCCTATGAGGAGTGAACTTTAGATGCTCTCGATTGTTTGCAATTGATGCTATGCTTAGTCATTATGGTGAGATAATTAATTTGAGAGTGTCTCCTTGAACTTCATGCCCAGAAGGACGACTTTAAAACTTGAGAATGCTCTCAACCCAAATACTTCTAATAGTAACACAACTTGAATATGGAGAGCTAGAGGCCGGAAAGAGAAAAACGAGTCTTGCTGTCATGATTTCTGATTGTAGTTTTATTTTATTATTTCTCAGCTATATCTTTTGTTAAGATTCTTTTGAATTGTTCTGAGGATTGCAATAGGCTATATCAAAAACATGAGCAGGGGTTTGCTTAGATTCTTTTGAATTGTTTGAGAAAATGTGTTGTAGGTCTATTGCCCTATATATACTAATTCATAACCCCATTGACACTAATAAAATTGTACCTTGACCCTTCCTAGCTCTAGCCTAGATGAAAAAAACTTCCTAGCTCAACATCCCCTTTATTAGGAAACAGTATACAACTTTAAAATTGAGAAGCATGTTAAAACAACACCATTTTTGTTCTGACTTCTAAAAATTAATGCGCCCAATATTATTACAACCCATTATATATTACTTGAGCAATAGGAAAAAGTGAGGTGCATTTTTCTTCATTATTTGCTAATCTAGTAATCATTTGAGGTGCATTTTCAGCTTGGTATTACTTAAGCAATAGGAAAAAGTGTACTGGTTAATTTTTATTTCTTTTAAAGTTATATATTGTCCCTTAAGTATTTGTTTACATGATAGCATCGCTTAATATTTATTTAACTATTAAATGAGATTACTTAAAAATAATGTGGGATTGTGAGTTGATGGTTATTATAGGTTTTTAGATACTTGATTTTATTGTATAAGTAGTTTATTTATTTTATTAAAATTATGACGGGCAAGGGATTTTTGTTTTTGTCTGATTATGGGATTCCTTACTTTTTAGTCATTTACCTTGTTTTCTTAAATGCTTTTCCAGTTTTATCTATTTATTATTGTTCATGTTTTGATTATGTACCCATTCTAATGGAAGTATTTGAATATGGTCCATGACACTCATTTCAATACTTTTGCTTTCGTTGTCTAGTTCTATAATTAAGTTGATCACTCTCTATATTTTTATCTCCTGCAGAACTCTCTATATTTTTTTATCTCTTGCAGAATTAAGTTGATCAATCTCTAACAGTTGAGAGGTCGAGCAGTTGCAGAAATTCACGTCTTTTGATTTCTGGTAATGCTCTGGTTCCCTTGATTCTACTACTTTAAGACGCTAGAAAAACCATGATTGGTTTAGACTTGAGAGAGTTTTTAGGTGAAAACTACTTGTTGGGCTGTTGTATGTCCACTTTATGCTGAAGCTAGAAGTCAGAGCTACTGGCCATTTTAGGTGAAGCCAGCATGAAAATTGTTTTTGTTAGATGCCTTTTGGTTACTTGCTGAACTGATCCTGTCAACTTTCAAATTTACAGTAATTTTTATGTTCTCTCCGTGGGATTCTTCCACCAGGGTGTAAACCACATCCCTCTTATGCCTATTTCAGGTCTTGGATTGTTGCTGCACCCTAAGAGCAACTAAAAATATTGATCCAAGCATTTCATTTAAGTTTGAACAAACACGAATTCAACTAGGAGTGTGCGACGCATTAATTCAAATACATGAATTCGACTTTTTTCTATTATTTCTTATTTCTTTTGCTCTTTATCAAAAGGCATGATAAAGTGCAAATGGTTGTCATCTATAGTTTGCTTGCAAGCTACCTTCTTATCACTCATCTTGCCATTTCATATCTTTTACCTTAACTCTCTATATTTCACTAGCTAGATTCGTATAATATTGTATCAACTCTGACCAGAAATGAAAAAAAAAAAGCTTTATAAAATAGATTCTTGAATTATTAAATCTCTCCCTGGATGTGATTATCAATGTAGGCTATCTGACTACTTATCGGCATATTTGTTTATTTGTTGCGGTATGTTTATGATTAAATATGCTGATTTCTACACTAGTCATGGGGTTCAATTTTGGTTAGGTATGTTTTTGTATTGCAATACCGATTCTGTTTCAGTTTTCATATAACCTCGACTGCATATGTCCATACCATTGTTTATATGTCCTAGTAATTTAAAGAATGATGTCTACTTGGTAATTATAGGCATAGAAGTAATAATAGGGTGAAGACAACATGCTTATGCACCCGTGTTAGCTGTTTTTGTCATTAGCAATATATTTTTCGTGGCTGCTTCAAGCAGTTTAAATGATATTTAGTTTTGTGGAGGCTATAGTGGGGAATTGTAATAAATCTCCAAGGCCTGTATAATCTATAAGCCCCTATCTTGGCAATTGTTGAGAATTTCAAAGTAAAGCACATTCAGTGCTTATCAGTGTAAAATCATGTTGTTCTTGAATGTTTTTAGGATAAAAAACGATTTCTATTGTCCAAAGATCGGTAGCTAGTTAAATTTACAAGCATAAAATAAGGTTAGTTGTTCATCTTTTTAGCACTCTTCTCTTGGGCTCTTGTCCATATGAAGTGTTTTTTAGGATAAAAAACGATTTCTATAGGAGCACATGCCTTATTTTAGATTGAGGATTGCAAAGGAGATTTTGCAGCTAAGAGCCGATTGATAGGAGAATGCAATACCTCTCAGCAATGGCATGAAACAAGCTGTTACAACCTGCCCAGACTGGAGCAGAGTCGTGCCTAAGGTGTTCTGAAAGTATGCAATTCAATGTTTGGATGCTTTGCTGTCATAATGACAGATTATTTTTGTACAGTATATTGGTAGGACTTACTCTGCTACAACATATTTTTGACAGATTATTTTTGCTGTCATAATGCAAGTAGTTTTCGTTTGTAACAATTGGGAAGTCATATTTGTGCATGATTTTGTAAGGTCTGTTGATCAATATTTGTATAATTAATTGAATTGGTATATTTGGTTTTAGAAAGAATCAAATTATAGTTTTTCAGTCCGGGCTTAATATATACACAAATTATTGTTGAGTATAATATATATTTTTAAAAAAATATGGGACTTTTTAGCCCGGGCCTGAAGAATCCGGGCTAAAAAGCAGGATTTTTTTTAATTTCCCCTGAAGAAATTAGCCTCGGCAACCTACCGTCGCTTCGCCGTGGCTAGCAGCTAGCCACGGCTATTGCCGTTACTACAATCTTTTTGCCACCGCGGGTTTGGTTACGCCTGACTTGCCGTGGCAATAGCCGTTGCTAGCCCCCTTTGGCCACATCAAATCCACTTTTTGCCACGGTTCCTTGCCGTTGCTAATTTGTTTTTTTTTTTTGTAGTGTTTGTTATCCGTTGTCTCGCCTTCCTACCTCGTTCTCCTCCCTCCGCCTCTCATTCTTTGAAATTTTTCTCCCGTTCTCGCCATGCTCGCCTCACCCTCTTCATTCTCATCATGCTCCCATGGCGCCTTGCTCGCTCTCTCCGTTTTGGTCGTGTCTTTGATGACCGACCAGATCGGCATCGCCGTTGAGAATGGAGGTTCTATTAAGAACAATGCCGAAGATAAGGAGCGAGATATCATTCGCAGTAGGAAATTGAAGGCCTCGTGCTTTTCAAACACCGAGCCCCAGGTTAACGATGAAGCGACTGGCGATAAGGAAGTGTATGGCCTCTGTTCTATCTAGGTACCGCTAGAGTATGATTGAGCGCACCAGACACCATCTTGATTAGTCATCATTTTACAACCTCGGTTTTCATAAAATTAGGGCAAATTGCTAGAACTAATTCAAATTTCGGTTGCAATTGCAGTTGTAAACCTAATTTTGAAATGAAATTTGCCTCGATTTCCTTGCAATAGGTTCGTGTTGTTGATCTTTATGCTGAGCCGCTGAGGATTAGAAAGTTTGTTGATATGTGCCTATTGTTCTTAATCATGTTTAACATGTGGTCTGGATTTTGGTTTCAGGTTCTAATGGACATATATGTACCTGAATTAGATATTCTTGATGTTTAAGAGGACATCAAGTATGTCAGAGATGTTGTTGAGGTTTCTCTTGTGGTAAGTACAATATGCCCATTTTTTACAAAGATACTTGTTGGAATACTGAACCTTCTTTTCTTACTAGTGGTTTGTTGTCAAGTTAAGAGTATTTTGCACTTGACCAAGAAAAGTTGTTTGTTCATTCGTTGTCGAGGAGAGTTTTAAAATGTTTGTTCAAAAAGAACTATATTTTTTAGTAGTGTTTGTTCATGGATTCTTGTGTCACCAGTGAATAAAAGTATAATCAATTAAATATATTGATATACACTTGACTGAATAAAAAAAAGTGGCATCAAACGATTTGATTAAAAAAGTGGAATCAAATAATTACATTGGAAAAATGACACCAAAATGCTACTTCGAAAAAAGTGGCATCACAATTATGGAAAAAAATGTCATCAAAGAAATGACATCAAAACACTACTATGAAAAAATGGCATCACGATAAAAAATGGCATAAAAAATGGCATCAATGGTCAGCGAAAAAAATAGGATCACAGAAAGTGACATCAATGGTCAACGTTTGACCGTACTGGTCAACTGTCAAACATTGACCATTGAGTTGAAATAGAGATGGGGTACACTCCACCTAATTTTTTTGTTTGGGTATAATTAGCTAATTAGGTTCTCTCAAATGTATAATTAGCAAAATCACCCTATTTTAAATCACCCAGTAAAAATAATAATATCATTGTGATTTTCTTTAAATTCAATGTGACATAATCAATATCTAAAATGATATTGGTTATGCCACATCAACATAAAGGCTTATATATTAACTAGTATATATAGATTAGATATTTATAATATATAAAGATTTACATGTAGATTAATAGTAAACATTAGATTATATTAAATCTAATATTTTGAATTAAGCCTAAATAGTTAGTAAATATTTTTAAAATAAAAAAAATGTGATTGATTTAAAGGGATAAAAGAAAGAAGAATAAAAATTAGAGGAAAGAAATTAGATTGATTTAAATGGTTAAAAAAGGTAGGGATGTCACGTAGGCTAAAACTCTTCTATTTTAAGATTATATATATAGTTAGTAAATATATTAAAAATAAAAGAAAAAATATGATTGATTTAAAGAGATAAAGAAAAAAATAAAAAGAAAATAAATAATTAAAGAATGACGAAAAAACGTGATTGGTTGAGCGGAGAGAATTAAGGAGAGACTGACACAAAGGGAGAAAGTATTTTATTTTTTAAGTGTATATATAGATTTCTTATACCTCATTCAGTTAGATTATATCATGAGTGAGTAAGAGAATTAAAATTCAAACAAACTTTCACTATAAAGAGAATCTAATTGTTAACATAAAACAAAACCAAACACCAAGAAAAGATGTTATAAAAACATTACATAGGAAATATAAACATTTCCCAACTAATACATGAAAAACCTAATAAAAAAGGGTCAATTGAGAAATAGACCATAATTAGGGTCTTTATTAGGAAAATGTCCACCCATCCTTCCAAATTGGCAAAATGTCCATCTCCCTTCCCTTGCCCCCTTTCCCCCCACGCGCGCCCCTTGTGCCCTCCTCCTGTTTGAGCACATTTTGTTTCAGCAACCCCTATTTCAACGTTTTTTTTTCCGACACCGGAGTTGCTGAAACCGAAGTTGCTGAAATTAGTTTTTTTTTTCGCGCATTGCTGAAATCGGAGTTGCTGAAACCAGGGTTGCTGAAACCGGAGTTGCTTAAATTGTTGTTGTAATTGCTGAAATTAGTTTTTTAGTTTTTCGCGTCAGCGCTTTGACATCAAAGTTGCTGAAACCATGTTGTTGAAACCAGAGTTGTTTTTTTTTTCTTTTTTTTTTTCGCGTCACCACTTCGACACCGGGGTTGCTGAAATCGGAGTTGGTGCAACCGTGTTGCGGGATATAAAATTTAGCCTATGCGGGATTCGAACCCACGTATTTGCGCATAAGCACATCGCTATACCATTGAGCTAAGAGGCTTTTAAAGGAGATTTAAAGCAAGGAACATTAAAATTCATTGCAATCTGCATTTCAGCAATTGCTGAAACTGGGATTGCTGAAACCGGAGTTGCTTTTTTTTTCTTTTTTGTTCGGGTCACCACTTCAACACCGGAGTTGCTGAAAGCGTGTTGCTGAAACCGAAGTTTTTTTTTTCTTTTTTTTTTTGCTAAAACCGGAATTGTTGAAACCGTGTTGCTAAAATATTATCTTAAAAGATATCGATATATAACTAAATTGCGTAAAATATTATCTTAAGCATATATTCTATACTCCATCCGTTCGGCAAAACTTGTCATTTTAGGGTGCTATTTTTGTTCAAAAAAAACTTGTCATTGTAGGTATTTTGCCCTTCACTTTACGAAAATGCCCTTGATATGATTGATGCATGGTTTGTTAGTTGTAGTTTTCGATAAAATAAAAAAGGAGGGTAATAATTGAGGGTAAATTAGTACATTTGTTAATTGCCTTAAAACTTGTGAAAGAAGCTAAAATGACAAGTTTTGCCGAACGGAGGGAGTATTGATTAATTGGATAAAAAATTAGAATATGATTTTTTCTTTTTTTTTTCTTTTTTTTTTGCGTCACCACTTCGACACTGGAGTTGCTGAAATCGAAGTTGCTGAAACCGGCGTTGCTTTTTTTCTTTTTTTTTTTTCACGTCACCACTTCGACACCGGAGTTGCTGAAACCGAAGTTGCTGAAATTGCTGAAATGATGCGAATAACAATAGAACAACCCAAAAATGATGCGAACGACATCTTTTTCTTCTCTTCTTCTTCTCTTTTTTTTTTGCCAAACTCAAAACAAAAATAAAAGTAAAAATAAGGGTAAATGTTCGATGCAGTTTCTTATTTTTCGGGGGAATCATGTCCCCGAATAGGAGGAATCATGATTCATGGACCTCCATTTGATTGAGGTGGAAGTTCCCATCACTCTTCTTGTGTACTTCTACATTGAACTTCCCTTCCTTGCTTCCTCTCTTCACTTTTAGCACCATATTGAACTTTGCTGATTCACCCCCGACCTGCCACCACCACCAATCAAGCACATGGAAAAACTTGAGTACAATACCACTACTTGTAAGAATAGAGCTTGCCATTTGGAATTCAGAAAACTGGATCAGTTAATCCCTTTGTTTATTTTTTACTTTTTAGGTATTTTCTTTCCCAGCTAGTATCAATCATCACCTATATTGCCACATCAAAATCAGATTTCTCCCATTACAGATTTCAGCAATTGGAGGCGCTTTAATTGGTCGGCAAGGAAGAGACGCTCGATGACGATTCAGTTTCAGATCCAGCACCCCCTCGCCTCCGTCTCCGACCTCCGCCTCCACTCCACCCTCTCCCCCTTCCTCCATCAAAGCGGCACGTCACCATGGAAAGCAACGGCGGCGCCGATGGCAACAGAAGAAGAGATCCACCCTGAATAGCAATGGCAGCGACGATTCCTCGATCTCGCCCCCTCTTCGTCCGCTCCTTCGTCTTCGAATTGGAATCGGAGATCCGACCATTGAATTCAGAGCTATCTCAAGCGCCATTGAAATCGGTCACCGTACAACCACCGGGAGGATGCAAAACGGCGTCGGCGTAGGTGGATAGATTCAACGAAAATCAGAGAGCAAGCACTTCGATCGAGGACCAGCCATGGGAGCGCCCGCGGAGCCATGAGATCTGAGATCCATCGTCGGTCATGGGAGAGGCTCCTCCTCTTTATCTTTGTCAGCCATGGGAGGGAGAGGAAGAGGAGGAGGTGGGGGCACAGTTTTGGGGTGGACAAAAGCCTAATTTAACCAAAGTGGTGGACATTTGCCCAATTTGAGCCCAAAAAATGGCATGTTGGGAAAATTTATTCAATAAAAAAAAGCTTTTATTTTTTTTAATAAAAAAGGGGTATGGTAATTATATTGGATTTATCATCATTAAAAAATAATTTATTTCTAAAGTACCAAATACTCCACCAACGCGTCATAAGAGATGTAAACATGTCCCAAGTTCATTTTTAAATAATGACAATTTTCACTACACTAATTTCCTTTAAAAAATACGCAAAAAGAAAAAAAATGCTAACCTATGGAAGGAATGAAGTGAAGCTTGAAATAGCTGATAAGCTGAATCGGCTGATGAACTCACTTCACTACTTCAACTGAATCTTTGCACATCAAAACACTGAGCTGAAATTTGAAAATGGTAATCTCATCCTACGCAACGTGTTCTCCTCCGCCTATCCTCCCAAACTCTCACAATTCCATCACCAATCCACAAACTGGATTCTCAAACCGCTAAAATTTTGACATTTTCCAGCTTTAAATTGTGCGAGAACGCACTCCACTCTTCTTCCGGAGTCCTCAATTCGCGTTGCCATGCCAAATTTGGTGGTTTAGATCAGATTGATTCTCAAAGTTCGACTCAAATATCTGCCATGGAAGAAGATGATGCAGCAGAGAAAACGACTCCTGGTAGTAATGGCGCACCATCAGCTTCCATGAGTTTCTTGTCTGTCCTTAAGCTCTTCTCCATAAGCCTCTTCCCTCACTGTGTTTTTCATCGATTTATCGTTTATTTCATCAAATTGGGATAGTTTAGGTTATTGAGTTTGTTATTGGCTTACTTTTAAGTTTCATCCTTGAATGACAGGCAACTGATCCTTCTCAAGAATGAAATCACAGGTTTAAGGTACTCCATTCTTCATTGACCTTGTCAGTTCACATGTTGTAATGCATATAATTCTCATACTTTGTATTATACATGTAACAAATGATACCCACAAGTCAAGATAGGTAGACAGATTTTTGGGCCACACAGCCCAGACTTAGAGTCCGGCCCAGTTTAGCCCATCTGTTGATCCAAAAGAGTGTGTGTGTTCAGCAAGTGTTGAAAGCTGAGTTACGTTTGAGTGAAACGCTGCGTTTCACCTAAACCTAGCTCTATATAAGCTATCTTGCTTGACCTAGCCATGCATTCTAAGCGACGGCAGTCAGGTAAACCCTAATCTCACAAGAGAGAAAGAGAGAGCTCAAGAGCGAAGAAGCTTATGGAGAAATCGCCATTGGTGATCTGAAGACGAAGGTCTTGCCAGAAGAAGGAAGAAGACATATTCAAGGCTTGATATCCAAGCTTGACTCCATTGTCTTCATCGACTCCATCTCATATTCAAGATCTGAGATCATAAGGGGGTTTTCTGTTCCTTGCTTTGTGTTCCTTAGTCTGTATCTTCCTGTATCTGTGTTTTGGCTTCTGTCTGGTTTGCCGCTTGACTTAAGTGTCTGTTACCTCTGTAATATCTGCTTTGCTTAGTGAAATCGGGCCCGAGTCTCCCCTTCTTGAGACCCCGCAGAGTAGGTTCGCCGAACCGTGTCACCAATTTCTTGTGTTCTTTACGCTTCCGCATCAGTAGCTTAGATCTATCTTTATTGACATTAATCGAATCAAATCGGATCTAATCTTACAATAGTGGTATCAGAGCTTGAGTATCTCATTTCTTCCTTTCTCTCGTCTCTGTAGACACAGGAAATAGATCTGGGGGCGTGGACATTGGGCAGACCATTAAGTATCCATGGTCAGGTGTTGTTCCTCTCCCGTTCGACGTACCACTGGCTTTAAAACCAATCTTTTTCTGTGCTAAACAAGCCTTTGTGCATTGATTTGCTCGTCTTTGTTCTAGTTCAAGATCCTAGGGTTTCTTTGTTTCTTTGTTTTGAGTTTTTTCTTGGTACTAATTTGTCTTTACTTACAGGTACCATGTCTGATAACTCATTCAAGATCAAGGCCTTCGATGGTCACATGGATTTTCCCATGTGGCAACTTAAGATGAAGGCCATTCTTGTTAAAGAAAAATGCTGGAAGGCTGAAACATTCCTTCTCCTGACGTGACTTCTCTGATTCCTGAAGTCACTGATACATCTGATATCTCAAAAACTAAGGACAAAGGTAAGGGAGTCTATGATCCAGATATGGCTGAACAAGCCCATGCTGAGATCATGTTAAGACTCACTGATGAGGTAGCCAGGCAGGTAGTACAGTATACTACTGATCCTTACTCCCTCTGGCGTGCCTTAGAAACCTTATACTTGCATAAGTCTTTGCCTAGTTTGATTTCCTTGCTCTGTAGACTGTTTACTTTCAAATGGATTCAAACCTGACTTTGCAAGATAATATGGATAAGTTCTTGAAGATGACCCAAGAATTACAAAAGTGTAATGACAATATCAAAGATTCTCATTAGGCTATTTTATTACTTAATTCTTTGCCTTCTCAGTTTGATACTTTCAGAGATGTTATTCAGTTCAGTAGAGATTCCTTGACTAAAGACAAACTTTTTGAGTCCATAATTGAGAAAAATGAGATTATGAAGGTCTTTAAAATAAAGGGATATGTTAAATCTGATAAGAATGACAAATCTGACAAATCTGAGGTTCTGTACATGAAGGGCAATAAAAATAAAGGGGGGAAAACCTTCCCAAAATAAGCCCAAGAAAGATGAGAAAGCTCCCGCTGAGAAGTCTGATCAAAAAGTGCCCAAAGACTCTAAGTGTAACTACTGTGGTCATGTGGGGCATTGGATTAAAGATTGTAGAAAAAAGAAAAGGGCTGACCAAAATAAAAATAAACAAGAGCAAACTGCTGTTGTGTTTGAGTCTAATACTTCTTATCCTCATGAATTGCTTATGTGTGATTTTACTGCTGACAGTAACACCTGGATCCTAGAATCAGGTTGTACTATGCATGCCACTCCTGAGAAATCTTGGTTTGTCTCTCTTGACGAGTCTGTCTCAGGTGAAGTTATGCTTGGTGATTACACTGTTCTTTACATCAATGGAGCAGGTGATGTCTCACTGCAATTACCATATGGGAAGAGTATCCTTTTTTAAAAATGACAACTGGGTTCCAGCATTGAGAAGAAGCTTGTTATCTATCTCAATGTTTGATGATCAACACTGTTTAATTACCACTTTTGCGGGAAAGAAAGAAGTCAGTAAGAATGGTGTTCACCTTCTCACTGCTGTGAAAGTTGGTGGTCTATATTATGTTAATTTAAAAGGTATTCCTATTAAGTGTGATAATACAAGTGCCATATCTATTACTAAAAATCTGGTGTAGCATTCACGAAACAAAACATATCGATGTGAGACACCATTTTATTTGGGATCATGTTGAAAAAGGTGATGTATCCATATCCTTTATCTCTACTGATTTACATCTTGCGGATATTTTTGATGATGTACCAAAAAATAAATAATGATATTCACGATATCATAAGTAAATAAGAATACATAATCATAAACAAGGTTCCCCACTATACAAATACAACCATATAAACATGAAAAATGGGCGAGTACGAGTCAAGATAGAGACTCAAGACGTCCACGGACGATAAACCGTCCGCGACTACCACATGCATGTCAGGACACATGACATCCATGCCCTCCTCCCACATGTCATGAGGCATTTGACATTTGGCAATGTGTGGCCTCCATGTGGAAATACATACCTACACTATAAATACATGGGAGGGGCAATGGAATAGGGGGTCGGTTCCCATTTATTTCTAGGGGCATAGGCCGGGAATATAGGGCTCTACGAGCCTATCTGAGCGGGTCCATCTCAACTCAGTAGGGGCCGACAATTGATGATGTCCGAGGGAGGACAATGGACCACACTAGCCCCCAGGCTCGGATCAGCATAGGTAATGGTGCGCGGGTGACAAGGCCCCTATGCACCTCAGGTAAGCCCGATCGACGGTGGTTCATTCGAACCCGGAGCGCCATTATGGAACTCTAAAAACGAATTTTGTCATTGACGCCGTCCATGGAAACTTCTCACACTAAGAGGTAATCTACTATTACAATAGGGTATATGGGTATCTTACCTACTTTGTTTTAATCGGTATTGAATGTGATATGCGCTTTGACTGAGCAAGTAGATTGGAAGAGAATTTGATATTCAAGGGGAGAAAATAAAACAACATTTTTACAGTAGCATAAAAGGTCAAACATGGATCTTTTCGTTAAGAGGCCAATCCTTATATGTGCTCTTGGGCTAGTGTGGCTTTCATTCCAAGGCATAATCAATTGCATGTGAAAAATGTAATCATGAATCAATAAGGATTGGCACGAACATATTATAGGCTTGATATTTCTCTTCTCTTGACAACATTAATTGGGCACTCAAAGTTTGGTGTTCCTCATGCCTTTTACTGTCATAGTTTCTTTGCTTTACACAAACAAACAACTTGAAGATATTTAAAGGGCATATTCGTGTTGTCGGTCTATAGCATGATGATGTATCTGTGGCATCGAAATGAAACTTTTGCATGCCAAGATTTGAGATTTGTATGGCCATTAATGCGTCATGAAAAATGATATATTGTATAGTCATACATGACGAAAAGTTCGCGTCTTTTCATTTTTTAGCTGTCATACTAAAATTGAGGGGGAGATGGATAACTATTGTAATCTCCTAACTTCCTTTCTTCTCTCACCTAGAAAATTAAGTGTTTGCCATCATATTTATTGAATACATAAATTATGTATTGTCGTTAGCTTACAAGAAGGCATTAAATTATAAAGAGCTCATGTATTTGCTGTCAATACCAATTGAACCCGTAAGAAATAATGGCTGCCATGAAAAACTCGACGTCATACAGAGTGAATATATTTGTTCATTCCATTCATATATAGATATATGTATGTATGTGCGTTGTCTGGAGTTTTGGTCACAGGGATGAGGCAAAGTCGATGATCAACAGGCTGCATGTTTTGGTAGCGTACTCAAACAGTAGTCATAAGCTGATTATTTATGGACAAATATAACAGCAATAAGGAACTCTAATCTCATTGTGACCCTATTTGAAACCAAGGCAATGGGTGTTTGAGCAAACACTTGACAACCACAGGCTAAGCATCGCGTACCCGCTTGCGATTATGTGTATCCCGATCCGACGTCGGCAGAGATTTCACAAAGAAACGGCTTGTAGCTGTAATCTAACTTCATTGCAGCTATAACCTGTCACCATTTAGGCTGCTATTCGCGAAAGAGGAATCACAACTAAGGTGCCAACCGCGAAGAGCATTTGAACCCCCTTGCTGTTTTTCATCTCTCAATCAATCTGCCATAAGACAAAAAGGCTGAAGGTTAAGTCTTAAAACACATTACCTCATACAAACTTCAAATAAACAGGTTGAGGGTTGTGAATGCTCTCGAGGAAGAAACCTCGACAAGCCTACATTAGCTTCATACTAAAGCTTGATATATATTCTTGTTTAAATATGTATATCTATTGGACTAATGTCATGCCAAATCTATTTCTGTTGCCAAGCGTGGGAACACCTCATGTGGCTGGTTCGGGCCTCGTCTTGTCACCTGGGAGATTGCACCCCAGGTCATCCGTTGTTCTTCTTCATCCGTGACAGAGTACAGCAGCCCGCTTTCTCCGTTTCATTTCTTCGTCAGCGACAGAGTACATCAGCTCGTTTTCTCTACTTCATCCGCGGCGGAGCACAGCAGATCGATCGCTTCCTCCACTTCATTTCTTCATCTGCGGCAGAGTACAACAGACCGGCTGTGGAAACCCATTCACCCTAAGAGGTGATTCGTTGAGGTAAGTTTTTCGCTTGATTTATCTTGATGGGTTCAATCATATATGAACAGCTTGTCTGTTAAAATAAAGTATGAAGGTTTTTTGTTGGGAGAGGTTTGTGTGAACTGCCCAATGCCCGCTCCTAGGGGAACATCAAGGCAAATGGCAGGTACAGAAAACAACCTCTCTAGACACACAGTTTACTATCATAAGTCTGTTGTTGTTATTATTGAGTGCAATGTGTTATGGGTTTGAATTTATTCTTTGATGATGAAGTGTTCAAGACCATATGACGGCAGTAGGCCTCCCACTGATGAACTTGAAAAATTCATTTTTGAAGGGGAACGCCAAAATATGTGATTGTTTGGCTAGTTGCTATCAAAGTCCGACTCGGACCGATGACTGGGGGGTCGTGTGCACGGACACACATGCGCTAGTAGCCTAGCACACAAGCCGAGTGAGGTTCCATTCTAAAACCAATTGACAATAGAAGGAGTAGCCCACCGACTCATATATTAGGGCTTGATATGTTCAACTTTCCGATGTGGGACACTTTTGGTCTCATTCACATCTCTAACAGTTGCTACCATGATGGATTAATTTGGTTTGAATTATATATATTGATGAAAAGCAAATGTCTCCTTCATGAGAATTAGTAATCGGTTGTCATATTTATTTGCCCCGGTAGCTACTGTCATAGCTCTTGGAGAATGACTTTTCATATGGTTTCACACATAGATCTTATTTATTTTTTACTGATTATAAGAGAGGTGATTTGTTAAGAATTGCCAATATATTTAAGTTGAGATACACTGCAGAGCAATTCCAAGAGGCCTATGTACATGTACCAGGCCGTAGACAATCAATCCATTGATGGCCTGAAAGCATATTTGAGGCCTTCCTATGAATTTGGACTCTTTTGAAGTAGGGTGAAGGTATGCGTAGAGAATATGAGGTATGAATTCATGGTTATTTCACTAGATAATATTATACTGTTAACACTTGCAACAGGAAGACAATTATCTAAGAACGACCTTGACTCTTACAGATTTAGCTGGTCGCAAGGTCTGGTCGCGTTAAAAAAAAAATCGCTGATTTCGATCACGAATAATATCTTCATACAACCTCCAACTATTCGCAGAAAGGTCCTTAAATCACCTGAGAATCGCACCTGTCATCTTTATGCAGGAGTGGAAGCACTCACCTAATTAAGTTGAAACTGCATGCCAACCTACTATCATGAAATATTATATATATAGGGATTGTTAGTAACTAACCCACATTTCCAAAAGGTTTGCAAGGTTAATCCAACCCGGTTTTTAATTGGGTGAAACCGGATATTGGGGGAACTCTTGCAATCGGTAGCAAGTAAGGGAGGGGGTGCAACCTTGCAATGTGCGACACTTGGCAGCGTCAGACCGAGGGAGGGAATGTGGGAGACAGAAAAAGGAGAGAGAGAGAGGGGGAAAGCAAGTCCCATCTGCAGAGGAGAGAGGCAGAGAGAGAAAAAGCAATTGAGAGAGGACAGGAGAGAGAGATGAGTGAAAAAAGAAAAGTAAAGTTGTAGAGGAGAGAGAGATCAGTGAGGATAGGACAAAGAGAGATGAAAGAATCCTCTCCCCTCGGCGTTTTTACTGTTGCTCTTTCACTTCGAAGAAGCAATTGGGCGGGGGTTTATTTGCAGGTTGACGTGTAAGCAGTTAGTTTACACTGGACACCCAAAGCAAAACGACATGACACATATTGAAATCGACTTGACAAGAGTTATCGGAGAAACAGATTCACCATCGACTTCGGATAGAAAATGGGCAAGCTTGCTTTTGATAAAGTCCCATCTGCAGAGGAGAGAGGCAGATTCACTCTTCCATCTCTCTCTGTCCTATCCTCACTAATCTCTCTCTCTCTCGATCTCCTCTGCAACTTTACTTTTCTTTTTCACTCCTCTCTCCCCTATCCTCTCTCTCCTCTGCACACTTTCTCTCGCCTTTGTAGACTTTCTCTTGCTTTCCCTCTCTCTCTCTCTGATTTTTTATCGAAAGCAAACTTACCCATTTTCTATCCGAAGTCCATGGTGGATCTGTTTCTCCGATAACTCTTGTCCAATCGGTTCCAATATGTGTCATGCTGGTTTGCTTTAAATGTCCAGTTAAAACTAACTGCTTACATGTCAACCTGCAAAAAAACCCACACAATTGCTTCTTCTTCGATGGTTTTTATCTGAAACTTAAGATTTAATTCAAATTATTTTAATGCTCCCTCACTGTCACTCTTCCATCTTTCTCCGTCCTATCCTCACTAATCTCTCTCTCTCTCTCTTTCTCTCTCCTCTGCAACTTTACTTTTTTTTTTCACTCCTCTCTCTTTCTCCTGTCCTCTCTCTCCTCTGTAGACTTTCTCTTGCTTTCTTCTCTCTCTCTCTCTCTCTCTCTCTCTCTCTCTCTCTCTCTCTCTCTCTCTCTCTCTCTCTCTATCTCCTCTCTTTTAAATTTTTTTTATCGAAAGCAAACTTACCCATTTTCTATCCGAAGTCGATGGTGGATCTGTTTCTCCGATAACTCTTGTCCAGTCGGTTCCAATATGTGTCATGTTGGTTTGCTTTAGATGTCCAGTTAAAACAAATGGTTAGGACATGACATGTGGTAAGTGTGTCTGCGACAAATCATCTGTGGATTTTGGGGTTAAGTACGTTAGACAAGTCGTCGTTGACGACCACCTTTTGCGCTTATGTATTTCAAAATGTTGTTATGTGTGTGGTTGCCGCATTTTGTAGTTACCGTTATGTGTAAATCGGCAAACTACTTTTTCGTACATGACAGTCATCCATGTGAACTTGACGCGTAATGGTTATGACATGACGATATGCATCTGTGTGAAACTTGTTTGTAGTTGATGTTATGTTACAACACCCATGTGACATAACCTATTTCACGCGATTTGGCAACACATTCTGGCCTTAAACCCAACGAATGTAACATAAACAGTGCAAAAGTAGAGTACATCCCAAATTGTCCTTAAAACCAATTGAAAACCATGCGAAAGTAGAGTACATCCCAAATTTTCCGCAGCTGCCGCTGAATGACGTAGTGAACTAGTTGGGCTGAGAACTGGACACGTGAACCAAGCCTCGCGATTGCAGCCAACGGGCTTGCCAACAACCGCTTCCAGTCCCCCTCGCTCAGGTAATTGTCGAGGTTGGCAAGTGGGGCCGCCCGTACTGGTTGACCCGACCCTTGTAATGGTGGTCCTCTGGAACAGCATAAACGACCTGCATAGTTGGGTGAAAATGTCACTCGCACATCAAAAATACGAAAATCCGTTGTTCAACACTACGCAAACCATACCTCTCCAGTTGTTTGTGACTGGGGAATCCTTTTGGCAGAGCGGCTAGTCGACATGTTCTACTTTGCTGGATATCCTGCAGAATTGGGAAGCAAAACCTTAGGATGCTCCAAACAAAGCATGTATATAATGACATCAGTCACAATGCACATAACAATCAGGTTATCTAACATGACACCAGTTACAATGCACATGACAATAACAACGCTGCAAACCATTTCCCACCCTATACATATCAACTGCCGCATGCGTGTCGACCCTAAACATATCAAACGTCTCCGCATTCAGAGCAAATTTGTAAGCTTTTATAAGGTTCAACCGAATATACGTCGAGGTAGTTTCGAATTTCACATGACAGGAAGAGTTGTTAACATGACAGATGACTACTACAAACATGACATTGACAGAAATCAAAGTGCAAGCAAATCCATTAACTGTTCAAAGGTATTTCAAGATTAAACATATCCATGTCGCCCTATTCCTGATATTTTGTATTCCAGATAGTCGTTCCCCAATTTCCCCAATTCCCCCAAAATCCCCAATTCCTCCAATTTTCCCAATTCCCCCAAAATCCTCAATTTCTCCAATTTCGCCAATTCCCCCAATTTCCCCATCTAACTACAATCAATATATCTATTTTCCTCCATTTCACCCCAGCCATCCCCATTTTTACCCAATGTTCAAGACCAACTGTTATTTTCCCCCAATTTCCCTTCTATCCCCCTCGTCAAAACCCCCATTCGGAAACTTTCCATCCCTTGATTTTTACATGCCGATGGTTGCTACTTACATGACAGAGGGAACCTGGAATAGAAATTTCGTTCTTCACCCCATTTCAAACAATGGCAAACACATTTGGTTCTTCCACTCGATTCCTCGCCCTATCAATTTGTGCAATCGGTAAATAATCGGTGGCGTTAGGGTTTAGGGTTTACTTACTTGATAATCGAAGGTCCGTCACTTGTATTCGGTGTCTGTGGCCTGGTTGATGTCCGCTTCTTCTTCTCCTCTGCAGACTTGCTCTTGTTCTTCTTCGAACTCCTTCCTCTTCTTCCTTCCGTTTTCAAATTTCTGAGAGAGAGAGATATGGCAACTCTAGGCCTCCCCCTTCCCCTTTATTCACCCTCTCTCATAGGCAGTTGAGATGACAGGTTTTTTAAAAACCTGTCAATTCTCTCCCCATCCACACGTCTCACTCTCTCTCCTCCATAAATGCAGCCGGTCTCTCCCTCTATTGTAACCGGTTGGGGTGCAATTTTTAAGGGGTTAGGGGTTAGTTTTTGCAATTAATGTGGATAGGGGATAGGGGGTGCAAACCCAACCGGGTTTTTGGGTTATTTTTGCAAAAGCCCCTATATATATATATATATATATATATATAGGAGAGAGAGAGAGAGAGAGAGAGAGAGAGGTTAGTTCCGGTATACACAACCCTTATCGTGTATCATGTACTCAGAAATTATTCGTCTATTTGTTCATGATTATTCGGTTGTTTTCACATAATTATTCATCTGTAAAAAGAGTGTAAAAAATGTACAGTTTATTCTAATGAATAATTGCCCAATACCACCGAATAATTTCATTCTACCGAATAATCTCCCAATACCATCGAATAATCAGAAGTTACTTTTAATCTCATCCGTTGATCTTCTTAATTGAATGGCCAAGATTTGTTAACATGATACACAATAAGAGGTGTGTACATTTGATCTATTATATATATATATACATATATGCCAATTGATTTTCTCCATGGCATGTGTGTACACATAGACTTTGGCATATTACAAACTAATTTGCAGGAGACCCCATGGTGCAAGACCCATCAGCGAAGACAGGTTATCAAGGTCACAAAAACTCATGACTACGGATACTTGACACCAATGGCAGTCCGATTAGGATCCCATTCACGAGCTATGACCTGGCGACAGTTGCTCGATTCAATTCGAGGCTCGAACGCGGATAGAAAATCAAATAGCAGATACCCGACATCACCGAATCAAAGAAAGAAAGTGCTCATGGGGACACGACCCCTGCCCGTGGACCATCAACTCACAGCAGTCATGGGTCTCTATCCATCCGCATCTGGGATCGATCTGTCACACACGCTGACTTCCTTGTTGGGGTTTTCATCCGCTGTAGATTTTGGTTTAAGTGAACCACCCGCGTCCGGCTTCCGGTAGAGCTAGCCTCCCGGATTGAAAATTTCATTAAATCCCAGGACGCTGGAGCTTACTCCCCGTCGGGCATCCAGTCGTAGCATGAGCCTCCCGTATCGAAGATTTCATTAAGTCCCAGGACGCTGGAGCTTGCTCCCCGTCGGGCATCCGGTTGTAGAGCTTGCCTCCCGGATCGAAGATTCCATTAAGTCCCAGGACGCTGGAGCTTGCTCCCCGTTAGGCATCCGATTGTGGAGCTTGCCTCCCGGATCGAAGATTTCATTAAGACCCAGGACGCTAGAGCTTGCTCCCCGTCGGGCATCCGGTCGTAGCATGAGCCTCCCGGATTGAAGATTTCATTAAGTACCAGGACGCTGGAGCTTGCTCCCCGTCGGGCATCCGGTTGTAGAGCTTGCCTCCCGGATCGAAGATTCCATTAAGACCCAGGATGCTGGAGCTTGCTCTGGGTCGGGCATCCGGTAGAGCTAGCCTCTCGGATTAAAGATTTCATTAATTCCCAGGAAGCTGGAGCTTACTCTGTGTCGGGCATCCAGTCGTAGCATGAGCCTCCCGGATTGAAGATTTCATTAAAGTCCCAGGACGCTGGAGCTTGCTCCCCGTCGGGCATCCGGTCGTAGCATGAGCCTCCCGGATCGAAGATATCATTAAGTCCCAGGACGCTGGAGCTTGCTCCCCGTCGTGCATCAGGTCATAACATGAGCCTCCCGGATCGAAGATTTTATTAAGTCCCAGGACGCTGGAGCTTGCTCCCCGTCGGGAATCCGGTCGTGGAGCTTGCCTCCCAGATCGAGTGTAAACTAAGTCCCTCTCGAGTGACAGAGGGCCTTCGCCTGTAGATTTATAAGCTCGCGGAGATTACTCTTAAATGAGTATAAACTAAGTCCATCTCGAGTGACAGAGGGTCTCCGCTTGTAGCTTTATAAGATCGCGGAGATTACTCTTAAGTGAGTATAAACTAAGTCCCTCTCGACTGACAGATGGCCTCCGCTTGTAGCTTTATAAGCTCGCGGAGATTACTCTTAAGTGAGTATAAACTAAGTCCCTCTCGAGTGACAGAGGGCCTCCGCTCGTAGCTTTATAAGCTCGCGGAGATTACTCTTAACCCTCTCGAGTGACAGAGGGCCTCCGCTTGTAGCTTTATAAGCTCGCGGAGATTACTCTTAAGTGAGTATAAATTAAGTCCCTCTCGAGTGACAGAAAGCCTCCGCTAGTATCTTTATAAGCTCGCGGAGATTACTCTTAAGTGAGTATAAACTAAGTCCCTCTCGAGTGACAGAGGGCCTCCGCTCGTAGCTTTATAAGCTCGCGGAGATTACTCTTAACCCTCTCGAGTGACACAGGGCCTCCGCTAGTAGCTTTATAAGCTCGTGGAGATTACTCTTAAATGAGTATAAATTAAGTCCCTCTCGAGTGACAGAGGGCCTTCGCTTGTAGCTTTATAAGCTCGCAGAGATAACTCTCAAATGAGTATAAACTAAGTCCCTCTCGAGTGACAGGGGGCCTCTTCCTGTAGCTTTATAAGCTCGCGGAGATTACTCTCAAATGAGTATAAACTAAGTCCCTCTCGAGTGATAGACGGCCTCCGCTTGTAGCTTTATAAGCTCGTGGAGATTACTCTTAAGTGAGTATAAACTAAGTCCCTCTCGAGTGACAGAGGGCCTCCGCTTGTAGCTTTATAAGCTCGCGGAGATTACTCTTAAGTGAGTATAAACTAAGTCCCTCTAGAGTGACAGAGGGCCTCCGCTCATAGCTTTATAAGCTCGCGGAGATTACTCTTAACCCTCTCGAGTGACAAAGGGCCTCCGCTTGTAGCTTTATAAGCTCGCGGAGATTACTCTTAAGTGAGTATAAACTAAGTCCCTCTCGAGTGACAGAGGGCCTCCACTATTAGATTTATAAGCTCGTGAATATTACTCTTAAGTGAGTATAAACTATGTCCCTCTCGAGTGACAGAGGACCTCCGCTTGTAGCTTTATAAGCTCGCGGAGATTACTCTTAAGTGAGTATAAACTAAGTCCCTCTCGAGTTACGGAGGGCCTCCGCTTATAGCTTTATATGCTCACGAAGATAACTCTTAAGTGAGTATAAAACTAAGTCCCTCTCGAGTGACAAAGGGCCTCCGCTAATAGCTTTATAAGCTCGCGGAGATTACTCTTAAATGAGTATAAACTAAGTCCCTCTCGAGTGACAGAGGGCCTCCGCTTGTAGCTTTACAAGCTCGCGGAGATTACTCTTAAATGAGTATAAACTAAGTCCCTCTCGAGTGGCAGAGGGCCTCCCCTTGTAACTTAATAAGCCCGCGGAGATTACTCTTAACTGAGTATAAACTAAGTCCCTCTCGAGTGACAGGCGGCCTCCGCTTGTAGCTTTATTAGCTCAAGGAGATAACTCTTAAATGAGTATAAACTAAGTCCCTCTCGAGTGGAAGAGGGCCTCCGCTTGTAGCTTTATAAGCCAGCGGAGATTACTCTTAAATGAATAGAAACTAAGTCCCTCTCGAGTAACAGGGGGCCTCCGCTTGTAGCTTTATAAGCTCGCGGAGATAACTCTTAAATGAGTATAAACTAAGTCCCTCTCGAGTGACAGAGGGCCTCCGCTTGAAGCTTTATAAGCTCGCGGAGATAACTCTTAAAAGAGTATAAACTAAGTCCCTCTCGAGTGACAGTGGGCCTCCGCATGTAGTTTTATAAGCTCGCGGAGATTACTCTTAAGTGAGTATAAACTAAGTCCCTCTCGAGTGATAGAGGGCCTCCGCTTGTAGCTTTATAAGCTCGCGGAGATTACTCTTAAGTGAGTATAAACTAAGTCCCTCTCGAGTGATAGAGGACCTCCGCTAGTAGCTTTATAAGCTCGTGGAGATTACTCTTAAGTGAGTATAAACTATGTCCATCTTGAGTGACAGAGGGCCTCCGCTTGTAGCTTTATAAGCTCGCGGAGATTACGCTTAAGTGAGTGTAAACTAAGTCCCTCTTGAGTGACAGAGGGCCTCCACTCATAGCTTTATATGCTCACGGAGATAATTGTTAAGTGAGTATAAACTAAGTCCCTCTCGAGTGACAGAGGGCCTCCGCTAGTAGTTTTATAAGCTCGCGGAGATTACTCTTAAATGAGTATGAACTAAGTCCATCTCGAGTGACAGAGGGCCATCCACTTGTAGCTTTATAAGCTCGCGGAGATTACTCTTAAATGAGTAGAAACTAAGTCTCTCTCGAGTGATAGGGGGCCTCCGCTTGTAGCTTTATAAGCTCGAGGAGATAACTCTTAAATGAGTATAAACTAAGTCAATCTCGAGTGGCAGAGGGCCTCCGCTTGTAGCTTTATAAGCCTGCGGAGATCACTCTTAAATGAGTAGAAACTAAGTCCCTCTCGAGTAACATGGGGCCTCCGCTTGTAGCTATATAAGCTTGTGGAGATAACTCTTAAATGAGTATAAACTAAGTCCCTCTCAAGTGACAGAGGGCCTCCGCTTGAAGCTTTATAAGCTCGCGGAGATAACTCTTAAATGAGTATAAACTAAGTCCCTCTCAAGTGACAGAGGGCCACCGCATGTCGGTTTATAAGCTCGCGGAGATAACTCTTAAATGAGTATAAACTAAGTCCCTCTCGAGTGGCAGAGGGCCTCCGCTTGTAGCTTTATAAGCCCGCGGAGATTACTCTTAAATGAGTAGAAACTAAGTCCCTCTCAAGTAACAGGGGGCCTCCGCTTGTAGCTTTATAAGATCGCGGAAATAACTCTTAAATGAGTATAAACTAAGTCCCTCTCGAGTGACAGAGGGCCTCCGCTTGAAGCTTTATAAGCTCGTAGAGATAACTCTTAAATGAGTATAAACTAAGTCCCTCTCGAGTGACAAAGGGCCTCCGCTTGTAGCTTTATAAGCCCGCGGAGATTAATCTCAAATGGGTAGAAACTAAGTCCCTCTCGAGTGACAGAGGGCCTCCACTAGTAGCTTTATAAGTTCGCGGAAATAACTCTTAAATGGGTATAAACTATGTCCCTCTCGAGTGACAGAGGGCCTCCGCTTGTAGCTCTATAAGCTCGCGGAGATTACTCTTAAGTGAGTATAAACTAAGTCCCTCTCGAGTGACGGAGGGCCTCCTCTTGTAGCTTTATAAGCTCGTGGAGATAAAACTAAGTCCCTCTCGAACGAGGGATATGATTGAAAAACATGTGCATACGATGCATCATTATCAAACCCCAGTTTAGTCACGACTTAACTGAAATTCGAGGAGATGTGATGATGCACCAAAAAATAAATAATGATATTCACGATATCATAAGTAAATAAGAATACATAATCATAAACAAGGTTCCCCGCTATACAAATAGATCCTTATAAACATGAAAAATGGGCGAGTACGAGTCAAGATAGAGACTCAAGACGTCCACGGACAATAAACCGTCCGCGACTCCCACATGCATGTCAGGACACATGGGATCCATGCCCCCCTCCTACATGTCATGAGGCGTTTAACATTTGGCAATGTGTGGCCTCCGTGTGGAAATACATACGTACACTATAAATACATGAGAGGGGCAATGGAATAAGGGGTCGGTTTCCATTTATTCCTAGGGGCATAGGCCGGGAATATAGGGCTCTACGAGCCTATCTGAGCGGGTCCGTCTCAACTCAGTAGGGGCCGACAATTGATGATGTCTAGAGTTGGCTTAAGCCGACCCGAACCCGAAAATCCAACCCGGTCGACCCGAAACCGATTGTTCTGAACACCGATCCATACCGTCCATTTTGGACCCGAAATCCGAATGAACCGAACCCGATTCAACCGAAACCCATTAAGACCCGAACCCGTTATAACCGAAACCCGAAATAACCCGAACTTTAAGATATATTCTAGTAAATTTTTTAAAATGAATATTGAAATAATGAAAACTTGAGAAAATCCAAATCCGAAATAATTGAACCCCGAGACAACCGAAACCCGATACAACTGAAACCCGATATAACCGAAACCCGAACCCGACCCAACTGAATGACCAAATTATTAGACATTACCCAAAACCGGAATGACCCGAAACCCGACTAACCGAACCCGAACCTGACCCGACCCGCCAGATTGCCACCTCTAATGATGTCTGAGGGAGGACAATGGACCACACTAGCCCCGGGCTCGGATCGGCACAGGTAATGGTGCGCGGGTGACAAGGCCCCTATGCACCTCAGGTAAGCCCGATCGACGGTGGTTCATTCGATCCCGAGCTATTATGAAACTCTAAAAACGGATTTCATCAATTTTTACTAAACCCTTATCTGAGGATCGATTCAATTTTATTCGATTAGAACTTGGAATGCTAAATAAAGATGCATTGATTTAGGGGGAGTAAAAATTCAGGCATCATTTCAAGACCTTGATAATTCATGTCAAGACCTTGAAATGAATACCATACAACATTTGGATCATATCTTATGACAGTAATTTTTATAAATAATGGTTATATGATTTTAATTTATTCTTAGAACCAGATTTTAATTAATACAATTTTGTGAACTGTTTAGATTTACATTGGTTGTTAAGATCTTAATTGATTTCTTTTAACCGTTCACGGATTTCAAATTGTATTAATTTAAATTTTGAAAATGGTACTGTGTATTTCCAGGGTATGGATTTAGTTGCAAATCAATGGATTTGGTCCGATCTTAAGGGGATCATGATTGTTTTTCTGTGTGACTCTTCGACTCCCCTCTCTTCCTCTTTATATTTCTGTCACAATTCGTCTCTTCACACCATCTTCTATTCTCTCTGTTTCCCAATTCTCTATCTTCCTCCACACTTCTCTGACCTTCAATCTTCCACTTCAATGGAGCCTAAAACCTCACAAGGGAATCCCAGTTCTTCTGCTAAGGGAAAGCGTCCGATTTCGAAGAAGCGCAAGGAAATCGAGGAGGAAGAGACTGTGAGCATTCACTCCAGTTCATCTGATGAAGCTCCTTCTCCTCTAGAAGGTCCCTCTCCACCCGAAGCGGAGATGCTCGTTCCCAGTCTTCCGGTGTCCTGGTTCAGAAACTTTGAAGCAACAGGTAGATGGCTTGACACCTTTAGCTCACGAAAACTTTGCCTTTGTGACTCTGTTGACCCGGCCTTTCTCGAGTCTCTCAATCTTCCCTGCATCTTGCTCCTGAAAGCTACTGCCTTGTGGCCTATCTTGAATTTTGGTACTGTCTATTTCCCCCGTCTCACAAGGCTCTTCTTCGTGAATCTTGTCTTCAAAAGAGACCGTGGTAACCTAACCTGACGAGCGGGTTTCTCGACCAAATAAATTTATAGTCAAGACCCCCGCTATAGTATAGGGGAGTCAGGTTCGTCCTCAGGAGAGAAGTCAGCGGTTCTAGGTTTCGTTGGTTTCAGGGTTCGGGAGTAGCGGGAAAAGGTGGCGGTCGGTTGCTGTCGATATCGACTGAGACTAGTCGATGTAGAGGGATGGAGAGGGGATGGTGGTTGGTGTCGAGTAGAATCTCTGCGAGATTTAAATAATAAAATAAAATAGTAAAAGTGCAAACTTCCAAGGTAAGTGATCACCACAACAATAAACATATGTATAAATCACGAATAACATAAAAGAGCATGCTTTACATCAAAGAATCAACTTTCGCTAATTCCAACAATTTAGGTAAATCAACTCTCGAAAATAAACCTAATTGTTTCTACCTTTTCTTAATTAGGATTAATAAACTCGCGAATAAAAACCTTAATTACTATCCAAGTTTGCAACATGAATTCCTTGAACTTTCATCCAAGGGTTAAGCATAGAGGTAGATGATGATGATAGAAACACACACAATTATGAATTCATCGATTAAGAACACATGTCTATCGTTGGGCTCACCCCAACCCTAGAAGAGGGGAATTAGAAACAAAACATGAAAATAAACAACTAACTTTAAATTAAAACTACAACTTACAAAACCTTCAATCTTCACTCTAGGCTCTCCTCCGAACTACTTGCGTCCGAAGACGACTTGACTTGAATGATTGAAAAACCAAGCCCTAGGGCTTTATTTATAGGGCTCAATCCTAACTATTCTAAGAGATCAATCTATCTAAATCTATCTAAAGATAAACTTCTAGATAAAAGGAAATAAATCTAAATTGGTAAAATAGATAAATCCTTAGGGTAATTAATTGTTCAACCCTTTAGGATAGAAAGTAGATAAAATAGATAAAATATCTTCTCCTTCATGTGCAAGTTTCCTCCACTCGGATTAGGACTCGGTATGGCTCGAAATCGGCTTTTAGGGTTCACTCGATATCGACCATGTTCAGTCGATATCGACCTGTCTTCTCAGCTTCACTCGATCTCGGCCTCTGAAGGTGATTTCGACCATGTCTTGATTCGATATCGACCAAAGGTGGTCGATATCGACCTATTCTGTGCAGCTTCCAAGTGTTGAGTCGATTTCTGGCATTTCTGGTCGACGTGCTCCACTCGATATCGATAAAGTAAGGTCGATATCGACCTCCTTGACAGTTCTCAGCATTCTGCATCCGTCTTGAAACGCACTTTTCCGAGTCCTCGTTCGTCCGATTGACACATATGAATATGCGTTGGAAAGCTCTTTTCGAGGACTACAACTCTCATGAAGACATCAGAACTTGATTCAAAATAACTCTATTGAAAAGTGGCGTTTTCTCCAGCTGCACCATCCTGTGCTCTTCCTTAGCTTCTCCAACCTCTTCATGACTTTCCTTTAAGCTCCAAAGTGCGTCCGATTTCTGAAAAATTAAACAGAAACTTGTGTAGACCTCCATATATTGCAAATAAACATAAACTACACAAATCTCATGCTTTCCCAACCCAAAAACATAAAATATGGACAAAAATCGAAATAGATGTAAGCGAAAAATATGAAAAATTGAGCGCACATCATAACCCTAGAAACCACAGTATGCAACACCAAAATCGTTTTTACCCCCGCTGTCATTGCCAAAATCTTTGGTCTTCCCCAAGACATCTGCACTGACGAACATCCCTCCCGGCCTCAGTGTGTCTCTCTGGTGAAAGGTAAGTTCTTTCTCCCTTCATCTTCGTCAAACACTGCTCGTCAGTTAACCCACAATGTCCTTAATATAGAAGCCAAAGTTATCTTCACCATCCTTGCTAGATGTGTTATCCCTCGAGCCCATTCCCGTGAACTCCTCACTGACCAACTTCTAGAACTTCTGTATCTTGTCATGTCTAGACTTGAAGTTGGTGTGCCCAATTTGATTCTAAATCATATGATCCATACAATTTCTTCCGCCCGAGTCATCCCTCTGCCTTACGACAACCTCCTCCCTCATATATTCCGTTATTTTCGGCTTGAAACCTCTCTTGAGGAAAAATTGACCCATCCTGGCAGAGTGGACATGAGCTGCTTCCAATGAATTGGAATCGTCAAAGTTGTTGATGACGCTTGGAAATTGAAGGGCGATCTCACTCCGGAAGAATTAGCGATGACCCCTGGCTTTCACATTAAATCAGTTCCCTCTCCATCTCTGTGTGAGACGCGCCTGGAGGACCTGGAGCTAGGACTGGATGCACTACAAAGGGACATGATCGACCTCCAATTTGAGATATCAGACAAACTGGATCAAACTCATGAGCTACTTGCCATGGTGAATGCGAAGATCAACAACATGTTTCATCTAAATGCTCTGACTTTCACCTGCGCTGGCAAAATCCTTCCCCTCGCCGATGACGCTGCTCAGCACTGCAAAGCCAAGGCCACCAACGTGATCTTCAACTGTCAGTAATCAGTTCATAACCGGCCTATCCTTCGCCCTGTCGTGCTTGAGCCATCTGTCATCACTGTTGAAGCTTACGACGTCATCAAACGCTACAGGCGAGAGGCTGCTGAACAACATCGCATTGACAAGATGGTCAAGGATCAGAAGGTCAATCAAGTTGATAGGCGATGGAAGAGGAAGGCTGAGAAGGACGTTCAGGCAAAGCAGCGCGAGAAGGATGGAGGAGATACAGACTATGGGAAGTGGCACGACGAGTGATTTCAAGACCCTATCTCTTTCTGTCTATCACTCTTTTTGAACTCCTTTACTCATGTTTTGAACTTGGATGTTTTTGCTGGTTAGACTACTCTACCTCTCCCTTGTCGAAAGACAAAAAGGGGGAGAAAATGATCTGGTTTTTGCGGTTTGGTACTTTGCTGGACATGGTTGCCTGTTGCTTGAACAGTCTATGTTTTATGGTTTAAAAGGTTTTATGGTTTTATGTTTTAAAATTAGCTATGTTGATCCAACATGGTAAGTGTTATACATGTGCTATATTGTTAACTAATCTACAGGTATGATCAAAGTCTAAAAATCCAATTTGTTTTGTCTTTCATCAAGGGGGAGATTGATAACTCCCTTGATGAAATACAGAAGTTATGATATCTTTATTTGCAGGATGATGAAAGAAAAAGGTATAAGGATTTATAGCTTAGACAAATCTGGTGAGATTTGTCTAAGCTCGAACAGATGGCAATTGGATTACAACTCCAATCTGGTGAGATTTTGACGCCACAAGATCAGCAAAGGCTCCTGATCTTCATTCAATTAAAATGGCTCCAAAGTTCGAAATTCAAAAGACAGTTCAAGCAAGTTGAACTTCATGGAGCAAGATCAGCCGAGATTATAAATACAGAGCCTATCAAAAATTCAGAATACATCTTCACAAGCATTCTTTGGCAAACAAAAGGCTCTCGTATCTGCTCCTCACAATTCATCTCCTGATTTGTTTTGTCTTTCATCAAGGGGGAGATTGATAACTCCCTTGATGAAATACAGAAGTTATGATATCTTTATTTACAGGATGATGAAAGACAAAGGTATAAGGATTTATAGCTTAGACAAATTGGATATGTTATTATATAATATTATTTCCAGATATGCTTAATATTTTAGTTAGATTTGAAGCTTAGTTTAAATCTAATATATTCGAATTATCTATACTGTTATCTGTTCGAAAACTAAACTGCCAACAGGAAGATTTGAGGATATCTCTTCCTGCAACAAGAACCGAGATTCTGGGAGATATTCAAATTAAAACTCGAACAGATGGCAATTGGATTACAGCTCCAATCTGGTGAGATTTTGACGCCAATAGATCAGCAAAGGCTCCTGTTCTTCATTCAATTAAAACGGCTCCAAAGTTCGAAATTCAAAAGACAGTTCAACCAAGGAGAACTTCATGGAGCAAGATCAGCCGAGATTATAAATACAGAGCCTATCAAAAATTCAGAACACATCTTCACAAGCATTCTTTGGCAAACAAAAGGCTCTCGTATCTGCTCCTCACAATTCATCTCCTGATTTGTTGTTCCCTTATCTCTCTTATTGTAATGGCTTTATATCTTTGAGAGTTGGGAAGAACTTGAGCTACATAGTATAAGTTAATCCATGTTATACTAAGAGTATTATATACTCAAACGTATCACAGTTAGGTGTGGTTAAGGGGACTTTTATTTCTCTGTTTTTGGGTTGAATAGATAGAAGCGAGGTAGGCTTCGGGATATAGAAGAGATGAAGTTCTTCTAGGTTGTATCTAGGATCCATAAGGAAAGAGGAATAAAAGTTGTTTAAATCCTAAGGGTTGGATAACCCTAGGCGGAGACGTAGGCCGGTTAAGAGCCAAACTTCGTTAACAATTCACGTGTTTATTATTTTGCTTCCGCACTTTATTAACATTCTATTTTCATAAGACAAACTGAACACTGCAACTATCTCAAGACCCCGTAAGTCCAGTTCAAGACCTTGAGATCAAGTTCAAGACTTTAAGATCGAGTTCAAGGCCTTGAGATTCACGATAAAGCTCTTGAAATTGCTCCTGCAGAAGACTTTGCAAAAATTACCCATACTCTATTCAACCCCCCCTTCTAGAGTATTTACTTTATTATTATTATTTATTCAGTACTCGAGTCTTCATATTGTTTGGTAGGGATATTTTTTCAAGTACAAGATTTGGAAGATGTCAAGCCTAGTCGATTATCGACCAATGACATCCTTTAAGATGATTACGTTCAACTCTGGATGCATCGCGCGCTATGCTCTCTACTCAAAGAAAGTGGGCTAGAAAGCACTACAAAAAAATATAAAAATAGCAACGACAAGTTACTGTGGCAAGAAGTGGATTTGTTGTGGCCAAAAGGGGTTAACATCGACCATAGAGATGGTAAGGTAGGTGTGGCCAAACATGAAGTGGCAAAATTTGAGCAGATGCGATTGTGTATAAAAGCAAGTTATGAAAAATTATTACTAGCCAAGTACGTGGCTAGAGGACAATAAAGTCCTTCTAGGCTTCCAACCTCATTCAAACTCGATCTTGAGGTTCTCACACACCCTCAACAACCTTCAATGAGGTTCACACATATCCTCGGCTGCCTCATGCGAGGTCCTTGATAGAGCTTAGCTGAAATGGACGAGGATACACCATCCTCTCTAATATCAGCCGAGGCACCTTCGTACCATCGACATTTTTCACAGAGCTCTCTCATTTAACTCGATCAATTGAGTCGAGGTAATTTATTTAGCTCACCTCTCCGAGCTTCGACAGATTTTTCAAACGACGACAAAAAATAATCATCGAAAGTTATTCGATAATCATCCAAAGCGATCGATATACCAAAGTGAGTATCGATCAATTCATTCCTTGATCAATTTCACCGATTTTAGCATGTTTTCGAGCATAGCAGTTCGTTCGACAGATTGAAGGTTTTTTCATTCGCTCATACTTATAGATGAGGGAGTTTTGGGCCTATCTGCAATTTATTTGGAAAAAATGAAAAGGACTTATATGCAATTTAGGTTAAATTATCTTGATAATAGTCGTCTCGGATCTTGCCTAAACCCGCTATGTAATTTTTTTGGCGAATTTGCTAATATACTCCACCCAGAAAAAAAGATTACAAAAGTAGCTCTATTTCTGCCAAATTGCAAAGGATGTCTATTTGGACATATGTGTAATAAAAGTATTGTAAAGTTAGATATTTTTTAATCAATATAAATATATCAAAATAAGATTTTCATAAAATAAAAAAAACAGATTTTTAGAAATTGGACAAAATAGGATTTTCGGATAATAAAAAACATATATTTTTGGAAATTGGGAAAAATATGATTTTCGAAAACGTAAAAAAAAAACAGATTTATGGAAAAAATCTTTGAGTTTTGTAACTGGACATGTGTATAATTATATCATGTCAAAGGTTGTGATCATTCCTGTCAAGATGTAAGTGTGTTCCTGTCAACTTTGAAAACGTTTTATTCTGTATCCTAACATGCGTAAAACAATATCCTGTCAATGTGTAAGTGCCTTATTGTCAACATTTGTTTTTTTTTTTTATCTTGGCATGTTGATAAGAATACCCTGTTAAGGTTTCATTTTTATCTTGTCAGACTATAGCTAGGTATGTTCCTGTCAAGTGTCATAACGTAGGAGCCAGGGGTCTGCAAATGAACAACCACCATAGAGGCGAATCGAAATCCTCAAATCGCCATTTGAAGACTCTCGAATCAATGCACTGAAACACGACTATCGAATTCGCGAACTAGAAAACCTAATCGATAGAAGAATCAAAGTAGCGTGAAATTGAAAACTCTCGCCGCTAAAAGATTAATCTCGAATTGATACCTAGGAGTAGAAAAAACGACTCTAGAATCCGAGAACTAGAGAACTTAGTCAATCAAAGATTCTCGCATCAACATCAAACTGGAAACCCTCATTGGTAGAAGATTAGTTTAGAGTCGAATTTGAATTGGAAGATCTACAAACTAGAACACGACTCTCGCGACATAGAAAACCTACTCAACGGAAGACAGCCCCCAGAAGATAACCTCAAATCGAACTCGAACGGAAAGATGGACCTTGAAACGAATTCGAATGGAAAGAAGTTGGTGAGAGACATGGGTGGAATCGACGACATTGAGGCTAGCAGTAGGGAGGCATTGAAAGAGGAAGATGAGTTATCTACGCATTTGACTTTTTTTTTTTGTTTAGCACTCCCCTTTTTCCTCTTTTATTTTATGTAAATTTCATCTACAAATTATTATTTTATGTAAATTTTCTCTTTTATTTTTTTTAAATCGTTTTTTTTTCCTTTTGAGCAAATCTGCAATTTTATTAGGCATTTTTGCAATATTTTTAGGTATGATTGCAAATTTTTCAAAAACAAGGTATATTTGAAAACTCTTACTATTGATTTGGGGTATATTTTGCTATTCTTCCTTTTTTTAACAACCCCACTGCTGCTACCCGCGAAGCCGAAGCTGAAGCCGAAGACGAAGAGAAGCCACTGCACTACTGCAGCACTGGCGCAGTGACGACCGCTGCTCCTCTCCGGCGTAGCGGCGACCCCGGTGGCTCCTCCTCCAGTCCTCCCCGCGACCGCGCTCCTGTGCTGCAGCCCTTGTTCTTCTTCACTTCGCTTCTTTCCCTCCCACTAGTGACTAGTCCCAATTCCCAAATCCGAATTTGTTGAAGGTTGAATTGAAAAGGTTAGTGTTTCGTACCTTATAGTTTATACTTTGTCACTTTGTGCTCTAAATTTTAATTTGAGATTCAATTTATATGTAGGATATGAGAATTTAGGGTTTTGATTTTGGAAATTTTGTGAAATTAGGGGTTGTGATGTTGAGAATCAATTTATATGTAGGATATGAGAATTTAAGGTTAGTGTTTCATGGGCAGTTTTATGATACGAAAGAGTTATTTAAGATGGGAGGTGACTGTCCAAAGCCAAACTACTTGTATCTTGGAGATTTTGTGGATAGAGGATTTTATTCTGTTGAGACTTTCTTGCTTCTGCTTGCACTTAAGCTATTCTCTTACTTTCTACCATTCTATTTTTATTAGTTTTATTTTTAATCAAGTTTGTGTCAGGTAGGGCATTGAAAACCTAAATAACTTTGTCAAACTGCTTTTGTTTTGGTATGAATTTCTTGTTGGGAGCTATTTTGATTAGGGTTTGTGATTTTGAGAATCAATTTGTGAATTGAATTTGGGGTTTGTGAATGAATTTGTGATTTGGGTGATTATTTCTGTTTCGCAAACAAGTAAAAAATTTAAATGTAGACTGAAATTCACCAAACAAATCACAATAGCCTCTTTACAAAATCCCAAACTTATGAGTTCAATCTGTGAGCAATTTATGAAAAGCTTAATCCCTCTAAACACTAACCAATGAATTTCAAGAGGCTTCAGAAGCAATCAATATCCTTTAATTGACCCTCAACTTCTAGACTTTAGAGTCAATGAATTCGGGTGATTATTTCAAGAGGCTTCTGAAGCAATCAATATCCCAAACTGTCATAGGTATTTTTCAGCCCCCCGGCAAAATCTTGAGTTCGCCACTAAACGACCCAACAACTTGCCCACACTAAGAAACTGGCTTTCAAGTCTATTAAACTTGATAGAAAAACATAACGTAAAACCATAGCCTATAAAAAAAACCCTGTTACACCATCCCCCTCTCTCTAAACATTTAACCTTCTTTGCAAATTCGTTTACTGTTTCCTATTCAATTTCAAACCATCTAGGGTTCTGTTTATACTTTATAGTCATTATTTGGCATTTGAACTTGGAAGCTGAATTTTGCGAGTTACAATTTCTACTTGAGCAGATTTACTCGAAGTTCACTCGAGCCTGAATTGCTATTCTCCATCTCCAGTGTTTCAATGGCAGTGATAGGGTTGAAGTTTTCTTCTAGAGTTCCTCACTTGACCCTTCTCCCCCCCTCCTCGTTTCTTTCCGCTGTTCAATCTTTAAGAAGAAATTTCGCGGAGCAAAGACAGCTGCATCATAACTTACACCAGCGTCAATGGCGGAAACAACCTCAGCTAGTTTCAATTGTTTCTCGTCCTCTTTTAACCTCGTCAGCTCATTTCTCCACATCCCAATTGGTTTCTACAGTGGATGGCCCTGTAGATGACAAGTTGGTGATTCTTGGCATTGAAACTAGTTGCGATGACACTGCTGCCGCTGTTGTAAGCTCGCAATTTTATTGTTATACGTCAACCATGTTCTTTCTCTATCAAGAATTCCTCCTATATCTTTCATTGGTCTTATTGTGTGATTTTTTTTGTCGGGTGGATTATTAGGTGCGGGGAGATGGCAAAATCCTTAGCCAAGTTGTTTCCTCTCAGGTACGAAATTTATTTTCTTGTCTGTGCCAGTTATCTGGAAATGCTCATATTTTTTAGGTGATTACTTTATATCCTGTGTGTTAAAGATGAATTTTTAACTTGCTGTTACAGTCATTTCAGCTTTGTCATGTTTCTTTTTCTTTCTGGCTTATACCGTAGTATTTTAACTGCAAAGGAGGGATCCAATACAGCCCAAGGGCCAATGTTATTTTTTTTCAGATGTGATAACCAAAGGAAGCTGATCAGTTGTGATCACTGAGGTTTTTGTATTTCCAGTTAATTTGGATGATTTTTTGCATTGATATGTTCATATATGTTTGGAAGAGTTGGTTTATTTTCCATGTAAGGCCAGGTCAGTCCCTGTTCTTTGGTTAGGCCTGGAAGAGAGGAACTCTTCAAGTTAGCACCCATAATCACATCCTATCCATTAGTAGATTGGGGCTTCATCTGTAACATTATAACATCTTGCCTTTTCTGATGTTATGTTCTCACGCCCTACATGTAAAGAAATTAATTGTGAAATTAGGGTAAGTCTTTGTGGTTAGGTTATGTGTGTAAACCTTGACCTCTGCAATTTGAAGATCATAGCTAGTATTCAAAATTTGCCTCGGTTTGGTACCGCTCTTGCGGCCCGCACCCATACCGTGCTTTACCCTTAGATGTGCAGTCAACTGTTTATAGGGACCTTCCAAAATTCGTTTCTTCATTGAAATTGGTTTATGCAGTATGTAAAGTGGAGAAATTTCCTTCTAAATACGAGAGTAATGCATTTAGATTAAGATGAATTATTTCTCTATTTCTGGACTTGCAGTGCAACTTTTATTTCTATATCAATCACTTGATATGTTCCCAGTACAAATGAATGTACATATGTTCTTGCTTATTTTTCTTTTCCATCTTGTGTTGAGGTAGGGGAAGGGGTGGGGGAGGTTGGGGTGGGTTTAGTATATCGTAATTGGATTTTTGGTGGGTAAAGTTGACGAGCAAACTGTTTCTTGATGCTGAGCTTTACAATTAAGAACTTAAAATGCTGTTCTCACGCGTAATTTCCAGAAAATTTAAACTTTTCATCCTCGTATCTAATTCTTAGTTCTTGACATGCTCAAGGCAGATCTACTTGCACAGTATGGAGGAGTTGCCCCTAAAATGGCAGAAGAAGCCCATGCAAAAGTCATTGATCAGGTATCCCATCTGCTTGAGGGTTCAGTTTGCTCCCTCTCACTTCAATTATAGTTCTATTGGCTCAAATTGGCAACTTAGCCAAGTGGAAGTGCCTAAAAGACATGAATTTTCAGTTTTCTCCTATGTCAAAATGGAGTCCATGAATGTCGCTGATGTATATGAAATTGAATGTTCATCTACATGCATAAACTTCTTGCCATCATAAAGCAAATCATTACTCAGTGATTCGCTTCATTTGGGTGGCCTTTCTTCCGTCTTTGTTTGAATCCATTCATGTCCTTGAATTTTGCTCTAGATTTCTACAAAATATTTCCTATACAAACTTGTCACCAGCTTTTGAAAATTGGATTCCTTCTTTTGCAAGTGACGTGATCTTTAACAACTCCAGTTTAATTCACGATGTATGAATTTCCTCACTTCGTTGGTGGATTTACTCTGGGTTTCTACTTTCTACATGACCATTGCTGTTCAGGTTGAACTGATTAGTTATGTCAAGTTCACATGGAAATGGATTTTCATCTTGGATTGGCTTGACAATTTCCAAGAAAGGTCTAAGGTATTGCTTTTTGATCTGCAGGTAACACTAACAGCACTTAATAAAGCAAACTTAGCTGGTAATGATCTTTCTGCAGTTGCTGTGACCATTGGCCCGGGGTTGAGCCTTTGTTTGCGAGGTGATAAATTATCTACATTTCATTCTTCACAAAGTGAATATTCATTTGTTTAGAGCTTTTTGTCCTAGAGTTGAAAAGGAAAATGATGCTTCAATTATAAGCCAATCAGTGTGTCATAACTACTGTCTTGTTGAAAGTTTAGAGGAAATTGCCATGTCTTGGAAATAGCAAATTTGAAATGGATATGAAGGGTTTGATTTTTTGCTTTTGTGGTCCGGGCCCTCATGAGTGGGTGCTTCTTTGAAGTTGTTTTGCTTCTTAATACAAGTCCATTTCATGGATTTATTATTTTCGAGAATTTTAACAGTATTTTTTTTCAGATTCGGTTAAGTTTTTGTGTTTGGTTTACCTTCTTGTTGTTTTTCTGGTACTTCACAATTTCTATTGTAACTATAAAGCCTGTGACAATTCATAAGCCCTTTCTCATCACTCTGCTCATTCCTTTCTTGGTCTGTGCGGTGCTACAAGGAGGTTTGCTTGTTAGAAGCTATGTTTCTCATGGAACTCTTATATGTATTGTACATTTCATTATAACCACCCATAAATTTGGGGAATTGTCACGAAATGTAAGCGTCACAAAACCACCAATTTATTTTATTTAAAAATCTCCCACAACTTTTTCATTCATTAAAAACCATTTAGAAGGTATTACATTATCACTTTGTCCTTAAACATTTTGAAGGCTGATTGGGAAGGATGTAGTGGTAATTTAACACTTTCAAATGGGTTTTCACTGACGACAGTATTTTTTTTTAATAGAATGAAACCTAAAGGATGGGCGCTTCTATAAAATTTCGTTTTATATGGTTGTTTTTTCCTTTTCAAAATAAAAATCCCCTACTTTACCCTTATATAAATTGTAGATCCAGTTTTTTTTCACCTTCGTCATTTTTCTTTGTATATCTTTCTTCCTTCTTTTGAATTTCAGTTAAGGCTTTGTAAACCTTTTATCTGTGTCTTAAGCAAGATATTGCATCATTTAATGGTGCGTTTTCAATTCTATCTTGTCCTAGTTGGCATGCATATTACTTGTGGCTCTATAAAGATCTTTCTTGGGAAGGCACCTATTTATTGTTTTCTTGTAATGCAGTTGGTGTGAGGAAAGCTCGCCAAATTGCTGGTGAGTTCCAACTTCCGATTGTCGGTGTCCATCACATGGAAGCTCATGCTTTAGTAGCAAGGTGTGGATTTAACAACTTTCAAATATTTTTGCAACTTGCTTCCAACCGACCATCGTTAAAGAATGTGGGGTTGGGCTAGCAGGTGAATAGTCCATTGGCATTGTCAATGCACTTAATGAAAAAATTTTGAATTTATTTTTGACAACACCTTCTCGATCTCCTTTTCAGATTGGTGCAAAGAGATCTTCAGTTCCCCTTCATGGCTTTGCTCATATCAGGTATGATTCATAGTTGATGGGTTGGATTAGAAGATTAGGTTAAGAATATACATGATCCTTACCAGTCCTCTTGTCGAGTCACTAAATTCAAATGTCGTGATCAGTGGAACTGCAAAATGCAAGATCCAGATGTTATTAGTTATTGTTATTCATCTACTATGTTTACTTGTCTCTTGTCCTCTTGCAGATTGTCTCATCTGCATCATCATTTTTTACCCAACACCATGCTCTATATATATATATCTAAGAACTATTGTTACATTTATTTTTATTCAGGAGGACACAATCTTCTTGTTCTAGCACACAAGTTAGGTCATTACACACAACTGGGAACCACCATAGATGATGCAATTGGTGAGGCATATGACAAGACAGCCAAGTGGCTTGGTCTGGATATGAGGAGGAGTGGTGGGCCTGCTGTAGAAGAGCTTGCTCATGAGGGTGATTCTGAATCTGTAAAATTATCAGTATGCCTCTATATGACTGCACCTGTTCTAAATTAAGATTCAGTTGTACTGCTAAGGTGATTATGGCTTCATCATGAAAATAGGTTCCAATGAAACAGCACAAAGATTGCAATTTTTCTTATGCTGGTCTGAAGACTCAAGTGAGGTTGGCAATTGCAGCGAAGAATATGTATGTAATAAATAAAACTGCATATGCTTTCAGTTGCTTCTATCTCTCAGAAATTTGGTTATCATTCTTGTTGGTTGAGCTACCATCGAAAGATTCCTTTTGATTGTATATGTTATTTCCATGTCTTGATTGTTTTCTTCTCTTATTTATGTTGTTGTTTTCACCGAGAGGAAACCATTATGATTTGTAGGGTCAAGCAAGCAGAAAGGGAAATTCTTAATGGGGTTACTACTCTATATAGAAAGAAAAAAGAGGTTTTATTAGGGAAAATATTGTTAAAATTTACTAGTACTCTACATGTATACATCTTTCTGGTCTGGATGGTTTATGCCCTTATGCTTATGTCGTTCCCACCACCTCTGCAGGTACCAAAAATGCAAGTTAGCCTACAATTTCTCATTTCTTTGTCCATTTGATGATATGTATTTTGGTTCTGTGCAGTAAAGCTGAAATTCCTATTGCTTCAGCAAGTAGGGAAGACAGAAAGGCCAGGGCTGACATTGCTGCCTCATTTCAGGTTATTATCATATTTTAAATCTTGGTTTGGAGCTCCATAATTTTCATTTCCTTTCGTGGCTTGTTTTTGTTGTATTTTACCCTGGACCTATGCCATCCAGCGAATTGCAGTATACCATCTAGAAGAAAGGACTGAGCGGGCTATTCAGTGGGCACTGAAAATTGAACCTTCCCTGAAGTCATTGGTGAGTTACATTTTACATGGGATCAAAATCATTGGTGAATTACATGTGATTCCTTACTTGAACAACATTCCAAAGGTTGCATTTGGTGGTGTTGTTTATGCTTTGTTCAGGTTGTATCTGGAGGGGTTGCATCAAATGAGTATGTAAGGGTCAGGCTCAATAATGTTGTCAAGAGAAGTGGACTAAATCTTGTCTGTCCTCCACCCAGCCTATGTACTGACAATGGCAAGTAAAATATTGTAGTTTCATCCCTTTTTGAGGCATTGTTCAACTTTTACTAATTTCTTCTGTTCTGAACTTTTACTAATTTCTTCTGTTCTGAACACTGAAGGTGTAATGATAGCTTGGACTGGTCTTGAGCACTTCCGTATGGGAAGATTTGAACCACCACCACCAGTGAATGAACCAGAGGATGCACTGGTATGTATTAGAATGTTTGTGTTCTTTATTTCAATATTTTCCGACCTTATCGTCTCATAGAGAAAAATAGGGGCCCATCTGGTATAGATAAAGGCATCGGATTTGAATTAGGAATGATATTGTGGGTTTAGTAGATTATGAAATCACAAACCTCTATTCTTGTTTGGCAAAAATTGGACATATATAGGATGTGGGTTCTAATTTCCTGGTCCCAACCAGTGATTAAAGCAGCGTTAGGCGACTCTAGGCATTGGACCACCCAGGCACCTGAGTTGGAACATAGAGGTTCAAGGTGCGCTCCTTTTTACAACAACTTTCAAAACATTTTAAAAGAGAAATGTTTTCATGTTTTAGAATATAAAACATGTTCATATTGAACCAAGTTTAAAGCATCGTATTGGTATAAAACAAAAACTCTAAAGTAGTAAGCGAGTAAGTAATCAAGTCTAAAGCATCACAAAGTGATAAACCCATGTCTAAAGCAGAGAAGATTAATGAAAGTAAAGTCAAAGGCCATTCATTGACACCTGGAGCTGTGCAGCTTGGGCCCCATGTAAGACCCTCATCTTCATCAAACACCAATTCATTTCAGCATCTGCTTGATATATTCTTGAAAGCCATTCATTAGATCGATGTATGAAAGGGAAAGGCATAGAGGAGGCGGCCCCTTGGGCACCTGAGCCAAGTCATCACTGGGCTCGCCTTGGGCGAGATAGTTCTGGTCAAGTGGTAGCTACGCGGCCAGGCGCCCCATCCAAAATTTCCAAAAAAATGTTTTTCAGTTCTTTTATTAAACTCTTCCTCTACCTTCTCCCATCTCTTCCCGTTTGCAATCTCTTCCTCTACCCTTCTTCCCATCCCTTCTCTACCCTTTCTATGTTGCTATTCGGTTGCTGCTGTGTATCTATTCGTGAGGAGCTTCAACTTTGTAAGGTACATTCTTACGGTAATAAGTTTTTTGTGACATCAATTATGGTCTTCTTCTCGTTTTGTTTTCTTCTTGATTGGGCGGTTCTTAAACTATAAAGATAAAAAGGTGCCATGGCTGTCTTGAGCGATTAAGTAGCTGAATTGATCTGGCTTGGAAAAATGCTTTTCTAGTGTGACGAAATGAGGAATTTCAGGCTTAAACATCTTGTTGGTGGGCATTTGAATATCAATGGTTGGACCAGGTGCATAGCCATATTAAGCTAAAGATTCAAACGTACATTGAGCCAATGCCATTAAGTGAATTTGTTGTTTGAGTTTGAAGAAATACACAACCTTGATGATATGGAATATTTTACTCTTATGCCTGATCAAAGGATAAACAACTAATGTCGTTAGCTGCAACTCAAACTGGAAAAAAAATGAGCAAATTGCTACACTAGATGCATATATAAAACCCCACGAACCCCATCTACAAGTTGAACCACCATGGATGAAACCTACAAGAATGAATTAAGGGTGAAAATGTGTAAGTTATCACTTGATTTGGTGAAAAAACTGGAAATCGCTTCACGATATTAGCAGATGATGACTTCATAAAAGCACTTGATTCACCTTGTCCTCTGTTTCTACTTCCTCTCGGTCTAAGGTTAATTGGCACCCACTCCACTACTAACCATTAATTTCATTCTCCCCCGCTCTTTCAATAGAATCACATGCTTGTATGAACTCGTCATTCATTGATATCATGAAGGGAGTTCCAGTTTTGTAGACAAATTGAGCGTTATCTTCAAACATTTTTACCCTTGCTTCCTTCTTTTAAGCGATATTCACGGTAGTTTGTCTCCCCCTAGACTATGGTGCTAGTGCTATAAATGCATCTAGAGGACCAACCTTCACTTGGTTTTTTCTAGTATGAGTTGCAGGCATAGGAGTTTACCCTTTTGATCAGGCGCAGGGATGTTATCTTCAATTTTATCAAGTTTGTGTATATTTCTTCAAACTCTGACAACAAATTAACTTGATCGTGTTGACTCTTCCTATCCCTGTACTGTTGAATATGTAGCTTACCATGGTGAGGGCACCAGTTGCAACCTTTGATATTACGATGCCCACTGACAAGATGTTGTTTCAGCCAAAAAACCCTGCCTTTCGTTACTATATTGTAGAAAATCTATGTATTGTACAATGTAGAAAGTATATGTCACATAATATCATTCTTAGGGCTCGTTTGGTTAAACATAGGAAGTACAATTCCAAGGAAATAACTTCCCAAGAATTGCACTTCATGGAAATTGAGAAAAAATGTGTGGTACTGTTGTTGAATTTTGATGTTTTGAAATTAAAATGAGGGAAGAAGAAATTTTATGGAGAAAAAGGGTGGAAGTGGAACTTACCTAGGTCCCCTTGGGTAAATGATCTTCCTGCATTTTGAGGGAATTGAAATTCACATGAAGTTAAATTCTTGGGTTTTCTATTTTAAAATTTGCAACCAAACTCATATATTTATGGTATTTCATGAATTTTTCTACTTTAGTTTTTTTTTTAATTTGTTAAATCCCTTAGTTTTCCTATCAAAAAGTACACCATATTTCAATGCTAGATCAGTACAGCTACTTGGTTATCTCTAATTCAAGAACATGTGAGCTACCTGGTCATGCATACCCGGCAGTGTTTGATATTGGAGAAGCTTCACCTGGCAAATAGAAATAGAAGGGTATAGGGAGAGGTTGGAAACCGGAAAGAGTAGGGAGACGGTAAGGAAAGTAGTTGCAAAGAAAAAGAGGATGTAGAACAAGAGTATAAAAAAATCTCAAAAAATAGGGGTTCTGAATTTTTGTTGAGGGGTAGGCATGGCTGCACCGCAACTGCCTGACCGCAATTGTGTTGCACAAGGCTAGGCAGGGGATAGCTTGGGTATGAGGTATTGGGTTGGGTGCAGAGTATGGACAGGCCAGGCACACCTGGGCAGTTGAGCCAAGCAATTGTGTTGCACAAGGCTAGGCAGGGGATTGCTTGGCTTAAGTGCCCAGGAGTGCCTGGCCTGTCCATACTCTGCACCCAACCGAATACCGCATACCCATTCAGAATTCCTACAGGGGGCATACTCCGCCCAGGTGTGCCCGGTCCTTTTAGTGTATTCCCTTTAGGAAATGCAAATTTCAAATGACTTTCCATCTATTTTTTTTTTATGCAAATAGGGGGCACGAAAGCTCTATGGAAAAATGGTGGTTTAATTCCTTGTTGTATAAGGAGTTAGAACATAGGCGTGAGCTAAGGAAATCAATGGGCAGTGTTGATCCTATTGACAATACAAGTAGCCGTGAAAATACGAGTATTTCTAAATCTTTAGACTTGCCTTTCTTTCGTGAACCTCTTTGTCTAGCTGAGCATTTTGTCGTACTAAAAGCTACAAACATGCTTGCATTCACCAATAATAGTCGTACCCAACTCTTTGTTGTCCGTTGAAGGGTAAGTCATGAAATTTTGATGTTTGTATGAAACTTGTAGTATGACTTGAGGCCCAGATGGCCACTGGGCGAAGAGTATGCTGAAGGACGAAGTGAAGCTCGGTCATTGAGAAGGGCCCGAATGCATCCATCCCTGACATCTATCATCCAAGCATCTGCACCCCAATAGTGTCAAAATCTGTAAGGATGCTCCTCCAGTGGCTTCCATTTGAGAATTGTTGTTAGCTCTTTAGAAATGCTCCTCCAGGATGCTCCTCCAGTGTCACTTTAGAATTGTCTGCACCCCAATACAATTTCATAAGTCAGTTTCCTTATCAGTTGTGCACTATGTGAGAAGGAAGCTAGCTGGACACTTCTTCTGTACAAATAAAATTCTTTGTTGCTTGTATTTTGTAATTTGTCTCAAATTACTTGTTCAATTTATGTATTGATTTAATTCATTCAATAAACATTTTGATGACAAGATGCTGTATAATTTACGTAGTTTTCTTGTATCTCAACCAGCAAGGGGATCTGGAATTGGAGGCAGCAACAATAAACATCAATTTGGAGGTTTCTTCACCTCCAACTTTTCTGTGATGAACATCAAACCCAACTTTCAATGCATATCGAAAATATGCATTGGTAATGACATAAAAATCCTCCCAATAGATGGTTTTAGGGATTCATATATCATAGTTAAGAATCCAATATTGAGTATTATCTGGTGACACACAAATTTGGCAAAGACTGTTGTACTGTTGGTGCTACAATAGTAGCATTTTCAGTTTGTCATAAAGCATCAACAACTGTTCTATTTGAAGAATTTGTTTTTTCAACATCAGAAGCCATGAACTAAATGCTTCTATAGACTGCACTGGTAGAATTCATTACACTTGTATCATATGCATAATTTGTTGGCTAGAAGAGATAGTATCAAGTGTCAACAATCACGAGCAAATGAGATGAATCATTGTATTGTCATTAGAAAAGGGTTCAACATTCGACGGAGTATCCAACAGAATAAGGGCATCTGACATATTTACAAGTGCAAGAATAAGTTGGATTCTCACTGGTTGCATTAAAACGATCTATACTTAGGCCTGTCCACGGGGCGGACCCGACGGGTCAGGGGTCGGGAAGTCATGACCCCAACCCGAACACGTGGGGAGGCGGGTCGACGGGTCCAAGTGACCCGACGGGTCACAGGTCGACTTGTCATGTCACGGGACGACCCGCCAAAATTTATATAAAAAAATTTTTAATTTTAAAAATTATACTATAAAGGTTTTAAAAAAAAACCTAAATTAGAATGAAATAGAAAGCATAATAAATAATAAATATCTTCATTCCAACTCATCCATCCACCACATTTTCAATGTAGGATAGAATTTGTGGGAAAAGAAAAATGTGGAAAGATATATATATCCATTCCACTTCATCCATCCACCACATTTCAATGTGGGATAGAAATTGTGGAAAAGAAAAAATATGTGGATATATATATATATATTATGAATCTTTTGTTCACAACACTTAAAGTGTACATTGTACACAATTGTGGACCATTGATCTGATTCGCTCACTTTGTGGAGTAACCGGTCATACACTCCAAAATGAGGCGCGTGATCTTTCTGTACGGGAGGGAGTGGTATTGTGGGGTGAGATGTGGGTCCCGCCGGTGACTTTTTTTATATTAATTATATATTATTTAATGTAATTATCCATATATTTGGTAATCCTAATCCTATATCATCATTTCCACCTTACAGATTTAAAGTTAGTTACAGTAAATTATATATTTAATGTATCTATCTATCTTTATATCTTATTCCATATACACCAATTTTTATTATTTTAATTGGCAAGTACGCTATCTTTATAATTTTAATTGACAATAGTTCATATCTTACTCCATCCATATCTTTTTTATTGGTAAAGATTTAGATTTATATAATAACAAACCATTAATTTAATTCGCATTACGATATGCGAACGGTTTTGAGCAAGCGGCAACAATTGTAGTGAATCTTCGATCAAGCGGCATCCCTATTTTTTTTATTGTCAATGTAGTTTATCTATATCTTATTTTGTTATTCGGTTAAACACGATAATTGGGAGATTATTCAGTGTAATTCTTATTTTTACGAGCTACACAGAAGCGATGAATAATTGGATAACTGTTGTGAATAACTAAAATTTTAAATTATCCAGTGGAATCGGTCTTTTTAATGCATAGATTGAACGATAATTGAGAAATTATTCGGTGGAATTATTATTTTTACGAGGTACACAAAAGCGATGAATAATTGCATAACCGTTGTGAATAATTAAATTTTGAAAATTATTCGCTTGAATCGGTCGATTTAACGCATACATTGAACGATAATTGGGAGATTATTCAATGAAATTCTTATTTTTACAAGGTACACAAACGCGATGAATAATTCCATAACCGTTGCGAACAAGTAAATTTTTAGAATTATTCGGTTGAATTGGTCGATTTAACGCGTACATTGAACGATCATTAAGAGATTATTCAGTGAAATTCTTATTTCTACGAGGTACACAAACTCCACCATCAATCCCACAAAAACTCTCTCATATAGATGAATAATTTCATTGCATCCATCAATCCAAACCTCATTCCTTCAATATTTAAACAACCATCTCAATATTTAAACAACAATCAACAAACCCCCTCAAATGACGAATGACCACCCGAAAAATCACCCAAATCGTTGAATAATTTCAGTTTTACACATCAACCACAATATCTTCACATAAAAGCCCCAAATCGATCATAAATTTTCTGAAAATTTGACACATAAAGCCATCAATCCCACATAATCAACACCAAATTGACGAATAATTTCGTTAAACAAATCAAATCGTTGAACAAATCAATTTGAACTTAATCCCTTCAAAAAGCCCCAATTCGTTCCCAAACCTTCAAAAAAAAAATTTATGCTTACCCATCAATGGCGGTCCTTTCTTCTTCCTTCACCCAACCCTCGTTTGATTAAGAATTTCAGCCACTTATTCCGCCTGAACAAGCGCCTCCGTCACTGCTTCTCCCTCGGTGCGCTACTGCTAGAAGCGCCGCCGATGATGCTCCGCCCCTAGAAGCATCGCCGGTGTAGCCGCGCAAGTAACTTTTGTCGTCGGTGATGGATCCGCGGTGCGAATTGCTTGGTCGTTTGTGATGGTGATTGTTTTCTCTCTGGGAAGCTTTGAAAGGTCTCAGCACACACGTGAAGAAGAGAATACAAAAAGGCAGGCCTAGGGTTTTAATTGAATATGATGCCTCACGCACCTCACGCTTTGGAGCATGGATGAATTGTGAGGTTTTCAATTTTTTTTTAAAAAAATGCCGGACACGTGGCGGAATCTAGGCCCTCCATTCCACTATAATCAATGGTTCATAATTGTGTGCAAAGTACACCCTAAGGGGTGTGTACACTTGAACCACACCCTATATATATATATATATATATATATATATATATATATATATATATATATATATATATATATATATATATAATGGATCAATTGTTCACAAGCTTTAGAGTGTACCTTGTGCACAAATGTGGACCCTTGAATTGATTGAGATGAATGAACGAGATTAAAAGAGATTTTTTTTTTGTGAATTAATTAGTGGGACCCGCATGCAAGGTAAAACCAATCATCCATACTCACCTGGGCTTGGCACATGTGTGTTCGGATGGAGAGGGAGTTGATTTGGTGAATTGTGGGACCCGCTCAACAATATTAAAAAAATTGAAGAAGATGTTGTGATCCCATGGATTCCGCTCAACAATAAAAAAAAACAAAGAAAATTGCCCCGCTCACATCAAATCACATCCAATTCGTTTTTTTCCCCTTGAATTCACAATATAGTTTATCCATATCTTTTTTATATGTAAAGATATAAATTTAGGTCAAAACAAACATTTAAATTTATTCATAATTCCTCCATATAAATGGGTTATGATGTATATTGTCTTAACCCATAAAAAGCGTAAAAAACTCCTTTTCAATTTCGGGCAAGCGGCATCAATTGTAGTTAATCTTTGTGCAAAAAACCCATTTTTCTTATTCGTTTGAATTGATCAATTTATTCAGTGGAATTCTTATTTTTACGAGGTACACAGAAGCGATGAATAGTTGCATAACCGTTGTGAATAAGTAAATTTTTGTAATTATTTAGTTGAATCGATCGATTTATCGGGCACATTGAACGATAATTGGTAGATTATTCAGTGGAATTCTGATTTTTACGAGGTACATAGAAACGATGAATAATTGCATAACCGTTGTGAATAAGTACATTTTTAGAATTATTCGGTGGAATCGGTCGATTTAATGCGTGCATTGAATGATAATTGAGAGATTATTAAGTGAAATTATTATTTTTACGAAGTACACAAAAACGATGAATAATTGCATAACCTTTGAGAATAATTAATTTTTTGAATTATTCGGTTGAATCGGTCGATTTAACGCGTACATTGAACGATAATTGGTGGTTTATTCGGTGAAATTCTTATTTTTTCGAGGTACGAAAAACAAAACTCAAATCAAAAGAACACCAATCCAGCAAAATAAACTACACCTAGTCCATGAACAATGAAAAAAAAAATTCTAGAAAATCCAAACCTAATCCCATATTCAACTAAAAATCATTGAATCTCACTCATAAAAAATCCAATCCATACCCAATCAAAATCTCACCCAAGATCCCAAAAAAGCTTGATGCTTACCCATTAATGGAGTCATCACGATCGACCCTTGAACCAATCGAAGAGAGAAGAGACTTCCTTGAACACCGACCACCTATTCTACTCGCCCAGCGAACCGATCCAAGCACCGCCTCCGATTCACTTCCAAATCGCCAGACTTGTTGCTCGGAATAGCACAAGAAGGCCCTCACCGCTGCCGGAGTTGAACAACCACTCGGAATCGCACACCGGAGAAGAGAAGTCCTCGCTGTGCGCCTCCGCCTTGCTGACGCTGCTCATGTGCAACCCTTGTCGCCGAAATCGCCACCGGTTGAGCCGGAATCCATGAATAATTTCGTTCAAAAACACCAATCCAAACTTCATCATTGTATATAAACATTTAACAATCGATCCCAAATATTCAAAAAAATTGAGGCTTACTCATCAAGCACTCGGAATCGCACAAGGAGGCCCTCACCACCGCCGGAGTTGAACAACCACTCAGAATCGCACACCGGAGAAGAGGAGTCCTCGTTGTGCGCCTCCGTCTCGCCGACGCTAGTCATGTGCAACCCTTGCCGCCACCATCGTCGTCGGTTGAGCCGGAATCCTCGTCGTTGTTACGATGATGGTTGTAGGGGGTGATTTCCGATGGTGATGGAAGGCGATTTTCAAAGCATCCAAAGGACCGCTTTAACAAAATGTGAGGAAGAAGACCAGACTTTTTGCTTTTAGGGTTTTAATATCCCTTTTGCTCACACGCGCCTCACTCTCCACGGGTTGGGCTGATGATTTAGTTTTAGTTTTTTTTTAAATCATCCGTACACATGGCAGAATGTAGGCCCTCAATTCCATTAAGATCAATGGTCAAGATTTGTGTACAAGGTACACCTTAAGGGGTGTGTACACCAGAACCACACCCTATATATACATATATCTTCATTCCACTCCATCCATCCACATATATATATATATATATATATATATATATATATATATATATATATATATATATATATATATATATATATATAGGATGGATCAATTGTGCACAAGGCTTAGGATGTACCTTGTGCACAAATCCGGACCGTTGATCTATAGGAAATGAATGGCTAGATTTATGCCACGTTGATGGGTTTTGAAAAAAAAAACTGGAAAAGAAAGCCCAATCCCACCCGTGAAGCGCGTGTGCACCCCCTATTAAAAACCTAGCTCCCTCAATCTCTCCAGTACTTCGATTACAACCACCTCCAATTCAGCCGCCCCCATTGACGATCCTGCTCGACCACGCAGGGTGCGAAGGACGGAGGATTCCGATGAGGAGGGTTCGGGGTTGAGGCCAACCACCCCCAATTCACATCCGCGGTTGTGTGGGTGACGGTTTCTGCTCGGCGGCGAAAGCAGGGTGCGAAGGACGGTGGATCTCGCCACTGCTTCTGCACGACCCGATGTGAAGGACGGCGACGACGACGGAGGATCTCACCGACGGCGACGCCACTGCTTCTTCACCACCACTCAGATTCGGGCGGTTCCGGGCTATGGCTAGTGGTCGGGCTTCTTCAATGGCCTACAAAGGGTGACGACGAAGATGAGAGGCGAAGAAGAGGTTGAAGATCCGGGTGGTTCCAGACTATGGCCGGTGGCCGGAGGTTGAAGATGAGATCCGGGCGGTTCCGGGCTGTGCGTTTCGCACTTCACATCATCACTAGTTCTCCTTCTCCCCTCTCGATTAGATCCGGGTGGCGCTAGGGTCTACTCCTCCCATCTCGATCAGATTCGGGCGGCGCAGTCCCGACTCCTCCCCTCTCACTTAGATCCGGGCGGTTTCGGGGGGGGGGGGGGGGGGTGGGTGGGTGGCGAGGGGGGTGGGTGGGGTGGTTTGTTAAGTTGGATCTCCATTGTAGTCCGAATGTATTCGGTTCAATATTCGTTAATTATTCAGATGAATATGTCGAATTTTGGCTGTTAGTGTTAATGAGTTGTTAATTATTCGGTGAAATATAACTATTACCGAATACTGTTGTTTCTATTTCCCAAAAAATATAACTATTCTACCGAATAATATTTCAAAATTGAATGCGTAAAAATTAACTCGGAGTCAAAACTAAAATTGATTGAAAAAAATTAAACATTATTCGGTAATATGTGACAAATTATTCAGTAGAATTGGTAAAAATGAAATATAACATTATTCGGTAGAATATGAAACATTATTTAGTGAAATGGGCATATTTTTCAAAAAAGCGAAATCAGATCCGGGAAAAAAAAAGCGCGTCAGACCTTTTTAGGTGGGTCCCACTAATTTTTTTATTTAAAAAAAAAGAAACACTCATTTAATCATGGCCTTCCATTTCTTTCAATCAAAGGCCAAGATTTGTGCACAAGGTACACTATAAGGGGTGTGCACTCTAGAACCACCCCCTATATATATATATATATATATATATATATATATATATATATATATATATATATATATATATATATATATATATTCATTCCACTTCATTTATTTCTCATATTTTCAATTGGGATAGAAACATAAAAGACTTTCATCATTCATGGTAGGTAGAAGCACTTTACCTATGTCGTTAGAAATTAGATATTAGATATTCACTTGAAAATTGGTTAATAAATGATGGTTTCATGGTGTTTCATAGTTATTTAAGGTTTGTTTGTTATGACGGTTTTCCGTCTGCCGACTTGTCGACCATCGAGTTTCAGGTATATCTGAGCTCGAATTCTTACCTTATAAAAAAAATAGTTATTTAAGGTTTGAAGATTCTAATAGTGACTTGTACGTGTTCAAATCCTTTATGTATGTATCATTACAGAGTTTCCTTTATCAATTGATATGTGGCCTGGTTATACACATTATTTGGATAAAACCTTGAAGGTATTATGATTTAACGTGTTTGATTCTTCTTTCACTAGGGTTGTCTTGTATGAAAGATATTTTGTGCACACTTTAATTTCTTGTAATTGTGTGATTTATTAAAACCATCCTATTTTGTCTTCTTAAAAAAAGATGCAATTTAAAAATGAAATAAATATGAGGTTATGGGTCTATTTGAAATAACATTAAAATATTGATAACCATTAATATAATGTAACAAAAAAAACTAAGTGAATGTGAATAGTTGAGAGGAATAGAGTGTTAGTGAATAAGTTCCATCTTTTTTTGTCCCACATTGAAAATGAGAGGTTTTTTATCCCACATTCGAAATGAGAGGATAAGTGGGAGTATCCATAAAAGGAGATAAAAAAATGATAAATCTCATCATGCATTACATATTGCATATTGCATATGAATTGCATATGAATATGAATTCTAGTTTTGTTTATAATTTATGTTTATGCTTATATTTATAATATTTATTTATAATTATAATATATAATATAAATATAAATTCTAGTTTATGTTTATATTATTATAAATATCAATATATTCTAGTTCTAGTTTTTTTTAAAAAAAAATTAAATAAGGGTGTCATGGCTTGGTGGGTTGACCCGTCGAGTCGGTGGGTTCAAAACCCCCCGACCCTAACCTGTACCCGTAACCTGCATGACCCTTGACCCGTGACCCGTGGACATGCCTATCTATACTAGCAGAAATCAAGTGATCACGTTTAAAAAGCACTATCAATAACTCCATCTCTAATTATAAAGCTTTCAACAACATTGTTGCACCCTATATTTATATATATTGCAGAATCAAAACAAATTGATGGTAATAAAAAAAATCATACATGTTCAAATATTCAAGTGTTGAATATGAAATATAAAAAATTTAACACATATAACTATTAATTACTCTATAAAGCAGCGCCTGAAATTGTTAACATTTACAACAAACATTCAGAATTTGATTCGGGAGTTCAAATATTTGAGTGTGGAAACCTGAATTGAAAGCAAATCCTCAAATGAAGTAGTATTTTTTTTGGAAGCAGGATAAGGATTAGGAAAGCCGTCGACGACTGGATTTCTTTCCTAGCGCGTCCAATCGGACGAGAACACAGAGTTTTGGATCAGCAGTGAAGCTATCATCGGCAGGGATGCTATGAGCCAGACGTGCAATCCTGTCAGCCACAGCATTTGAACCCCTGAAAATATGACGAATAGCAACATTAGAAAGGGAGTGAAGGAACGAAGAAGTATCGGCCATCATCATCTCAATGTTCCAAGGGCAAGACCAATCCCCCAAGAGAGCCTTTATGAAGACCAAACAATCGCCTTCGATCAAAAGGTTATTAATACCCTAGTCAACCGCCCTAACCACACCCATATGCAGTCCCATAGCCTCGGCAAAGACTACATTAGTGTGGTTGCAGCGACCCGAGCCCAAGGACACAACCATACCCATATGGTCCCGAATAACGAATCCAAAGGAACCGGCCTCTGATGGCAAGTAAGAACCATCGAAATTTAGTTTAAAGTTCCCCGAAGGAGGCCTTTCCCACATCTTAGATCTGTGTGTAGTCGTAGTACGCATGTCAGTTGGACTCATGATATTTCTCTTATTCTGATTAGCATGTGTTGTCGTCATGTTACCCAGTTTGTCCACATTTGTATTCCAAGTGTTGATAACAACTTGGTAGAACAAGGCAATAGTTTGAGTGGAGATCTTATTCGTATGCTGGAATGCTAGTTGGTTGCGGAAATACCAGATTGCCCACCAAGCAATGGCTAGTTTCCCGAAATAGTTTTTGCCTTCTCTGGAATAAATGTCATCCAAAAGGATGTTTGGTTTAGTGTCGACATATCCCAACTGCATATGCGGACGTCTAATTCCAATCGTAGTTAGTAAATCCATGGTCATATGACAGTCTACGAGTAGATGAGTGGTAGACTCTACAGTACAGCCACAAAAATGACAACCTGATGGAACCGAAACATGAGAACGTTGTAGTATGTCCGAAGTAGGTAAGCCATCCCGCACAATTTTCCAAAGAAAATGACGAATCTTATATGGAATGTCTAATTTCCAAATCCAATGACAGCCGAACTGAGAATAGCCGGCATGTTTAGGACAGAGCTTTGCCGCTGAACTGGTAGAGAACCAACCGTTCCTACTCGGCCCCCAGAATAGCCGATCAAGGAAATTATTTTTGGGTAAATGAATTTATGTAATTTTAGCAATAATATATGTGTTCAACATTCCGCTTAAGTCTGAATACAGTTTGTGAATATCCCACTTCTTTTCAGAAGTAATGAAACGATCAACCGTCTAACCCAATTTAGCCTCATCAAGCGTGAGAAGGGCTTGCTTTGCCAGAGGAGTACCGAATACCCATTTATCTTCCCAGAAGTTAACCGAGTAACCGTTCCCGATTGACCAATTAAGGCCCGACATGAAGCGCACATGTCAAAGTACTTCGGGTCTGATAGCCATAAGTTTGGACGATTGCCAGGAAGTGTTGCCACTTTTGATATACTTCATAATAGGTTTATCTTTTAAATATTTAGCCGTGATGACTCTTACCCAGATGTTATCAGGTTCAGCGATGATTTTCCATAACAGTTTCATCTGTAGAGCGATATTCATCGTTTCAGCTTTGTGGATCCCTAGACCGCCCGAGAGAGTATTCGTACAGATTTTGTCCCAACTGATGAGTGGAGTGTATCTTTCCTGTTTGTTCCAAAAGAATTGTCTGTATATTTTGTCTAGCTTTTGAAGGATCGACGAAGGCAGCATAAGGGCTTGCATAATGAATAAAGGTTGAGCACTTAGATTAGCCTTGATAAGGACTTTTCGGCCCTCAGCCGATTGTGAGGATGCTTTCCACTTTGACAGCTGTTGTTTTGTTTTAATAATAATTTCCGCAAATGTTTCTGAATTAACTCTGTCGTTAATGATTGGGAAACCCAGGTACTTTTCTAAGTTATTTGCTTGTGAAATTCCCAGCACTGTTGTCACAGTATGCACGGCTGTCGTAGACGTATTGGGTGAAACTTGAAAGCTAGATTTATGCAGATTGACTTTTTGTCCGGATATCGCGTAGAAACGTTGAATAATATTGGATAGATTAGTACATGTCGATTGATTTGCCTTACCGAACAATATGATGTCGTTTGCAAACGCAAGGAAAGGGATCTTAACCCCCCTTCGACCGATAGTAAAGCCAACGTCCTTTGTAACTGATGAGTTATGTTGGAGAGTTCTGGCTAAAACCTCTGCTGTGAGAATGAAGAGAAAATGAGATAAGGGATCACCCTGTCTTAGTCCTCTAGAAGGGATAAAAGGTGTGGACGGTTCGTCATTAACGAGTACAGAATACGAGACTGTCTGCACACATTCCTTAATCCAGAGAATGAATTGTTCGTGAAAACCGAACTTTGTTAAGACTGAGAAAAGAAATGGCCACTCCACTCTATCATAAGCTTTTTCCATATCGAGCTTAACCGCCATATAGCCTTGCTTTGCCTTAGAAATTCTGAATGAGTGGAAAATCTCATGAGCAATTAGAATATTGTCTTGAATGGACCTACCTTTTGTGAAAGCGCTTTGCAAGGGATGAATCAGTTTATCGAATACTTTGGATATTCTAGCTGTTAAGATGTTGGATATAATCTTATAAATTTTGGAATAGAGGCTGATAGGCCTGAAATGGTTGACTATTTCCGGGTTGCCCCTTTTTTGGATTAAGGTTATGAAAGTGTGATTTACTTGTCTTAGCATTCTTCCACTTGAGGAGAAAGCCTTAACAGCTTTGATAACTAAAGGTCCGACAATGGACCAATAAGCCTGATAAAAGCCTGCAGGCATTCCATCAGGACCTGGTGTTTTATCAGGATTGATAGAGAATATGGCGCATTTAATCTCGTCGTTTGAAACTGGTGCAGTTAGGCGTGGCCACGGGTTACGGGTCGACCCGTGACCCGACGAGTCAATGACTCGGCGGGTCCGGGTTGACGGGTCCACGGATGTAGACGGGTAGCAGGTTAGGGTCAGGGTCGGGGGTTTTAAAACCCGCTGACCCGGCGGGTCGAACGTTGCCCAACGGTCTATTTGCTTATTTTCCCTCCCGATTTTGGCTATAAATAAGCCTCACCTCCCTCCCATTTTACTCACACCTCATCTCAAACTCTGAAAACGCTCTGTATTAAGCCCCGCGTCGTGATGAGCAGCAGGACAAGCGATTGCGAATCCAGAGTTGAAGGCCCACGACATGATGAGGAGGAGGGCGAATCCAGTGTCCAAGTCCCGCGACAAGAAATGCACAGGCTCTTGAGTCAGTTGAGTGCGGCCCAAGTTCGGGCCGCTATTTTCACATGTTGGTTCACAAATGACCCGAGGGATGAAAACAGTTGCGACGTCAGTTGTAAATTCTGCGGGATGGTCTTCAGGCACCCGAATGGAGGAGGATATGGGAACTTCAGTCATCATATCCAATTAAAGCATCCAGAGAAACTAGCTTTGGCCAAACATTTGTAACTTTATTATTTAGTGTTCTTTCTCAGTGAAAATATGGACATTAGTAAGTTACACTTGATTTTGATTTTTTTTTCTGCGTTTATTTACGTTTTATAAAAATAATACCCGACGGGTCGACACGTCGAATACCCGACGGGTTTCGACCCGCCGGGTCGACCCGTCGACCCTGGAACCCGCCGGGTGACCCAAACCCGCCAATCCGTGGGATTCTCGGGTTAGGGTTCGGGTCACCCTTCCCCGACCCTTGACCCGGCGGGTCGAACTCGTCAACCTGCCGGGTCGGACCCGTGGCCACGCCTAGGTGATCTCATTATCGATAATACTTAGATTGTCATCAAAGACTAGGTCATGGTTATAAGACGACTTGAATCTATCGCCAAAGCTATTCGCAAACTCATTTCTGATCAAATCGTAATCCGATAAGTTTGTACCTGAATCCGTTTTCAGAAATTTGATAAGTTTCCGCCCCCTTTTAGTGGTGGCAACACGGTGGAAATATCCTGAATTTGTGTCATTTAATTTAATATGTTTAACCTTGGCTCTTTGGTACCAGTAACGACGTTGGAAATCTAGCATTCGTTCCTTTTTATTCAGTAATCTCTTATGCAGAGCACATTCCGTAGGAGTGGGATTGCTGATTAAAGATTGCTGTAGGTGCAAGATTTTTTCATCTGTTTCGAAGATTTGTTTGTGAATGTTGTTGAAGGTCCGCTTGTGCCATGTCTTTGCTTGAGTCTTTAGCAGATTAGTTTTTTCTTACAAGCTTGAACATGAGCGATCCCGGAGGGTCGAGTCTCCATGCTTGTTGAACCAAATTTGTGAATTCCGATTTTGTTGTCCACGCCATTTCAAACCGGAAAGGTTTTTTATTAATGTGCGTTGGAGAACGAAAGTCTATTGAGATCGGAGCATGATCAGAGGTAGTAAATGGGTGGATTTTCACCCATAATCCATCGAATAAGGATATCACTTTATTTTGTGCAATCAAACGGTCTAGCTTAGCGTAGCTATTGTTAGGTAGTCCAGACTTCCTCTTTTTCCAGGTATAGGAGCCCTTATAAGTCGATACATCAAGAAGCAGCAGAGAGTTTTTAATTTCATTTAGCCTTTTGAATCGGCGTGGGCCAGGTGTAATGCCTCATAACTTGTCGTCCGGTATAGCTATTTCATTAAGGTCTCCCAAAATACAAAAAGGGACGAGTAGCTGAGAGGCATATTGGGTGATAAATTCCCAGAAGGAGTCTTTAGAGTTGTGATTAGGCGGTGCGTAAACCAGAAGAAAGGCGATTTTTTTGTCAGTTCTTCGGTCATGATAGTCGATATGGATTAATCTACTTTGAATAGAAATAAGGACGATTTCTCCCTCCGAAGATGGAAGATCTTTCCATAGCAAACAGATACCCCCAGAGAAACTAATAGCCGGGTCGAGAGAAATGTTATTGAATCCACACTTTTTCCAGACACTTTCATGCGGGAGTTTGTTTGTTTTAGTCTCAAGAAGTGCTAATACATGTATGTAGTTGTTTCTACAGAACAACTCCGTGTTCGTCCAGAAATTTATCTTCTTAATCCCCCTACAGTTCCAGGAGCATATATTCATGGAAAAATTTTGATTTGACGTAACCATTTGTACCTTGTTATATCGGTCGTGTCTAAGTTGATAAGTGTTTTGTATTTTGAATTATGGAAAGCCATAGCCTTGAATAATTTAGAAGTATGGTATATATTAATGTTATGGTAACTAGACCATCTGTAGATATCGTAATTGCCATTCCAATGACAAACGATCGGTGAATTAATGGCATGGACACAAATGCGTAGGATACCTAAGGTGCAATTGAAGAGATCCACCTTGAAATCAAAACTAGTAAGCTTTAAGCAAGGCCACATAGTTATGTTACACTTTGAACCGCACAACGGCTCTAATAACCGGTTGTAGATTTAGCTGATCATTATAAGTAAAAAAGGTTGTAATAGACCATTGGTACAAGTTTTGTGCCTTGTGAGGCTTATGAATACTTTGGTAAAGGATGTTCAAGGCTTGTGAGCCATAGGGGGCACAACCGTTGTTAGTCTATTCTGAACGAGTGGGAGATACCCCATCCTCTGCAAATCCACAGCAGGATCAGCAGTGAAAGTGATAAGCCGAGGCAGGTGCCTTCTAATCCTCCAACAAGCACTTGATGGAGATCTGCACAAAACCAAAATGCAGCAGGAAGAGAAGCACAAGAGGTAACAGTGATAGAAGCTAAACAATGACAAGTAACAACCTTTGTGGAAACAAGGAACAATGATCATGTAAAAAACGATTAAGGGACAGAGAACCCCTATAACGCCATTACAACACACATAGCGGAGCAACAAAGCGGGACATAACCCGGGAGATAATAGAGATAATGTGAACCAAGGAACATGCCGATTGGTATATTGAAAATGTGAAACACAATACTCCCTCCGTTCGGTAAAACTTGACATTTTAGGGATTTTAGGGTGTTATTTTTGTTCAAAAAAACTTGTCATTGTAGGTATTTTGCCCTTCACTTTACAAAAATACCCTTTATATGATTGATGGTTTGTTAGTTGTAGTTTTCGATAAAGTAAAAAATGTGGGTAATAATTGAACATTTGTTAATTGCCTTAAAACTTGTGAAAAAAACTAAAATGACAAGTTTTGCCGAACGGAGAAAGTAGAGAAAATGCATTAGTGTTTTTAAGATTGTTAAAGTTTGCAAGTGGAGGCCACTGAGGTTCATGATTATTTTGTAATTAAACCGTGTCCAGCGGCAAGGGTAGAGCCTAAGGTCTAATACACACACATACTGCAAGGTATTAAAAGCGTCATAAGATAGTTTATCAAAGCTAGTATTGAGTACCCCGTTTTATTTTGATGAAACATAAAGTTTTACAATGGCCTTGTAGGGTGTTATCGATCTTAAACGATCATAATATGGGGCTTGTGAGCCTTGACCCGTCGATTGATTTGTAACCGAAGGAGCAAGACAGCTGCAAACAGACAGGAGCAAGCACCCGCCAAGGCCATCACACCGTAGGGAGCAGCAGCCATCAGAATCACCAAGGGCAATACGGACATACACCCTACACAATACGCAAACACAACAACAAACCCAGCAGGCCGAGTGGTTTGTGGAACCAATACAGTAATAGTTTTTTAGACCCTGTGAGGGTATCATGAATGCGGGTAGCAAATAGGATATATAATGGCCTAGTGAGACTTGGTTATTGTGTACATTAGAACCAGATTGTAGCCGAAGTAGGTGGTGAGGACCTATCCATAGTTGGATGTCCGGAAGCCAAGAGTATCGGTAGCGGTACGAGTCGACACCTACATGCATGTACTGCATATAATGAGGGGGAGTCTCAAGATGTTGAGTGTAGATCCAAAGAGCTAACAAACAATCGGTGCAATAAGAGACAACAAAAGGCAAGTTAGTAAAACAAGTCACAGACACAAGATATTATGTAAATAAAATAATTTGTTTTATAGTGGTCCGGTAGGGCGTAATTGATCTATGACGATCATAGCACACGGCTTGTGAGCCAATATGGTTCGAGGGATCTATTCCCAAAAGAAAAGTATAGCGCGCAGTACCCAACCGAAAGCAAGAATCCACCGAGGCTAGCATACCGGAGGTAGAGGCAGCACAAAAACACTCGAAAGGCCACACGTGCAACGACCCTACACATCAAACAGAGGCCACAGCAAAACCAAAGAGGAGCCAAAGGAAGGAAGCCAAAGTATGTATACCCAACAGTAAAATGCGTAGTAGACAGATTAAAGACGAAATATAAACATAGATTATAAAATAAAATGTGGGGGGAGTAAGACCCCAAAACATCACTAGCACAACATTCAGAAGGATGCTTGGCAGCCCAGCAAACATAGATAGTACTAAATAGCAGTAGATGAACATTGTAGAGCAAATTAGTCCAGATTTCGAATTTGGGGCGGTAAGCCCAAGTGCACTTTGTGAAAGTGCTTAAATCGAGCCATTGCCGGTGAGCAGGAAGGTTGTAGATTTGTATTAGAGTGGAAAGAGAAGGACTTACAGAGATCAGCAACAAGGCATATAGCAAACGGTGAATAGGCGGACAAGAACCCCGAGCGAAAAGCCAGGCACGCCACAAGCGTAAGTGACCCGAGCCGTCCGGCCACCACGAGTTCCTCTCAAATCTCATAATTGCCGGATAACAGGTCATGAAGGCCCTGCAAGTGGACCCAAAAGTGACAAGCCAGATCCAATCGGAGGACATCTCCTCCCAATTACGGTCTGGGCTAGGGCAATCTCCATAAGGAGGGTTTTGGTTGAGAGCGGCGTATCAACTCAAGGGCCACACTTGCAGGTCGTCGAAAAGACCCGAGGTGAATGGGTATGATGACGGAGGAGCCGGGTGCTGGTGCAGATTGGCCGAGACGGGGGGGCACGACTCACGAAGCTACTATGGCGGCGGTTGAAGTTCTCGGGGTAGAGAGAAAGGAGGCGCGTTGCCGCGCGTAGGATAGGTTGAAAAAGGGTTTTCATACATAATTCGATCGAATGAAGTAGTATGAGTTTCTATATGGAATTAGGATGACAGATTCTTTGATGATCCAAAACTTCGTGTTCTCGTCCGCTCGGACGCTCTAGGAAAGAAGCCGGCTCTTCGACGTGTTTCCTAATTCTTATCTGCTTAAAAAAAATATATGGAATTCACATCAAGCAAATATAGTTCAGACGCGATTAAATAACTCAATTTGATTGTAATTAATCTAGTGTGAAGCAAATTAAAAGCAAAGTAAAATTGATTCAAAAAGGGATCAAGGTCACAATTAATGAGGTTCAACAAATACATATCTTTGGAGGTTGATACGTTTACCTCCTGGGTAGACTTACCCAAGGGCAAAACGGTAAAAGCATGCCCTGTTCCTGAAAAGCAATTAGCAGCTGTAATAGGTTAGTTAATTAGGCTAATTATGACGCTCCTCCCTCTCTCCCATTCAATGCGCCAGCTCCCAATGGAGCTCCAACGTTCTTCTTCTCCAACGCTCACCCCTCCAATTCAAATTAGAGAAAGGCAACCGAGAGGAAGAGGACCCGATCGATTAAACTGTAATTTTCCTCCTTCTACATTAGTTTTGCGATTAAACTGCGAGATCGAAGAAAAATGTCATTTTTTTTATAATTATGTCGTTGATCCATGCCTAGATTCAAAGCTCCTATCGCCTCCATTGTATGTCTTTCATAGGGTTCAATGATCGATTAAACTGCAATTCTCTATCTCCATGGGTGGTTAATTAGGGTTCTGGGTGGTTTAGGTTTTATTAGGGTTCTGGGTGGTTTGGGGTTCAATTTCTGTTTAATCGAGAAAATTCCCCCATTTCGGTTTATTTGCTTGATTCGAAATCGAGATTGTAATTAAATTAAGATGATTAAATTTTGCAAATTTTGGTTTATTTGCTTAATTCAAATTTTCTTCTTCTGGGTGGGTTAGGGTGGTTTAGGGTTCATGTGTGGTTTATGTGTGGTTTAGCTGCAAATTTTACACCAGGATGTGATTAAATGTGTCGTTTATTTAGAGTGTAGAATCCGATTTTATGTCAATTTCGCACTAGCATGTGATTAAATTGTATATTTTTCATTTATTTGCTTAATTCGAATATTAAATTGAATTGAGTGTGTATTGCTTCGAAGTAATTTGGATTGAGTTAAGACAACCAGTAATTTGAATTGAGTTTGTATTGCTTCGTTTATTTGCTTAATACGACCAGCAATTGGGTGTAATCATCATATTCATTCTTCAGTGATTAAATCGAATTGCAATTAGGATTTTTTGGTGGTTTAGTTGCATTCTGTATAAAATTCTCATCAAACAATCGCACTCTTGTAGGTTAAATGGATCATTCATTTGACCTAAACATCAGGTATGCTACCGAAGAAGAAGGTAATTCTCATCAAACAATCGCACTCTTACATAATTTTGAATTAGTCAAATTCAGTTACGCTTCCTGTTATATATCCTAGATATGTGCTAGTTGTTATCTGATCTGAGGCTCCACATCCCCTTGAGAATAGCTCACAAAATCAGTTCAGTTGGGCTCCTGTAAATGTATTTAAACCTTGTAATTATAGTGGAAAGGCAAGCAATTGAATCCTATTTTGTGCAGTTGCTTATGAATTTGAACAATTGGGTAATTGTGTTGTAACATATCTCCTTTGATTGTTGTTGTTTGAATGTGTTAAGACAACCAAATTGAACAATTGGGTGATTGTGTTGTAACAGATTCTGTTGGCGTATACGTTGACAATTTCGATGATGGAGATTCTATCAGCATGGAGGAAGAGGGTAATACTGATAATACCAACGAGGTTGAAGGTGATCAAGACAACGAAGACAACCAAATAGAGGTCGACGACGAGGATGCTGAAGGTTATACTGAGATCCTACCTCCGCATACCGGGATGACATTTGCACATTCTAAAGATGTTTTTGAGTATATGCATGCATACGGTAAGGCGGTAGGATTCCAGTACATGATCAGGAGTTCAGACAAACATCCTGATCCCAATGGACCAGAGAAGTACAAGAAGCTGAGGTTGGCTTGCTCAAAGTTTGGAAAATTTGCGTCAAAGGCAAAGAAGTCAGCAACAGGATCGATCACTTGTGTTACCAGATGTAAGTTCAAGGTAAATGCATCAGTTCACGCAGACGGGAGATGGGTGATTTATGGGGTAAATTTAGACCACAACCATGAGTGTGTGCCTACCAATTCGAGACTCCTTCTGAACTATAGGGTGATCAGCGAAAGAAACAAGAACCGGATTCTGAACTCGGATAGAGTTGGAGTTCCTATAGCCAAGAACTTCGGGACTTTTGTGGTTGAACATGGCAGCCATGCGGATGTTCCTTTCAACAACAGAGATTGTCGCAACTTAATCAGCAAGGCTAGACGACGTCACATGGAAAACGGTGACTTTGTTGCAATGTGTAAGCACTTTGACGAGATGAGCTCAAGCAACTCCAACTTCTTTTACTCTTACGTACTGGACGAAGACAACAGATTGGGGAACGTGTTTTGGGCCGACGAAAGGAGTAGGGCAGCTTACGAGGAGTTCGGAGACGTCGTATGCTTCGATACGACATACATATCAAACAGATACAAGATGCCTTTTGCTCCATTCATAGGAATCAACAATCACGGCCAATCCATGTTGTTTGGGTGTGCATTACTTGCTCAAGAGAAGATTGGGAACTTCGTACGGCTATTCCGCACTTGGCTCACATGCATGTCCGAAAAGGCTCCAAAAGCAATCATAACCGACCAATGTCGGTCCATAGGTGCGTTATTACAACTACAATCATACATTATTTCATTCATTATTTATACTTGTGCGAATGATATCATACTTGTGCATATGAATTAACTCTTGATCGAATCGCTATGCTAGGGAATGCGGTAGCACAAGTGTTCCCTAACACTCCACACCGGTGGTGCATTTGGCATGTGATGTAAAATGCGCACAAGTGATAGGCTAAAAACCTACACCCACAAGTGTATGGGGTTCAGTTGTAGTAATCAAGTGTCGTATCCACAAGAACCGGAGGAATATCGATTGTAAATTCGAGCTAGTTCAACCAAGTTCAGAATAAACAAGTAGATTAAGAGTGCGTATATAAAGTAACCAGTAAAACCGATGAAGTGTTATGAAATATATATAAATATATGAAAGACGTCTAAGGTTAAGAATTTACCAACAATGCATCATCAATAGGAAAAACAAATATTTTCCTCGCCCGAGTGATTCCAAAATCAAATTGTGGAGGTAGGTTATCTAAGGTAATCGCGCATCCCCTTTCGGGTTTAGCGCAAATGTGCCTAAATCGGTTAGCAATCCTCCTTTCGGACTCAAGCAACTGATTTAGACCCTTTAAGTTTGTAGAGTTTTAGGCAATAATCACACTAACGTCGCCTTTCAGCTCTGAATAATATCAAAATTGCCTAAAACACCTATGACAACCTATGAATCCTCAAGAAGTTTAGTTTCACTTTCGATCAATAAACTTCGGGTTTAATCGTGTAGTTCCGATGGATCCTAATCGCCTTTCAGTCTCAAATCACCATCTAAATTCCAATTTAGGTTTATCGTCTTTCGATTTCAAACCCTAAATCGGATCTAATCAACTCGCATCAATCAGAATAAGCACAACACGATTAAAACCGCAATCTAATTCAGAATCATTCGAGAGATGTTAAGAACAAGCCTATTTCCGCCTTGTCGGGACAATCCCAACCCTAGAACAAGAAATCTAGCTACTCATGGAGAAGTTCATGCTTGATTCAATCAAATTTGGCAAGATAAACATCGGACAGCAGAAACAACAACGGAAAATTACCAGAATTTGATGAATCCAACAAACTATCTTCAAGAATCTCCCCTCTCCAAAGCTTCCAAATAGGTCCCTACTTAGTCAGATTTTCGGCCCCCTGAACTCCTCCAAAACGTCCCTTAAATATCCCCCCAAATAAAAATAAATTAAAAACGGAAAAAAAAAACTGTTCAGGGATGACACTCGGGCATTACACTGATCGAGTGTCTCGGGCACGCCGAGTGGACACTCTGGCATATAACTAGTCGAGTGTTGAGGGCACTCGGCCGAGTATAAACTTTTTTTAAGCTACTGGAATCCACTCTGGCAGTACACTGATCGAGTACCAAGGGCACTCGGCCGAGTGTATGGTTTTCTAAGCTATTGGAATCCACTCTGGCAGTACACTGATCGAGTGCCAAGGGCACTCGACCGAGTGGATGGCTTTCCTTGCTTCCTCGCCTTCTGCCGAGCATGCCTCGATTTCCGTGCTCCACATCTTTGGTTCCATCCCTCCTAGTTCATCATTGACACCTACAGAGCGCACCGAAAAAACTCGAAGCTTGTCATTCTCCTTTAGCTCTCTCATTTGCATCGAAACCGCTCAAAAACACCTGAAATCACAACAAACGAGCGGCAGACACCGATTGCTCCAAACCAAACAAAAAGGGCCAAAAATATATATAATACTTAACTCAAAGGCCCTAATCCTGATGCACATATGCCATTTAATCATCGCTAAATAGACACTATCAAAATACCCCATACTTAACCTTGCTTGTCCCCAAGCAAGAATAAGACAGAAATCACACAATAGCATCTACTACTTCAAAATATTCGACGAATGCCGTCCTAGCATATCATAACCAACAACCAAGCTTGACTAGCACTTCAAATCTCACCCTCTTTACTCATCATCCATAAAGCTTGAACAATCTCAATAATCTCCAACACTTGGTGTTATGCACACAACAAAATCATGACTTTATAAGATTATGATGGGGCTAAGGCAGAAACAGTTAGGTATGGAAAAATTTCAGGCCATTTGGTGCTAAAATCTGGGAAAAGGGATCATGGGAGAACAACCGGAGAAACACCAACTACAAATAATCAAATTCATACCAATCCACCAAACAAACTCCATCGCAACAACTTTTTCATGTTCACTTTCGTCAACCACATCAAAAATTTTCTTTTTCTTTTTCACTCTTTTTCTTACCTCTCTAGCCTCGACACCGTTATACGCGAATATAAACATTTGTGATGAATGCACCTGGTTACTTAGTGTCTCGGCCTCCTCACTTTGCACTTCTTCCTACTTGTGTAAATTTTATTCTCCACAAGTAGGATCGGTTACTAACCGTATTTTTTTCTTTTCTTGACTTTTGCACAAGAGTGAATTTTATCCCCCTCTTATCCCAAGACTTTTCTCTTTCTCTCTCTTTTCTTTCTTTCTTCGCCCTTTTTTTCAGTCACAATCAAAAGAAATCACCTCATTACTTGAAGCTCATCCACACAACAAAATACACTATCATGACCCAAAATCCCGGATTGGGGGAAAGGCAAGTAGCGGTTATTAAAAATCTTGTGGAGCTACCAAAGAAACAGACCTCTAAGGCTCAGAAGACTTCAAGCAGATGATCAAATGCAAGGGTAGGCAAGGATAAATGGGTTGACAAACTGCCTCAATCATATTTCAATTTGTGCACATAAACCCAATAATGTGGTATCTAGTCAAGCTCGAGTATCCAAGTATGAGGCGAGATATACACCTAATTGAGCAAGATGGTATACATTCTATCTAGTCAAACAAGGCAATAGCTCAATGCTCAAGCAATCATCAAACATTCCAATTCATCACAACATTCCAGAATCAGAGTTGGGTCCAAAAGTTCAAAAAGGAGCAAGACCCATGATAAAAATATCAACACCAAATGTGACGTTCACCCCACCCCATACTTAGATGAAACATTGTCCTCAATGAGATCAGAATAAAAACCAGAAAGAGACAGGGTACTCACAATTTGGTGGAATAGCTAGAAACTATCTGACTTGCCATCGGCAACCTCATCATCGTCGGAGTCAGTCTGCTCCTCTTGTTCTTCCTCTTCAGAGTCCTCTTCTTGTCGAGTCAGCAAGTTGTGTAGCTGGGTGTCGATGGCATCAAAGCGCCCATCGAAGTAAGTCTGTAGCTCAGTCTTGAGTTGCCCAAGCTTGTAGTCAAAGTACTCTCTGTCGCTGGCAAACTGGGGAGGCTCACTTGGCGCGGCGTCCATGTAATCAGGAGCGTTAGGGACACGAGCTATCCTAGAGGGCCCGGCGAGAGCAGAAGGTTGTGCAGCTGCAGCTCCATATAGAGAATCTAGATGAGCAGAAATTCCATCATACTAGTTGTACGCTTGCCGGATCGTCAGATGCGGTGGAAAGGGGAGCAGTAAATGGCGCTTCGCCGTATACTTATCCCTGTAGAAGGCTTGCTGCCTGTCGAACACAAGAATCTGACAGCGCTCTAGCTCCTCATGAGACCACTCGATTGGAGGGGCGATCTGCTCATATATGGAGATGTCGACATCCACAGCACCAGCAAGCATGGAAACCATTGCCCCGATAGAGATGTCGATATCCACAGCACCAGCAAGCATGAATCCTCAAGAAGTTTAGTTTCACTTTCGATCAATAAACTTCGGGTTTAATCGTGTAGTTCCGATGGATCCTAATCGCCTTTCAGTCTCAAATCACCATCTAAATTCCAATTTAGGTTTATCGTCTTTCGATTTCAAACCCTAAATCGGATCTAATCAACTCGCATCAATCAGAATAAGCACAACACGATTAAAACCACAATCTAATTCAGAATCATTCGAGAGATGTTAAGAACAAGCCTATTTCCGCCTTGTCGGGACAATCCCAACCCTAGAACAAGAAATCTAGCTACTCATGGCGAAGTTCATGCTTGATTCAATCAAATTTGGCAAGATAAACATCGGACAGCAGAAACAACAACGGAAAATTACGTGAATTTGATGAATCCAACAAACTATCTTCAAGAATCTCCCCTCTCCAAAGCTTCCAAATAGGTCCCTACTTAGTCAGATTTTCGGCCCCCTGAACTCCTCCAAACCATCCCTTAAATATCCCCCCAAATAAAAATAAATTAAAAACGAAAAAAAAACTATTCAGGGACGACACTCGGGCATTACACTGATCGAGTGTCTCGGGAACTCGGCCGAGTTGACACTCTAGCATATAACTAGTCGAGTGTTGAGGGCACTCGGCCGAGTGTAAACTTTTTCTAAGCTATTGGAATCCACTCTGGCAGTACACTGATCGAGTGCCAAGGGCACTCGACCGAGTGGATGGCTTTCCTTGCTTCCTCGCCTTCTGCCGAGTATGCCTCGATTTCCGTGCTCCACATCTTTGATTCCGTCCCTCCTAGTTCATCATTGACACCTACAGAGCGCATTGAAAAACCTCGAAGCTTGTCACTAGCTTTATATATATATATATGGGTGCGCTCCGGTGAAAACCAAAATTGCGGTAAAAACCTGTGAGGACCAGCTTTTTAGCTCGGTTCACTAGCTTTATAGCCCGGTTTTGAATAGAACCGATCTATAAAGTCACATATTTTAACCCGGTTCTGAATAAAACCGAGCTATGAAGTCACTAATGTAATTTTAAAACATGAGTTTCCAACACGGTTTTTTAGGTTTAACCGATATATAAAGTCATGTGCTATTTTAAAACTGGAGTTTTTAGCACGGTTTTTAGGTTGAACTGAGTTATAAAGTCACTGTGTAATTGAGGTTTTTAGCACATGTTTCAAATAAACCAAGCTATAAAGTAGTCCTCACGGTTTTTACCATAATATGAGGTTTTCACCGGAGTCAATCCCTATATATATATATTTATATATATAGGGATTGACTTCGGTGAAAACCTCAAATTGCGGTAAAAACCGTGAGGACTACTTTATAGCTTGGTTTATTTGTAACCCCTGCTAAAAACCTCAATTACATAGTAACTTTACAACTCAGTTCAACCTAAAAACCGTGCTAAAAACTCCAGTTTTAAAATAACAAATGACTTTATATATCGGTTAAACCTAAAAACCGTGCTGAAAACTCATGATTTAAAATTACATTAGTGACTTTATAACTCGGTTTTATTCAGAACCGGGCTAAAATATGTGACCTTATAGATCGGTTCTATTTATAACCGGGCTATAAAGCTAGTGAACGGGGCTAAAAAGCCGGTCCTCACAGGTTTTTACCGCAATTTTGGTTTTCACCGGAGCGCAACATATATATATACACTAGATCTTAATTAAAAACATACTTCACCCAAAAAAAATTAAAAACATAGTATACGATTTTATATATAAAAAAACATATTATATGGTTAGGATATATACCCAAGGGTTATATACATGTAAATATTTTTTTTGATCAATTATACACATGTAAATATATATTAGGATTATATACATTATCACATCTAGATGTAGTTAATTAGTTATGTTAAAAATATTTACAATGGGTAATAACTATATATACTATATATAGTAGGTTTATAAAATTAAAACATTTATAATGTAATCACATTTTATTAAATAAGGTAGATTATAGTAATTAAATAGGGGTGTTATTAGGTAGATAGTCATTATAGTGGGTAATTATTACCTACTCATTAATCTCCCTCATTAATGGTATGTGGTCCCACTACAATTACTTTTTTATTTTTTTTTATTTTAAAAAATGGGGGGTATGTTTGCTCGGGTGGTAAACGAAGTTTTGTCCCATATCTTTTGAAAAAGTAACCCTAGTGAGCAGATGGAACAAAAACTCTCTTTCTGAAACCTCTTCTCACCTAATGAGGAACCCTAGCGTCGTCCAACCCCCTATCGGATATGCTTCAAGCACCGCCCCTTTAGCTATCCATACCACAAAATAAAGAGAAACCACAAACGCTCATAGATATAAATAAAAACAACCTAGATCTGATAGATCTAAAAAAATTTATCCCCAATTTTATTAGTTGCAAAGCACCTCTAATCCTCAACTTAGTTAGTGGTAGCCAATCAAGATGGAAAACGAAGAAAGAAAGTGAAGTTTAGAAAGGATCTAAGAGAAAACATGACATCCGAAAGAAAGAAGGGTGGAAATTTCGGAGAAGAAGAGCCGGTGTGTGTCGGCTGAGTGGTGAACGGTGTTCGAGCGACACTGTTGGTTCTGGAAGGCGTCGTGTTGGGAGAGGGTGTCCTATTTTGTCTTCGCTCTCATGTCAGGCTTCGATTGACGGCATTAAGGGTACCATCAAAGACAATCATTTTGGAATAATAGAGAAGAAATGAAGAAGAAAAGCCACCGAAATGAATATAAACGAACAGAAACCCAAGATTGAGTTAGGTCTTTTTCCCCTCGCCTCTTTGAACTCCTTTAAGAACTTAATGAACTATTAACAGACTCCACCTCCTTGTGGAAACGAAAAGAAAAAGAGGTCCATTAATGGCTCTAATCCAGAACCCATTGTTTCTCCATATTCGATTGTTGGATTGAAATCTGAACGGAAAAATGATAAAACGAGGTACTGGGAATGACCAATAGTGAGACTGAAATGGAAAATTTTGAACATGAAGCTAAATTATTTAGAGTAGAAAAGATTTCCTTGTGCCTCTATTTCGATAAGGGAGAAAAAAATAATTGTCCATATAATAAGACTTAATTAATTAAATGTCCACCATTCAAGATTTATTAGTTAAATGTTCACCAAATTTTAATAATACCAAAATGCCCCTGCCCTTCTATTCCCTTCCATCTTTTTTCCCTTTTCCTTTTTTCCTTTTTTGTTCTTATCAAAATGCGGACATTCGAACTGGATAACTGACATTCAAACTATTATTAAATTTTTAAGCTGACAAATGAATTACTGAGATTCTAACTTCATTGACTTTTTTCTGCTGACAATCGGACTTATTACTAATATTGATATTTTCTGCTGACAAGCACATATATTCTAATAAATTCATTTGTCAGCACACACACACACATATATATATATATGTATATATATATACGTTTGTTGGCTTATATGTGTATTTGTCTTCAAGTAATAAAAAGAGAAGCTGAGAAACAATCACAGATAGCTGACAAACAATGGAACATAAGTTGACAAAGAATGACAAATAGCTGACAAATAATGACAAATAGCTGACAAATAATATAATATAAACCGACAAAGTATGAAAAATAGCTGACAAAAGATAGAATATAAGCTGACAAATAATGACAGATAGTTGACAAAGAATAGAACATAAGCTGACAAAGCATGATAGATAGTTGACAAAACATGACATATAGCTTACAAAGGATGAAAATATCACCACAACAAAGCATGAAAAATAGCTGACAAAGGATAGAACATATGCATAGAATATAGCTGACATGCGGATAAGTAGAACACCTAATTAATTTTTAAGAAACTTGAAGCTGACATGCGACCTAATTAATTTTTAAGAAACTTGAAGTAAACAATGGAATGAATCAAATCAAACATAAAACAAAACAAAAAATAAACCACTCATAATCAAAATGAAATTGAAGCCCTCAACCTCATAATCAAAACCGAAAATTAATTTGAAAAATTTGGAGATCATGTCCTCGTTGAAACCGAAGTAGATATGCCAAAACTTGATTTGCATCCTTAAGGAGTTAAGGTATTTAATTTCTAGCCATGGCTCTAGCATTCCATTCTGGAAAAAAAAAAAAACAAATATGTTGGATTTCTTAGTATCAACCTCTTAATTAATAAAAGTGACTAACCTCTATGCTACTGCAATCCATGTACATCTAGAACCTAACTATACACTTAACTGATTTTCTCAAACACAATTTCAAGTAGGAAGCAAGAGTTGCTAGTCAAGTAGGTAGCAAAGGCTTGGCGAGAGCCTCTCACCAAGAGGCTCCACTCACTTCACCCGCATTAATTTTGCGGGTGAAAACCCGCAAAAAAGTGGGTGACGGGTGGAGTGGGTGCGGGTGAAGCGGGTGATGGATGGATTATGGGTGAAGATTTTTGACCCATAACCCGCTCCATTAACCCACCCATTAACCCGCCCCGCACACCCGCCCCGCAAACCCGCATAAAACCCTGAATTTATATATATATTCTAAGGCACTACTCTGAACCCTCGTGAGTTTCCTCTCAGCGTCCGCCCTCCATCCTCCAACTCTCCATTCGAACCATTTCCATAGTTCCAATTTTTTCGAATTTCCAGCCTTATCTTTGTTTATTGACATGATATGATACTATAGTGGATGAGCTCAATTATTGAAGAGTGAAGACATGCGACTTCCACGATTCTTTTCTAGTTTCATTTTCTTATATTCTAGTTTCATTTTATAACTTTGTAGCACGTTATTGAGATGTATGACATGTATTCGACTTCTACGAACTCCTATTTCTAGTATTTGTAAGTTACAATTTAAACTTTTTATTCAACGTTCAATTTTCTTAAAACAAATCATAATTACATTATTTCACCCATTGGGCACCCACTCCACCTGCGCGGGGCGGATGCGAGTGATGGATGAAGCGGGTGAGATTTTTTACCCGTGCGGCGAGGGGAAATCGATTGAGTGCCATGGAAATCGATTTTGGAGGGGGGGGGGCGGAAATCGATTGAGCGTCGTTGTTCGCTTCTTTGCCATGGAGAGAGGGCAACCACAATCTCTATTCTGGAGGACTTAGGTAATCATCATCTTCATCTCCAACGTCGATCTCCATGAAAGTGAGGGCGGAGGTCGGAGGTGGACACAAAGAGGCGGACAACGAGGGCGAACGTCGAATGCGGACACAAAGAGGTGGACAATCTCCATCTCTCTCGCACTCGATTCGCCCTCTGCCACAGATCTTGCTCCATTAAAGACCGACTCCTTCCATCGATCTCAATCTCATATCCTTGCATAGAGTCAGGCAGAGTCTTCGTCTTTCGCCTGTCAATCTCAATCGTCGTCGGAGGCCACCATGAAATCAACGGGTGTTCAGATATATTGAAATGAAGGAGGCGAATGGGGGATTGACACAGAGAAAGTGGGAGGCGGTGGATAATTAGGGTAGGGTTAGGGCAAGGCTGAAGAGAGATCGAAGCCATGGAGATTCACTAGCTAGAATGATTGAAAAAAAAAAGATAGATGCAGCAAATCGAAGAGAGATTGAAGCCATGGAGATCCACTGGAAGGATTAAAAGAAAGAGATAGATTGAAGAGAGAGGGGTAGGAGTACGACGGCCAGGGCTAACAAAGGAGGAGGAAGGGCTAAGTGAGGTTAACTTTGTCATAAATGGCATTTTCCCTAATTTGGATCATCAAAATGGACAGTGGATCAATTTTTCTCTTTCGATAAAGTGACAGTTGTTGGACTCGGAAGAAAAATGATCACTGGTTTGATATGCTTGATCTAATGTTCAAAAAATGGAAGACAATCGCCCCCTCTTCAATTTCTTACATGAAGAGATCATATAGAAAATGAAAATTTTGTCGTTGGCTTAGTTTCCAATGGACTAGAATTCTAAAACATAGAGCTCTATATATGTTTTTTCTTTCTCCACTGGGTGATTTTAGCAAATGAGTAGATATTTAGAAAACATGGCATACTCTGATATAAAAAACTGAATGCTTCAATTTCTAAAAAGAAAAGAAATGTGAGCAACACCCTGTGTAATGAGCAGTACTCGTCTTCTTCTGAAAATAAGAAGGAAATGAGATCATACTTGTTATCCAAAGGGAAATAAATTATTGAAAATGAACACAAGAAAATTAAAGAATTGTTGCATGCAGTAGTTCGGGTTGGAACCTTTATGGTTGTTATTTTTCAATTCTGCCTTTATTTTATCACTGTGGATGTGGATGTGGATGGAATTTCCTTCAATTTTGTGAGCTAAACCAGTCTGGAAATAATTTGATCTGCCTACCCATCTTGAGAAAAAAGAAATAAGATCATGAAAGTTGAGAGACTTTATGGCTAATGATCAAATGGACTGTTTGCCCACGTTGTTGTTTGGATGAAATTTGGTTGGTTGCCCACTTCCTACTTATGAACAGAATGCAACTAATTACCTACCCTGGTATGGATTGACAAGAACAAGTGTATGAAAACTTAGCTTGGTGAAGAAAGGAATAGAGAAGACGAAGCAAAATCTCAATGGAGGATGCATGCCACAACACAAATCAACTCAAACCAGGATATGGAAGAAAAGATGGCTAGACCAAGAAAAGAACAATCAATAAGAAAGTTGAATCCCAAGGCCTTTCTTTTGGTCGGCCTAAAATTCTTTTCAAGGTGGTTTTTTTTCCCTCTCTGAACCTTCACTTTCTAAAGAAGAAATTTATCATTTCTGTTTGATGAATCCTAAACTCAGTATTTTGATAGTTATTTGTTGTGTAATTACCAATACAACAAGACTAAAAAGGAATAATTGCGCGCACTTGTAATGACTTGAATCCCTGTCTTAAAAACATCCCTTAGGGGATATATGGAAGGGACTGGGAGATGAAATCGAATAAAGAATTACAACCTTGGTTTGGTTTGTTTTGGCTAGCTCCTTGGAAAACTGAACAAAGAGTAACTGACTTCAACCTTGAAGGAAAAAAATTGATATATTCCTTGCACAAAACTCTAATCTACTGGAAACCTACAAAGATTGAAAATAAAGAAATTAAAAGAAAAGAAAAATATGGTCTTCTTTGAATCTTGCTCTCTCCCCTTGGTTTAAACAGAAAACTATTGAAATCTATTGAAAAGACAAAGCAAGTAAAGTTAATGATGAACTGATTTATTTAAGTTCTGTATATGCTACTATATTCATGCATTGTTCGGTTGTTGTGTTTAGTCACTGCAATCTGATCAACATTACCAAGTTGCATCTTGCAATTGAAAAGGAAAAGAAAACCAGTAAAAGAACCGGAGAGCAAGTGGTCTTGCTTCAAATCTCACCATATGACCTCTAAAAGAAGTCTCTTTACGATATGACATGTAAAAGAAATCTCTATGATAGCCTAATCCGTCGTCCTTCAACTAGACACGTATTCGATTAATTATTGGCAAATGATTGGATACCTTGGGAAGACATGACTAGATACAATGACAGGCATGATCGACTAAATATACAAGCACAATTGAAAATCAAACAATCTAATGAAGAGAAAGAAAATCCAAACAATAGAAACATGATAGCAAAAATGCATAAGGTTACAATTTTGTACAAGATTACAATTGATCAAAATAAAGCAGACCCGAGCTTCCAATAAACAATTGACTTATGGGCAACCATGAACAAAAAAGTGTGTAAATCCACTCCCGTGGGTTTTACTAGACTACGCCTATTTCCTTGCAAAATGACTGCAACAAATGACTTCTCATGCCTTCATATGAACCGATACTATTTTCAACAAACTCACCCTCGAAAAAACTTCTAATGATCGAAACCAAAAACATGGATTGGACAAAAGACAAGAAATAAAAAAAGCAATAATAAGAAAGTCTGCGCATGAAATATATGGGAAATAGGTTGAAAGAACATATGAACGGAATAGATTCATTTGTTAAATTGAAAAAAAAATCCAAATTATGGCTTTAATTGAAACCAAAACTTAAAGACCGCCACCAGAGGCAACTTGGAAAAAAACCTGGATTTGACCAGATCATATGGGCATCGGCGATAAGTTGTGCAGATACACTTTGCGTACTTTGGAAGAAACATCTCTTTTGTAATGTTTTTTTTTGTCTACGGACCCCCTTGTGAACATGAAAAATCTTCCTTTTGGAAAAAAATTCAAGAACATATCCTGAACATAAACCAACCATGCCTTATCATAGGCGATCTAAATGAGACTGAGAAAAACAATGATAAAGATGGAGGGAACCTGCCTCATTTGAATCGATTCATCTACCTAACAAATATGAAATATACTTGTAACTTACATGACGTCTCAACAAATGGGAACATATTCACTTGGAGGAAAAATAAAGCTAGACAGGACACTAGTACAAGAACAAATATTGGAATCATACCCAAACATCTGAACAAAATAAATAAATTGTCCTTGCCTGGCTAGGGTTTTTGCTCCTCCCACCCTTCCTTGGCTCGATAACTTGTCCTTTGGGCCCAAGGATACTAATGATGCGGATCAAGATGGCCTTCTGTGGGTCGAACAATGAACTAGACCCAGGCGAGCTATCACAATCGATTCGAGGGCTATTAGAAGAAGTATGTGTCGTCCTCAAGTGCAAGAAGAAGGCGTCACCATGGCTTGAAGAGAAGAAGACATTGATATTTTTAATTATTATTATTATTAGTTCTTTCCATATTTAGTAACTCCTATGTTAGTTGGAGCTATTTAAGAAATGTCTTATGTAAAATATTACTTAGTTAGGTTAAATAAGATGGTTAGGAGAGTCTATCCTTAGGCTTTCTTGATTGTCATCTTTTTATGATTTATCTAGTTAGGATTTTATTTATATTATTAGATTATGATTAGGTCAGCCAAGTCTATCATTTTGTAAAGGATGGCTGGCCAACCCTAGAAGATATTAAGGTTTCTATTGTCTATTTAAACATTCATCTCATTCAATAAAAAGAAGATTGGAAATAGAATTGAAGAAACCCTTTGGCTAAAGGGTTCTTCGATTACCAATCCAAAACCTTTGCTTACTTATCATCAAGTTATTGTTCTTAAATTCATCCTTCAATCCAAACAAATTCGTCGAACCCAAATCTCAAACACAAAGGAAAACACAATCGAAATCTGTCGTAAAAGCCCTAGAAGAACCATCGCAGGAGAGAAGAAGGGACCAGTCGCCGCGCCTACGGCCAAGCATAGGTGGCGGCCGCACCTCCTTGCAGTGGCCGCTGCATCCGGTTGCCTCCCTGCCGCATAGCCGCTGCCATCCCGCCGCCTCCAAGTCACTGCCTAGCCACAGCTTGCCCTTCCGTCGCTTTGCCCTTTGCTTGTGCGTGGTTTCATTGCATCGCTTTCCGTCACCTTCAATTCATCCACTCTTATTACTTTAGAATTGTGCCAAATCAAGATAAATCAAGGAGTTATTGCAAGATCGGGCCGTCAACAAGTCGTTATTCTTGATTCGAAGCCCACAGGCTAAGGATCGGGAATAGCAACACATCAACCAAGGATTAAAAAATAAAATAAATTATATATTTTTGCTTATATAATAATAATTTGTTTAAATTAATAAAATTGTAGCGTGGGGCTAATCTACTTGTGGTGGTGTTGTCTGGCGTTGGGGTTTAGCGCTATTAAGCGGTGTTCTTCTCTTTTGTCGATGCGTGAGAGGTCGTGGACGTGATCGAAACCTGAAGGCTCGTTGACTGAGTCCAAATCTGAGGTTTCCACTTAGTTCTCCAGGGATTCCCTACGTCGCCTCTACCAACTGACTGAAGAGTTATCGCACACTGCTTCTGTTCTTTCTTCGTCTGTGCTAGATTATGTTTGTAACTTCACCTTTGTATTTTCGCTTTTTCTGCTTCGTTGTTGCTTTTGTCGTTAGCATGTATGACGGGTTGTCGGTCGCCGATTTTTTGGCCTCTTGACTCACCGGGCCTGTCCGGTGAGTCGAATTTTTACTCAATAAAAAAAACAGCCATTTCAAGTCGGGTCGGGTCAGGTTGATAGCCGATTCGAGTTTAGAGTCGGATTGGGTTCAGAGTCGGGTCGGATTTGGGTCGGGTCGGGTTTATTTGTGTTCGGGTCTGTTTCGAGTCGAGTCAGGTTTGGGTCGGGTTCAGTTAGGGATGACTCAAGATTTTCGGGTTTCGGTCGGGTTCGAATTCGGGTGAGTCGATCGGGTTTCTCGGGTCGGGTCAGATTTTTCCAGCTCTATGTATCCTCATCCGAAAGAATGCTCTTGAGTAGTGGTCTAACAGCGCCTGACTCCACCCAATCCTTTATTTTATGTAAAAAAAGGTTAAACAATGAGGGAAAGAAGATTTTACGCGAAAACCTTGTGTTTCAACTTTTCTTTTTATGGAATTTTCGCGTGGCGCCCTCGAGGTAAAGCTTAATTCGCGAGGTATACAAAAGTTTGGAATATTTCGTCAAATACCCCTGAGGTTTTTGTTTTTTTCGTTAAATGCCCCTCGGGTGGCATTTAGTGAAAACCGTTATCACTCCGTTAAAAGTTAAAAGAAGAGAAATTAAAAGAACCATTAAAAGAAAGAAAAGAAAGAAGGAAAGCACAGTTGACTGCGTGTAGAGAGCTTCTTCAGTATCCCAACACCATTGATGGGAGAGAGCAGACGTAGAGAGTTTGGAGCCAGTTAAAAGACTCATCCTCTAAGAACGTCATACGCTAGGAGGGAGGAGGCGACACTGCTAGTCTTGAGATAAGTTTCCCTTCTCAATTTCAACTTAGAATATACAATTTGAGGATTTAGGTTTTTGGATTTGGGATTTTTCAGAGATTATCGCTTTAGGATCTTCGAATTTAGGTTATAGTTGGTTTCATGGATCAAAAGATATCTAATTTTGTGACATGTATTTGATTTCAACTTACTTATAAATTTTGGGATTTCGGGTTTGAGGCCTTATGAAATTTTGGATTTATATGAGTTATTTGTTTTTTTGTTGAGATATATATCACTAATACGGACAATTTCTAGATAGTTTTTCTGAATTTATATGGTTATATGTTGCTTTGTTGGGATATAAATTGACGTAGGAATAAAATTTCAATATCTTCAATTGTTCTAAAAAAAATTGGGGTTATATTTAGTATTTTGATTAATCACTCAATTTTGAGATCAATTCATTCAAAATGAAAACAAATGTTGAAATTATTGTAAAATGGAAGAGAAGTTATTGAGACTTCGCTATATTCATCGAGAATATGTGTGCTATCTTCGTTGTGTAAAGGCTCTTCGCTGAAGCAGAAGCAACAGAGGTATGTTTCAGATTGAATGATTTT